>JAEQBH010001261.1:0-600000 GCA_016808115.1 Tetrastigma voinierianum | reverse complement strand
CCACTCATCCCGAGGATGCCAAATCAAGGGCAAGTCACCAGCGGCGGGGAATGGTGATACGAACAACAACCCGTGGGACCTGGGCAAAGGAAACCCAAACCTCACTCCCAATGTGTCTCCTGGATCCATGGAGAAAAGGATCATACAATGCTCTCACCCGCCTTTCAGAAGAAAAATAAGTCCCTCAATCCAAAATGACCTCTGATGATTAAGCCATGATACTGTCGGAAAACCATGCTAATCCCAAATACCAATGAAGTGAATATCGAATGAGCGTAACTCTTTTCTTTTTTTTCATTTTTTTTCTTTTTCTTCATTCTTTTTTGTTTTGTTTTGTTTTTTTTGCACCTGATTTGTGCCACAGTAGGTGTTCCCGGAATCAACAATATTTATAACCTAAATTCCTACCATCAGAAAGGCAAAGTTACCGCAGATAAAGGTCTTTAAAATGGAACTGCACGGGTTTTCTTCGCTTCAAAATGATTTACAGCTGATGTAAAATGATGATTTCGATTTGGATTTGGGGTTTTTGTAAAAACAGTGTGATTGGTGGTTTGAAAACTACAAACAAAAGGAAATAGAATGTAAAAAGAACTCCTTGAAGTCTCGAGCCAATCGTCTCAGGTTCTGTGGCAACCTGGGAGGTCCCCTGTCCTTTCCTCGTGTTGGGGAGGATGACCTATAGTCATTTCCCAAACCGGGTCTTCTTTTAGCTATGAAAACTGAACCCTAAAAGTTTTTCTCTTGACATATAGCATTTATTGATCATTCATGTCTCAAAGCAAAGAAAACCCATTCTTTTGAATCTAACTCGCAGAGGTAAGCAAATAAATGGAAACTAAGCTTCAGCCTCAAATGATCTAGCAAAGAAGTTAATCCATCGAGCCCTTGGGGCCACAAGTACTGGCCAATCAAGGTACATCAAAAGGATTTAAAACCTGAGTAGAGATAGAGGACATAAATGATAATAACCGCGCGGTGTTGGAAACAAAGAGGAGGATAGCGGCTAATCTTAAAGTCAGTCTAAATGGGCCTTCCTTTTCAAGGATGAGGAGATTTAGCTACATCCCTTGACACATCCTCAAGGAGTGTTTCGGGCTGGTGAAAGTGAGAGAAAGGGAGAGAAACTATAGGGACCACTTAGGGCGGAAAGCTCTAAAGCTGCGCCCAATCTTATTACATCCAGTGATCAACCGTTTTATAGAGCTTGACTGAGGCTTATATACTGCTCAGAGTCAAGGGAAATTACAAAAAAGTGTGAACTACCACAAATACATGAGGGGTAGTTTGGGAAAAAGTTACAAAAAAATGGTGGTCAAAATGCGAGTCAAACTTCGATTGAGGTAGAGCGTTGTGTTATAAAATTCGCAGAACCCAAAATTCCCGGTTCAAATTTCTTCACCAGAGTCTAATTTTCTTATCAATTCGCATCTCGAAGTTCGCTCTGATTCTTCGTGTTTAAGTCGACTCGATGACGTTGGCATATTTAGCTTGAATAACTACAAAAATAGCCTCAATATGCGATCAGTAGTAAAGCCGGGACCTTAGTTTGCTAATCAAAGACCTGTTGATTAGTACACAAAAGTGCTCAAACCCCAGATACAAACAGTGGCTCAAAAATAGCACTATTTCGCACTAATCACTCCCTAACTCGACACACATTGCTAGTCCCTAGCAAATGATGTAAAAAAGAAAGAGTAGACAAATTATGTTCACTAAACAAACAAAAATTGTGTTTCAAAAAGTATGTGAATGAGTAATGTCTAACCCTCAGTATGAATTACCAAGACCCTGTATAATGACCATCTTAGGAGAATGAATGCGATACAGAAGAGTATCCAACTCAAGGGAATCGACTTAAGACTTCCACCAAAATCTAAGTGTTTGTAAGGATCGCTTTAATAAACTATCAAATCAGACTTCCCAACCAAACTACTGCTAAGACGAACATTGACCAACCTAAATAAATCCGCCCCACTCTTATTTCATACTTAGATATAGATGCAATGTCGATTTAATCGACCTCACCAAAGTCCATGTAACGGGTCCACCATGGCTCCCTTAAACCAACTAAGGCTTAGGCATCAAGTCATAAGGATCTTTCGACCACTAACTCTTCGTGCTTCACCCCACTAATGATTTCAAAACTCCAAGACTCCCACAACTCGCTAAACCCCACCCGCTCCACCCATGTAAATGATCACTAAGTCGATGGCCCTAACTAGTTGGTTTAGGCACTAGGCTTTTAAAGATTTCATCAGATACCCTTGGACCGTGTTTCGTTTCTACAAGCAAAGCTGTCATGTACCTTTTCATCATTTTTCTTTTTCTTTCTCTTTTTCATTTGGAAGACTTCATTGGCCTTTTTTTTTTTCAGGAGGCGGTGGGACCTAACCTATTATATGGTCAATCTAAATTCAGAGTAGGTTTTTGGTGTAAGCAAGGAGCTATGCAGCTTTCACCCCTATCAAGAAAACTGATGTGCACTGTGTGTGGTTAGCTAAAAGTGGAAGAAGAAGGCTGAACACCATGAGAATTCAACTTATCATCTACTTAATCATGCATGGAACTAATCTAACATCAATGGTATCAAGGTTTCAATTTTCCAACTCATGGTGTTAAAAACCAAAAAAAAAAAGGGCAAAAATGGATGCAATTTGAATTGAGAAAATGAGTTGTATGGTATGTATAGGAATGTATGTCACTATGTTTTCATCTTTTACAAAAACAAAAAAAAAAGCTTCAACAAAAAGGAACAAACATCAAGCCACTAAACATACAAAATGGGCTTTGGCTTAAAGGACAAGAAATCAGTAAAGTCGTTTCCTTCGCTTAACTCCCTCCCGACCAATGTGACATTATCCGCAATGGGGTCCTGATTGGAAAAGAGATGAAGGCTACTCCTCAGGTACTGGGTGGAGAGCCGTCCCGTCCCAGAGCTGCTAAGGTGTTGCTGAAGTGAGTGGCCGCGACCGCTGTCGCCGCTAGCACGTCAAGAGATTCTATAGGGGCTGGCTAGGTAGTTGGTGCCAGAGGAGGAGCAGAATAGGCCTGGGCAGGCACTGATGGGGAAATTGTAGGTAGGCCCATGTGACTCTGAATCTGCATGAAGATGGCCTGATTCTGTGCAAGCATGGCGCTGGTCTGAGACATGGCAGTCTCAGTGTGAGTCATCCTCTCCGCTAAGGCTGCATGGGTAGTCCTAAATGATGCTGATGTGGTGGAGAATGTGCGGACTGCATCCATGATGGTCAGAAAGTCTCGAAAGGGAAACATGATATACTACCTGAGACACGGGCGTTTCCTACCCAAAGAACATCCGTAGTAGTCAGGGTACCAGCCGAGGCTTTTGAAGGACGTAGGGCATACAGAGCCGTAAGTGCCCGGGAGCAAAGGTACCGGAGTCGGAGAGGGAGATGCCGGAACCCGAGGCCCCACATGCACCGTTGAGTGTGGCTGCTCCTCTCATGAAGGTCGGTCACTACCGGTCCCTCAACCCGACCGAGGCTGAGCAGCAGGAACGGCATAATCGCCACCGATCAACGCAAGGGACGGCCTCACAATACGACGCCGCTCTAGCCCTCAGCTCAGATAACATTTGTTTCAACACCGCATAAGAGTCTCGAATAGGAGGGGCGCGGACTCGCCTAGTTACATACCGAACTCCTTGCCCCTCAAAGTGGAACAAGGATGTCATGATAAGCTTGCCTAAGCAAACCAAACCCCTTCCGAGACGCTAAGATGGGAAATCCGCATCGGCTCCTCTCCTTAGACTATGGGCCGAACGAAAGATTAGACCACAATATGGTCTATAAGTGAGGCATGCGTGCGCGGTCGCCCTAAATAAGATGGTCTCACGCCGCTATTCCGATAGCAAACAAACCATCTCCCTGGTCGAGGGATGGGGCCACTGCCTATAATCTGTCGAGTTGGCGAGGACCACCAACAAATTGAAAGTAGCTACTTATGTCTCGAGTCTAAGTATCCTCGGGTCGCCATCGATGGAGAAATGAATATGCCGCCTATCTGGCTCTTGCTTGGATGTCATCGCTGGTAAAACTCATGGTCACCACGAGGCAGAAAACCGGCGTGGTGTCACGAATAGCTCTAGGGAGTACCGCACCAGGAGCACACCCTGAGTCTCGGCCCGGCAAAGGTTGGGTGATCATAATGAACCTCATTGTGCAAATCCCCAGACTTAATCGCATTCCTCAGAATAGTTGCAGTGGAAGCATGGTCGCTCGATGATAGAGGCCGGGGATGTCCAGAGTGGTGGCTCCAACAGGCCCCGATGTGGCAGGATCAGCTCATAAGGCCCGAACTAGAAGACTTCCCCGGGCCGTAGGTCCGGGCTCTTTGGATGTTAGGGATTTTCTGAGGCCTAGATGCGCTTGGAGGAGGAGGGCTAACCCGAGCATGGTACCTCCCAAAGGTGGCAAGAAAGACCAGGGGGATGGGAGGCGCAGCCAGCAGAGGCGCACTCCATGAAAGGGGACCCCGAGCAAAGCAGCAGGAGCGGTGGTCAAGCAGCACGGCGGCGTAGTCGTGGAGGCTGGAACCGCAGCCGACGGCGCAACAAGGCTTCTCGATCGGGAGTCGCCAAGAGTGAGGGGAGGAAGAGTCGACGACCCTAAGCTATAGTTGCGTCTCTGCCTTCACCATGGCTGGGCTGGAGAAGGAGAAGAGATAGAGAGGACGTGGAGAGGAGAGGTTTCGTAAATGATTATGGAAATGACAGGAGAGCAGGGGGGGTGTTAAATAGATGGTTAATGGCAGCTGAAGAGTTAAGCCCAATTAATATCATAAATATAGGTGGTTAGTTCAAAAAATCTGGAAAAATTAATGGAGCGCAGGAAACGGAAGGTTGCAAGTAAGTGAAAGGGTAGGGAGAGATGAATAGTGTGGCGCAGGAGAAATTTCGCAACCTACGAAATTTCAATGTGTTTAGAAAAATTAAAACCCGGGTGCACACTTCCTCAAAACTCTCGCCTTCAACAACACCCGCAAAATAGAGAACCAAAAATTATGAGAAAACATACTGCAAACGAAAATTTGCAAAGGAAAACAAAAACTAAAAACAAAGAAATTAAGAAAATCACAACTAAAACTTAAAATAAAGCACACAAAATTCCAACAAAAATTTTAGTGACTTCTGAGATATTGCAGAAGCCACACCCACTCAAGTAGTCTTTTGAATTTAAGGGGGGTCAAGGAGGGGAATCTTCTCCTTGTTTGTTGAGTGTTGTGCTACATAGGGTTTCAACCTTTACCCATTGACCTTGAACACCCTATTGTCTTTGGAGTTGAGCAGGTCTACTAACCATTGAGATAGACCTCCTGGATGGTGAATGACCCAGTCCATCTTGACTTAAGCTTGCCTAGAAAAAAGTGGAGCTTAGAGTCGTAGAGCAGCACTTGGTCTCCTTTTTTGAAATTTTTACGAGCTATCAGTTGATCATGCCACTTCTTTAACTTATCTTTTTCAATTTTCGAGTTGAAGTAGGCATCATTCCTCAGTTTTTCCAACTCGTTGATATCTAGGAGCCTGAGACCAGCCGCCCATATCTGTGCTCCGCCTTCACTCGCCCACCATGCCTTATACTCAATTTCCACAGGCAGGTGACATGCCTTGCCATAAACTAGGAGATAAGGGGACATGCCAAGGATGGTTTTGTAGGTTGTTCTGTATGCCCACAAAGAGTCCAACAGCTTGAGAGACCAATCCTTTCGGTTAGAGTTCACCACTTTCATCGCATTATCTTGATTTCTCTGTCACAGCTCAACCCGACCAATCGGTCTCGAGGATGCAGGCTGGGGTGGCCACTTTATGCTTGACACCTTATTTAGCTAGGAGGCTCTCAAAAGGTTTGTTGTAGAAATTTGAACCTCCATCACTAATTATGGCCTTGAGGACCTCAAATCTGGAGAAGATGTTCACCTTTAGGAATTTCAAGACACTGTGGTTGATTCGCGCTGCGTTAGGCATCCTAATCAACAAAATTTACACCTGTTCCTCCTATTGCCGTAGTCAAGCTAATGCGAATATAAATGTTCAGGTCAAACATGTGATGAGTTTTCTTCAGACAATGATTTAAGTGAAGTCAAATGGTGGACTAAATTGATTTTCAAAGTTTGGTTAAAACAAAGGTTGGTTGCAAACTGAAAATAAATAAAATAAAATGTAATAGAACTCAAGCATCACATCGGTTTGGGGGTTCTAAGGCATTTAACATGTCCCTGGGTTCTTTTTCCGCTGTGAGGATGACATATAGTCATTTCCCGAACTGACTCTTCATTTGGCATTAAAACCTATACCCTAAAATTATTTCTTCTAATGTATAGCATTTGGTTACCCTTAATGTTTCAAATAGCTTAAACCATCAATGGATCTAACTCAAGAGCTCATAAATGACAAACTAAATGGCACGTGGATCTAACAAAGAAGCATCCACGAACCTTAAAAGCTTGCTGTGCATCGCACTGTGGTACATCACAAAGGATTCAAAACCCCAAACGTGAGATATAGAAACAGAAAAGGAATAAATGCTTCGCGTGAAAAACACAGAGGACAAAGGTTTTTACCTAAAACATTCACTCCACGGCCCTCCTCTTCAAGGGAGGAAGAGGTCTAGCCAAACATCCTCTCAGTCATTAATCCTCGCAGGAGTGTTCGTAGCCGAGAAAATGAGAGAAAGAGGAGAGAGAAGAGAGAAAACTGGAACAAAGCCGCGTGGTACCGGAAAGATTGAAAGTTAGGGTTACAAAAGCCATAAGTTGGCTTATATAGTCATACAAGATGTGTGAAATACCAAAAATACCTAAAATATGTAATTACAATAAGACAAAATGGTAAATAATAAAACGTGGTCGCTTGGAATAAAACATCAAAAACACAAGGCAAACATTTCGCTTATGTAAGAAATTTCCGAAGAGAAAGAAGGAAATTCCTCGCTAGCCTAGCTTTAAATTTTTGTGAGATAGCGGTCTGAGAAATTCATTAGGAACAAGAAATTCTCGCATTTAGCGAAATTTTCGCAATCATAGCGAAAATCCCTGGTTTGCTCCTGCTTCCCTATTTGGCTACTGCATCCTCCTTTCTTCAAATCCACTTCACAATTCTTCATTTTTGAATGATGAAAAAATTGTAAATCCCCAGCATTCAGCACATATCTTGACATCAAACTTGAACTAATTGGCTGAGGCACGCAAAAACCTGCAAACTTACCAAAAACAAACTCGAAATGGAATCAGTGGTACTATGACCCACACACATCAATCGCTTAATTGATATGATTAGTGCGCAAAAGCACTCAAAACCCATCTTGAATAGGGATTCAAAATAGCACCTTTTTGGGCACCAATCACACCCCAACCGACACGTCATACCCTCAAGAATGCCAAAAACAATAAAGGTATGTATGCTATGCTTTTACAAAAAGTGCATAAGGTTCAAAAGGTGTGTATTGTGTGTTTTAATTTCCTAGTATGAACAATTTGGGGACCCTGAAACGAAACCGACATGAGAGAACAAAAACCATATAAGAACAAGTTTTAGGCCAACATTGGTTCCAAGGAAGTCAACCTGAACTTCCACCAAAATCTAATTGTTCCTAAGGTAACCAGTTTGAGCCAATAAGTTGCAAAGCTATTCCCTCCCCCCAACCTAGCTACAGCCATGGCCTTAAACTATCAATTAACCTAAATAGGACCAAATTACACTTTTATTTCTTTCTTTGATTGTATTGTAGGGTGCATGCTAAACTCGACTTCACCAAAGTCCGTAAAGGGCCCACCGATGACTCCTTAACCACTAAGGTTTCAGTGGCATCAAGCTCCAAAGGATCAACTCGACTACAAACTCTACGTTCTCCGACTCAATGACTTCGAGAATAAGCACCTACAACTCGCTAAACCTCACCATCCACCCGTAGCGAACACTAAGTCGATGACTCCTAACCAATTAAGGTTTAGGCATCGCTTTAAAGGCTTTCTCCATATACCCCTGACCGCGTTCGGTTTCAGTTAATGCCACAGCGCTTTTTATTCATCTTCTTTTTTCTTTCTTTTCCGCTTTTTTTTTCATTTTGAAAGACTACGACATGGTCTTCATACATGGGTACTAAAAGCCTATTAATAGACGATCAAGCAAATTTACAAAGATTGGCCACAAAGTGGAAGAATTATCGAGCTTCCTCGACCTATTGGCTGTCAATGCGGTATGGAATTCACAGCTAAGGGGAATGCTCGGGTGACTATCTTTAGGAACTTCAGTGACTGGCTTCAAATCATCATGATTGTTCTAACATTAAGACTTTCTGGGGGCTGATTTTCAACTAAAGCCAGTAAACAAGATATAGGCACACAGAAGCCTCAATTTTGCTGAAACAAATTTGGAGCTCTGCGGGAGGCATACGGAACCAATGAAACTAATTAAAAATATGAACATTATTTCTTTTATCTCTGCATGGGAATGAGAAAGCTAGAGGTTGATTGTTACCTGCCCTCTGATCTCATTGTTGTGAGGAGAAGGATCATCTGAAGCTGAAGCCCATTTAGAGTCTTGTCGGTGAAGTAGTTGATACTTGTTATATCTACTAACATAAAGAAAACAGCCCTCGTGATTACCTGAAATTTTTTTTGCTAAGGCAGACTAGCTTTTGGGACTGAATTGAGGTAAGCGGTGGGACATGGATACTAGTCGAATTATATCGACTTACAGAACAAACTTTTGAGGCGAGCCTCCATATATGACCTCATGTGCACTCTGTTTGAGACAGTAACAGAGTCATGTGATGGCCTCATCTCTGTAGTTCTTTGACACTGAGTGATTAGATGGCATACCCAGAGATGTTGTTTTGAGACCATGGATATATTGGGGTGAAGGTAGAATATAGCGAGTGATAGAGGCCTCTAGCGATGTTTTAGTAAAAACTTTGGCGATGTGGTGGAGTTCGATTCGAAATTGAGTTGAAGGACATTTCTTTTGGAAGGCTCTTCCCACGCGCATTTCTTGCCTCTCACTTATAAGGAAGAATTTCTTCTTTCTTTACCATGGAAAACACTTGACTACCAAATGCTCCTGAGATTCAAAACGCTCTTGGATAATTCAATAAAATCCTCCTAAGCTCCTAATGTGTTGTTATTGACCACTTGTGCACTCTGCCATCCAGTGGCTCACTTTGCTCTTCTCACAGTGGACCAATGTTGTGTGGTGTGATCGTGCTTGGTGATCTTAGAGTTATCCCATTTATGCTCCTGCGTCATTTCAGCCCGTCTATTTTTTTGCTGAAATTGTCTTCCTCGATGACAATTTACGATTGAATGGGCATTCATCTCATATTCCTACTCTTCCATAAATTATCCACTATCAGGGTAAGATCAAAGGCAAACATTCAAATGGAGGGGATTTAAACATGTTATTTAGGTATTGAGGGTGAAGCCAAGGGAACCGAGAGGCATGAATGGAGTTCGGGAGGAGCATATTGTGGAGTGCCCCGGACATGGTGTTGATTGCTGGGGATTACGAATTTGGTTTGTGGCACTCACCATATGGTGAACTCATCCATTGGACCTATAGTCCCTGTGGACTATGACCACTTAGGTTCCTTTCCACGAGCAACGACTTTGCCGCAAACTGGTTTATGTAGAGTCTCGTGGACATATACTGAACTAGGGTTACCACATACACATAAGGCCATAATGCCAAAAAATCACTGTTCCATTGATTTGAATTCAGGGTGAGAACTCTATCCGGCTGAACATAGACTCCTGCAACGAGCGGAATGACACCGTAACAATCCTGCCCGTACTTTGTTTTTTTTTTTTTTGTTGTATGAAATGAAAATAGAAGCCAAAAAAAAAACAATGAAATATAAAGAAATTCACCAAAAAACTTGTGACGGATACAGAGTGTTCCACGACTCGTCAAATGCACTTAGGCACCATCCGAGCAGCGGCATCCATTTGATTAAGTGCGCGATGGGAGTGATCAGGAATCAGCAAAATTTATATACCTATAAGTTCCTCTCTGCAGTAGTCAGCTCACTTGCGTACCAAGGCGATCTGGAGATTCGAACACGAGGATGAGTTTTCATATTTTACAAGTTTAGTAAGTCAATGGTGAATTAAATTTTTGGATTTTTAAGTTTAGTTGGTTAAAAAACGAGGGTAGTTGATTGGCGGCTCATCAATAAATGTAAAATAGAACTCCTTGACATTGGGCCTTGGTTTCAAAGGTTAAGGCATTCAAGCATACTCGGGTCTTTTTCCTCGTTAGGGAGGATGACATATAGTCATTCCAGGCAGGCTCTTCATTAACATTATAAAAAACCTATACTAAAAATTATTTCTTCTAATGTATAGCATTTGTTACATAATGTTTCAAAAGCAGTTAAAACCATCCTTGGATGCTTTGCGGGGAGCTCACAAATGACAACTAAATGGGCATCGGTGGATCTAACAGAGTGGCATCCATGAACCTTGAAGCGCCCAGTGAACCTCGGGAGTACATCACGGTGGTTCAAACTAGAAATTGAGATACGAGAAAGCAGAAAAAGGAATAAATCTTGCATTGAAAAACATGGGGCAGTGTTTTTTACCTTAAAACATTCACGAAATGGCCTCCTCTTCAAGGAGGAAGAGTCTAATAAACATCTCAGGTTTGGCCATCCTGGAGAATTGTTTGTGGCAGAAAATGAGGAAAAGAAGGAGAGAGGAGAAAAGCTGGAACAAAGGCTGGTATCTTGAAAGATTGAGAAGTTAGGTTACAAAAGCCATAGGATTATTTATATATAGTCATAAAGATGTATGTGAAATACCAAAAATACCTAAAATATGTAATTACAATAGGACAAAAATGGTAAATAATAAAAGCGTGGTGTTTGGAATTAAAACATCAAAAACCTGAGGCGACCATTTTCGTATGCGACAAATTTCGCTATCTTTATCGAAATTTCAGCTAGCCTAAGCGAGGTACATGAATAACTGAGAATTCAAATTTAAGCTAAAGACAAATAAATTTATTCTTCGCGAAATTTTATAATCATCAGTGAAATCACAGTTTGCTCTGCTTCTATTATTCTTGCATCCATCCCTTTCTTCACAAATCCACTTCACAATTCTTCATTTTTTGAATGATGAAAAAGAAATTGTAAATCGACATTGATACATATCTTGACATCAAACTTGAACTGAATTGTGAAGCGCGTAAAGCCCTGAGCTTGCGAAGCAAGCTTAGAGTAGGTGGTGATACTGAAAATTGGGCTGCATCAGTTGACAATTGATGATTTAGTGTAGCACTCAAAACCTATCAGGAATGGGACTGAAATAGACACTTTTGGGCTAATCGGTGGTCTGTGCTCTGCAAGGCATTGCTTCAACCCATTTGACGTGTAGTGGCTCCCCACCAAAATGTAGATCATATCAAAAAGGAGGAAGGAATGATCCCATAAAATCGATGCCCCGAACAGCAGACGGTGCCCAAAAATTGGGTTCAAGGGCATCATATTATAATGACGAGATTTTACCTCAATCTTTGGGATTTATCACATTCTTTGCACATAACATCACTTGAAAAAGAGAGGAGCCGATGGAATCGGGGCGTGGCACTTCGCGAGTTTAAGAGCTTCCCACATAAGTTCTCATGGAGTGGTGAGCAAATTCTTTGTTGTTACGCCGAACACATCTCGGTCTTGATTAACGCCAGCTATTTGTACAGAAGGTTCTTCGATAATAGGAGTGAATTTTGCAAGAAGAACTGCTGTCTTATCTTTCAATCGATTGGTAGCCACCCCATTGCCAGTAATTAGCGATGTGGACACTACGTTGTGTTCTAAACCGAGGGCGGGGACTCTGGGATTCATCAACAGATTGGAGGGGTTGTGAGTGGTAGTATATTTAAATCTCAATGAGTGATGTCAGCGCAACATTCTCCACCATACATCACTGATCTCTAGGTTGAGCATGACGAAGAACCTATCTAATAAGCTGTATATGTGCATTTTGGTGAGTAGGTACTTTAAGCGGTGATCCATGAATAGCAATTGTATTGACCCAACCAAATGGCTCAGAAACATAAGGCATGGAACCCTTTATGCGAAACCTTCTCTGTGGTAGTGTAATTTCTTTGAGCTAGTTGTTATCTTCGGCATATTAACCCATAGGCTTTCAGCCTTCACAGGAACTACCACTCCAGTGCGAGGTAAACACGCCGCACATTACCTCGGTAACTGCCGGTTGAGGCGCTCTCTATTATTAAGTCTGATGGTGGTGACTGTGAGCTCCTCCACTCTTGATCTTGTCCAAAATTTTTACCATTTCTCCCCAATAAGCATAGAAGCTTAAAATTTTGAGAAGTTCATGATGAACCTCATGCTTTGCATGCCACTAGGGAGTGCCTCTGATCTTCCACATTGTGGGGGAGGCGGTTTAAATCATCTCAATTTTGCCTTATCCAGCTGTTCTTCTTGAAATAATATGTCCAGTACTATCCACAGGTTTGACCATAAAATAGCCTTCTCGGGATTAGGTACCAGTTCTTCTCTACATACCTATGCGGAGACGGGTTTTCTAAGTTGATGACATTCTTGGCTCTCTCCATGGCCCATAATATCATCATACGCCAGAGAAGCCTCCATAATCTTCACACCAAATCAGAAGATCTTGACATTATCCTTGGGTATGGCGGGGCATTACAGGCAAAGGCATCACCTCACAGTAGGCATGCCATGCCAGTAATGGGCATGTGAAGATGAATTACTTTCAGTCTTGCACTGTTCATTGAAAATATCACAGATGTATCCGAGCGTTAGAAGGGTGGCACAAATCGCGCTCAGAAGAGTGATCCGTGAAGGGGTAAGGGAAGTCTTCCTTGTCACCTCATTTAGTCTTACGTAATCAATACATACCTAGAGCTGCATGGTAAGTGGTGGGCATTTCCTCTCACTTTTTCATTAAAAGCATGGTGGTTGCCACAGATTCTTGGAACAACCTAGGTTGGACTCACCCAGTGCTATATCGATGTGGGGTAAATGTTTCACATTCTGCGAAGCGACTTTAGGACTCTGGCAGGGCCGCTGTATGAGGTTGGTCGCTCTATCCAGTGCGCCTTCTTGACTTTGCCTCTCGCCAAGTGAGTGTGATGGGTGCAGCTGGGCTAATACCCTTAGGATCAGTGATCATCACCCTGCTTCTTGTTCTCCTTGAGGATGTCCAACAGGCTATCTTCCTGTGAAGTACTAAGCAAGGAGGGAAATGACAAGCTGGTATTGCCCTTCCTCTTCTGAATAAGCATATTTTGATTACCAGGAAAGGTTTAGGTCTAAAGTTTTTTAGGTTCACTAGTTCCTTCTGTTCATTAAAGCCAAAATTTCTTGCTTTTTGTGGCAGTGCACCCACCACTGACATTCATGTCTTGAGGCTTCTTCAACTCTTACGCCCACACTCGGCGATTCTCGGTCGGCTTACATCTTACCATTTCTTTGTGGTCAACTGTTCTTCGGGATTGGATCAATTATGCGTTTCTTCTGGGCCATCTTCACCTAGTGATTAATTGCCCCAAAAAGTGCTATTTTGAACCTATTTTTAATAGGTTTTGAGGCGCTTTTGCATATGCTAGTGTTATAATTAACCAAATTGACGTGTTTAGATTCTATTGCTAATTGCATTTGAAACATTTTGCAGTTTTTCTGGGGTGGAAACCAAATTCTATCATGTAATCAATCATAACCAAAGAAATCGGAGTTGATTCCATCAATTTCATACGGTCTTCCCTATCAGACAATGTGGGAATGAAGAGGTACAAAGCATGAAGAAATGGAGACAATGCGGTGAATGAAGCGGCGGGAGCCAATGGAGCGGAGTAGTCATAGGAGAATAATTGAATTTCGCTGTGTAGAAATTTAAATCTAACCAAAAATTTTGGCTGTGCTGGAAATTTTATTAAGTGCGGTGGCTAACAGCGAGTGCGTGCATAAGCGAAATTTGAATTTAAGCTGTGCGCGTATTTTCATATCTTGTGAAATTCAGCTGTGCATAAGCGTTCTTTGCTCCTGTTTTTTGTGTTTAAGCGACTCAGTTTTGGTTTTCCTTTCTACCTCATTGTATTTTTATTGTTTCATAACTGTTTTTATAATTTCCTTCCTTACGAGCATATATAAGCCACCGGTCGTAACAAATGACAATGATCACTTCAACATGTGTTTTTGGAAGCTTTGACTCCACATTTACGCTCTTCTTTACTCATTTTCTTTGTTTTCTTGCGCTAAGGCCTTGAGCACCCTCGAGGATGACAACTTGGAGGATGGTTGAAACAAAAGCCCTCCCTCTTTAGTAGAAGGCTACGGGTGGGGATCTACAAGGCTGCTGTAAGGTTCCCTGTTCACTTCACGCGGTATCCATTATGCCGTCATTGTGTTTCCTTTCAACTTTGGGTTTTATCATAACCAGATCTATGACCAGCTGTCTTTGGTAGCTTTAAAGTTGATGGATCGCAATGGCTAGATCCTTGATATTCATTGATTACCCTCTATGACCACAGGTGAAAGGGGAATTCGGGAGACTTTCTTCGGTATTGTCGGTGACTGCGATGTGATAGATGTCATTTTCAAAGGATAAATATTTTAGGTTGGGTTTATAGCCTAAATGAGTCCAGAGTTAGGCGAGAGGGGAGGAGGGAGGGAGGGATCAACTATATATCATCCTCCCAGCAAATGACCGGACACAGGTTGCCACACAGAATCCCGCCCGATATCACAGTACTTTAAGGAGACTTCTTTTACATTTGCTTTATTTAAATTTCGGTTGCCAGCCATTACACCTTTGTTTTCACAAAATCAATCAAATTTAATTCACATTTTGACTTCACTTAAATCATTTGTCTGAAAGCATCCAGTGTTAGACCTGAACCCTTATACTGCATTAAACGACTCACGGCGTGGAGAACAGGATATAAATTTTGTTGATTTGGGATCACCTACGCCAGCTGAATCAAATGGCGAGATTCTTAGGGGATGAATATAAGTGCGAATGATGACTTGTTGAACCTTACAGCGATCCTCATCACAAGTTTTGGTGAATTTCTTTTATATTTCATTGTCATTTTATTTTATTTTTTTTTTTATATAAAAAAAAAAAAAAAAAAAAAGAAAAAAAAAAGTTGTTCGGGGTTGTCTTGTGTTGCTGTTTCTTTGCGGGATTACATGTTCAGTGGGCTTGAACTAGAATCAAATGGAAGAACAGCATAATGAGTACCTTGTGGAGAGTAACCCTAGAGCATACATGACAATGAAATTTCTGAGGAGACCTTCCGCAGCGGTGGCGGCAGCAGCTTTGTAGAGAGAAATCGAGCCAGTATAAAATTTTATGTGAGAATATAGGGACGATGGATGAGTACACTGTCTATAATCATTCCCTAAACTTATATACCTCTACTTCTTCACATTTACCTCCAACACAATGGCAGCACACTATATCTGTTGAAGCAGGCAAAATAGTTGAAGCCCGAACCAAGTGGAGCGATT
This sequence comes from Tetrastigma voinierianum, assembly GCA_016808115.1. Classification (NCBI taxonomy): domain Eukaryota; kingdom Viridiplantae; phylum Streptophyta; class Magnoliopsida; order Vitales; family Vitaceae; genus Tetrastigma; species Tetrastigma voinierianum. The sequence continues at coordinate 584,482 of JAEQBH010001261.1, read as the reverse complement.
TCTTAGAGGATAATAGGGTGAGTGGTATTCATGCTAATAGAGGAAGTGAGGCGGTGGAGAGCTCCTTTGAACAAGGAGTGGATGTTCCAAGCAGTCAGTCAAAAATTGAGGACATCTGCGGAATCATCTGAAGCTAAGCACGTCAGTTGTTCTTGCATCAAGAGGAGGAGAGAATGGGAGGAAGAGTGTGAGTGGCCTCTTGGCCAGTTGAACAAGCTCGATTCAAAAACTTCGAGAGGAATTGAAAGGAACCATGAGAATATCCTCCACGAGGAATTTCTGGTGTGCCCTAATTATATAGAATGGGCCATGGAAAGGGAAGAGCCTCTGATACTAGCGAGGAGGAGGGGCGTAATGGAAGGAAGAAATGGAAAGAAGCTATCAGTTGCTCACAAGCCACCAACAACCCATTTGCAGTGGCCTTGACTCGACCTTCATCTTGCCCTTCTGAAGCCTGTGTGAATAAGTGAAGCACCCACCAAAAGGCCACTATATCCACTTTGCCCGTACTAAAAAAATTCAGGAAGTTAAATTAAGTAGTTACAATCATGAAGTTCTGTAAGAAAACATTGGAAAAGAAGACACCTTATATCGCCGCGCGCCACCGCCGCGCGCCATACCTACCTCACCGGCAAGATGGCCATTTGCCACGAGCCGCATAAGCATAGTGGATGGATTGGTCGCGGATTGGTTGACGCGAACCCGGCGTTACGACTCGCGGAGTTCGAGTGACCTCGAGCTGAAGTGGTTTAGAGCATCGATCTCCCGGCTTTGTTTAATTTTTCTTATCTTATTTTATTTTATTTATGTTTATTTTGATTTAGGTAATTTTTCTTCTTATATTTATAATTTTTAGTTAATTGGTTTTAAATTAATTTTGTTTTCTGCGATTTTTCTCAATTTTTCTTGTGTTAATTTTGCAATTTATTACAAAATTTTGGAAGCATAAATACCAAATTTTGAAAGCTTGGATTGGTCCAGTGTCTGGAGGCGAAGCGAGATTTTAAGCGGCCAGCGAGAATTAAATCTGTGAAAATTTGATCCTAATGAAATACACAATTTAACAAAATTATGATTGCTAGCTATGTTCCTGAATACTTGAAATTGAATTTTAATTTAGGAGCGATGAGATTTCGCTAGCCTACTTTGTGAAATCAAAACGAGGATGGCGTGGAACGATTAGAGCTTTAAAAGAATGACATTGTAGCGATTGTTTCCATTTTATTTTATTTTATTTTTTTAATATATATTTTATATATTTAAAAAAAAAACGTTTTTTATATATTATTTTAATCTTCAAAAAATAAATAAAATAAAAATATTTTTATTTTATTTTAAATTTCTTATAAAAAATGTATAAAAAGAATTTATCTCAAAAAAAAAAAAATTTTTATTTTATTTATTTTTATTTTTATTTTTTCTTTTTTATTTTTTTAGATTTATTTTATTATTTTATTTTCTTTTGTTTATTAATTATTTTATTTGATTTTGAAAAAAGTGAAAAAATTCAATTTTTACATTGATAGGCAGTGAAATTTACATGAACATAAGCAGAAATGTTTCGGTATGTAAATTATTAGCATTGGCAGAAATTTGTCTATTACTTGAATTTTTCGTATGTGCATTTTTGCGCTCCAAATTTTATTTATTCATCTTTTTTGATAGAACTCCGTTTTGGCGTTCTTGAAATGCAGATTGAAGCTTAAGTGTAGAATCAAATATGGCGAAAAAATATTTTGAATTATTGAAAGTATAATTTAAAATGTCCAGCTAAATCTTTTCCTCTGTTTTCTTCTCTTGTTTGTTTGAAGCCGGCAGGTGAATAAGATGTCGATGGAAAGCATGTCTATTATCCAAAGCGTCCCACCTCTCATCAAGGAGGTACCTTCCTTCTCTAATTTCCAATCAAGCCCCGTTCGGACAGAGATGGAAGCTTTGGGTTGGGGAGGATATCGAAGAAGTGGCTTTTGTATTATTCTTTTGTACTATTTTGTACCAGCCATTTTATGATGATATTCCAGTGGCTTATTTGGGGTTCCTTTCTGTGACCTTACTCGCTTGACTTAGCACCTCAAAAATTGGACCCGTTTTGCAACTAAAATTTTTGTGTGTTTACTCATGATTGAAAAATTCACGGCTTTTGAATTCTATTGATGTTAGATTGGTTCCATGCACAATTGGTGAAGACGATTGATTGAACTCTTGTTGATTGACCTTTCTCTTCCACCTTTAGCAGCTAACACACCATAGAGCATTAGGTTTCAATGATAGGAGCAGAAAAAGCTATGACCTCTTTGCTTTCTTTTTGTTTTATTATTATTGTAGCCTCTATGAGTTAGGACCCACAATGGAAAGAAGGCCAATGCGTCTTCGGAGAAAAAAAAAGAGAGAAAAGAAAGAAAAGAATAAAAATTACGCTCCTTTGCTGGCGAGAGCAGAACAAAATCAGGGGTATATAGCAGAAAGCCTTTCAGCTTGATTTGCCACAAACCTTAATTGTTTGAGTCTGACTTAATTCGTTACATGGTGGATGGGGTGGAGTTGCAAGGAGGTTGGCAGGTCAAAGTCTCGAATCATTAAAGTCGAGGTGAAACACAGGGTTGAGTGGTCAGAAGATCCTCAGGCTTGTTTCGCCTTATTGGTTGGGGAGTCATCGGTAGATCCAGAGTGCATGGACTTTGGTGGTCGATTCCACCGACATTACCTACAAGGAATTGTCAGGAATAAGAGAATTGGGTGCGATCTATTTAGGTTGGACAGCATGCTAGTGGGTGTTGTAGCTAGGTTGAAGTGCGATTTAGCAGTTGTGTTGAGGCGATAAAATAAACACTTGAATTTTGGTGAAGTTTGGTTGATTCACGAAGGATGTACTAATACTCAATTTTGGCCAAAAGCGGCATTCATTCTCTCGCAGCCCAGGTTATTGGACACGACGATGATTCTTACTTAGGGTTTGAACTTACTCATCCACAACCTTTTGAAATACCATTTTGTGAACATTATTTTATTATAGTTTTATATGTGTTTGTACTTTCTTTCTTTCATTGCTAAGGGACTAGCAATGCTGTGAGTTAAGAGTGTGATTAGTGCCGAAAATTGTCCTTTGAACCCTATTTTAATAGGTTTTGGCACGTATGCTAAGTGTCTTGATTGACATGTTAGATTCCACTGTGCATAATTACGTTAAATTTGTTTTTATGGTTTTAGAATTGAGGCTTAGTGCAATTATCAATCCAATCATAATAAATCAAGTTGATTTCCATCAATTTCTTACGGTCTTCTATCAATTTAAATGGCCAAGGGAATGAAGGAGAATTTCAAAGCATCAAATGGAACAATGCGTTAGAATAGTAGTGAGGAGCCAATGGAGCCATTTGAGGAGAGAGGCAGTGAATTTATCATGTGTAGCGAAAATTTAAAGATTTGTATGCCTTGTATTTTCATGCTTCTCTTGAATTCAACTATTATGTGAAATTCTTTATCTGATTTTTGTGTTTAAATGACTCAGTTTTGGTTTTCTCCTTTCCTACCCTCATTTGTATTTTTTGTTGTTTTTGTGTTTTTATATTTCCCTTCTTAGGCATATATAAGCCTCGATTATGTAACAAATAATGATAAATGCTTCCTTATCAATAAATTTTTGAGGGGGAAAGCTTTGGCTCACTGTTTATATGTTGCTTTATGTTTTCAACATTTTCTTGGCACGCTCTGGAGCATCAAACACCTCGAGGACCAATGACTTGGAGGATGGTTATTCGCCCTTCCCCTCTTTGAAGTAAGGCGTTCTGGAGTGCGGGATACAGGCCTTTGGGTTCCCTGTTCTTCCACGCATGTATCCACTACCGATCTTCAATGTTCCCTTTCTAACTTTTGAGTTTTATCCCTTAGATCTCTCATGAATGGCTATTATTTGGTAGATTTTGGGTTGGAGTGGATCTTAATGTTAGATCCTTTGATAGCCATTAGTTACCCTCATGGACCCATTGAAATGGGAGTCCGGGGAGACTTTCTTCATAATGAAGGTGATACTTGATGCTTTGTTGATACCATTTTCAAAGGATAAATATTTTGGGTTAGGTTTATATAGCTAAATGTTAGAAGATCGGGTTGAATGACTATATAATCATCCTCCCACAATGAGACCAGGATCTTCATTTATATTTAAAACAGTCCGTTCGGGGAGATGGCTATATGTCCATTCTCCCCAAACTGTAGAAAATGACCACGAGGACCCTTAGGTTGCCACCAGAATCCACAGCGAGTCATCACGCAGTGTGGAGACTTCTTTACATTTATTTTATTTAAATTTCAGTTTGCCCGACCATTACACTTGTTTTCTGATCAAATCAATTTAATTCACATTTTTACTTCACTTAAATCATTTATCTGAAGAAAACCCATCAGTGTTCATTTAGACCACTATACTGCCGGTAAGCTTGACTACGCGATGCAAGGAGAAGGCTCAGGATATAAATTTTGTTTGATTCCGGTTCTTCATGTGGCACGAATCAACTAGTTGCATGTGCTTTTTACTCAAGGGGAAGATGTTGAGTTTTAAGGTCATGTTTCCAAATGTGAGATGCATAACCCCATTTTAGCAGTTGATAATCGCATTGGAAGTGGCTAAGAATGGTCTCCCTAGGATGATAGGCACATGGTTAGCCTATTTCATATTGGTTTCAGCATCAAGTACAACAAAATCTAGATATAGTAAATTTGTTCATATATTAGAACATCTTCCACAGTCCCCTTTGGTATTTTTATGGATCTATACCTTGAGAGATAATGTGATTAAAGAGGTGGGCTTTAGTTCTCTAGGAAGCAGGTTACTAGCGCGGGTCAACGGTGCTTGTTCTACAAATTTGATATTAACTAAGATGGTAGAGACCCGACTTGGATCTTTATCACTTCATTGGAGTCTTTACATTGGATGATAGCCATGACACGTTCGGTCAGAGAAGGTAGCTACCCATCAACGGCTGGCCCTCTCTCTTCACTATACCTGAAATTAGCAATTTAGCATATGTAGGACTTGTTTGATCATGTCGAAACCGAGGGATGTTGACTTTACTTGCCTCCGGCCCACTTCTAATAACTCCTTTAGTTGATGGACTCTTTGGCTTTTAGTGCTAGAGAGAGGGAAGAGAATGGGGTGTGAATCTTTTTCTAACGCCGTCTCTGGGTCACCATCTCTTAAGTTTCTGACTCTCTTTAGCCTCTGACCTTCCTCTTAGCACAGAACACCTAGTTGTTTCTGATATTTGCCGCCTCCAGTGTGATAATTGCATGAGCCTCATCAAATCTGGAATTGTTTCTTTGTAAGAGCTCCCTTGTGCACTCCCCCTAAGATTGGTTGTGATCTGAAAATTTTACCCTACATATTATAGTTTAGTTAATCTCAGGGATTGGATAATATGATTAATGAGTATTTTTGGGAATATCTATGTTTAAAATTGTCTTGTTTTGTTTACAAGGGGTGATTGTTGTTTCTGTAATGGTGTAACTCATTTGTTTTAGATTGGATCTTTGGCATTCTTATTCTCACAGAAGTTTCACACGCGCCAGGTTAAATGGCGGCTTTTATTCACGCCCGAGTTTGAGGATGTTGGTAGCTATCGGACCGAAGCGAGCCTGTAAACTCTGCGCGGCGGGCGCATGGGCGGAGGCTTTGGCTAAAAGCGTTGGATTGGTTCCTCGGTTCGTTATAGGTGTTATGCCGGGCGGCTGATTGGTGACCTGTTCGGCCGGCGGCTGCGTACTCAGCCATCATATCTCTTCGAAGAATGGGTTCGAACATCGCACCTTGTGCTGGTCTGGTTGTGATAAAACAGGGATGGTTGACGCCGGTGCACCAGCGCTTTGCCGATCACGGTGATTCATTCGCTCTCCATTTATTAATTCAAAGGTGGACAGCTTTTGCACTTCACTCCTCATGTCTCAGTGATTATTGTACTTCCTTGAGATTTGCTTTTAGTCTCATCTTCTCTGCTTTCAGAGATTTTGAGTTAATCTGTTTTTGGATGTCTATTATGTTCAAGAAGTCATATTCATTTGGATGTTTATAATAATTCCCTATATTTCTTTCATTGCTTCATATGGGACATTCAGATATGATGATTATTTCCAGCATCAAAAAATTTATCCGTATGGGAGTGTGATCAGTCTCTAATTTTCGACATTGGTGGGGTCCTCAAACTCATGTATGAAGATTGTGGATTCTCTGGGTGAGTTGAAAGATTTGTGATTTGAATTTCTTATAAAAGAACACTTGCTTTTTCCTTTCTTCTCCCATTCTAATAGTTCATTTCGGAGTTAGGCGAATATTCTTGGCTGTATGCGAGTTGGGAAGGTTTCATTCATAATTCATAGATTTTCCTCTTAAGTCGGCTGACTTCTCAAAATCAGAATGTGGTGCGCAGTTTTCTTCAGCCCTCATGGAAAGTTGAAGCAGAGGCACTGATACTAACACATTCATCTCATTAAGTGTTATGAGACACACTCACCTTTGTTGAGATATATCATGATCCCTATTGTTTATCTTAGAAGTGAGGTTTCTCATGGCACCCTGTTGGCTTTGTTTATCACAAGATTTGGAGTTTCATGCCACTACGCTTGGCTTCCACTTCATCACAGCCTAACGGTGAGCATTCATTACCTAATGCAGCACATAAGTATTCTTACATACAATAGTATATTTTCAAACTAAGCCTAGAGCGACGCCCATTAAAGAAAGCGAGGCTTCGAAAGTTAAGGGTTGGCAAAAATATTAAATAAAAAAAAATTCTATATGAATGATATAAATCAAATCACAAAGCGTGGCTGCTGAGGAGTTAATAGATAAAAGATTAGTCTCTTGCCAATGGATCTGGATTCAGCGACTTCGCATCTGACACCATCTCATGGCGGCTGTTTGATTCGATATAATGGTGTACAAGATCAGCATTATTTGCTTCATTCTCTTGCGTGTAGCTCTTTGCGTTATAATGTTAAAGTGGGAAACTGGGGATGGTTTCTTGGCTGAAATGATTTCAGTTGAAGCCAAATGAGTTTCATACGGTTAAAGTTTTGTAAAACCATTATGATTTGGTTTAAAAAGCTAACAAGGTAATCTGTGTAAAACTCCTTGATCCCCAATTGCTGAGTGGGGTTGCAGGGCATCAAAGATCCTGGATCTTGCCATGTTGAGGAGGATGTCCTGTGATCATTTACCCAGCCGGATCCTTCTTTCCTTTATGGCGGGCCTGGGGTTTTTCTGGTGCATTATTGATCTTCCATGTCGGCGATAGCTGAGTTCTTTATTATAAAAAACGGGAGGCGATAGTGGCAGCTTCAACGGCTGGGTGGATCGTGATGCATTCTTGTTTTAACAGAAGCATTTTTGTGGTGGGAATTAAATCAAAGGATTTAGCTTTGAAATTTGAGATAGAGGGACATAAATGATAATATGCATTGCGATGGAAAGCAGAGAAGGCAGTGGGTTGCCAAAACTCTTGGCTGGTGGCCTTCCTCTTCAGGATGGGGAGATTTGTAAACATCATGTTGTCATCCTCAGAAATTGTTGGTAGTGAGAAGCCAGAGAAAGGGAGAGAAAGCGGAGAAAATCATAGGCGAGAAATAAAGCTTTCACGTGATCTGTCATCTGATGATGTATCACGAGTTTGCAGGCTTGAGGCGGGGGGCTTCATATCTTTCAGGGTCAGAAATTGCAAATGTGAAACTACACAAAGCCATGAAAATTGGTTGCAGGAAAAATTTTCAAAAAATGGCGATAAAGCGAGTCAAGAAACCATTTGCGGAAATGAGCAGGCGGTTATGAAATTTACTTGACTCGCGAAGTGCGGAGTTCACAGTGCCAGCACGGGTCTGGTTCTTTCTTGACTTGCGACTCCATTCGCTTCCACTTCTAACGCATCTCAATTGAAGCTTGGGTTAACTATTATTGATCGACTCGATGGCGTTAGCATATTTAGCGAATAACTTCTAAAAGCCAGCTTTCGATATCACGATCAATAAGTAAAAATCGGAGACCTGTGTTATAATTGGGTTATAAGTTGATTAAATACACAAAAGTCTCAAACTGTATCAAGCCAAACAAAACCGCACTATTAGGCACTAATGCGTGCGACAACAATATTGGCCAAGATGAATACCACTAGCACGATCAACATTAACACAAAATCCAAACCAAATGGTCCCCTCAAACTAGAACTCTAGATCAAACCCTTAAGGGTGAATGAAGAGATGTGATGACTAACCTATAGCTTCGAAGGGACGCAGGCATGCATGTCATCACCTAGGAAAATAAAAGTGAAGAGTCCCAGATGATGAAGCGAGCTGGCGGGGAAGAGGATACAGAAATGGAAGAAAATAAACGTATATTGGTGTAAAAGCCAACAGGCAGAAGAGACTGACACAGTAATAAAAGAAAAAAAAAAGCTGGTCCAATTAAGCTAAATACAAACTTGCAGAGTGGGTCCCAGCCCAGGTCGAAAGGGTAATATCTGAGAAGGCTAAATGAAAAAGGTCATAATAAGCCAGCAGGCTGAGGAGGCTCGAAAAGGCTACAATGGGATATATCAATGCTGGGTGTGCAGCCAGGAGTGGCTACTGGTGGTGGCCTCCATCTGACCAGCGATCTCATGCATAAAACTTCTTGATGTCCCGTTGGACTAGCTCAGGTGGTGATTCCGTCTGAATTCTGTCCCGACAGACTTCTCCTTCAACGATTCGAATCTCCGAATAACACATCAAATGCTCAGTCGGATCGGCACACCTCTGAGGTTCGATCAATCCACAAGGACTTCAGGGACTGGGTCACAGCACACTGGCTTCTGGAGCCGATTGCTTTTTTAGATACGAAAGTTCAGGCACCTATAAGCAGACATGATGCGCCTCGATCTCTCTAAATCAGGCTCAGTTGATCATAACTGAAATTTGGATTCACTCAACCCAGGATCTCTGGCACTCTGAGAGTGCCACTCTCGGATCATCTCAATCTCATTTGATGGCATTATACTATACCATAGAATGGGAGATGAACTCTAATGAAATACAGAAGATTATCTGTCTCGTGATGAAGGGAGCTAAGATATTAGTCAGAGAGTCTCGACCATCTTTCCTCAAATCTCGATATTCTCTTTGTTCGGAAACTCAATTGCCCCGGTGATCGTGGCCTATCATGGGTCATCGGCGATGTTGAGATTGCCGCCACTCTTGCCCGAGATCAGCATATCACCTCACATGAAGTACTCTACATCGCTAAACTAAGCTCTTGAGGGACCCTATATCGGTGAATGTCATGTGATCTTATCAGTTTGCCATATTCTTATCAAATCTGCATGAGGCATTACCGCCAGTGTCAGATCAATGGAGGACTAAAATCATCACTCATGCCATTGGAATGCCGGCGAGATCTTCTGAAAATGTATCATTCCCAATCACGAAAATGTAGGGATAACGTTTGTAACAAGGTGACGATCTTGCCAGTCTCATGTTCGACGCTCAGACATCATATCGATGGCGACAATCAAGTATATATGTTAAATACTAGAAGTAGTGGATATCAGTGATTTTACATATTAACATATGACCTCCATTGTTGAGATTGCAGATCTGCATGAACCTCTCTAATACGCGTTAAACGAGGCGATCTGGGCACATATCTTTCAACTATATTACCATGGATCTCTCAGTATCAATAAAAAAATGGGAGCCAAGTGTTGATGCTCTCTTATCTTGTTGAGTGAGCTCTCAGATAAGTGCGTGCAGCAGTGATAATCATCTAGTGTTTTTGGGGTGGCTTTAAATCTGGATATCAGCTCCTCTAGAATCAGAAAGAATGACAATTTGAGTTTTCCTGATCTGAATCATTAAATAGTGCTGAGACCATCAGCGAATCTCATTAAAAGCGAAATTGATGCATCATTAGCCAGTTCTCACCTTCTGACAGGCTCCATACTCTGACTCATCGGAACTATCAACTCTTTCGAATATCCAGTGACATGACGAGGCTGGCCTTTCTATCTCAGGTCACTCCGGAATACACGGGTTTTCGTTGTTGAACAACAGTTCAGATCCAGCTGGATCTCGCGTATCCGAGATCAATTGTGGAGCTTTTAGCATTCTGTAGGGCTATATTTTCGACTATATTGTGTTCAATGGTGATGATCGGAGAATGGCGGATGATGTGGAATATGATCACGAGGTGTGTGGTGGGATACCAATGCTGAGCGACTTATTGTGAAGTACCATTAAAATCTATTCAGCGTCACCACAATGATTCTTGAAAACAGACTTCCTCATCGGGAAATCAACATTGATTGGTGCATTAAGCCGGATCTGGGATGAGCCCGGGATGATCTACCGTGCTTCCGCTAACAGTTCACCATTCAGCGACATCTACGGTCAATAAACTCATTGTTTCAACCATTTCATGTTCTGGTCAGGAGTAGCTTTTATCAACCAGATGCCTCTCAATGGATCAGTCGGTGAGATAAGTATGGAATATATCGTATGTCTGGAGTCTCTAGTGGCCCGAATAGCTCGACAAAAACTCCATTCTGTGTATGCATCATGTTCTGTCCTCTTGCTGGATAATAGATACAGCATACATTAGCCCGAATCATCATTGAGTTGCAGCCATCCCAGGCTATATCTGCCCAGCCAAATCCCAGAAAGCCAAAGATTCTTACTGATACCAGAGCCTTCAATTAGGGAAGAAAGAAGAGTAGACACTCTTAATCTTCTCCAAAAATCACACGACGTCATCGAACTCAAGCGTAAAGTTTGGTTCTTTTTCTCAGAAGGCGGAAGAGATGAGCTCACCATATTATGGACCAACATTTGAAACGGTTGTTGTCTCGACCTTGCAAGGCACCGTTTATAGTTCTGGAAATGGGGCGTGATATCGGCTCAGATGTTTGAGGATCGACCTCTGCCATCACTAAACCATTCTTCAACGAGTTCAGATTACTGGTTTGCCTTTGTGAGTTTAGGCCCTGTTTTTCGGCGTGGTCTGAAGAAAAATGTGAGAACAGCTTCAGTGATCTACTTTATCTGGACTGCCTATCATATGTGGTCCATATCTGGGCATCTCTCTGCAAATCATTCATCATAAGACTGGGTAGTATTGAATCTCTCGATCGATTGGCTCTTGCGTTCTTCCGACCCAGTGGCATGGCCGTGTGATTAGTGCCGCTCGATGTGAAAAGTCTTTATCATATCATAAGACCATGCATAATTTGATTATACGAAAATTCCATCAGCGAAGACAGCAACCGAATCTGGTGCATCAGCGACATCAATGTGCTGGGGAGGAAAATCATCATGGGCTGGCTTTGATACGGATCACCGAAAGTCTGCAACTACAACAGCCATCTTACGGGAGCGGGGCATTCTTAACATGGATCTCAAAAGCTGGCGAAACGACGCCGGGGTGCCCAGTTCTTCTGTTACGGCTCGCCAGTTTGTAATTCATACTCCATTTACCTTCGCAAGGCCTAGCATGAGGGTGCGAATGGTAAGGTGATCATATTCTCGGCGGTCAGGCGAAATACCTCGCCAACCATGTTACATCTCAGTATAATGCGAGCGGTTAATCAATCTCACCTCAAAATATCACGGGAAGTGGAAGAACAGTCGTCTCTAAGGTGGATTGGTATCTAAATATATCAACTATGCTACGATGTTGATTATATTTCGCCATCCTCTATACTATGTACTCAGAGAAGTGGCCATGATACAGTTAATTTGTGTCTCATCATCAAAATCATATATATGATGTTAATAGTTGTTGAACAGATTAATGAAAATGTTGGCGGCGGTAAATACTTGAAAATCTCATCTATATTATTCTTAATCAGAAATATATAAATATTGGGGTGGCAAATGCGACACTAGTGTCGAAAAGAAAGAGGAATTGTGGTCCACTGGGGTTGGGCGCCTCCACCAACAAAAGCAGATATTATAGATAATATCAGTGGCATGATTCATCATCATCATTATCTCTCTATGCCCCAAATCAAACATATCAAAAGTATGGTAACGCTTGGTGAAATTGCGTCAGATGTGGCGGTGTTGATCATATCCAGCCCGCGTCAAGCGCGTATTATCGTAAAGTGTCGCATGCCAGTCATGAAACTCAAATGTATCAAAGCATAATGAGGCTCATGAGGCATGAGGATGACCACCAGCCTTGAAATCAATGTCATCTCCATCTTTCTCAGCCAGGAAGGTCCTCCATGATGTCGTCCCGAATCCATAGATGGTGTGTGGTCGAGGACCTCCTGGGAGCTCCATAAAGAGAGCACACTAGCTACATTGATGTTGAGTCTGGCTGCTCCAGGGCTCAAAGTGCCTGAGTGATCTCAAAACTAAAACCCATTTGTCCTAAGACTGTTAGATGCCTTGCCTTTGCACTTTGCCCTGTTGTTATACAGCACCCCGGGTTGAGGATCTCGGCCTAAAGCATGATCAGTACCTTATGCGGGGTGCATGCCACGATCTTCATAAAGCCAGTCAGCGCTCCAAGCCCCAGAAAGGTATCTGGTGGAGGGATAATGAATGGAACCACGAACAGGCGAGCCCTCACTATCCAGAACTGCGGCGCACCCATGTGGCGTTCATCCTCTGGAGTGTAACTGCTGGCGGTATGTCGCGTCATTGACTATAAATGTAAACTTGTGACCCCTCTTGCAGACCAATTTCAGTAAGCACAGGACCTTCTTCTCACCATACTAAGTGCAAAGTGCTGATTTGTGCCCGATCAAAGAACATATTTTTAGACCTCTACTATCATCTTCTAGCCGACAACACCGACTCACTGAAAAGTAAACACCACGTTGAATATGGTCTTATCCACATGTGTGATAACGCATTTCGAGTAACAACATCTCTATCAGGCACAGTAACGCCAATGACAATGCGTTCCTCGTGTAGGAGCTTTTGCCACTTTGAAGGAAGATGGTATAGCACCCACCCTGTGAATCAAAGGGTTGCGGCGGGTTAAAAAGATGGCCGAATCGCCAAAACTAAATGTGTCATGAGTATCGTGGCCCAAATCGCGACGTAATGCATGAAGTGTACCCGTAACATCCTCTGAGTGCCATAGCTCTATGAAGTGCATGAAGAAGGCCCAAAATCTGTCGGTGAAAATCAGTGGCGTGCCTTCGCGGACACCGCGTTCATGTGGCGGGCGCGGATGTCGATAAGACCATATGAGCCGCAACCGGCTGAACAAGCCAGCATCGATGAATAAGGGTTGAACATGTAGTCGGGCTGATTGTGATGTATCAAAAACACCAGTACGTACTAGCTCACCTTGGGCATCGAGGAAAGTGACCAGCCTAAAGTGATCGTTGGTATCAAATCAGTTTGATTAAGTGCCAGTCATTACCTGATGTGGATGGTGATAGGCTCAGGATGGATATCTGAGCTTGTGTAATCGCGTGGTTGATAAGGTCTCATCATCCTCTCTGAACATCCTCTCTCATTTGATGTGCCAACAATGGCATCTTGGCAGATTGGAAACTAGCTACCTCACTTAAGTGTAACAATCACCTTGAACTGTCATGAGCAAACCCATCCTCCCAAGACCTCAGCGAGAGAAGTACCATGGCAAACATCCTCTCTTTAGCAAGGGATATCTGGGTGAAATTAAAATTACAATACAGGGCCTATCTAGGATAGGATTTCAAATGGCTTAGGGATCTTTGGTTAAGTGTATCCACTAAAATGCGGGATTGTACCTGTGGTTGTGGAGCCTGTATCATTAAAATCTTGAATATCTTAGTTTCAGAAACTAAACAGAATGTGCACCACTCATGATGGTGACAACTCCAGCATCATGAACAGGGAGGCGAATCTGTGTCAACTGCGGGGCATCCCAGTCAGTGAACCCCGATCAGTGGAAGTCACAGGAAAATTGTCTGGCATTGCAGTGTATGCGTATCATGGCACCCGCTGTTGGTATTATAACCTGATGAAGATTTAATCACAGATAAAGTAGGGTAAAGATATTAATTTGGTAGCGGCACGGGTGAGTGAACAATCGAACCCCCTTCAACATTCTCTAAAATGCTGAACTTAGTGGCATCGAAATTTGTATCATTTGCTGGCGGCGTGCGAACAGGCGGTAACTCCATGGGTGAAGTCACATATGGGTGGCCTGAAGTGCACAGTGTGGCAGTATATACTAGCTGTGGTGGTGGATGTAGATAAGTAAGCCTTGTTGGCCTATAGGGAGCAACTAGTCTGTACTGATCCTGTTATACCATCTAGTAAGGAGTATCTGCAAACAATCTATGAGTCTGTGGTCGACGTGAAAACCTGTGGCTCGATGTACCAATAGCACCAATATCTGATGATCCAAGACGACACGGCTTCTTCCTTTTAGAATGCGGAGGGAAAGATGCGCTTATAATCCTCGCTTCCATGCCTTCACCTGCATTTTGTCAGGGCACGAACCTTGATGATCGAAATTAAGTCATGACCCGTAGAGATCACTATCGAAGTAGGGTTGAAGGTTTTGCATAATCAAGGCGTCGATCAAGCTACGGGGTATCTACCAAATACATTTTCCTCTTCTCCCTCCATGTTGAGTGATGATGGCCCGACTCTAGGCTGCTTTGAGGGCCTCCAGCTCCCTCGGAAATCACGTCCTTCTGAGTATTAAAAGTGCGGCAGATAAGCTCTTGTCGAGAATCTTGTGTCTGCCTCTTGGGTCAATGGAGCAAACCGCTGTGGCCAGCTGCACCAGTGTCAGATCGTCATACCTCATAAATGTAGATATATTTGATTCTTCATGTGATTTCTCGATCTCGTGAGTTTCTCATTGCTAAACGAGTCTGCGCTGTCGACCTGCCTCCATAGACGAGTTGTCTGATCTGTAATGACTGATGTATCATTCTTCTCTTCCATATTGCAGCCATTCGGCCTCCAGCCTTCTGCCATGTGTGCATTACTCCGCCTGTGGTGATTAAGGCAGTCTGGTGGTGGTGGAGGTGGGCGTATGAATCTGTGAAGTCTGGTGGGTCAGATGACGGTGGTGGTGGTGGAGGTGCAGTAGAGTCATGCGGGGTGGTCCACGTCGGCGTGGATTGGGTTTGTGCCATCGATCACCATCACAGTCCAATGCCAGTGTCTATGAAGATGCCATGGTGTCACGGTAATCTTGGCCAGGCTAATCAAGTGCGTCGCGGGGTCCATATCTCTGCTGATATGATATCCCTTGCTCTAGCCATTGTAACAGATAAGTCCTCTAACAGTACGCCGATCCAGAATCATTTCGAACTGAAGTTAGTCTCGATCGCGATCAACCAAAAGGAAAAGGGGTATGTGAAGCTCCCGAAATGATGTAATCACACGTAATCAACGATGTGCATGGCTAAAATCATGAGAGAATGAGCTAGTATATGATCATGGCAGCTAAAGCGATATATGACTTTACAAGTAAAGCGGGATTCTAGCGTAATTTTATTTTCAGGGTGTGTACCTCAGTGACGCGGGAAAGGGTGAGTGCCAATGTAGATGTTTTCCAGGATAGGATGGTAACTGGGATCCCTGTACTTCAACAATCAAAATGACTTTTTAGCCACGCATATCATGAGAGGAAGTCAGCTCAGGCTACTTAGGTCTTCATTGCTAGGATAACAGTCATCTCCCTAGTGCTTCAGACATTGATACTTCCCTGCGCTAAACTACTCCAAACTCTAACACTGCATATAACCAGTGAGACGAAACAATTTGAGACTGGCTCCAGGCCTTCAGCATTCACTTGAGAATAGTTCAAGCCCAGACTAGTGAGGTCGGGAGGAAACAAGAGGATACAAACCGCGCCCATGAAACACAAGCCGATCAAAGTAGTCGCTATAGAGAAGGTAAGTGTCACCCGAAGCAGTCATCGCATGAAGCGAAGCCTACCGCGGGGCCATACGCACAAAACGTATCCAGCGCGATCAGGAAACCGCCTGGCCGTGCAAATCAACCATGAGCGGCATGCTGCCAGAATCCGGGTGACCTACGGCTTCAAAACAACCAAAAATTGTACAAATACCAGCCGGGTAAGTAATCATTAGTCCATTTGTGTGCTTTGGTGTGTCTAACTGATCAATGAACCGTATCCCGATCGCCTGGCTTCGAGTTGACTTAACTCTCGCCGGAAACCGGAGGTGGGTTCCATTGATGGGTAGCCAATTTTGGATCCCTACCCGATCCACGGGTGAGCGCGACTCTATATCGAAAAAGTGGGTTGATTTTGAGGCTTTGAAAAATCATCTGGGTAAAAAAGACTGGTTGTGTTTAGGTTGCATAGTTTTTATTTTGTGTATAAGGAAAATCAAGCAAACAAAAAAGACCCCTGTTGACTCTGGTAAAAAAAAAACGAAGTTCACAAAGAAGCTTCCAGTTCTGGGTTAGGGATCGGATTAGCTATTAGAAGTACCTCATTATTGTGAGGCACCCTTTAGGCGGAACTGATCTACTAGTAAATTGGGTATGTCTGTACTTCAAGGTATATGGGTCAAAATCCGGGATAACACCACCAAGGCTAAAACATGGCAAGTCACCACCTAATTTGAGTATCTGGCATGCTTAGGCCTCGACGAAAAGCGAATCGCCACACCATGATTCCTAACCACCTTATTACATCAAAGGTTAACTTCAATAAACACCAGCGCCATGACACTCCAAAAACACCAGCGTACTTCATGAAATTCATTACTGTTAAAGCACACTTTTTATGGTGTAAGCGATTGTAGTTGTTGGCACATTTAGGAAGATACAATAATCATAAATTAAATATCAAAAGCAAAGCGAAGAAACCATACATTGCATCTCGACCTCATTGATCACCAACGCTGTGTAGCTGATCTGCAAAATTGTCCAACATTCTTCATGGAATGAAACCAAAAAACCAAGCCAGGTGCCTGAATTAGACAAGATAGGTGAAATAACTTTCCAACCGATACAAAGTACCTAGCTGCTTATTTCACAAAGCATAACTTAATAAAAACTGGTTGATGGGTTTTTCCCATTAGTTCACTCAGGTTGAGCACCTCAAATTTATTAAGACACGCTTTACCACACTATTTAAAAAAATTTCAAGAAAAACGAAGGTTGTACATTTAATTTAGAGCGGTGAGGCGGCACCAACGTCCCAGTGTTTAAGCGTTACAGAAAACCAAAACAGTAAAGGCAGTTGATCACGGTTCGTGGATTCAGCCGATTGGAAGCCAGGTTCTGGAATTCACCAGTCTTCTCGAAATTAGTGTCGAAAAAAGCAAACATGGCCTGGTCGATCAAGATATTTGCGAAGAACAATCGAGCAGTGCTATCACTATGAGTTGTTGTTCGAAAAAATGGGCTTGTCGTTGCAGCTGTCAGATTTTAGGTTCCCCGTGGGTGAGGCGTTCTCAAAATTTTCAAAAATATTTCTTGAGAACCAGAGTCCAACAAAGCAGTATTGGGTACAATGGAGCTCAGATGTTTGAAGCCCGATAAGCATTTTCAGTCACCTCATTTGATGTTAGAAAAATAGATCTTCAGTGAAGGCGGAATTGATGGGTTTCCCAGCCCAGTTCGGGTTGAAGAATTTCTCAACATTTTCCAGTCCTCCTCATGAAGTCCATAGATTACAACAAAACAGCTTGGTATTCACGGCTTGAATGGCGGAGCGGTCCAAACAATACCACAGTCACACACCAAAACTAGGTTGCAAACATCAAAGGCAAAGCACACAAAAAGAAGCGAGGCTTCTGGCGTTCATACCTATAAGTTCAAGCTGCCTTTGTCTTCACAACTTTGTCTCAGCATTGGTATCCACTCCCTCGGCATTGGGAAATCTGCCAAAATGAGAGATGCCTCCAGCCAGGATCACGGAGAATCTGTTTCTTACCCACCACCTTACCCACCTCTTTCTTTCCTCTCACTTTCTTTTTCTTTCCCTCCTTCTCATACCACATTATTTCCTTCTCTTTTTCTTCACTAAACATCTAAGCTTACTCCATTTTACACTTCAGTCAGGAGCTCCCCAGCTGGAGTCTCAGGACTTTGACTCCATAAACACTCCACTGGCCAGGAGCAAAGCTAGCCACATTGCCTTTCTTAACCACAAGAATCCAAATGGACTTCAGGCCCAAACCATGCCTAGCAGCCGATCTGGAGCTTATGGGCACGAACTAAGTAGGATTTGAATACAAAGTGCGCCAAAATCGATTCTTCATACAGTAGCCTGATGATTTGGGATGGCCCCAGTTCTGTCGATCGAGGAGCCCGGTTGAGAAAAATTGAAAATTTGAGAGAATGTTCACTTGAGTAAGGAATCAAAAATAAATGAGTGCATGATTTTTTAGTGAATAATGGAGATATGATAAATCTCGGGTGCTCCGAATTTGAACTTCTTCGAATAATAGACTGCTTAAATCCATTATTGGCTGACTAGTTCCCAAAGGTCGATCCAGGTTGATAAAAATTTGCTTAAATTTTTCATGAATTCTTCAATGAGTAGGGAATCCAGCAAAATAAGCGATTGCGCGATTTCGAGGTTCGGATGAGGGAATATGATCAAAATAAGCCCAAGTGCTCACAAATTCGACATCTTCCGATAAAGCTTGATTGAGTTAAAACCTTAAGGGGCCCGCACTTCCTATGGCATGATGCCAATAACTAAAATGAAGCGACAATGGCGCTCCTAAGAGTGAGCTACATACGCACTCAATGGATACATCTGAAGCCTTTGAGACTCGAGAGAGGCCGTAGCTACAAGGGCCGTAATGAGTGTATATGAGAGCGATGTGGGTGAAGTGTGACACCCATAGGATAAATACAAGTGTTGAGGGACAAAATTGAGGGTCTACAAGGCTATGAAATAGGTAGTGAGACCTGGCACGTAGTTCCTCAGCTTGATCTCCCTTAAACCACTTAAGTGATCGGCGTGAGCTATTGACAGACAGCAAGTATTCCACACCACAAAGATGATTACTTGACGACATCTAAGCTAGTGACAATCGGAGAAAGGGCTAGCAGGTCTGAGAGATTGTGCCTCCTCCCAATACTAGCGTGTTAGCCATGACGGTCATCGCTTAACTCTTAAACGCGGGAAAGTAAGGCACAACAACCGAAGAAAGGACTCTACGGACGAAGGGAGTAAAGTAAAATTCACATTGTTGTTGGAAAAGATCCTCTCCCAGGCACGGAAAGAAGTAGAACTCAAATGGATAACTCTATTACTGAAGCTTGTGGATGAGAGGGACATAGGGAAGTTTTCTGACTATCAAAGAGACCACAAGCACAACATCGAACAATGTCAGAATCTCTGTTACCTTATGGAGTCAATGATACGGGTCGAGAGACTCAAGGAATTCTTAACAAGGGAAAACCACCATCCAAAGGAGACAGAGCCTCGAGCCCCAGACAACCCCCTTCCCGTCATTGTAGTAATCTTCTCTTCCAAACCAAGGTGCGTGATCCGCCAAGAGCCAATGTTCCAAGGCCTTGTGGTGTTCGTCGAATATTCGTTTACCACAGCTAGTACTTGACCAATAGATGGTGTGATACTGCTTTCGGATCAAGGTGACAGAGAGTTAGACCACCCTCATGAAGACGCCCTCGTGCTGACCCTAGAATTGGAAGCTTTCTACTTAGATGGGTGCTCATCAACACTGGGAGCGCAGTTGACATGATGCATTCGTCGGTGTTGATACATATGGCATATCAGGTGTCGACGTTGCGATCGCTAAGGATTATGAACAACAGCTTTGGGTGAGATTATGCTCCCAGTGACGATCGGACCGGTCACCATTTTCATCATCTTCTATGTAATCGAGGACCCTTTCCCATTAAACATCATCCTCGGAAGGGCTTGGATACATGCCATAAAGGCCTTCTTATCCACCTATCATCTGACATTAAGCTTCCTCACGCCACATGAGCGGGTCAACTTAAGAAGCGACCAAGAGACAGCCCACCTATGTGTCATTGTGAGGGTAGACAAGGAAGAGGCCACCAAATAGCAATCACGAAAAGAGGCCCGTGAAGATTATTCCCACATTGCGGAGCCTCTAGAGGAGCATGAGCTTCATGAGGGACAGACAGTCTTCTTAGGAGTAGGCTTGTTAAGTAAAAAGGCTAAGGATATCCTTACAATGATAAGAGATAACGCTAACGTCTTCGCCTGGAAGCACAATGACATGGTTGGAATAGACCTTTAAACTGCCCAGCATCACCTATGGACGCGAGATGGGTGCCATCCCGTGAAGCAAAAGTTACACCGCATTCATCCCAAGACGCAATATTGTTAAATCTTAGGTCAAGAAGCTTCTAGAGACAGGGTTCATTCGTGAAGTGCAATATACTGAGTGGTTGGCCAATGTAGTGGTGGTGCCCAAGAAGAACGACAAGTGGCACATATGCGTTGACTATTTGAATCTCTATGAAGCATGCCCGAAGGATAGCTTCCTGCTACTGAGAATAGATCAGACCGTGGATGCTACAGTAGGACATGAGCTCCTTTCTTTCATAGACGCCCACTCCGGATATAAACAGATCCCTATTTTCCTGCCATATTCAGTGAAAACTGCATTCTTGACAACATCGGGGATGTTTTGCTACAAGGTTATGTCGTTCGAGCTAAAGAATGATGGGGGCAACGTATCAAAAAATGATGACCAAGATATTTGAGCCGCTTTTAGGAAAAATAGTGGAAGCATACATCGATGATATGCTCATCAAGTCGCCAAGAAAGAATCATCATACCTTCCATCTTCAGGAAGCTTTCAGCTTGATGAGACAACATCGCTTGAAACTTAATCTCGCGAAGTGCGTTGTTAGGGTTAGTTCCAGGAAATTACTTGGCCACCTCGTCACTAAGCGAGGGATTGAAGTCTAACCAACTCGGGCTCTCGTTGTGGTCCAATCATCGGCTCTGAAGTCAATCAAACAGATCCAGGTGTTGACGGGTAAATTAGTAGCTCTAAATCTATTTATCTCCATATCATCTGACCGACTGCTCTTCTTAGCCCTGAAATGAGTGAAGAACAAAGGCTAGGACACCAAGTGCGATTGTGCCTTAGAAGGAATCAAGTCTTACTTTTTGTCCCCGCCCGTTTTGTGTTAGTTGGTTCCAGGGGAGGAACTATTCCTATACTTTGCCGCCTCGCAAGCAACTTTGAGACAGTTCTAGTTAGGGCTGAGGAGAACGGAGACCACAAGCTAGCATAATTCACTAGAAAAATGTTGATTGACAGCAAGTCTTAGTATAGCAGTTTCGAGAAAGTAGCCTTCTCGCTCCAGGTAGCGGTGAAGCAGTTAAGGCCTTACTTCCAGGCGCATCAAATCACAGTCCTCACAAAATACGTGATAAAAGCGATGTTGCAGAAGCCTGATATGACTCAGTGACTGTTGAAATAGGTTGTCAAGCTTAGTAAATATAGGATCCGCTTCAAGCCTAGGATGGCTATCAAACCCCAAGATTTAGCCATCTTTGTCATAGAACTCAATCCAACATCCCCACTTGGGCGTGTCGATGGTGGTGGAAGTTGAAAATGGACGAGTCGTCGAGAAAAACAGGGGTAGGAGCCGGGATCGTCTTGCAATCACCAGACAACATCATCATATCTTGAGCCATATAGTTTTCTTTTCAAGCAACAAATAATGAGGTGAAATATGAAGCATTAGTTTTAAGATTCAAGCTGGCCTCATCCTTGTCTACAAAGAACCTTGAGGCTTTTAGTGACTCTTAGCTTGTCATATCACAAGTTAACGAAAGTTACGAAACGAAGAATAGAAAAATGTCAAGCTACCTATTTATTGTGAAAGAGTTAATGAAAAAATTTCAAGCTTTCAAAATAACTCAGATTCCTAGAGGCGAGAACGAGTTAGAGGAATCCGTCGCTAGCTTCGCTTCAGCGACCTTGACCTACCCGTGCAATGTAGAGCTTGAAATAGTCGACCAACCATCTATGTTGTCAACTGTTATAGCCATGATTTGAGCGAGAGACCTACAGTCATGGATAACCCCCATCCTTTACTACTTAAAAGACTGTTGGCTCTTAGAAGACAGGAAGGAGGAATACAAGGTTCAAAAGCACTCTGCAAGGTACACCTTGATAAACGGGGAATTGTATAAGAGAATGTATACTTGCCCATACCTACATTTCATAGTGCCACATCAGGTAGAAAAGGTAGTCAGAGAAATCCACGATGGGACCTGCGGTTCCCACATTAGCGGACGAATTTTAGCAGACAGGATCAGGACAAAAGGATACTATTGGCCCACCTTGAGAAAGGATGCTGAGGCGTACACCAAAACCTATGATACCTGCCAACGCTTTGATTACATCATCCATGTCCCTACAGGGAGCCTACACTTGACAACTAGCCCATGGTCGTTTACAATTTAGGCCATCAACATAGTCGGGCCCCTTCCCCCGGCTCTTGCACATAAAAAGTTTTGCTAGTTACCACAAACTACTTTATGAAATGGGCTGAAGCAAAAGCATTCGCTCAAATCAAAGCCCACCAATTGATCAAGTTCGTTTGGCAAAACATAATTTGCTAGTTTGGACTACCCCTCTCAATCGTCTCTAACAATGGTCCCTAGTTCATCAACGATGCTTTCAAGTTTTTCTACAAGAAGTATGGGATAAGGAACTCTTTCTCATCCCCATGTTACTCGCAAGTCAACAGGTAGGCAAAAATCACGAACAAAACCTTGTTGTCGTTTTAAAAAAATCTAGTTAACTTGAGAGGCAAGTAGGTGAAAGAGCTCCCGGCGATACTTTAGGCTTATCAGACGACCTCAAGAAGACTAACTAGGGAGACCCTTTTTTCTCTCGCAATCGGCATGGAGGCGGTCATACTAGTCGAAGCTGGTATCAACCCGACTCGGAACCATGACGAAGAAGCCTTAAAGCATTGGACGGCCTTGAGGAACGAAGGGAATGCGCCTCCATCTGTGACTCCACCTACCAACAATGGGCAGTATCTGACAGAGAGAAATCTATAAGGAAAATAGCGTTCAAGTAGAGGGACCTCAACTTGCAAAGGACCTTTTTTGAGGAAAAGTTGAAGCCTAACTGTGAAGGGTCGTTCCGTGTTGTATCACACAGCATGAATGGAGCTTATAGTCTTGAGACACAGAGGCGCGAGCGGCAACATGAGAGCACCTGCAGGCGAAGGGGTCACGAACCCAAATGAGACTACGGCTGACAACCGCGAGGAATGTCACAGCCCTAGGAGAATGGGTCATGAACCCAAATAAGACTAACAAGGTAGCAACCCGCCGGTTACGACCAACAAAGGTGTCCCGCAAACTGTGGGCGCGAGTAGCAACCTGCTTGGGGGCGCGACCACGGTAAGAGGAGTCGCGAGCTCGGCGGTTACTAAGTGACAAGCAGCGAGACACGACTTAAGTGAAAGGGTCACAAACCCAAATAAGACTACCAAGGCAACAACCCACCCCGGGGGCCGCGACTTGAAGTAAAGGGTCACGAGAACCCAAATAAGGCGCTAAGCCGATAACTTTTGCCTGAGGACCGGCCGGCGAAGGGTTCATAGACGAATAGGCTATGAGTAGCAACCCTCTAAGGCGTGTCCACACGGAAAATGGGGTCATGTGTGGCTGACACGAGGCTCAGATTGACTACCACGTCGACCAGCGAATGCAGAGTGGATGTCGGGTTACTCGGCGCCGCCAGAAGAAAATAGGCGAGTCTCCTTTGTGGGGAGCTCTCTACCCGAGCCTGTACCTATATGGGCATCCTAAGCAGTCGATATAATCTGACATAATTAAAACGACTTGGGCCCATAAGCAATACCCATAAAACATACCAACTATGAATCCAACTATATCGATAGTTCTAAGAGTTCAAATGTTTTACTCTTATCTGACACATATATTAAAATTGAGAATTCCTAATGCATGTATAAAATCACATCAAGCCCTGACCGGCTTTCCTCGCAAACTTAGCCTCTAGGGCGAGGCGTCTCTCGCACGCTCCACATGCACAGCAAATAGTATCCCTAAACGGGTGACTAATGCTGATAGTGGAATCACCCCAAAGTGTGACTACTCTCACCTAAATGAGTCTGATACTCCGAAAATAAACACATTCAACAAATGCATGATCCTACTTTAATGTCTAACTGATCATCTCGTACCCCGAGTCCTCACCCGACTCCTCTACTGGCCTGGTATGGTACATTATGTTGTTGTTTGTGGACAACCCCTCGATGTATATATCAGATTGGTTTGACTCAGGCGATTGATATTATGTGTGGACTACCCTCGTGTATCAATTGGGTGTCTCAGCGATTGATATTTTTAGTATGGCCTACCCTCCAGATCACTGTATTTTTTAGACAACCCTCAAACCATTTTCTCTAGAATTACACTCATGCACTCGCTTTATCGTCTAGGATGTGGGTCTGTATGGAATGCATGATGCCAATTCCATTTATAAATTACATAACCGCATTACAAATATATAATCATGCATATATTCACATCATATAAATCACCCGAGCATGTCATGTAATCTACTTGCATCAATTACATCAAGAATTAGCTCACGTGGGCTAATGATCAAACACGAAACAATTCGATTTGAATTGCTCGAAATAATACATTATTTCTAAAAAAGAAAATTATTTTTATGTGAACACTATTCCGGGAATATATTGAAATCTTAGGATTTACTATTCGACAAATCACGATCATGTTCACTTGGTGAACCCGGGTTTCATGGCCATTTTCGTCCTCATTCCAATCAATACATGATTTATTTCACAAATTACACAATTAATCAACCCAACAGCCGTGCCCAGTGATGGACGGCACAAATGGATTTCAAAAATTTCGATAGTGTCCGAGTTTTGGGGCCGTCCAACGGCCGTTGAGGCCTCAACCAGCCGAAACATTGAAAAACACTTAAATAAAGTGTAAAACCCAAGTAGGGAGAAACCCCTATCTCTCGGAGTTTGAGGAAACTCCCTAAATCCGGTACCCACGCGAAGCCCTCTCCGCGTAGAGCAGCTTTCCTTCTTGTCCCGAAGACTGCCGACGGTCGGATCTCCCACGATTCTAGAGAGAAGGAGGTCCTTCTCTCTCTAAACCAAAAGAAATCAAGCTATTGCATCTCATCTCTTTTAATTCACGTTTTTTGCCTTTTTGCATTTTGAAGAGGATGACACTATTCCTCTTTTGTCCTTTTCTGGCAAAACAATTAAAATGACCATTTGTCGCTTCATTTCAGGTTTTGACGTTCCGTAGTATAAACCCGTCAATTTCATCCTTTATACTCATGCCATTTATGGCATGATCCTGTGCTTTATATGTGACTTTTGTCACATCGAATATCATTTTACGGCACCCGAAACGCAATGCCTCGAAAGCGTGTAGGTGGGTTGCCTCGAGATTAGACGAAATTTCGTCTTCGTTGGGTTCGTGAGGCAGATTCAATGGTGCAATCCATTTCGTCATCCATGATCTAAAGAATAAATTATAGATTTTTAACCGAAATTACAATTTCGTAACCGAAATTACGATTTTGCCATTTTTCCATAAATTGGAATTTCTCGAGTCTTACATCATGAACCCAACAAATTGCTAAGGTAGTAACCCACCAAGGGCCACGACCAGGCGAGAGAATCTTCACGAGGATCCCAGACGATGGTACATCGAGACAACGATGAGCGATAGGCTGGCCTCGACCAGAGGCAAACGCAGGAACAACCTCTATGGGTGCGGGTGTAGAAACTTCGACCATGGATGCAGCTCCCTCACCAACCGAGTTCAGGCACCTCGCCCATTTGGGTGCGTCTTCTTGCCTATAGCCCGGCTCTTCGATGAGGTGAGCAAGCGCCCCTCGTCCCCCAGTAAAACTATAACAAGCGGCTTTAGGATGAGTTTTCTTCGTCTACGATACGCTCGTGAAATTTGCTCTTGCCTTTCTCCCGCTAAATGTATGAGCAGGTCTCTTTCGAGAGCTCGCTACAATCACCCTTAACCCTTAAGGTTCCTTGATCGCGCCCAGAGCGCCATCAAGGTGCTTATTGATGAGTCTAAAACTCATCTATTTTAAAGCCCAATTTTCATGTATTTTTAAGGCTTAAAAGTTCAATTTAATAAAAAACCATGAAGTATTCACCCAGATTTATATTTTGTAGGAATTTAAGGAAAATAAGAAGAAATGGCAAAAGTCAAACCTTGTAGCAAAAGAGTTGTTGCGACATCGCCCACTGACATCAGTGACATCAACTGATAGCCAGCGACATGGATGATCAATGTCTCAACATCATGTGGAGAGTATCATGACTTTTACTTCAATGTCGCGACATCGGATTTCCTATGTCGCGACATTGGCTGAAGTGGGAAGAGTAGAAAACACCCCGATGTTGCTTGACATCACAGCTCGATATCGCGACCGGAAAAGACATAACGATATGTGACATCCGGACATCGATATGCGTGACGTGACATCAAGACTGAACATAAACTCAATATGCGGCGACGCCGGGGTTACAAAGTCGTGACATCAAATGAAAGGAAAAGAAAAGAAGATGGTGCAATGTCGCGACATCAGATGGCAATGTTGCAACATCAAAGTTTAAGTAATATTGAGGCAATGTCGCAACACCAGATTTAATCCACAACATAGCAACTTCAATTTCGCAATATCACCACGACATTGATTGGTCACTCAGAATGCAAAACTATCACAGCAAATTTTCAATGTTGCGACACTAGAATTGAGCTACGGCATGGCAACTTCAATGTCGCGACATTGTCATGATATCAACAGGAAAAAAGAATTACTGTATGTTTTTAAATGATGATTACTCACCTCATTTTTAGGACGAGACTTTAGCCTATAAATAGGAACTCCTTAGGAAGAGTGCACAACTTTTCAGCCATTTTCATCCAATTTTGTGCTTTTTGGAAGAGCTGAAGTCTTGTTGTATATAATTTTGCTTTTCATTTTTTTTTACATTTTAGTTTGTTTCTAGATTTATTTTTCTTTCTTTTAGGATTAGAGTAGTAGATTTGAGCTAAGATTCTGAGCTGGATAGATTGTAAATCAAGCCTTACTTCTATCTGAACTTTAATGAACTATGGAAATTTTTATAGAATTCATTTTATTTCAGTTTTGATTACAATTTCAATGAATTTATTTGATCAACTATTCATTGTCATTGATGATCCAAATAAGCTGAGCTCCCTCTGGAAAGAGTTTGTTGTTTTTATTATTGTTTGTATTAATTTAATGTTGTTTTAAGAATGAAAACTGGAATGATTTAATTTGTATTGCTCTTTTGGTAAGAGAGTTGTGAATATCGGTGTTCTATACCAGAGAAAAGGCATTATATATGTGCTCACGATTTCGAGAATCCCATGGTGACATAGGGATGGACGACTGAGCAAGCGTCCTTAGGGTATATTATGCGATATTCATTGCAGACAATGAATTCTAAAGATCACTTTGATGCATCACTGGTGAAGATCTAACCCCTTATTTCGGTTCCCTCTTAGGTGACAGTATGAGTGTGTTCTCGAGGAGTAAGATCCGCTTACTGATCTATCAATTTAATCTTTAGAGGTTTCACCTCAATTAAGTAAAATAATCTCAATCCCGTGTTATCTAAGATTCTAATCAAGGAGAGAGAGCATTTTAGTCAAATTGATGGTTGAGGAACAATTGTGTTGGACTGAGCACATTTCACGTCTATGAGAACAAGCGGTTTCAGATCCTAAGATATATGGTTGTGAAGTACTAAAGAGGAAAAACAGTTATATCTTAAAGAGGATCAAGTCCTACAAGTAGCTTTTTAGACCCATTGACCTGGTTTAGAAATATGGTCATCTAAAGAGTGAAATGTGTAGTGTCATGAGGCATTCCAAGGCTACACTGCCCTGTTCTTGGGCAATTCCAGAGTTTTTGTCCATAACTATATTTTTCTTTAGGAACTTTGCAAATTGATAATCACAACATTGATTTCATTTCCAATGTTATTTCAATCCAGTGAACTCTCTAATCCATGTATTTTAGAATTTCTTTACTTCTTTCATTCAATTTATTTTAGAAGTTAAATCTATCTTGGAAAATCGAGGTTCAAATAATAAGGATCTTGAGTAGTAGGGGTAGTTGATCTTTAGATTTTTCCAATCAATCCCTGTGGGAATGATATCTAGACTTATAATCCACTTTATTACTTGTATGACCTATACACTTGCAGTGATTTAGACCAAAGCCAATTTTAATTGAAAATTATTACTTACACAACAAGAAATAGCCTTGATATACATTGGTCTCATCAAGTTTTTAGCATCGTTGTCGGGGACTGAATAGTTATTTGGTGGCAATACCATAAGTTTTTGGCACACACTAATCTAATCATATTTTGGTCTCATCAAGTTTTTGGCGTTGTTGCCGAGGACTGAACAGTTCTTAGTGACAATTCTAGAAATTTGAGATGATATTTTTGGTCTATCGAAAATCAGTCAATCAAGTTTTTTGCACCGCTGCGGGGGATTGAATAAAGTTTAAAGATCAATATTCTAACCAAAAAGAGAATTGCTAGTTTGGACATTTTTCTTTTATATGAATCTTAACAAAAAAATTTTAAAAAAAAAAGAAAAAAAATATTTTTAACAGCAATAGCTGATTCAGCTACTTATCTTTTTATTGAACTTATCATAATATATTTCATTTGTCCACTGATCTCACTTGATCTCAGTGTATTTGCATTCAGATAGTTCTTACATCGTAGAAATTTAAGAGAAACCAAAACTCTTTATGTGGACATTGAATTGGAAAGACACTTAGAGCTTTGAAGAAAGTGAGAATTGTTGAAAGTACTCAGTCTGTGGTAAGCGAGGAAACCATAAGCGAGAACACTCCGATTCTTAGGCTCTTGAAGGCTTCAGTAGAGAACTGTGGAAGATTTTTGGAGATCGATCATCAGAGATGAGTATTCTGCAGTCAGGTAGCCTACAATAGAAGAAAACAACTTTGAGTTGAAGCCTGCACTCATCACCATGGTTTAGCAGCACCAGTTTACTGGGCATCCCAGTGAAGACCCTAACGAGCACATGGGCAAATTTATGAGAATGGCCAACATTGTAAAGCTGAATGGGGTAAATCCTATTGTGATTAAGCTACAAATGTTTCCCTTCTCCTTAAGGGATGTAGAAGCAAGTTGGTTTGAGTCATTGCCCTATGAATCAGTAAACAATTAGGAAGAGCTGGTTGAAGCTTATTTGAGTAGAATTTCCCCTCTTGTTCTCACTTGGAGAGGGAGAGGAAAATTGTGTATTTAAGCCAAGGAGAATATAGAGTCTCTCTGATGCACGGGAGGGAGAATTCACGAGGTTGCTAAAGAGAGGTGTCAGTCATGGCATTGACGAATCCTACAAATGGATATCTTCTACCATGCCATAATTACTCTTCCAAAGGTATCTGTTGATGCAACATTTATGGTACATTGAGAGGAAGAAATCTTGAAACGAAACAACAGAAGATTTGGCTAAGCAATTACTCAAAGAAGCTCCATAGGACTTCAAGAAGGAGGCGATGCTTGGTGAGAAGGAGAATTAGTGTATTGAGTTGAACAAGATGTCAACAATTGAAGCAAAGTTGGATGCACTAATGAGCAAGATGAATCATCAAGAAAGAAGAGTTCATTCAACACATGAAGTAGGAACTGTGGAATGAGGTGATCAAAAGTGCATAACTGATGAGGGACTTGCTCATGAGGGTCCCTATCAGTTGGAGGAAGCTCAGTTTATCAATGGCAAAAGGAGCTACAACTTTAAGCCTAGTACCAACCTTCCAACCCACTACACACCAGAATTGAGAAACCATGAGAACTTCTCATATGGAAGTGGAGTACAACAGGGTTAAAGACCAGTGCAGAATTTTCAGCAGTAGTATACTCCACATGGTTTCCAAGGACAACAACATCAAGGCAGCCAAAGAGCTGAAAATCAAGGCCAAAGGAGGTCTCGGTCTTAAAAGGTCTCAGTCTTTTGAGAATCAAATGTTGAGCTTCATGGATGAGAACAAGAGACTTCTGAACATACATGAGCAGAAGTTTACTGAGTTAACAACATTCTAGGCAAACACAAATGTGGCCAACACCAATGCATTTTTGAATAATCTGGAGACTCGATTAGGGTAGTTAGCCTCGAATATGCAGAATCAATCTAGGGATTCATTCCCTTGTGACACCACGAAGAATCCCAGAGACTGTATGGAAATTACTCTGTGGTGTTGAGGGTGGAAAATGAGAAGAGAGAAGACGGTAGGAACCAAGGAGAAATAAGCTGGGTGGGACCGTGGTGATAGTTCGAAATAACGGTGGAAGGAAATCGAGTGCGAAGAGCAACAAGCGGGAGGGAAAGCTAAGAAAGAAGAGGAAGTAAGAGCTGCAGGCCCTCTATTCCATTCCCTCATAGGATGAAAAAGTAAAAAATGGATGAGCAGTTTGTTAAATTCTTGATTATGTTTAAGAAAATAGAAGTCAACATTCCTTTTGCTAAGGCATTGGCTCAAATGCCTCATTATACCAAGTTCATGAAGGGCATCCTGAGCAAGAAGGAAACATTGAAGAAGGAGTGATGAGCACATGCGCCGCTGGTCATTGATCGGAGAACTTTCAATGAAAATCTGAGATCAACTGACTTCACCATTCTTTGCACCATAGGGGACTATGAATAGGAAAGCATTGTGTGATTCAGGCAAGCATAACTTAATGCCATTACTCGTAGTGAAAGAGACTCGGATTAGGGAGCTTACTCCTGACTATGACTCTTCAAATGGCGGAAAAAGAACTATGGCTGCAACCGGAGGACTCCCAGAAGATATCTTGATCAAGGGTGGGAAAATTTATTTTCCACTGTGGACTTTGTTAATAAACTGACGGTGAAGAAAATAAACAAGTTTCCTTTGCTACTAGGCAAACCTTTCCCGATAACCCAAATGACGATTGATATCGAAAGAGCTCACTCGAGGTGGGAGATGAAAAAGTGCACTTCAATATGAATCAAAGCTGGAAACAGCCTAATTTTGATAATGTTGAATGTGAGATTGTAGAACAAGTAGTTCCCATCAATTTTGAACCGAAACATGATTGTAAGATTCACAGTTCAATGAATGAGAATGAGATGAATTTGCAGTATATTGAAGATATTGAAGTTGAATTTCTGAATTCCAGTTTTTAATTAAAAGAAATAATACTCAGTCTAAATGAAAACAAGTTAGAAAAGTCAAGCAGCAGTGAAGAAAAGGGACAAGAAGTAGAAAAAAGTTTTGAAGGGTTAATTATGAAGGAAGTACCCAAACATATGAAATATGCCTTCTTAGGAGCTGAAAGATCACAACCTATAATTATAGCAACTGACTTGACAGTAGAGAAAGAGCAGAAACTGATTAAAATTCTTAGAAAGTATAAAGAAGTCATAGCCTAGTCAGTGGAAGATTTTAAAGGAATTAGTCCTTCTATATGCATGCATAAAATCCTCTTTGAGGAAAATGCAAAAAAATCAATAGAACATCAAAGAAGACTTAATCCAGCTATGAAAGAAGTTGTTAGAAAAGAAGTACTAAAATGGTTGAATGTAGGATTCATTTATGCAATCTCAAACAGCCCTTAGGTGAGCCCAGTTCATGTGGTTTAAGAAGGGTGGATTCACATTCATTAAAAATGAGA
Source organism: Tetrastigma voinierianum (assembly GCA_016808115.1). Lineage (NCBI taxonomy): Eukaryota > Viridiplantae > Streptophyta > Magnoliopsida > Vitales > Vitaceae > Tetrastigma > Tetrastigma voinierianum. The sequence goes on along the minus strand of JAEQBH010001261.1, from coordinate 552,781 downwards.
AGAATGAATTGATTCCAAGCAGGCGTGATAGGATGGAAGTGCATAGATTCTGAGAAAGAGTGAATACTACCATATAAGGATCGTATCCTTTACCTTTTGTGATCGAATCTTTGGACAGGTTGGCAGGACACCCTTCTTTATGAATTCTTGATGGATATTCTAGTTATAATAAGATTTCCATAGCCTCTAAGGATCAGGAGAAAACTACCTTTAGTTGTCCTTATGGAACCTTCGCATTTAGAAGGATGCCATTTGGACTATGTAATGGTCATGCCACCTTTCAAGGTGTATGATGTTTATTTTCTCAAATTGGGTGAGGAGGCTATGGAAATCTTCATGGATGACTTCTCAGTCTATGGATACAGTTTTGAGAATTACCTAAAAAATTTAGAAATTGTACTTCATAGATGACAAGACAAGAATTTAGCTCTGAATTGGGAAAAATGTCATTTCATGGTAACAAAAGGTATTGTCTTTAGGCATAAAATTTCTGCAGCTAGACTAGAAGTTGATCAAGCAAAGGTTTTTGTGATTGAAACTCTGATGCCACCTACTACAATAAAAGGGATTAGAAGTTTTTTAGGATATGTTGGATTTTACAGAATATTTATAAAAGACTTCTCACAAATTTCAAGACCATTATGCAAACTGTTGGAAAAGGATGCCAAATTTGACTTGATGAATCATGCAGATTTGCATTTGAAGAAATTAAATCCATATTGGTTATAGCTCCCATCATGGCAACACTAAGCTGGAACAAAGATTTTCAAATCATGTGTGATGCCAGTGACTATGCAATGGGAGAAGTGTTGGGACAAAGAACAAAGAAAATTTTCAGAGCAATATACTATGCCAGCAAAACCTTTAATGAAGCACAAGAGAATTACTCAACTACAGAAAAGGAGGCGTTGGCAATGGTGTTTGGTTGTGAAAAGGTCAGGGCATACATACTACGATCCCATGTTATCATACACACTAATCATGTAGCAATCAAATATCTGATGGCAAAGAAAGATGTCAAACCAAGACTGATCATATGGGTATTTGTTATTGTAATAATCTGATTTGGAAATTAAGGATAAGGGGAGTGACAATGTGATAGCAGATCACTTGTCAAGATTAGAAAAGCCTACTGAAGAGGAAAGAGGGACATAAATAGAAGAAAAATTCCTTGATGAGCAGCTTTTTCAGGTATCAATCCAAATACCCTAGTATGCTTATATTGTATTAATTATTTAGCACAGCGGAATGTACTTACTAGGAATTGACTACCGGAAAATAAAATTGAGAACTGATGTCATAGTTTATATATAGGATGACCCACTATTGTTTAGAAGAGAGGCAGATCAGATCATAAGAAGTTGTGAACCAGAAGCTAAACAAGGTGAAATTTTGGATAAATGTCATGCATCACCATATGGAGGACACTTTGCAGGAGACAGAACGACCCGAAATTCTCGATCAAGGTTTTTATTTTGCCAACTTATTCGACGTACGAATGGGTAAAACATTGTGACATATGTCGAGAGAATGAACACTTGAAAACAAAGAAATGAGGAGGATGCCTCTAGAGGATCCTAGTGGTCTGAATCTTTGATGTATAGGGGATGAACTTCTGTGGGACCTTTCCCATAATCATGTGTGGAAATACGCGCATTCTCCTTGTTGTGGTTATATATCAAATGGTGGAAGCTATAGCTTGTCACCAATGATATCTTTCCTGAGTTATTAGAGGTTTTATTCAAAGAAATATGTTGGCTTGAATTTGGAGCCCAAAGGACAATCATTAGTGACGAGAGAAGCCATTTGCAAACAAAATGTTTCAAAACTTTGAGCATATGAGTCCAAACATGTTATGGGATTATTTATACTTAGGTCAAATGGACAAGTAGAGGTTTCCAATAGGGAGATAAAGAATATATTGGAAAAGACAATCAACACAAGCAGGAAAGATTGGTCAATAAAATTTGATGGTGCACTGTAGGCTTATAGGACTGCCTATAAATCTCCTATTGGAATGTCCCCATACAGGATTGTATTTGGAAAGCCTTGTTATCTCCCTATTGAGCTTGAATATAAGGCTATGTGGCAGTCAAGAAGTTGAACTGTAGTTTCCAAGCTGCTAAAGAGAGGAGATTACTCCAAATGAATGAATTGGAAGAGTTGAGAAATGAAGCTTATGATAATGTCAGAATCTATAAAGATAAAACTAAGAAGTGGCATGACCAGAAGATTCTGAGGAAAGAATTTTGAATTGGAGAACTTGTCCTCATATACAACTCAAGGCTTAGACTTTCGGAAAACTCAAAGTGAGAGATTAAGATGTGAGATCATACATAGGAGTTGCGAGTTACCCTTTTGGAGAGCGTGCTGCGAAAACCGATTACGGAGATGAGTTCAAAGTGAATGGTCAAAGGCTAAAACATTAATGTGGAGGACTTATAAATGAAAACGATCCCAGGGTGAAGAGATCAAAGAGTGTTGAAAAAGTACATGGCTTGTTTCAATAACTCCCAGCTAAAGACGGAAAATTAAGCGACTTTACTTGGGAGGCGACCAATGATTTTTATTACTTTATGGTTGATTTTGTTTATTCGATTTGTTTTTGAATAGTTTGGTTGGTAAGTAGTTTTGTTAAGAGTTTATTTGCAACTTGTGTAGTCATATTTTGTTAAATTTCAAAACCCAGTGAAAGGCGCAAAGATATGAAGTTCAATGGAAGCGCTTCAAACCAAAATGAGTCACGGAGTTATTCCTGAGGAGTTTTTATCCCCGACTTATTCTTTGAAAATGATGCACGTAATAATTTTAGGGGAGTGTATATTTTTCTAATCTAGAAATTACATAGTAGTTTCAATGTCCTTTGTTGAATTTTCTTTGGTTTGAATGAAAATTACTGCAGTACAAAGAATATTTGATGAATTTTGAAGTGCATTGAATAAGGAAATTATTTTTGTAGCCCATGCTTGATTTGAGATGCTTAATTCTTGTTAGATTTGTATTCACAACCATGTTTGAATTTACTGAAAGGAATAAGAGGAGGAAAACAAGCAAAAATTCTTAAATAGGAGAACACCTTCTAAATGTCGCAACAATAATTCTAAATGCTGTAACGCTGAAACCAAGGATCCCGTGTTCTGACATTACAGTTGCGATGTCTGACATCGAGCCACGACATTGCCCCCAATGTCGCGACATTGACATGTCTATGTCGCAACATCGCATTTATAAAATAGCAACACCTAGAATGACATTGAGGCAATGTCGCGACATCAAAACTTGATGTCGTGACATCAGGGCAATGTCACGACATGGTTAAAGGCTTTGAATGGATGTGGGGAAGATCATCAAGGAGTCCGTTACGGACGTTTATATTTAGGACAATTTCTCGGGGAAACATCCTACCCCTCATGATCACTCTCCACATGCATCAAAGGAGATAAAGTGAATGAAGAGAGAAAGAGAGAAGAGGCAGGCCTCTCCTCTAGCTCTGCGAAACCCTCAGGCTCCTAATAGTAGGGTGAAGAGGTAAGAGAGAAGAAAAGGAAGAGAGCGGAGACGATGGAAGTGCCGGGGCTAATTTTCTGTTGAGCATGAAGGAAGAGAGTGATGTAGTCGAAATTGGGGTTTTGAAGGCCGTTCGGAGCAACTAGTGATTTGTCCATTTGTGAAATAGCATCTTCCCTCTGGCGAAAGCAGGGGATGACGGAGTGAAGGCAAAGAGGCGACAATTCGGGCGTGGAAGGCCAATAAAATTTGAGAAAAGCTGAATGACAGTCAGAGCTAGACAAGAGGACAACCACCATAATGAAGAGTTGAAGAACAAAGATAATAATCTAACAATAGCCCTCCAACAAAGAGATAGTGAGTGGAGAAATGAGTTGGCTGAAAGAGACATAGCTCTTAGAGCTAAGTTTAGGGAGAGGGAGAAAGCATTTATAAATGAACAGCTGAAAAGGACCAAGAGTTGTTGAAAATCCTGGAGGTTAAGGAGAAGGAGATGGAACAGAATCTGCTCCAAAATGCAAGAGCCTTGGGGTATTTATATAAAGAGAACCGAGGAAAAATTAAAGGTCACCCGTCAGGGAAAGGGGATGAGGTGGAGTCCATACAGTTCGGGGAGCTTGTGAACAGAGAGCTGATATAGGTAGACCATAAACATGCTGAGATGTATCAAGCCTAAGGGTGACTTTGAAATATACTGAGTGGTGGGTTGAAGTTGTAATGAGCTGATAAAGCAAAATGCTTATCACTCAAGGTAGTACTTCCTCAACAAAGGGAAGCGACTCATTGCACCAACCCATGACTCTCGATCCACGACTTCACTCCCTCGATACTAGTTATAAATATGAACACCATCAAATCCCAAACCCTCCAAATACCAAAGAAAAAAGAAATGAACTCATTGTATCCCTCTCTTCAATTCAATCTCTTGTAAATGTACTTTAAGTAATAAATAAACATCGGTTTCAAAATCTGAGTGCAATTTTCTTTACTTCTTCTTCTATATATTTCCTATAAATTTTACTTTCTGCAATAAACCAAGTATGATTAATTTTGAACTCTTATGTTGCTTTGATGAATAATTGAAAATTCAATATACTTAATGCATAAAAGCTGTGATTGCTTGTTTGGTTGTATTAGTATAATTTTTTTGAATTATTTATGTAATTTCTGTGAAGAAAATAACTGAAATGCTGGATTAAAATGAATTGTTAAGTTGAACAATGACACAACAGTATATTTTAAACCAAACAAGGCAAAAATCTGTAAATGAAATTTGGCTAAATGAATGGGACAGATTTTAAATTGTGATGTGAAGGACAAATAAACTGATTTTTTTTTTAGATTCAAAACTAAAATTGAAAATCAATGTTAATAAGGCTTTTAATTCTAGTTGATTGAGCAGTACGGGTTCGGGAAATGATTGAGCCCGACACGTGAATCATGAAAGTACCTTGAAAACTGATTGTGTTTGGGTTAGGAACACCTTATTAGACTAACCATCAGTAAATCTAAAAAGGTCATAGAACTTGTTGTATTATTATTCAATGCGAAATCCGAGGCATTACAACCAATAGGAAATGATTTAGGTCATCCTTGGATAGTTTGTGTCTTTCAAAGGTTACCCTTTGATATGCTTATAAGCATATAGTACATTATTTGAGCCTAAATGTCATTTTTATCATCAAAGCCACTATTAAATCTTACTTATCTACTTAAAACACGAACTTCATGACAAGAACCACAGATTTGCCCAGCTGAAAGATAAAATCTGACAAAAATGAAGCAGGAGAACAAGTTTAGAGTAAAATTTAAGAAATATATATATATACTATATATATATATATATATATATATATATATATATATATATATATATATATATATATAAGAATAAGAATGAGAACAAGAATGAGGAAGAAAAATAAGTGATAAGATGTACAAAGAGGTGCACGATAGAAATGAGAAAATTTGAAAAATATAATGCGATTTCAAGGAGGAGTGAGTTTGCCTTGTAGTATAGCTTCCTAAAAGCAGTGCATGATCCTTAAGTTGTTCTACTTGTGCCTATTACTGTGCAGTGAGGCAGTTCTTGACCCAAAGCTTGTTAAGTGGTAGTAGAAGCAGAGGCAACACATTTACCTGTTCGAACCTTGAACAAAATAGGGGAAAATAGCTTTTAGTGAGAGTAGAAGTGAAACAAAAAAGTGGTGAAAAAAACCACGATGGGAAATATGAGAGAAAGATGCACCAAAATCAAGTTTTGAGTTGCTTTTGAAAAGTTTTAATTAGAAATGAAGGATGAGGCTTGGTTAGAATGCATAATACCCGAAAATGTATGCGATACGGGTGGATTCCTTCTAAAATATCCAATTAATATCTACCCGAAGTACCCTAGCCATACATTTACAAGCAAAGACCTATTTGATCCGAGAGGTTGTGTTATGCCTACATTGAGTGGAGAATGATATGACCAAGCAAGCCTATGGGACTTAAGTCACTCAAAAAGAGAATACCATTCTCCATAGTGAGTCTCATAAAGGCTACCCTATGTCATAAATTAGTCATAAAGGAAAACCAACACACTCAACTAAGATTCGAGAATTGTAACCATTTACTGACTATGAATTATATGCTATATTGAATAATCTAAATTGAAATTTTTTATAATCCTGAAAATGAAGCTTAATTAGAATTGATTTCACAATTGAAATGCTACTGAGGCTAAATTGCTGATTTGATCGAAAAAATTATTGAAATGAAAAATGTCCTTAAAAATCAATTTTTATTGTTTGAGGACAAACAAATAGTGTTTTCTTTGCTTAAGGATAAGTAAAACTTTAAGTTTAGGAGAGTTTGATGATCTAAACTCCTTGTTTTAAGCAAATTTCGCTGTATTTTTTAAGGCTTAAAAGTTCAATTTAATGTAAAATCATGAAGTATTCACGAATTTATGTTTTGTGAATTTAGGAAAGAAGAAATCAGCAGAAAATAAGCAAAATCACCCTTTATGCGGCAAAGATCAGTAATCGCTACATAAGCGACATCTGCGACATCAGCGACATCGACTCAATGTGACCAGTTGATCAATGCCATAGCTTATCATGTGGAGAGTGTCATGACTTTTACTTCAATGTAGCGACATCGGTTGAAGTGGGAAGAGCAGAAAACACCAATGTCGTGATATCACAACTCAATGTCTTGACATCAGAAAAGACATAACCAATGTCGCGACATCAATTTAGCAATGTCGCGACATCAGTTGAAAGGAAAAGAAAAGAAGATGGTGCAATGTCGCGACATCAGACGGCAATGTCGCGACATCATAAGGCAATGTCGCGACATCAAACGGCAATGTCGCGACATTAGACGACAATGTCGTGACACAAGATTTGATCCACAACATAGCAGCTTCAATGTCGCAACATCACCACGACATTGACTGATCACTTAGAATGTAGAACTGTCATAGTAGATTTTCAATATTGCAACACCAGAATTGAGCTACAACATGGCAGCCACGACATCAGCACTAGGGCAAAATTTTCTTAGGTTTTTGAAGCTTCATGATACTCCTCGTTTTTAAGATGAAGACACCGCCTATAAATGGGAACTCATGGGAAGAGGTGCACAAAGCTTTGCGACCACTTTCATCCAGGTTTTTGTGCTTTTGGAAGAAGGTGGGAATCTCGTTGTATATAATTTTTATTTTTATTTTTTTTACATCTTAGTTTTGTTTCTAGATTTATTTTTCTTTCTTTTAGGATTAGAGTAGTATATCTGAGCTGAGATTCCGAGCTGGATAGATTGTAAACCAAGCCTCATTTATGTTTGAACTATAATGAAATCTAGAAATTTTTTTGGAATTCGTTTTACTTCAGTTTTGATTACAATTTCAATGAATTTGTTTGATCAACTAGTCATTGTCATTGATGATCCAGATATGGAAGGCTAAGCTCCCTCTAGAAAGAGTTTCATGTTTTGATTATTGTTTGTATTAATTTAATGTTGTTTTAAGAATGAAAACTGGAATGATTTAGTTGGTATTGCTTTTTCAATGAGCTATTTGGAATATCAGTGTTCTATACCTAAAAAGAGTTGTATTTGTGCTCTGATTTCCAGGAATCCCCTTGAGTGACACAGGGATGGATGGCCTGAGAGCAAAGAGCAGTCACTTAGGGGTATATTGTACTGATATTCATTGAACTATTAAATTCTAAAGATACTTTAATGCATCACTGGTGAAGATCTAAACTCTAATTTCAAAGTTCCCTCTTGGGTGACTGCAGGAGTGTGTTCCCGAGGAATAAGATTCGTATACTGATCTATCAGTTTAATCTTTAGAGGTTTCACCTCAATTGAGTAAAATAATCTTAATCACGTGTTAGCTAAGATTCTAATCAAAGAAAGAGAGCATTTTAGTCGAATTGATGGCTGAGATACCAATTGTATTGGAGAAGGCTTACATTTTCTTGTCTATGGGAGCAAGCCGTTTCCAGTCCTAAGAGATGGCTGTTAAGTACTAAGAAAGAAAAACAGTCACATCTTAAAGAGGATCAATTCCTATAAGTAGCTTTTTAGACCCATTGACTTGGTTTAGGAATATGGTCATTTAGAGAGTGAAATGTGTAGTGTCGAGGGAGGGCATTCGAAGAGACTACACTAGCTCTTAGAGAGCGATTCCGGAGTTTACGTCATGACTATATTTTTCTTTAGGAACTTTGCAAATTGATAATCACAACACTGATTTAATTTCCACTGTTATTTCAGTCCAATGAACTCTCTAATCCATGTATTTTATAATTTCTTTACTTCTTTCATTTGATTTATTTTAGAAGTTAAATCTATCTTGGAAAATCGAGGTTCAAATAGTGAGGATCTTGAGTAGTAGGAGTAGTTGATCTTTAGATTTTCCAATCAATCCCTGTGGGAATGATATCTGGACTTATAATCCACCTTATTACTTGTATGACCTGTGCACTTGTAGTGATTTAGAGCAAAACCAATTTTAATTGAAAATTATTACACATATATTGAGGAAATAGCAGCATATACATTGGTCTCATTAAGTTTTGGCCAATGCATTCTGCAGGACTAAACAATTCTTGGTGATAGTGCTAGAAATTTGAGATGACAATTTTGGTCTATCGAAAATCGGTCAATCACTTATAAATCTTTTGCACCTTATGGTCGAAGTTGTAGCTAGCAGTCCGAAGGCGGGGCAATGTCGCGCTAGTGAACTTGTCAGGATGTTGGCAAACACGTTGCAAATTCTCATGGTAAATAACGTGTTAGGCATCTCCAGTCACGCTCTACATTTTCTTTTTTAGCAGCTTTGGTAGCCAGAAGCAAAAAAGTTATACTCGACCATTTCTACATTCTGGATTGAAATGGCTGCGCTGAGGAATGTGGTGGCTAGTTTAGCTCTCTAAGTCTCTCTACCTTTTATACATCTGCTACATATATATGTTTCACTGCTTTTTAAATTATTGGAGAGTTGAAGAGTGAAAATTGGGTGTAAATAGAGAGTGTGGTTGGAGTGAATTTTAAAAAATTGCTAACTAAAATAGTGAATTTAATATTTAAATATATTTTGAATAGCTATTTTATTGGTATGGTTGGAGATGCTCTTATAGTTATGGGAGCTCCCTGGAAGAAGTAAGGCGAGCCGTACTTGCTCGAACTTGGTAGCTGGAAGCCACTCAACGTGCCGCCTTCTATCTCCCTTATCTGGATAAAATGAAAAACATTCAAATAAACAGGAGAGGAGGTGGAAAAGGTTCGAAATTTGAATAATCGCTAACAAAAGCAGGAAGAGCAGCAGGGGCAACGAAGAGGCACCTAGCTCTTCCCGGGAGAGATTGATGAGGTAAAGGGAAAGATCGGGGTCATCACGGCAACCCCAGCTACCCTTAACCAGCATGTTATCTGGAGGGTCCCCCTAATGGGTGTTCGGTAGTGACAGGACGAGCTGTCGGGAGCTCTTCTTAGCGATGAAGAAGAATTTCCCCTCCTCGACCCCTTTCATGTTATATAGGAAGAATATATCTTCCAGACCATGGTTCAAACGATGAATGAAGTTAAGAACGACCACCCCCAACAGTAGACAGATAGCGTTCGCGTGGGTGTCTGCGGGATGGATACGAGTGAATAAGAAGAATTGGTGGATCAAGGTCGACAAAGGGGAACGCATGCCCATAGAGAAATGGGCCTCCGGCCAATAAGCCAAATTGGAAATCCCGGCAGAAGAAGTCGTGTCTTCTACTTCCGTGGGATTGGCATGTATCTCGACATTAACCTCGTCTAGGAACGAGTAATCCTCCAGGAACTTCTTGGCCCGCTGCTCATGCCTGCGAGACTGTCGTGTCTAAGGGGCCCCTGCCAGGTGCTTCCTTTAGTCTCAAGGGATTTCAGCCTGGATCGGTTGGCCGTGAGCAGCGGCCTCGACCTCCCGACTCAAGTCGGAGTTGGACCATACCACAAAGTCAAACTCCGTAGAAGAGCGTGAGTCATAGGAGGCGAAGGCTTGCGGAGACAGGGGTGCCTATGAGTCCGACCTTGACCCCGACATCTACACAAAAGAGAGATGGTAAACGAGGAATTAGATTCAGAATTAATGGGTCTTCTTCCAAAAAGGGGCACCCCCTTGGGGTAGGGCCAGCGAAAAAGTCCACTAGGAACCCCTGCCTTAACAACAAAAAAAGAAAAAAAAAAAAAACACATGCGCGCACACACACACAAAAAACAACGAAACATACAAAACGACGAAGCATAAGAAGGGCACGAACCTTACGGCCATAAGGTAAGAGAAATAGAAACATCGAGAAACTCGGAACGTCAAAGCAGGAAGCGCTAAATCTCAAAGCAAGCAAAAGATGGGAAACGGAAGCAATGAGGAGCTTTCTGTGAAAAATGAGAGGAACGAATAGCTCATTAAATAGAGAAAAATAGGCGGGAATCGAGGGGTCATCATAATAGCACCCACCGAAACTCGAAAAACGGGCCTAGCGAGTTAGCCCATGTCACATGGCAACCTGTGCGACAAGATAGTTCAAGCATGTCGCTACCACTTCCCGCTTGTGCCGACTCCAGTCATAAGGGTAACAAACTAGGCACAAACTGTCGTCCGCAAGGGGTGCAACAATGGCAGAACCCATTAACATGGTCAAGGGGCAAGTGAAGGGGACACCCCTAGTTAACCCCTCCCCAAACCCTGGAATTTTCTCTCGACGACTGTTAGGTAGGAAACAAACATGACCAAGCGCCTATCAAATGCCGACCACAGGTTGGCATTGCAAACGGCTCCCCCTGTAAACGGTTTTATGATCACTTCAGACAGCTACCGTGGTCATAGCCCGAGACACAGCACAAAGCAGCATAACCAAGTGTCTGCCAGGAAAACACACCACCCCCTCCCCACATCACCTAGGGCTTCTCCATTAAGGCTAAAAATTGTTTGCAACCACCCCTCCTAGGCGGCCTTACCTAGTATCATTCTCCAGTGCTTGTCAGCCCCCCAATCGATAACTCCATTTAATGACCATCAACCTCAATCGCCCGTCAAAAGCTCCTAAATCGACGGGCTCGGATTGACTTTTGTCAATCAGGCGAAGTAGCCAGACCACTTGACAGGTTGGCCCCACGAGCCCCTGTCGAGGGTAGGGGTAGTCATGCATCAACAAAGCCTTTTGAAGAGCAAATTGAGTATCGACACGTGGAGGCCTCGATCCTATATAAGGAAAGTCAGGGAATCAGAGAAGGGATTTGAAAAAAACTTAAGAAACAACACTACTTTATTCTAGAGGTCCTCTCTTGAACGGTGGATCTTCAATTGCCACATTAATCCTCATCGCAGTCTTGGATCCAGCAGACATATACTTACTTTCTCATCATGCCACCATGGAAGGATGTCTTGCTTTCAAGTCCCACTCCTTTTCATATTGTGTTGCCCAATGGAAAAATGGAAGTCTTGAAATGACAGATGTTTTCAACATGAATTCAAGGGCAAAAGGATAGGTAATACATGTTAGATCTTAGTAGTGTTTAAATTCATCCAAAAGCGTCACAACATTTTGAAGCTTCCAAATGCTGTGTGTAATGGCTCAGCATTATTCAGAGAGGGTCATATATCGTGAATCAAATTTGAATTAGAAACTATAACCCAATGCCCAATTGAAGTACAGAGTCTGACTATTTGGTAAACAAAATTATGCATCCAATGAAAAAAATACAAACCTCAACGAGAGGAAACGAAGGTCTTTCTACCTTCCAAAATGTGATTTTCAATTAGTAACGGAGATAAAACTCCTCATAGAAAACTTTTCTCATTTTTATGTGCATTTTATGTCCCACATTATATTTAAGCTGCTCGGCCCGAGCCGTTTAGAGTTATAGAGGAGCTCTATTGAAGCAGTTAAGCTCACATATGAAATGGACATTGACTGGGTGGGCTTTGTTCAAAATGATTTTGACTTTTCCTTCTCTTTTAACCCACAACGATTGTGGGCCCAAAAAAAAAAAAAACTGGTCTACATGTCATCCAATATGAGCAATTGGAAATTTCTCATATGTCAACACAAATTAGGATCGTTTTAGATATATGGAAATGTAAATATAGGAGAGGGTATTATTAAAGCTACTGGATGCTAATCGAGATGATTTGTTGCGGTGTGCTTATATGTAAACTGAACTAAATATGTTTGGGAATATGTACCTTAAGCGATCGGGTTGATAATTCTAATTTCCTTTTCAACACGGAGGAGTGATAGGAGAGGCACATCCGAGGGGAGAACCTTTCAGCCATGCGTGCCATCAATAGTTATGACAGCTGTGGTGGTTGAACATATATAGAAAACTCAATCCCCTTTTATCAATTCTGTGGATCGAAGGCTTAAAGAAAGTAAAACTTATTACGGATAATTATATGGTAATCGAATCCTCAAGAACAGAAGCTTTTAAGGCCTTTTTGAAAACCATCCCATGACTTAATTAAAAGAATGGGGTTGCTTTAGGTCGGTTTATAAAAATAAGTTAGAATTCCGTATACTTGGTTTTTTTCCTTTTTTAGAAAAATGCAGCATTTTATAAGCTCAAGCTACTAAAGTCAATCAGGTTGGGACTGCATATAAAACCAAATAGAGTTGACAAATATTGAGTTGAATTAGGTTAAGTTCAGAACTTTTTCTTACCACTGATGAAGATATAGAAACAAGAAACTTCCATTATCAATAGTACATCATTGACTTCGCTCAGTGCCGCTCCTATGCTAAGCTAATAATGAAATACCAACGTTTAGCAAACAGCATAGTATATCCATTGACTTGAATGATAGAATTCCAAGAGAAGTGTGTTTCTAACTCTAAGTAGTGCTCTTTCTCTACTGTTTAATTTCAGTGATGCAACTTTAAACATAAATATTAATTTCCAGAATTATCCACATGATTGAAGAGCATCAAATTCAAAAAATACCGTACATAAAACCGACTCTACTGGAATGCACTCCCGAGTTTATTGTAAAGACAATAGCAAAGAAGTGTAGAAATGCCTTATGCCTCCATGCACCTTTGACACTTTAGAGTGTTATAAACAATTGATCTCTAGAACCCCACCAAGCCATGCTATTTTCAACATTTTTACTTATCTGGAAATTCAACTGAAGTTGTGAAAACATCCAACATCTAAAATATGAAGTTTTTACCAAAAATATGTCTTTAATGAACAAATAATCGGTATTAGCAATTGATCAGCTGGTTTTTGAGGTGAACTAATTAAAAGGCCAGAACATGGATGAGTTTCCACGAAAGCTTACACATCCATGCCTGGAACTGGAAGATTGAATTGTAAAGGGCCACAATATCAAAAGAGTATCACTAATTTGATTTAACAAAATGCTAAGGCTAAACGAGAGAGGGGCGATGTTGGTAAATTAATTTTATTAATTACGACTAAGATAACTACATTACAATTTTGAATTATAAATTCAGCATGTTAATATAGGTCATTTTTGATGGCCATTAATCACTATAAACATGGTTTTATCTTTCTCTTCGCTGCAGAGTTCTTACTCCATCAAAAGCCTACTGAGTTCCTCACATTTTATATATATAAAGAATGTGAAATTCTAATTTCACACAAAGGGTTTGCATAAAATACAATTTAGTGGGAGAAATATAAAAAATTGGTGTTTACCAACATCAAAAATTTGTTGCTAAACGAGAAAATTTGTTTTTAAATCCATTTCCCAATGGATTATCAATGGATTTTGTTCATAGGTAAAATGATTGTCGTTAAATTTTACCAACACAAATACATATCCGTTAGTACATTTACCAACGGATTAGAAACCGATTAATAAGGGGCATTTTTATGTCCGTTAGTAAATTACCAACAGCATAGTAACGGAGTGATAAGTTGAGAAATATAATCCATTGGCAATATTGTTATTTTTTACCAACGGATTAGTAAATATGTCGGAAAAATAAATTCATTGGTATATTTATCAAACAAATTAGTAATCGATTACCAAGGAACATTTTCAACGGATTAGTGACGGGGTGATTGTTGGGAAATGTAATTCGTTGGCAAATTTTTTTATTTTTTTGGCAAAAATCGGTTGGTAATTTGTAGGTAGTATACTAAATGATAATAATCCATTGTTAAATAATAGCGTATATCCGTTGATAATATGTTTGTTAATTAATATGTTGATAAAATTCCAACGGATTATCCATTGGTTGATAAATGTTGAACGATGTCCGATGTTAATCCATTGGGAAGCTAAAAACGGATTCTCGTTTTGTTAGTAAATATAAGACATAATCTGTTGATAAAAGCAGTTGGCAATTCGTAGGTATTTTACCAATTTATGATAATCCGTTGTTAAATTTAGTGTCTATCCGTTGATAATATACAAATAGATTTTCATTTTATTGGTAAATGTGTGACATATTCCGTTGTTAACATTGGTAAATGTTAGATAACATCCGTTTGAATTCGTTTGGTATTTTTTCATATATATATATATATATATATATATATATATATATATATATATTAAAATAAATAAATATTGAAAACTATAATTTTTAAATCCAAAATAGTATAAATATAAATTCAAGTTTAATAGTATTCTTTTTATAACATTTTATATTTATATTTAAATAATAAATTTATTAAGTATCATATATACATGAAATAACTAAATTTACTAGATAGTATTAAGTTATCATTAATTATCATTTACTCCTAATCAACATCCTAAAACAAAGTTTACTAGATAGTAATAAATTAAGTATCATCTACTCCTAATCCACATCCTACGCGTGATCATTAATGGTGTGATTTGGATTGGTAATTGGAGCAACAAAACCACTGACTCTCAAATGTCTCTGTATCATCAAATCCATCTCTTGTTACTTTTGCTTCCAATCGTTCTTCATTTGTTGTTGTCTCTGCCTCATCATCACCTCCATCTCTATCTGCTTTTTTTGAATTACATCCTCTCTTTCTTTAATCTCTTGTGCTGCATCTTGAAGTTCATCTCTCATCTCCTCTCACACGACATTTCGCACCTCCTTGTATAGCTCAGCCCTCAAATGCTCACGATCAGACGATATTTCGTTGAAGCTATCAATGTAACCTTTATTTTCAAGTCCATAAACCTGCTTCTTCTTCAGTGGTCCAACGACTTCGTAAAAAATCTTGTCTTTATCAATCAATTATACAAATTCCTCGTCGGTCATATCTTGAGTCTTAGCATTGTAACGTGACATCAACTCATCCCACATACAAGTAAATATCTCAAAATAAGCAATGCAATATTAGATATAGAAACTAAAGAAATCATTATTATGTCATTAACTTACAGCAATATTTTTCGATCGCTGATCAATAAAGCTTCCATCTTTCTTCCTCTTGGGCCTCTTTTCAAAAATATCATAATCAGTCATCGTCTGATTAGGACGCTCTTTTGCCTAAGAATGTTATTATACACTTATTTCATATTATATTATAACAATAGTTGTGCTAATTATATTCGAATTTCTAAACTGAAAAATGTAAGGAATATGAAGCATTTAATAATTATTTACAAGATATAAGTAGTGATATAAAATAGATTCATATTTAACCTGTTAATGTTAGGAACAACATTATGTTTTGGTATCATATTGTAATGCCTAACTCATGTATACGACCTGTGTAGCCTTTTTGTGCTCTTGTTCAATATGTTTGCTTTACGTAAAAAAAAATTATTAAAGTAGTATTTCTTGAATATTTTGATCCTAAGCAGTTACTCGGAATTAACCGCTTAGGATCAAAATATTCAAGAAATATTGAATATACAAGATAAAATAAATAAAAATTAAACATTTAATTAACATATGATCAATATTTCAAGTAAGAAATGAAGTTGGCTTTTCTAAGCCCTATGGCATAAGAAATAAACAACATTGGAAAAGCTAATTCCTTATTTTATAAGTGGCTAAGTAATATGTTTCCATTTTATTAGAGTTATAGAGTCAATTGTGTTTTCAGAATTTTTAAAATCATGTTGAAAATAATAATAAGAAGAAAAAGAAGAATGTCATTTTAGAAAATAAGAGATTTGAAATTTGGATATTTGAACAAAAAAATATATTTGATTTGGGAAATTTAAAGAAAGTGAGTCTTGATTATTGAATATTAAAGATTTTTTTAATATAAAGATCATAAATTTTAAAATTTTGGAACTAAAGAAACTGATTTTTTAATTTAAAAGAAAATGATTTTTGAAATTAAAGTAAATGATTTTTTATATTCTTTTGGAAATTTAAAAAAATTTTTTTTTTATAGAAATTAAAGAAAATGGTTTTTTTTTTTTAATTTTTAAAAGTTAAAAAAAATGATTCTTGGTTTTTTTTTTTTTAGAAATTAAAGAAGATGATTTCTTTTATTTTTTATATTTTACAAATTAATGAAAATGTTTTTAAAAAAAATTTTGAAATCAAAGGAAATGAGTTTTGATTTTTTTTTTTTTTTTTTTAGAATTTTAAAGAAAACTATTTTTGGGTTGTTAAAAAAACAAGGAAAATGATTTTTGGAAAGTATGAAAATTAAAAAAAAAATCAAATTTTGAAATACTTGGAAGATTAGATTTTAGTTTAATAGGATTAGAAAACTGGTATTTTAAATAAAAATGAGTAATAATAATAATAATAATAATAATAACAATAATAATAACAAACAAACAAAATGACAGGAGATAATAATAAATAAATAAACAATAATAAAAACACACAAAATATATGGTGGGGGCACAACATTTGCATACACTTGTTTAGCGACAATGTCAGTATTAGATCACTCATCTCCACTATACAACACTATCGTGCACCTATGCAACGCAAGATCGCTCATCTCCATTGCATACTACTATCATGCACCTACGCAACACAAGATCACTCATCTCCATTGCACAACTCTATCATGCACCTACATAACACAAGATCACTACCCAACATTATCATGCACCTGCACAACACGAGATCACTACCCAACACTATCATGCACCTACACAACATATGGTCACTCCTCTCTCTCTACACCTTGACTCCCACTCTAACGAATTTGACAAATTGAAAGGGTATTGTAAATAAATGAATCAATAAAAAAATAAACTAAAAAAGTTATTTTACTAAAATGAATAAAGAATTATAGCCCAAATTTGGGGTCTACACTTTCCCAAAATGAAATCACCATAAACTTTTACTATTTCCAAACAATATAAATATAAATATACATCTACAAAACCCCATTACATTATATCTTTATATAACCAAGAAGGGCATATCGACGCCAATTAGGTTTAAGTTCTTCAAAATAATAATTAGAAAACACCTTAAATTTTTTTAGTTTTTATTATTATGAATTGAAAATAGCGCTTTGCTTTTTTACATCAAAATAAGTGTTTTTTTTTTTCTAAAGGTGTTCTAATTATTTTTTAATTATTTTCTATTTTCATTTGTTTTAGAGCCAACGAATTATATAAATTATGTATAATAATTAAAATAAAATATTAGATATAAAAAAATATTCATTAAATATATTTAGAAATAATAATACAATAATTTAAAAGTTTCAAAGAAAGTTTTATTTCAAAATATAAAACTAATTCTAATATGAAATAGTCAACAAATAAATCATTAACTTCTTTTTTTTTTCATAAATCATAAACTTCCAAACCATCAAATATTGATAAATAATAACAATGGATTATTTAAGATTTTTTGACCTTACAATAATAAACCTACTTAGGTCTGCGTTATAACTTATAATGCTATATGAATATGATAATACATGGATTCCAGAACTATATACAAAAATTAATTTCTAGTAACTTATCATAACGGATCAATAGGTCCTTTATGTAGTAGTGAGTAATTATTATTACATTTTAACTACTTAATTTATCGTCTTATTGAAAAATGTTACTCAATTTGTCGACACTTTAGATAGTACATTTTATGTTTGAAAATTTCTCTTACAAAAATGTATTTATTTTTAAAAAATAAAATTAAGATTAACGTTATTTATCTATAGTAAATTTTAAATAGTAAGTGTATATATATATATATATATAAGAGTCATTTAAAAAAAAATCAAATTATCGCATTCATCGAAAATTTAGGTGTGAGTGTATGTCATGGTTTCATGGGAGTGAGGCTAGAGCCAAGGGGTGTGTACAATTAGTTGAAGTATGGGTGAGTTTGATAACTAAAATATGAGTAGTATTTAATATTAGGAAAATGCTTAGCGACACACATACACCATTTCCAAAAATATAAAGTTTTTAAGAGTAAACTTGGAAAATGTAAAACTTAAATGACATAAATACCCAATGAAAATTTTAGAGTGCAAGTTTTCAACACGCTAAAATGAAATCCATTAATGGATTTTCAAGATAAAGTGGGTTCAAAGACATTGAAATCCATTCAACTCGATTCAGCACACCAAATGAATTCCATAGTTTTTAAAGACACTAAACGAATCCATTTAACTGATTTTCAGCACATTGGTCAAGTTTTCAGCACATTGAAATCACTATCTTTATAAAATTATGGTGACTTTTTTTTTTACACCTGTGGTGTCATGTAGCAACACCCTTAATATTAACATATTTTATTTGGTAATTATAAATCAATCCATACCTAATTTACTTTAATTTAATAATTATCCATATGAATGATTCCTCATTATCTATATATATAATATTCATATAAGTAATTATAAATAAATGTATTAGCTATATGAATTAAAATAATTATTTATTTATTTAAGAATATTAGTGGATCACTAATTGGTTTTAATCGAGTAATTATTCATATGAATAATTTTGCATTATCTATATACATTACATTTATATTTTAATTATAAATAAGTACATTATCGATACGAGTTAAAATAATTTTTCATTTTATTTATGAAGATTAGTAAATAACTAATTTATTTTAATTTAGTAATTATTCATATAAATAATTTCTCATTATCTATATATATGATATTCATATTTATCTATTTTTATAAAATAAAAACCTATCAATAATTATAATATATATTATTTGTATAAATTAAAATAATTTTATTTTATTTATGACTATTAATATATAAAAGTATAAACCTATATTTTCAAAATATAATTATAAATAAGTATATTAGTTATGAATATTTTAAAAGTATTTTAAAATATATATTTATTCAATTTTATATTTTAAAAATTATTACTTTTGTTTTTCTTTTTATATATTTTAAAAATTATCACTTTCATTTTTCTTTTTCGAGTTTTTATTTTTTATAAATTAATAAATAAAAATTTTGAATGATAAATTAAATAATTATTCTTATATTTATATTTATTCAATTTAAATTTATTATAATTACCACGCATAAGTGGTGTGTCTTCCTATGTGGCATCGGATCTAGACTCTCCGAATTAGAATCTACTTAAGAGCTTTTCCATCTTAATATTATTGTTATTATTATTTTATTGTAGATAATGTACATATTTACCGAAAGGAAAACTTTAAATCTTTGTGCTTCATTTGCATTTCTAACAAAATTCTCTATTATTTAAACTCTGTTTAACTGTTTTTTTTTCATATATACTGAATTAATGTAAATGATTTCTTCTTATAACTAAACACCTTAGTAACTCTCGACCAACTGAGTTAGGCATGCGAACTAATTTGATATCAAGTAGGTAAGAAAATCAAATGATTTTGATGAAAGATAACATTTTAAATAAAGAGTATGACACTTGAAAATGATTAAAAAATTCAATATTTCAATATTTTTAATTAGTTTATGTTTTCTATTTTTTTTCATTTTTTATTTGGCATATTTTAAAAAAAACTAATTTTTTAATATTTTAATTAGTTGGGTGTGATTCTATTTAACTATTTTTTTTTTAAATGAAAAATATATAACAAAGAAGGAAACACAAATGAATTGATAATAGTAATTTTCAAGGTAAAGAATAAAAAACCAGAAAATACAAACTCTATTACGAAATGCAAAGTGAAAATGAGATGAAAGGCAACAGTGATATATTAACATTAAATCCTCATCAAAGTAATGGTTGACTAAATGAAATCTAATTAAATTTTTATAAGTCCATAAAAAAAATATGAAATTTTGATGAAAATGAAACTGTAAAACCCGGGAAAAATTCAATTTTTTCTAAAAAATGGTAAAATGGTAATTTCAGTTGGAAACCTGGAAATTTCTAGGTCTCGAATGGCGAAATGGATCGTATCGCTGAACGCTCGCAATACGCTTATCCAATTGAATTTCGTAGACTCGGTGATAATCGAACTCAGATTTTTCGCGCAGAACGCCATTGCCGAGACTAGAAAGACGTGATTACATGGCACATCATATCGACCATGCCACGACAATACTTAATCTCACGGTATATGGAGTAAGGAAGCGACTCACTGGATAAGATCAAGAAAAAAAGAGAAAGTGACATGGTGCATGGGCGTGGAGTGAAGTTTCACTTAATCAAGTCGACGATTAGGTAGGAGAGAAAAGAAAAGAAAAGAAAATGAAAGAAAGCAAAAAGGAAAAGGGGAAGCCATTTTCCGGTTTTTCTTGTTTACCGGGAGGAGAGGGAGAGGCCAAAGTTTGGCAGAAACTCTAATTTTTCAAGATCTACTGAGACGGGGCCATTTGGCTTTTTTTTTTCGAAGAAGAGCAGTTCTCATCTATTAACACGAGAGCTCTTCAAGGTGAGTGCATAAGAGCGTTCCGGTTTTCGCTAAACTCCAAGAGATAAGTGAATTTCATACTGCTATTTTAGACTAAAGGTCATTTAATGGCGTGCCGGCCGTGAGGGTTTCCGCTTCGCTCCCAAAATTTCAGCGATCAAACATTGGAACGTTAGTGACTATTGGGCAAACAAAGACTCGAATTTCAAACTGTATTAGATTGTAGGTGCTATTTTAAAAGGTCATAAAAATTAATAATATAGTTATTGCAGAAACTTATGTTAATATATGCTTATATGATGTATCGACGTGAGATACTGAACATGAATGTAAATTATAATGTGTAAAAATATAATTATCCATCAGAAGACCCAAGAAATCACTTCCTAAAATTTAAGAAAATCGTAATTTGGCCAAAAATCCGAAATTTATTCTCTAGATCTCTGATGACTTAAACCATTTCATCAAGAATCGTCTCGCTAAATTCACAGCACATCACTCGGCCGACCCGAGATGGGGTTCCGAGTTGGCATCGCTGGCAAGACGCACCGCCGTAGCTAAGATATTCGATGCGACGAAAATCACATATACCACGACTACGTAATTCATAAGTGGCATGAGTAGATAAATGATGAAACTGACAATGGTGATGTGGTCTAGAGCGCCAAAACCGTGGGTAAGACATAAAGCGTCATTTGGAATTGCTAAGTTAGAAAAAGACAAAGAGCAATAAATGGCCTGCCTCTACATTCAAGCTGTTAAAACTGAAAGTGAGAGATATGTTGAGTCATAATTGTTTTTTTAGTGAGAGAACGTCCACATTCTCTCTTTGGGGATTATAGGAGAGATCCGACCGTCTGGGCTTCTAGAGCGAGAAGAAAAGACGCTTCCACGCAGAGACCTACATGTGGACACTAGTTTTAGGAGTTTTGACAAACTCCGTGAGCAGGGTTTCTTCCTACTCGCTTTACACTTTGTTTAAGTGTATTTACAATGTTTGAGTTGAAATTATTTGAGGTCGCTTGATCAGCCCAAAAAGCTCGAACCTGAGGTGGAAAATTTGAAATTACGTGGACACCGTGATCGTCACGCTGCTTGTTGCTAGTTTGTGCATTTATGTGTTAATGCATGCTTTGTCAAGGGAATAAGGTCGAATGGTCGTGAAATTCTGGTTCAAAGTGAACCGATGATTTGATGAGCTGATCTAACAAGAAACCCAAGGGTTTTACCTGCTCGTATTTAATACACTAAACTAAAATTTTGGGCGCAAACTGTTTGATCGAAAGTAATTCAAGTTGAATTGCCGTTGGTTCATCATTAGCCCATGTGAGCTAATTCTTGGGTGTAATGGAATGTGTTCGCATAACATGTTTGTGTGTGATTTACCATGTGAATATACGATGATTATATATTTATACGTTATATAAGGATCAGAATGGAATCTGACATCACGTGATTCCATATATAATCGGGGCATCCCCAAAGATATAAACTTACTTTACAGGATTTAGAGGATGATTTTGAGGGTTGACTATCAATAGAATTATCTGAAAAGTCCATTATAATATCGAGTCCATATATATAAAATATCAATCGCTTCCGAGTCGCCCAATTGATATACACAGAGGGTAGTCCACTAAATATAACATCGGAGACAACCCACTACTTATACTCCGAGGGTAGTCCACAAATAATAACAAATATCTTGTTAAAATAATGTTTCATACGTGGCTTAAAGTGCGAGTAGGCTCAAGGGAGTGGCCTCGATACGAGTCGAAGACGCAGACATTCGCAGTGATCACGCATTGATCTCCGACGCAAAAGTAAAGCATTTCTTGGAAAGATTGTATACGACGGAAGGGAGTAGTAGCCTCATTCAGCAAGTGATTCCACTACTGAGCATTAGCTCACCCTGTCGAGGGAACATATTTTTTAGGTACAGGAGCGACAAGGACTCGGGCCACATAGAGGTCATGAAGAAAGTCGGATCGTATTTTGGTTTTGTGGATGTATACATGTATTAATTCTGCACTTTAATATATTGTATAAGAGTCATTTATTTAACTCTAAACTATTGGATGGGGTCAGATACATATATATTGCACGAAGACGGCTACACCGGGTTGGCGCCGGCTTTTACCTGGGCGCGGTCGCCGACGATTGCGTGACGATTCGGGCAGAGCTCCCGCACAAAGGAGACTCGCCCCGACTTTTCGTGAAGAGGCTGCCCGTCACCGACATTCACGAAGTTTCGCTGCCGACAGTCAACGGACCCCCTGATCGGGCCACATCTATGATTTATTAATGTCAGATGTAAGACTCATCATGCATGTAACATGAATTAGCATGAAATGGCAAGCCGATTTCATATGCAATTTAGGACATCGCGCAAAGGTGAGTGTATGTGACAATGGGTTTTGGAATGAATTTGATATCTGAGGGTCCAACAAATGAATTTTATATCTGAGGGTTGTCTAGTTGTATTGCGACATCTGAGGGTTATCCACCTGCTTTAATATCGAGGGTTGTCCAATGTGTTTTGATATCTGAGGTCGTCTAATCGAGTTTCAAACAAAAATCTTTTTTTAAGATGTTTTCATACATGGCAAATGCACGCTAGCTGGCGGAAATTTACGTATGACTACATGTGCATGTATGTAGACATTCATGTAGAAATGCGCATATATTTTTACTTGAATAGGTGTTAAAGTGTGAATCATGACATTGCATAAAAATTTAGGTGGGGAAAGAAATTTTTGTAGAGATTTTCTACTAGGCATCGCTTACCCCATCATGAAAATATTTTCGTACCTGAGGTACACTTCAGCATGAAACACATCCAAGATCTTAGTTGTGAAAAGTATATATATGTATTTATTCATGTACTTTGTAAAATTTTGGACATTTATCCAGTTTCTGTTAAATTTTGGGCAGAAACCCAGTTTCTGTATATGTAATGAGAAAGAGTTGTAATAAAACTCATTTTTGTATGATTTATGCAGTCTAGCAACTGTTTCCTAGGTTTCTATTAGTTTTCTATAATGAAAGGGGCTCCTATGAAAGGGTTGGAAATGCAGGAAATGCCTAGAACATGCTATTGCACGTTGGCAAGTTAGGGTCGTGACATGGGTTTTCTATGCATAAATCTTATGGTTCTCGCGGTCGTGATAGTGGGTTTTGTGTCATACAGATTTGGTCTTGGCGTGGTGTTCCCCGGGTCACGAATTATGCTCGCTTCTCGCCGTGATAATGTCGTGATGTGAGGTTTCTTATCACATCGATCTGCTACGACTAGAGGTCAAGGTTGCGACGGAGCTTGGTTAAGGCCAAGAGATTTCATGTCGCGATAGGATTTCATGGAGTTGTATCGCTACAGGGTATTTTATGTTGCGACAGAGAAATTTATGTCATGACAGAGGGTAGCCAAAACTAAGAGGATTGGTGTTGCGACAAGATTTTTCCTCGTCACAACAAAGACTGGCCAAGGAAGGAGATTTTATGTCGCGACAAGGCATTCGTTGTCGAGATAAAGAGAGCTGCTGGCTTGGGCGATTCCATGTTGCTACAGAGTTTACCATGTCACGACAGGGAATGAAGGCAGCATAAGGTTTAGTATCGTGACAGGACTTTCCGTGTCGCGACAAAGGTTGTCTTGATGAGGGATTTTTTTTTTTTTTGTCACGACATAAGCTTTTAAGTCGCGATAGAGAACGGGCAAGAAAGAAAATCCCATGTTGCGACAGAGTTCTTCTGTGTCGTGACAGAGGGCAGAGGCAACAAAGAACTTATGCCATGGCTGTGACTTTTCCTTGTCGTGACAAGAGATGAGCAGGCTATGGAAACCAGGGTCACAAGAAAAATTCTAGTCGATGCAGTTCGGGCCATGGTAAGAAGATCCCATGTCGCAACGGAGTTCATCTGTGTTGTGACAGGAAACGGACACTACGTGAGAGGCAAGCTTGTCTCAGAAGGGCACAAAGACGCGCGACAAAGCACCGGGCGCCGACAACACCCGGAGCACACGGCATACGCAGCGACGTATGAGCAGTTGTTCTCGGCATGACGACTAACTTCTCACAATGGCTAATAGCGCATTGTGTTGTGCACTGTTCACGGAACTGTTCATGGACACTGTTCACACCGGGTTTCCTAATTTTGGTTTCCAGTCCAGTGGGACCCAAAATAGTAAGAAAAAAAAAAAAAACCCCCTTGGATTTGGGGAGTCAAAAAAATGGCTATATCTATAATAAATTATCATAATCAAATAAATTTGAATTAAATATATATAAAAATATCATTTTCATTTTACAATGATTGTAATATATTTATTATAAATATATTCATTAAAATTTACATACTTAAATTTATATTCTAATATATTTTCAATAAAGTGGATTCTTTCACTCCGAGGGTTTTCATTTGTTTTCGTTTTCTTTTTTCTGTTAATATTGTTGAAATTGCGATGTGTTCTATTTTGTCGCCACCTGTTAGAGTAGCTTGTGTTGTTGGGTCAAACGACAAAATTTCGCTTTGAAATTTATAAAGACATTATATCGGATTCCTTGTTCATCGGTTCGCTCAAGATCTGAAATTATATAAATAATTAAAGTTTATATTTTGTAATGTATTTATTAGGTATTTTAATCATTAATCAATTATTTTTAAGCTCAATTCAAAAATATGGTACGGAAAGTGGAATCGTTATCGGGTAATACATATCATTTTTTTTTTCCTTTCGTTTGTTATTCGCTTTGATTTCAAGTAGATTTTAATTATCGAATCTTTTATTATTATTTTTTACTTGACATCAACGACATGAGGACAAAGAATGTATATCAACCATCAAGTTTTTTTAGTTTTTTATTATTTTATTTGTTTGCTTGATTGTGAATAGAGTCACGATTTACGAGAAATAAAAATAAAAAAAAAGATACCCCTTTTTAATTGTTTGGTTCATTCAAGTGATTGCAAATAAAATAATAAATAAAGGGTTTTTTATTTGAATCAATTAAGGAATTTTTTATTAAAAATAATAATAAGAGTAAAAGGTTTTATAAGAAATGTTTAGATATTATCAAATCAGTCACAATTTATTTTATTATTATTTTATTTGATTGATAACGGTGGCTTCGGATTTCTTATGGAAATCATATTTTTATGATCTGTTTATTTGATTCACATGTATAAGATATGTTTTTCTACCGGAAAGTTATTATTATCTTTTAAAATCCTTTTGTCTCATTAATTATTGGGATGTTGATAGAAAGAATATATAATTAGAAACAATCAAAATCATATCCCATTAAGCTTTAATTTTGGTATTAGAATAAAATTAAATTTTACCTAATTTTGTAATATTTTTACTGTTTCTTTTTTCATAGTATTGTTTTAGCAATTTATGTTTATGCTATTTATGATTATTTTTATCATCATATTGGGAATAAAATTATTAGTAATATTGCACTTGGGTGAAAATTGAGAAATATTGAATGATTGTGGACTTGCCTCTTGTAAATCTAAGAATGTCAAATATTTTTTGGAATTAATGTTACAACTGTAATTTCTATAGTAATTTTGCTAGGATCTGTATGGATAGTGAAGTTGTCCTATCGATTATTTTATTATTTGGTAGGATGATTAGTTTTCTAAAGAGATTTCATTAAGTGTCATTAACCACACAATTTTATTATCCTATCGGTGGGAAATTGATGCATTTGGTTGTGACAACTGGTGAATTACTCTTACCTGCATATAAATCTTTTTGTATTTTATAAACTAACATTTTGTGACCACTTTCATGTCATTCTTGAGTTCAAGAATCTGAAAGAAATTGTACGCTTTGCTTTTACACGATTGATATCGCTTCTTTGCTTATTCTTCATTTTGAGTTTTACTCGCCTCTACCATCGCGAAATTTAATGGGACTAGTTACAAACAATGAGTTAAATATCTCATGATGAATTTTAGAATTTTGAAACTGAACTTGGCCTTGAAAGTTGAAGCTTCTCTAAAACCCATTACTAAGAGTTCTACAAATGAGAAAAAGTTCTATAAAGATTGGGAGTATTCTAATAGTTGTTGTTTGAAGATCATGGAGAATCTATGGAGGAATCCATTTATGCAAGCATTCCCAAGACTAAGAATGCAAAGGAGTTCTTGTATGTCATTGGTAAAGAAATACACAAAGTTCTCAAAGAATGAGAAAAATGAGCTATGTGATAATCATTGGATGAATGTTTGTTTTGAATCCAATATCATTTGGACAAGCAATATCCGATACTTAGTGGTTAGATAGTGAAAGAGCATTCACGCCAGAATTTATGCAAGCGATGATAAGAAGAAGTTCAACTAGTTTGGAGTAGTACGTGTACATGGGAGATGGTACAAAAGTCCAAGTTAATTTTCTGGGAGTTATTAGATTGCAGCTTGGTACAGGAAATTTTTTGAAATTGCAAGATGTGGCATACATATCCTCGATCAAGAGAAATTTGATATCAATACCTACTAAGATAGACTTGGATATAGTTTTCTTTTTGGAACTAGAAAAGTTAAATTGTACCAAGATTCACTCTTGATTGGAACTAGAGTACTTTGTGGGAATCTTTAGAGTTGTCTGCTTTGTCTTCTATTTTTGCTACCCTTATTGTTAATACTGCTAGTAGCTCAAAACGTTTGAGATTGAATGAAAAGCCTGTTTCTAAGACTCCATATGAGCTACGGTAATAGAAGAAGCATAGTTTTCATCACTTGTGTGTTTGGGGCTGCAAGGTGGAAGTAAGACCGTACAACCAACAATCCAAGAAACTTGATCTAAAAACCATTAGTGGCTACTTTATATTGTGTGGGATCAAGAGGTTCCAGATTTTATTGCCCGTCGCACACCACCAGAATGATTGAGTAAGATCGAGCTATCTATTTTGAGGATGATACTAGTACAAGCCAAGGGCCAAGAGAAATTGTGTTCAAGGAACACCTAGTTTCTATTCTTGTGCATGTTGCTTCCACTCCGATCTTTAGCCCTGTTGTTGACCAGCATCCAGTAGCTACTACCGATGATGAACTAATTGAGGATGTAGATCCAGTAGCCCCAGATGTAGATTCAATAGCCATAGATGTAGCCATGGATAGACCCTTGATGTGGGTTATGTATCAGATCCAAATGTCGACAAAGAAGTCATTGTTAGTTCTCAATCCAACTTTTGGATCGATGCAACGAAAGATGAGATGACTTCCATGTCACATAATAAAGTGTGGAACTTGGTAGATTTGCCAGATGGCTGCAAACTATTGGATGCAAATGGGTGTTCAAGACCAAGCGCGATGCCAAGGGATAGGTGGAGAGATATAAAGCAAGATTAGTGACTAAGGGTTACAATCAACGGGAAGGTATTGATTTTGAGGAAACCTTCTCTCCCATGTCCACTAATGACACTCTACGCATTATTATGGCTATAGTGACTCATTTTGATTTAGAGTTGCATCGGATGGATGTGAGGATAACTTTCTTAAATAGAGACTTAGTTGAGGATGCCTACATGTCTAAACCTATTGGTTTTGAGGAAGTTGGTAAGGAACACATGGTTTGTAAACTCCAGAAATCCATTTATGGTTAAAGCAGGCTTCTAGGCAGTGGTATCTCAAGTTTAATGAAGTTGTCACTGCCAATGGTTTTAAGGAGAACATCGTCGATCAATGCTTATATATGAATGTCAGTGGGAGCAAATACATATTCATGGTTTTATATGTTGATGATATTTTGCTCATGTGCCAATGATACTCACCCGCTGGTCGGTAATAAAGCATATATTGTTTACCATTTCGATGTAGTGATCTTAAGGGAAGATCTTATTTCTAGCATACTTATTTCAAGGACAGTAATCTAGTAAGATTCGAGATCGTCTAACAGCTTATATCAACACACATTCTCGAAAGGTTCAATATAAATCACGTTCTTCCGTAAGACACTAATCAGAAAGGGTGATGTATTTTCCAAAAGTGCCAACGTCCTCATAATGATATTAAGAAAGACTAGACGGCGCCCCTTATTCTTCGGGCCGGTAAGTGCTCGATGTATGTTCATAATCACATCACCCGATATTGCTTTGTTGTAAGCGTTGTTGGGTAAGTACTTGAGGATTATGGATCAAAGCCACCAGAAAGAGGCTAAGAAAGTTCTCGAGGTATCTTCAAGGTACCATGATCTCATGTTGACAACCCAAGGTAAACGACACCCTGCAGGTGGTTGGTTTTGTGGATTTAGATTACAGAAATAGTGGATGATAAAAAGTCAACTTCTAGTTATATCTTTATGATGGCTGAAGGAGCTGTTTCATGGAAAAGTGTCAAGCAGACAATTACAACTTCTTTTACTATGGAGGCAAAGTATGTGGCGTGTTATGAGGCTACTTGTCATGCAATATGGTTGCGAAACTTCATTTCATCTTTGGAGGTTGTTCACTCCATTTCTAGACCGCTGAAATTGTTCTATGATAATTATGCAGTTGTATCTTTCTCTAAGAACACTAGGAGCACTTCTCACACCAAACACATTGATGTGAAGTTCTTTTTTGTTAAAGAGAAAGTTGCAGAGTCCCTCATTTCAATTGAGCATACGCCTATGACTAGCGTGTTGGCAAACCAACTAACCAAAGGCTTACTTATTTGTGTGTTTTAAGAACACATCACTCGCATGGGATTGTTATGAGCCTAGAATCTTTGTTTTAGTGGGAGTTTTTCCTTTTCATGTATTTTGTAAGGGAAGCTCATTTTTTTTCGTTATTACATGCACATTTTGATGTTTGTCGTTATCTTATGATTTTGTGTCATTTTGACCAGATGAACGACATAATAATGTTTTCTCTTTCTATTAAACTAATACTTTTGTCATTGAAATGCTTCTAGATCAATAGCGCTTGATTATGTACGATTTATGCATCATCTCGATGAATTAATTATATATGATTGGTTATGGCTATGTAAGTCCCTTGTTGAAGCATTTAAGTTATGATTTTGATTAGTAAAGTTTGATTATTTACAATTTATGCATCATCTCAATGCGTTAATTGTATATGATTGGTTATGACTATGTAAATCTATTTAGAAAGCATTTGAATTATAATTATACCATCCAAGTGGGAGAATGTTAGATTAATTTATTAATTATAGACTAAGTATAATCATATTACAATTTTAATTGTATACTTGTGCATGTTAATTATGGGTCATTTATGGGATGGTTTAATACGAATCAAGAGGGCCCATGGTTCTATCTTCCTCGCTTGGTAAGCCCATCGTCCAAAAGCTCAATCTGCTCTCAGGCTCTATATGTACGGTGCAAATGTAGCCCTAAAATTTCATATGGCTCGCAGTAGTAATAATTCTAGGTGGCATGGTGAACCATCTTCAACCCTAACCTTTCTTTGATTTCATCCCTTGTAGATTTGGGAGACAAATGACAGTCAATAATTCAGGATCCATGCCAGGTATGTTTTTCTACACACTACGAATTGATATGCTTTTTGAACAATTCAAGTTTGTATTTTGTAATGTATTTATTAGGTCTTTTGATCGTTGATCAATTGTTTTTTAGCTCAATAAATACTCTTGATTTACAAAATAATTTAACAGGCGAGACAACAAATAATTGGTATATGAATTAAAACAATGCAATTAGGAAAACTAAAAGGCTAGTCTATTGCCTTTAAGTATTCTCTATGTCTATTGCCTCTAGGTGTGGCTTGTAGAATTATGGGCGGCCAATTTGTCTAAAGCATGTGCCCATATAGCTTTTGTACCGCCTTCCTTATTGCTTCCAAGTCCGATAATGGAGGTGGCTGTATAAAAGGCTAGGGAATGGCTATCCTATGAAGATCATGTGGCTGAATAGTGCCCTCAGGCATCCAAAGAACTGAAGTGGTTCATCAGAGGCTCCAGATTATGTGAATTGGGTCAGGTGTTAGCAAATAACCTTTATGAGTCGTCATCAGTTCTAACAAAATTAGAACGTTCACCATTGACATTCGTCGAGGTTCCATCCTCTGTCCTATGGGAAGTAAGATAATGATTTTAAACCTGTATAGGTGAGCGGTGAGATCCACTTCCTTCCCTGGGGTGCTCCTCCTTGAGCTTATCAGGTAATTGCCTTATAGGTCCAGAAGCAACTTCTTGTCTCTGTTGTCCAACAATCTTTGAGATCGCTTATAAGACATTCCCTTGTGATTGAGATTGTTGTTCTCGCTCTTCCACAACGACCTTAACCTGCTCAGTTGTTGTTTTGGCATGTTTGTCTATCACGACTATCATAGTCTAGCATGATCAACCATAGCTTTAGTTTTTTCAGCCATAATTTTGACTTGGTCAGCCAGAGCCTTAGTTTGTGCGATCATTCTTTCTTCAAGACGTTGTGTAGTCATCAAGTTCTAGTTCTTCATTTCTTCAATCAACGCCTGAAATTTCTCAATAGCATAAGGGAAATTAATAGGCATATCCACATTACCTATGTCTACTTCTTGCCCGATTGGACTATCTGATGCATATTCCTCTTTGAGAAAATTTGTTGCATTTCTCTCTGGTTGTTCCACCATGGTTGGAACTATTCCCTCTTGTGCTACTTTTACAGCATCAAATCTTGAGTCTTGAGACTAAAAAATGATTTTACTTCTTAACTTTGATGGCATCTTCAACAAAGATAGGTCCCCACGGGAGTACCAAAAATATGTTGTGGTGATTTTTTATTTTCACACGAACATACAAAATAAAAGCTTGTGAGTGTGCTAAGAAATTTAAGTGTTTCCAAACTAAAATGGCTCGTAAGATCAAACTTCTAATCGGACTATGTAGGCTCTTTAGTTCCTTTGACAATTCCCTATAATCAAAGTAGAAAATGTCGTACGAATGGAAATATTGTAGGAATAAAATGCTGAAGAAAAATATTAGATTTTCCTATGAATGAATGAAAGAACACGGTGTTGAAAAATTGACATAAAATTGAATAGTACATGGAAATAAATTGCTGGAATTGCTAAAGAAAACATTGGATTTCAATATGAATGAATGAAATAACACTGATAGGGTTTTTAGTCCTTCCATAAAGTAATAGCCAGAATAGCTGATCAAAAGTTCCCCTTTATTTTTTGCTCCTACCCCTTTTCTACCCATGGGACGGGGGTTACATGTTTAATGCTCATAATTGGGGCATTTATGAGTGGCCCTTTATTTCCTTACTTTACACATTCATTTGTACATTAATTGTCCCCTATTAACTAAAGCGTCACGCCTACTTGGGAGGATTGTAATGTACACATCGTTTTCTTCATCTTCATGCCCGATCTAGGTGTCCGAGGTGGTTCTCTTGCCTTTTCCCGAGGTAGTCTCATCTTCATACCCGATCTGGTTGTTCGGGGTAGCTCGCTTTCCTTTTCCCTGAGGTGGTCATTTTGAGCTGTCATCCGCCCTTATATCCTTCTCTGCTCGGGCTCAAATACTTGTAACTGGGTTAGGTCCGTGTAATACCCCAAATTATACCCTGACAATTTTATAACATGTTGAGGGTGTAATACAAGTTAAAAGTTAAAGTTTTCGAGAATAATAATGCTAAAAATAAAATAAGCAAAACCCATAATTTATCTAAAGGTCAAGGGTAAATTAGTAATTTACTAACTAAGGACCCAAATGTCATAAGATCATAAGACTATATGCCCAATTAGAATATGTGAGAAAGAATGTGTAAATGAAAGGGCCAGGAGGGGCTTAAAATGAAAAAATGTACAATCATAAAAATCCATTCACAAACATGGTCTTATCCATGTAAGTGGATAGGACCACATTTAGTCTTGCAATTTGGGCAATTGTTCCATTTGAGCTAGGTCACGTTTGAGACAGAAAGAGGAGAAGAGAAGAAGAAGAAGAAGAAGAAGAAGAGGAAGAAGAAGGAGAAGCCTCTAAGGTATGGATACTAGTTTGAATCCTTGTCTATGTAAGGATTTGTATGGATATTTGATGGAATTGTGTTTAGGTTTTGGTTTTTCCAATTTGTTGGTTAGGAATTCTCCTACTTCCAACAATGAAGTTGATTGGTTTAGTTCAATTTTGAGGGTTGCTCTAAGTTTTCATATGGTTTTTTGGTTTGGTTGTGGTCCTCAATGGAGGAAAAATTTTTTTAGAGAAAATGATGGGTTTTAGGGGAGATGTTATCCGGTTTTTTTAAAACCCATGTTTTTGTTTTGGCCATAACTTGACCATCACTCATCCAAATTGAGTGATTCAATATTTTGGATAAACTAGACTTCTAAGAAAACAAATCTCCTTGAAATAAATGTATACAAATTTGGACCCTTATCAGACCCAGAATTGCCAAAAGGGAGAGCTAGGTCGGGGCATGACATAGCCGGGTTCGTTTGCTATGTTTTCACATTAGAGTGGTCCTGGTTATTTTGGCCATAACTTGTCCATCACTGATCCAAATTGAGTGATTCAAAATTTTGGGTTAACTAAACTTCTAGGAGAACAAATATTCTTAAAATAGGTGTATGCAAATTTGGACCCCATTGCACCCAGAAATTCATCAAAGGAGAGCTAGGTTGCATGACATAGCTGGTTCTGTTTTGGTTTTGTTTTGACATTAGAGTGTTAATGGTTTTTTAGGCCATAACCTGGCCATCACTCATCCAAATTGAGTGATTCAAAATTCTTGGTAAACTAGACTTCTAGGATAACAAATCTCCTTGAAATAGGTATCTTCACCGACCTATCGACCTTAAAAAATTTTGTCTAAAAGGGAGCTCTATTTGTAAGAAATCTTTGATAGTATACGGAAATACATGAAAATGCAAAGATAAGAGTAATAATCGTAAATATCGCATATGATTACCGGATGACAATAGTTATTCGGGGATATGAGATATGTATTGAAAATGAAATAAAAATGGATTGTCTGCTTAGAACCTGGTAGGGGGATAGATGAGTATGCCTATTAGGGATAAAAGTCTGTAGTACATTGATCAGTTGGCCCCGTTAGGGTCATTACAACACCTTTAGGTCCTTACAGAGGTCATTATCTTGTACAATGATAACATCGCCTCCAAGCCCTTATATTTCATTGTCTCGTACAATGATAACAGCGTCTTCAAGCCCTTATAGTTCATTGTCTCGTATAATGATAACAGCGCCTTCGGACCCTTATAGTTCATTGTCTCGTACAATGATAACAACACCTTCGGGTCTTTATAGTTTCCCGTATCCACTTCTAAGGTATATGCAGGCATGAAACATAAAAACAAATGATAAGAATATGCAAATGATTTAAATATGATAAATGACATGATATAAATGACAGAGAAGCGCAACATCATCCATATATTTACAAGCACACTATGATGTAATCGCAGAATGCAAAATGACACAAAATTTGAGAGAAACGGCGATAAGAAATGTTCATATGATATGAATGACGGCAAGAAACAAGGGTAGGCTACAAAAGGTATACATATGTTAGATGTATATGGCGTTCAAAGCAAGATGATCCTGACGTGTCTTCCACGAGTATTATTCCCACTTAAGCTATGTTTAGCACGGGTGTTTCATCCGTAGGTACGTATTAGGCTGAAATAGAAGTCAGATTAACTGTGATCGAAATCAAGGTCAATACAACACTATGCTCAATTTTGAGAATCTTTGGTGATTGAAGGTCTTGTTTTTAAACAACGAAAAAGTTTGTATATGTTGAGCACTATTTATGGAGTTTGAATATATTTTGTAATCCGCTACTACAGAATATATTTCAAGTTAAATGTTTAACAGTATATGAATGAACAAGTTTATAATAAACAAGACAAAAAAATAAAAAAAAATAAGACACCCTCGCCTGCCACCGGCTGCCAAGTTGGGGGCGTCTTAAGTTAGTGGTATCAAAGCTAAGTTTAGGCGTTTCTAGAAAAGCCTAGGTTTATGCACTTCTAGATAGAGTATAAGATCAAAGCACGTGTTTAGCAATGTACCGGGCCTGATGTGGATGCATTCAGTGTTTTGCATAGACAAGATCAATCCTCCAAACTCGGCCAAGAAGCAATGAGAGTGTTAACCTTATAGATCAAGGATTACCCGCTTCGACCCTCTCGAACTGGTCGGCAAGAGTCATGCCCCTGCTGAGCCAAATGAAGCTTTGTTGAGGATATCTTAGGACATGATTCGGGTATTAGAAAGATTGATAGCTCCGAAAGCCCTGATAGACATGGTAAGAAGACATGGGGCTGAGGCATTCCATGGGACAAACATAGAAGAGTCCGATAAAGTGGAATTCTGGTTATAAAAGTCATAAAGAATATTCGAGGAACTTAGATGCCCTCCAGATCAGAGAGTATCATGTGCAGTCTCCCTATTGCAGAGTGAGGCGTATGATTGGTGGAAGCTAGTGTTGAGAAGTCCAAGGATTCCAAATCCCATGACTTGGGAGTCTATCCAAGAGTTCGCACAAAGTACACACGATGTATAGGAGTCCAAGTAGAAATAGTTCCTAAATTTGAAGCAAAGGAACTTATCTATGGGCGAATATGAGAAAGAATTTAGTCATCTCAAGGCATGGTCGAATCAGTCCACCTATACGTAGGCAATGGACATGACTGCATGATCCATCAAGAGATATTTGGCACCTATGACTTCTCTCCAATAGGTGAATTTCTATCAATTGGTCTAAGATACAATGAAAGTAAAGAGACTTGAAACGAGCAGCAAAGAAAGATCTCAAAAGAATAAGTTTTCTAGAGGAGCTTCGTCCTCCTCAAGGAAAAGAGTTAAGGAGTCTCCAACTCAATTAGAATATAGTTCAACTACGAGAGGTAGAAGACAAGGGTCCAATGTAGCACCTAGTTCTAGTAGAGGTGCTTCAATTGGACAGGGAGAAATCCTAAAGTGCCCTCATTGCCATAGAAGGCATTTGGGTGTTTGCAGGTTATTGACATAAGGGTGTTTCCTATGTGGAAGCACTAATCATTTGATAGCACATTGTCCCAGAGAGTCAGGGGATAATAGAAGTCTGCAAGAAAGTAGCAGAGGAAAATCAATTACATTAATTTCGATAAGAGATTGGGGTAGGGGTTGAGGTGGCCCGATTCAGCATAGAGGACGATGAGGCACAATCTCTGAGACATTGGATCGTCCTATACCTACAGCACTAGCACGAGCATATGCTATAAATGTAACACCCCAAATTATACCCTAACAGTTTTATAACATGTTTCGGGTATAATAAAAGAAAATGTATATTTTTCTGGAATAAAGAAATGTTAAAAATAAAATAGCAAAAACCCGGAAATCAATATAAAAGCCAAGGGTAAAGTAGTCATTTACCACTTGAGGATATGAGAGGCATAAATCAATAAGTTTAGATGCAATTGTGGAATTTGAGAAAAGATGGAATAGAAATTGGAAAGAATGGAAGGACTTAAATGCAAAAATGAGAAAAATGTTTAAAAATGCAAAGGCCAAACATGGCCTTAACTCAAAATCATGGATAAGATTAATTGGTCTCTCATTTTTTAGAGACCAAAAACGTAGAAGAAGAGAAGAGAAGGGGAGAAGAAGAAGAAAAGGAAGAGGAAGAGAAGAAGAAGAGAAGAGAAGAAGAAAGGAAGAGCAAAAAGGCGCTAACTGAATATTAGTATGATTATATGTTTTGTCATGGAATAAACTTGGATATAAGGATTTCTTCATTTGATCTTTCTAGGGTTTTGTTAGGATTTCATCCTAACCCTAAAATTATTAAAAGTAAGGTTGGTAAAACCTTAAATAGTACAAGAAGAATATGGAATCCTTCCTTTGAGGTTGGATTCATGGTTTAATTGCATGTAATGGAGTTAGAGTTTAGAACAAACCTTAACTAATCTTTATGTTTGGTTTATGTATGGGTTATGACCCATTTTAGAGTTGTTTTGGGAGGAATTCATGATAGGTTTTTGAAGAAATATATGAAATGAAAGATAATTTGAGTAGAATAGAGGTTACAAGATGAATATGGAGTGGTTTTGATGTGTATATAGATTCTTGAGTTGATTTGGGTAGAAAAATATGGAAAAATGGGAGAAAAACCACCAATTCTGGGAATTTTCGAGGGGTGGTACCTGTACCAAACAGAGTGGTACCGGTACCATAAGTAATTCATCAGACCTGCACGGCATGTACCGGTACCCGATGCTCTATTTTGGACCGCTGTTAGCATTTGGCCATAACTTGATCATTTATCCGATTTGGATTTATCTGCTAGCTATTAACCCAGACGGAAGGAGAACAAAACACTTTGAAGAAAATTTCAAATTTCGACTCTATGTGGCTCATAAATTCACTCAAAGCAGGCTATGTTCGGGTCACTTCTGGTTCGGTTTTGAAACACAGTAAACTCCATTGCTTAGGACATATTCGAGTTTCGGTGTCTACTTGGGTGATTCCAGTTGGAGAAGAACCCTTAGCACCTTAGCTTTAAATGAGTACAAAGACCCAGTGTCAAATATGAAGTTAAGACCCCCAAAAATGACAAAAGACAGTGGCTGCTTCTGCTGCTGTATGTGCTGCAAGTTGCTGATTTTTCTTCACGGCTTACAACTTGCATAACTCCTTCGTTAGGACTCCATTATGGGTATTCTTGGACTCTATGGAAAGCTCATTGAGTCTAGAATCTAACCATATGCTATTTGATGGCATTTGGTGCCCACATCTTGTCTGAAAATTGAATTTTTGTACTAAGTGTACTAGTCGCTTGGTTAAAGTTAATTGGAATACATGGTAAGAAAGGATGTAGATATGAACAAGAAATAGCA
The DNA here is from genome assembly GCA_016808115.1 of Tetrastigma voinierianum. Taxonomy (NCBI): domain Eukaryota; kingdom Viridiplantae; phylum Streptophyta; class Magnoliopsida; order Vitales; family Vitaceae; genus Tetrastigma; species Tetrastigma voinierianum. The sequence goes on along the minus strand of JAEQBH010001261.1, from coordinate 515,229 downwards.
ATACATGTAGATTTGATATGTAAAGGAGCATAAATAAGAAAAGTACCTAAGGGTATCAAATGAAGAGTCTCTATTATGTACTCCTACGGGAGATAGGATAGTCTGATAACGTACAAGTAAAACGTACAAATATATAAATGTATAGGTATATGTCATAAGATATGATAGTCTGATAAAGTACATGAAGATATAATTTAACAAGATATAAGATGTACAAGTAGATGACATGATATGAATATAAGATTATATGATATGAATATATGATAGACATATCTAAATGAATAGATGGAACATGCTAAGAACACATGATAGAAATGCATAAATGCCAAGAACGAGAGATAAGTAAAGATTATTGTGCTAATGTGAATGAGTACTCCAGACATCGAACGATAGTATATATGAATATATAAACAAGTAAATGCATACGTGGAAAAATATAGAATGATATGTACAGATAAATATGAGAACCGTAATATGAGGCTCGAGAGAGGCGATATGAATATATGAATGAGTAAATACATGTGATAAAAAATATAGGAATTATATGTATTATATAGAAGATAACCATAACATAATACAGATATGAGAATCAACATGATTAAAGTAATGATGGAGGATAGATGCATGAGTAATTCGCTGATGTAACAATAGTTGTCTTCATGTTAAGAGATAAAGTAAATGCAAATAAAATCATTGCTCGTTTGATCGTAGATGGATGATAGAAATGCCTGCTATATAAAGATATGGTGTCACCAAGATGAGAGAGATATTTGAGCCCTCGTCGTCACAACATAGATCCCGTTGATCATTATTGGTATAGGTCATCGCTCTGCATAAAGGATGATACTCTTCTGGTATATACGCTCCTTTAAAGGCATATTACATGGCATAGGTCATCGCCTTGTACGTTGATGATAATTTCGCATGAGTATAGATCACCACCAGATGCTGATAGTACCGGTGCATTACGCTTATTTCGTGATCCGCTCTAAGGTATTCGCAGGCATGAACATAAAATAAAATGAAAAGTATATGTAAAGGAAATGTATAAAGTATATGAAATGATATGAGAAACATAACACTACTATGCGATGATAGTATACCGTTACAAGAACAAGAAATACAGTATAAGAGGACATGAAAAGTATATGAAAGAATATGTAATAGAATATGAAAAGCAAGAAGCTATATCATGAAAGATGAACACATGAAAAGTATAGAAAGTATATAAAAGTACAAAAGTATATGAACACAGTAATGATAACAGTACATGATAACAGTATTTACAGGCATGAAAGAGAAAGTAGTATATAAAAAGTATAAGATGAAGGTATATGATATGATAGTACAGAATATGAAAGTACATGAAAGCATATGTGAAAACATATGACAGGATATGATAAGGATAGTAAAAGTATAAGTCTTATACCCGCTGAGATATGAAAGATGAGATAGAAATTCACGTAATATGAAAAATAAAGATATGATATGAAAGTATTGGCTTTAAGTCAACACAAGAAAAGTACAGAAAGTATACGAAAGCACAAAGTATATGATAGAATAAGAACGTACAAATGTATATGAAGTATATGAATAGTACAGGATGACAGTATATGAAAAGTACAAGATGAAAGCATATAACATGAAAGTATACGACAGTGTCAGCATGAATATGAAAATGAAAGTATAGCATGGGCGCAGAAATACTACATGAAATAAGACATGATATATACACAGTCTAAGAAATGATATAAGTAATAGTACATGGAATGCAATAAGTCATATAACAGAAAGATGAGAAGTATAGGAATATGCAAAGCATAGAAATAGGAATATAGTAAAAGTATAGATAGGAGATATGCCAAAGACATAGAACATGTAACAGAAAAGATTGACATGCAATATGAATGTAAAGATGATAAGTAATAAAAGTTATATGAATATGTATAGATATATGAAATGCATATGTATAAGCTTGTGATGGTCACCATTGGTGGTTGTCCATGCTTATGTTCCCACTACGCAAAGCCAGTATGGTGTTCAACTGCAGAGGTACCGAAGAGGAGGCAAGAGGACAAAGATAACTGGCACTGGGTGAGAGTGGCAGCCAATGATAGGAAGTCATCTGCATTGCTTCCAAAATCTCTGATGTTTTGTATTAGATATGTATATGTATAAGTGTTTTGTATAAGATGTAAACTCAATTAAGAGGCATTATGATTTTGGGGTCTACACAAAATACATATTCAATAGCAAATGTACATGTAAAAGTAAATGGGACTCAATATATGTGTATAGATTTTGATGGATACCACTTCGGTGGTAGTTCTTTTGTATATGAAAATGATTTTTGTTATTACAGAAATTGTTTGTATACCCACAGGTACTGTAAGACCCGAGAAATTCCAATTTCTGGAAAAATGGCAAAATCGTAATTTCGGTTACAAAATTATAATTTCGGTTAAAAATACAAAATTTATTCTCTAGATCTCGGATGATGAAATGGATTGCACCATTGGAATCGTCTCACGAAATCTAGCTAGCACGTCAAATTTCGTCGAATTCCGAGACAGTCGGAGTTGGCACGTTTTTCGAGGCATCGCGGTTCGAGTGCCGTAAAAGGATTTTCGATGAGACGAAAGTCACATATAACACGTACTCATGTACCATAAGTGACATGAGTATAAAAATGATGAAAATGGACGGCCGAGATAGTGCCGAATGTCAAACTGGAGTAGATGGCAAAATGGTCATTTTGGAATTGTTTAAGTTAGAAAAAGACAAAAACTCAATAGTGTCATCTCTTTGATTCAAAGACAAAACAAAAAACGTGCTGGGGGAAGAAAGGGCTCACAGTGGCTATGGCTTTTGAGTTTTAGTGAGAGAGAGAGTCACTTCTCTCTAAAATACGCGCATCCGACCGGGCCGTAATTTTTCTGACAAGAAGGAAAGCCGTTTCACGCTAAGAGGCCTATGCGGCTCCGGTTTTAGGAGTTTCATCAAACCGGCGAAGCCCCTTACTTGGGTTTTATTCTTTTATTTAAGTACTTTGTTAATGTTTGAGTTGAATGAGGTCGTGAGGGGTTGCTTTGACGGCTTCCAAATTCGAACCGAGGTGTCGATTTCAAACCCATGCGGACAGTCCGCATCGCCTCAATGGGCTGAATGGGGCTGCTAGTTGTGCACCATGTGTTAATGTGTGTCATGTGAAAAAGGCCGGAATGTCAGAAATCGTCTACTAAGTGAACCTATGATTAGTGATTTGCCGAATAGTAATCGGTGGTTTCACTATTCTCGAGAATGTCTACAAAATAATTTTTGTGAAATAACGTGTTTGGTCGAAAGTAATTCAAATCGAAAGCTGCTCGTGGCTTGATCATTAGCCCACGCGGAGCTTAATTTTGATGTAATTGATGGTGAAATTACATGACATGTTTGTGTGATTTAAATTATGTGAATATATGCATGATTATATATTTGCATGTGTTATAGGATTGAAAGGGAATTGGCATCATGCATTTCATATGCACTAGGGCACCCTAGGACGATAGGAGTGAGTGTATGAGGTAATTCTTGAGAGAATGGTTTGGAGGGTTGTCAAAAAATAATGAATATCGGAGGGTAGTCCAAATAAAATATCAATCGCCTGAGTCTACCCACCTGATATACATCGGAGGGTAGTCCATACATAATATCAATCGTCGAAGACGGCCCAATTGATATATACATCGAAGGGTTGTCCACAAACAAATAAAAACTAAGGTTCTCATACGTGGTTTAGGCAGGTGTGAGGGAGTCGGGGAGGACTCGAGATATGAGATGATCAGTTAGACATTCAAGTAGGATCATGCATTTGCTTGAATGTGTGTTTATTTTGTTACTGTATATGCATCTTAGGTGGAGAGTATCCCACTTAAAGATTCAGCCCATTGAGCATTAGCCTCACCCTGCCGAGGACATTAGTTTACAGCACAGTGAGCAAGCAGAGACAATCACTGTAGAGGTCATTAAACAGAAAGCCTAATGTGTCTTGAAGGCTTTCAAAATGGGCTAAAATGCTTTTCTATTTTAATATATGTGTTGTATATATGGTATCACAACTCTCAACTAAGGGATATATAGTTGGGGTGTTTTATGAGTATTACAGGGCCCTGGCGCATTTACCTATGATGGATTATATTGATAGTTGGGATATATGTTGTGAGAGCAATATGTGAGCCCAAGAGGTCATTTTACGGTATAGTTTGCAAGGGAGATCCCTGTCATCATGTATACATCGTAATGTGTTATATACAGGTGTTATATTTGCAGAGCCCCCGCACAAAGGAGACTCCCGCTCGATTTTCATGAGTGAAGCGCCAGTGACCCGATCCACTAGTATTCTCGCGGCCGACGTAGTCAACTGGACCCCCTGAATCAGCGCCACAAATTGGTACGTAGCCAGTATACGGTCACCTAGGAGCTGTGGCTCAGCCATCACCACTGGGGTGGTTTGATGTCTGCCGAGTATGAGATTACCAGGAAATCACAGAATAGAACATCGCATGCATGGTGTTTGATGTGTGATTGCGTATAACATGAGCTGTATGTTATGTGAGAATGATGTTTATAATACGGTCAGTGATATGTTATGATGTTCGGGGTGCTTAGGTGATTAGCAATTTAGTATGTTGGAAAAATGTTTGGGAGCTACACAGGTGTAACTGAACAAAGAAGAAAATAAGAAATAAATTTTAATAAATTTATTTGAGTTGTTGGACAATGAAATCAAATTGTAATAAATTTGAGGTCAGAACACTGTGTTAAAGGTTATATGCGAGAGTTTTGAGGAAATTCCCGACCATTTTCCGTAATTAAATGAAAATATATATATATATATATATATATATAGCATATATATATATATATATATATATATATATATATATATATATATATATAATAAAATAAATTTTAAGCAATTTATTTGGTTTATTGAGAAAGGAAATAAATAAATAAGGTGGAGAAATTTTTTTTTTTACAGTGTAAAACTGGAAAAAGAAATTAAAGAAAATAAACTTTATAAGTTTGTTTGGTTATGAGGTGAAGAAAATATTTTTCTAAGGTTTTACAAGTTGTAAAATTGAAGAAAATGGAGTAAAATAAATTTTTATAAATTTATTTGAGTATTATGGAAATGAAAAATACAAAAAAGAAAAAAGTTGCAGAACTCGAAATGGGCTAATACCCATCGGCGGCGGCGCAAAGCAGTGGCGCCGGTGCCGGCCGGGCACCGGGCGCCGCGCAGAGGAACGCGCGGGCGCCGCAGCGCAGCGTGGCGCGCGCCAGCGCAGCGCGCTGGGCCGCAGCGGCGCAGCGCCACCGGCACGCAGTGAGAGCGCCGCACCCGGGCAGCGGGACACGCAGGAGAGCAAAGCGGGCGCCGCGGGCGCATTGTATACCGCCGACGCGCGCGCACCATGTGCACTGAAGCCGCCGGCCGGGCCACGGCCGTGGCACTGCACTCAAAGATAAGTTTGACCCGCTTTGACTCGCACTATTCTCGAAATATTTTTTGGACACTGTTCATGAACCTAATTCATGAACACTGTTCATCGCAAAATTTTCGAAAAAAAAAAATTAAAACAAAATAAAATCAAATAAAATGGGACAAAATTTTCGAAAAATAAAATTTTCAAAAATGAAATTTTTGTTGATAAAAATGTTTTAAATGTATACCTATCGCTTTTCAGACACTGTAATGTACGACAAATGTATACACCATTATGTATGAATATGTTCGGGTCGTGTTTGAGCCGTAGAGATATCGCACGAGATTGAACTTCTATCATTTAAACTGCAGATGGCTAGTCGAGACGAGACGCAGGCTGGCCCAAGAGGTACTGGTCAGACACCACCAGTGTTTGATTAGCAGGCTTTTACTGAGGTTGTAGGTATTGCAGCGGCTGCTATCGCACAGGCTGGTATAGCAGGTAGTCAAGGAGATCCTAGTAACCTCCAGAGGTTTAGGGCGCATCATCCTCCGACATTCACAGGAGGAGGAGATCCGGGATGAGGCGCACTACTGCCTGGCATGACCAGGAAGTGCAAACAGAGGCAAGAGATACACTCTAACACTACCGTGATTAGATCAAGTTATGTTCCAAACTAGAGTGAGGCCCAAATAAGGTGGAAATGGGCAAGGACCTCTAGAGATCTTAGAGGAGCCAGGAGGGTAAGTTCTCCTCAGGATTGGTGTGGCAGAATAGTGGATGATATGTCGAGGCTGCGAAATGAGATCTCTTGGACTCTACTCATACCGACCTGGAGGACTGCGGACATGTCGTAGTTCATGTCATCTCTGGGGATGGATCATCGACACCATGTGGTTGTTATCGACAGAGCGTAGAGGGTCGCCATATCGCCAGATCTGCACTCGCTGGTACAGGACAGCATGACATTTCGCCTGCATAATGTACGAGTTCGTGTGTCTGGGGATACAATGCGGTTAGCTTAGCAAGCCTACTCTTGCAGGACGAGGAGAGACTGTGACTTGATCTACCTCGAGTAGTGTGCGATTAGGTGGATGTTTTTCCGCATGAGCTACCCGGACTACCTCCACGTAGGGTAGTAGACTTCAAGACGGTTACACCGCATCAATTCATCTTCGCACTTTACAGAGGCACCACAGCCGGCAGAACTCAAGTCTAGCCACAGGAGTTGTCACAGTGGCTCATTGTAATTGTTACTACCATGGGGCTGCCGGTTCTATTTGTGAAGAAGAATGACAAAACCTTCGACCGTGCATTGATTATCGACAATAATAGGGTTACGATAAAGAATCGGGCACCATTCACTTCAGGATCGACGATTTGTTTGATCATTGAGAGCAGCGAGTCTACTCCAAGATAGACTCGTGACCGTTACCATCACCGAGAGTTGGTGTGGGAGACAGATATCATTGAGACAAATATTAGGACGCTGCGCATGGGCACTTTGAATTTATGGTGATGCCTCGATTTGGATGAATGCCTAGCGGCATTCATAGACCATGCATAGGGTGTTCCAACCTTATCTAGACTGGCCGGTCGCCTTCGATCTAATATCTCGATCACCCAAATGTGAGTGGAGCATGAGTATCACTTGAGGATTGTTTTACAAACGCGACCATCACCGTGACGCCAAGTTCGCAAGTGCGAAGTTTTGGCTTATCGAGGTGAGATTTCGAGACACTGCGTCAAAGACGCGTCAGCCAATGAGAATGAGGTCGATGAGTCGAGAGACCAATGTCAATCTTGCACATACGGCAGTTTAATGGCCGGGTATTGCAGGAGATCGAGAAGCACGCGGCCGCTGTCCATTCGCGTGATCGTGAGGACTTCGCCACTTGACGTGGGACGGCGGTTAGACGGCCCGACCATGTAGAGAGATAGAGGATGCTCGAACAATTCTGGATACGCGTGTTGGTAGCGAGGGAGGATCACCCTTCTAGTTCGGGAAGAGGCGTAAGACTTCTGCCACACGTGCTTCGTGACCGTGGCCTGATTTGGCATGTGAGACTGATTTAAAGACAAGGATCTCAGGACTGGGACGATGCAAATTCCTGGGCCATGAATGAGAACAAGAGAGAGTACTTGCTCATTCCTCCACACCCTAAGACGGGTCAGAGGGAACCAGCTTAAGCTGGTGTTATACTACACTAAAGAATACAGAGAAGCGAGGCCAGAGTGTGGGTCGAGGTCGTGACAGATCAGTTGCGCAAATAAGCGTGGCGGACCCGTGGTAGACATATTTGTTATCGATGGGCCACGCTTTGACACGGACGAAAGGCCGACAAAGCTCATCGAAATATGTCACTAATCGGGACCTTAGCCGGTTGTCATACCCGACACCCACCTCGATCTGGGCTTTCAGAGGTTAAGGCCTCAGAGGCTCAAGACGATGTTCTTCCCAGGCAGGCATGTAGAGCTGACCGATAGGTCAGGGATTAAGTGATGCGAGAGATCTCCGAGAATCGTCATGGCACTCGATCGGGTGTCACAAGATGACATTATTAAGTGCTCAGGTGCACCTGTGAACATCATGTCGAGTCGGGTGTGGCTGCAGATCTAAGACGTCATTCACCACTTTGGGTGAGTGTGGCTGAGTTTATCTTGTGACTACGTCCAACGAAGCACTCATAGTTCGATCTACAAGAAGTGAAGAGTAATTGTGAGTGTGTCACAAAGCGTGTGGGGTCATTAATCCCCTAAGATGAGAATCTTGGAGTTAGGGTGTAAGAGACCCGGGGAGATATCCCTAAATTTCTATGTGAATACAAGAGGCTCGAAGTGTAAGCCGAAGAGTTATGTTAATCGAGATGAAAACACACTGTCAGATTATCACGTAGACTTAGAGTCGGCGGGATGTGAGCTCCGGAGCTTTCACTCAGATTCGATAACCCTTGAAATCAGACGTCGTTGGCCGAAATGACAAGGGCTCGGTATATGGATGTCACACATGACATGACTAAAAAGGTGACGGTCCATTGATTGTCACGACAAATCTTTAGGAAGGTCATGCTATACACAAAGTAAGGGTTGTGGTAGTACACGCCAGGTGGATTATATACAGTGTTGTGAGGACACGCGCGAGCATACGTCCGTGGTCTTAAGGGCAGTGGAAAGTAATCGTCCCTTAAGTGAATTCGCCTACAACAACGCTATCAAAGTAGCATACGATGGCACCATACGAGGCATTGTATGGGAGGCCATGGTGTCATCATATGTCGGGATCGAGACGGGAGAGTTCCATCACCGGGACCCGATCCGATTAGAGATACCCCGAGAAGGTGAGCTTGACACGACACCGCCTTCTCACCGCCGTATCGAAGAAGAGCTGGCGCATGTGCAACGTCGACCCTTTAGAGTTCGAGGTCAGACTCGCCTCAAGGTGATGCCTAAGAGAGGAGTGGCCAGTTCTAGTTCAATGAAGCTATCGCCGAGAGGTTTATCAAATCTTCGAGATACCGAGAGGATGGCGCACTATTGTGACACCATGGCGTTATCAAAGATGACAGTGTCCAGAGGTATTTCACGCTCCACGTTCCTAAGGTATACCCAGATCCGCCAATGTGGTGGATCGCGACGATCAGGTCGAAGACCACGAGACCTTGAAGAGTGGACCGCATGTATTTTGGCTACTGTAACGTTTTGTGACGCTAAGATCAGGAGGCTAGTGAGAGTACTATGCATGCACTTATGGATGGAGTGAGTCAACGCGGGGAGCTGAGGACACGACGCCGCGGCTACCTATCCTTTTTGCTTAGTGACTTAAGGTACGTGGTTTAGTCAGCTTAAAAATTTAATGACCGCTACATGCATGGATGACGCCAGATACGATGTGAGTGATTGTGATTGTCCGTAATTTCGACGAAATTCCTTTTAAGAAGGGGAGAAATAAGACCCGAGAATTCCACTCTCTGAAAATAAAATTGTACTTTGCCATAAATTGTAATTTCGTTAAAATTTAAAATTTATTCTCTAGATCTCTGGATGATGAAACTGACAGTACCGTTGAATTGTCTCGCAAATCTAGCTAGCACGTCGAATTTCACACTCGAGACGGAAGTTGGCATCGCTGAGGCACGTTGTCAAGGCCAAAACTGAAAGAATGGGACAAAATGGTCATTTGGAATTGTTTGCTAGAAAAAGACAAATACCAATAGTGTCATCTCTTTGATTCAAAGACCAAACAAAAACGTGTCAAAAGTTATTATTATTATTATTATTACAAAGGGCTCAAAGTACAGTGGCTTTTGAGTTTTAAAAGAGAGAGAGAGTCACTTTCCTAAAAATACGGCATCGACCGCCGAATTTCTGACAAGAAGGTTGTTCTACGCGGAGAGGCCTACGCGTGGCTCCCATGGCTAGGAGTTTCATCAAAACCGAGAGGTAGGGGTTTCTCTCCCTACTTGAGTTTTATTCTTTATTTAAGTACTTTATTAATGTTTGAATCAATGAGGCCGAGGGGTTGCTTGACTTGGCTCCAAATCGAACCGAGGTGTTGGATTTTGAAACTCATGTGACAAATTCCGCGCCCACGCTGAATTGAAGCTAAGAAGGTGCAATCATGTGTTAATGTGTGCTTGATGTGAAAAAGGCTCGAATGGCTTGAAATTCTGTGGGTCTACTAAGTGAACCTATGATTATGGATTTACCAGAATAGTAACCGAGGCTTCACTATTCCCGAATAAGGTTCACAAAATAATTTTTGTGAAATAATGTGTTTGGTCAGAGTGATTCAAATCGAAGTTGCTCGTGGTTTGATCATTAGCCCACTGAGCTAATTTTGATGTAATTGATGGTGAAATTACATGACATGTTTGTGGTGATTTAAATTATGTGAACATGATTATATATTTCAGATGGTTATAGATTTGAAATGGAATTAAGTATCATGTATTTCAGAAAACTGGGGCACCCTAGATCGATAGGAGGAGTGCATGAGGTAATTCTTGAGAGAATGGTTCGAGGGTTGTCAAAAAAATGAATACTAGGTGTCCAAATAAAATATCAATCGCTTGGACCCCAATTGATATACACTCCGAGGGTAGTCCATACATACATCAATCGGCCTGAGACGGCCCAATTGATATACATCTGAGGTCCACACAAACAACAAAAACTAAGGCTCTACACGTGGCTGGTGAGAGTCTGGGAAGACTGGATATGAGATGATCAGTTAGACATTCAAGCAGTGATCATGCATTTGCTCGAATGTGTGTGTTTATTTCTTGAGCATCAAGATATGTAATTCTAGGTGGAGAGGGTCCTTAATTTGTGGTGATTCCACCATCGTAGCATTAGCCCACCCCGTGAAGGATACTTTATGTGGAGCGAGGAGACTCGCTCATCATAAAGGCCGCTTGTAGCTGCTTTCCACGTGGCCTTGATGCGCACTTTTCAAGTGCATTAGAATGTTTTCATTTTAATATGCTGTATAAGAGTGAGATCATTAACTCTTGTAACTATGATACATGGGCTGGGATGTTTTATGAGTATCGTTATGGGCCCAAGTGGCATTTTTACTCATGTGATGGATTATACTGATAGCTTGGATATGTCGAGACAATGCAAAGCCCAAGAGGTCATTTTACGCAGATAGTTGTATATGAGACCCTATGTGGTCATCAGGTATATTGGGACAAAGCGATATAAGGTGCTGTATTTGGGTAGAGCTCCTCGGTACAAAGGAGACTCATCGATTCATGAGTGGCGCCGGGTGACCCGACATCCACCAGTATTCCACGTTGACTCAGTCAACTAATTCTGAATCGGGGCGCCGCAAGGCCGTTCAGCTCTGATAAACAAAGCATGAGGTCCTGGGAGACATAGTATAGTCCGCGCCCCTGACTCCGCTTGATTCGTTGCTCGGCTGGATCGGATCCAAGCGTGACAATAAAGGCTCGTGAGGATCAGGATGCTCCTGAGGTTGTAGTTGGTATATTTTCTTTTTATGATATTGTGATGCATGCATTGATTGATCCTAGATCCACTCATTCGCATGTATGCATTGAACATGGATTTGATAAGATACTAGCAATGGAACATTTAGCATATGACATGCATGTGACAAGTCCATTGGGGCACAGTGTTAGCGTGAATAGCGTATATAGAAATTGCCTCATCATTATCCAAGTAAGAGAGTTTCTCGCTGATTTGATAACCTTACCATTCCGATAGTTTGAATTGATTCTAGGAATGGATTAGTTGTCTAAACACCGATCCATAATTGATTGTGGTCAAAAGACACTAGTGTTGAGATGCTCTAACCAGTCTGAGGTGATAGTACAAGGCATTAGATCAAGCGCAATGACCAAAGTGATCTCCGCTATGCAAGCTAGGAGACTTATGAGGAAAGGCTATGAAACATTCTTGGTCGTGATACTAAACTCTAAGAGAGGTCAAGTTGATGTGGAAAAGATTCTAGTAGTAAGGGAATTTCCAAATGTATTTCCTCGAAGAGCTACTGTGCATTCCTCGAGAGGGAAGGATCATCCTGGCGAGATCGTATCACAGAAACAACCCCGGTGGTCTAGTGGCACCATGTGATGGCTCTAATGGAATCAAAGAATTAAAGAGTCAATTATAAGAGCTTATGGATAAAGGATTTATCCGACCCAAGAGCCACATTTCCCTAGGGTGCACCTGTTTTATTCGTGAAAAAGAAAGATGGCACTCTACGGATGTGCATTGATTATCGGAAAATCAATAAGGTTACAGTGAAAAATAGGTACCCATTATCAAGAATTGAAGATCTTTTTTATCAGTTAAAGGGAGCGGGTGTCTTTTCGAAGATACACTTGTGATCAGAGTATTATCAACTAAGAGTGAAAGATGTCGATGTACCGAAGACTGCATTTAGAACTCGATATGGCCATTATGAGTTTTTAGTAATGCCATTTGTGTTTACTAATGCACCGGCATAATCCATGGATTTAATGAATAGGGTATTCCGACCCTATGTGGATCAATTTATTGTGGTCTTTATCGATGACATCCTGGTGTATTCTAAGGATTCACAGGAACATGAACAACATCCGAGAATAGTCACGCGGAGAGACGCAAGAGAGAAGAAGGCAAGCAACCAAAAATGTGACTTCGCTAAAGAAAGTTTTCTTCAGTCATATCAGGTCGCTGGAGGGTATAAGAGACCCTATAAAGATTGAGGCCATCAGAATGGAAACCGCCAAAATGTAACCGAGGTGAGAGTTTCTGTGCCTAGCGTGATATTGTAGAAGACGGTGAGCCGATTCTCTATCATAGCTTCTCCGTCACCAAATTGCTCAGAAATGAGTAAAGTTCGAAATGATGTGATAAATGTCGAATAGTTTAACACAGCAAAATGTTGGTCGGGGCGACCAGATTACTGCTATAATCCCACCTCTGAAAAAGAGTATACCCTATATAAATGATGCCTCGTGCACGCTCATGTTAATGCAAGATGAAAAGAAGGGCTTATGCATCTAAAGTAAACAGTCACATGAACAAAATTATCCCACTCGACCTAGAGTCAGTCAAGTAGAGTGTTTGCTTTGGAAAATATGGTGACACTACTTATACGGGGAAAGTGTAGAATTTACATAGATCACAAGAGTCTCAAGTACCACGACTTAAAGAATTAAATTTCGAGACAAAGGGAGGTAAGGAATTATTCCACCAAAGATTATGACTATATAATATATTACCACCTCGGAAAGCTAATGTGGTAGTAGATGCTTTAAGCAGAAAGACAATGGCAACGATGTCACTTCAACACAGTGAATGGAGACTAGCAAATGATGGAGCCATATTAGCTCAACTAATAGCATAATCTATTTTAAAGCAAATGATGATAAGTGCGCAGAAAAATGATGTAGAGTTATAGAAAAAGGGTACATATATCAAAGACGGGTAGATAAGACTAATTTTTGGGTGAAAAGAAGTCGGAGAAGTTTGTGTATTTCTAGAACATATTATGTGTGCCTGATGATAAAGAGCTAAAGAAAAAGTTGCTATTTGAAGCTCATAATATGATATTTACCATGCATCCTGGAGGTAATAAGATGTACTAGGATTTGAAACAACATTATTGGTGGAAAGGAATGAAAAGAGATGTGACAAAGTACGTGTCTAAATGTTTAACGTGTCAGCAAGTCAAAGCTGAACACCAAGTTCCAACCTGTCTTTTGAAACCCCTTCCAATTCCTCAATGGAAGTGGGATAACATTACTATGGATTTTGTGTCGGGTTTTCCCCTCACACAATAGAAACATGACTATGTCTAGATATCATAAGCTCACAAAGTCTACCATTTTATATCGAAGGACAGATGGACTATTCTATGGATCGACTAGCCGAGCTTTACACGGAAAGAGATCGGGTATTAAATTGCATGGTACCATCGTTTCATCAGGTCGATAGAGATCCGCGCTTTACATCGTGAGGTGGTTCGGAAGGAACTATAGTCACCCTCGTTACTAGGGTCAGGGACTCAAGACAAAGATTTCAATCCTGCATGTGATGGACGTATTGATTCGGCACCGAAGACGTGCTTCGAGGTTGTGTCGGAATCTCCTAGTCGGGATGTGAGCATATTCCATTGATGGAACTTGCCTATAGCAATAGTTATCACAAGTATTGCCATGCAAGTAATCAGATTTAAACTTTATATATGGTTGAGATGTAGAACTCTAGTATGTCGATTGTTAAATGAGCAAGGTGATCGTCCGCATAGTAAAAGATACATAAGAGAAAGTACAAGTTATTTGGAAAAGGTTAAAGGCGGCTAATGATCGACAAAAGTCATATGCCGATCTAAAGAGGAGAGATATTAAATATGGAGTAGGAGACAAGGTCTTCTTAAAAGTATCGCTGTGGAGGAAAATTCTACGATTTGGTAAGAAAGGCAAGTTAAGTCCGAGGTTCATAAGGTCATATGAGATTCTGGAACGAATAGGGCCCTCAGGAGCGATCGTTTAAGCACTCCCTCCCAAAGTCGACCTCTTAACCGTATAACGCGTTTTTACGTGGTCGACGTCTTGAGATACCACTCCGATGGGTCGTACCTACTAGCACAAGCCAGCGACACAGCAAGATTTTTCATATGAAGAAAGAGCCAAAGGCTATTCAGTCTCGTAGAGGTGAAACAATACATCAAGCAAGCAATCGTTAGCGGAAAGTGCTCTAGCAAACACCACATACAGGAAGAAGCCATTTGGGATCCGTGGCTAAATCACGTGAGAAAGACAAGATTCGCAACTCTTCACTCCAAGTAATAATTTCAAGGACGAAATTCCTTTAAGAGGGGGAGAGCTGTAACACCCCAAATTATACCCTGACAATTTTATAACATGTTGGGGGTGTAATACAAGTTAAAAGTTAAAGTTTTCGAGAATAATAATGCTAAAAATAAAAATATAAGAAAACTCTGAATTATCTATGTCAATGGTAAATTAGTAATTTACTACAACTAAGGACCCAAATGTCATAAGATCATAAGACTATATGCGCCCATAATTAGGAATATGTGAGAAAGAATGTGTAAATGAAAGTGGAATAGGAGGGCTTAATGAAACAACCCAGAATAAATCATAAAAATCCATTCGTCAAACACATGGTTCTAGCTATAAGTGGATAAGACCACACATTTGTCTCGCACTAGCAATTGTCCCATTTGAGCTAGGTCAATGTGCTGGTATAGAAAGTTATGGTAAGAATAAGGCAATGCTAACAAGAACAAGAAGAAGAAGAGAAAGAAGAAGGAGAAGCCTTTAAGGTATGGATACTAGTTTGAATCCTTGTCTATGTAAGGATTTTATGGATAGCTCGATGGAATCGTGCTTAGCTCGTTTTTCTATTTGTTGTTAGGGAATTCCCTCCTACTTCCAACAATGAAGTTGATTGGTTTAGTTCGCTTAGGTTGCCTAAGTTGTTATATGGTTTGTCTTGGCCACAAGGCCTCAAATTAGAGAAAATTTTGTTTAGAGAAAATGATGGGTTTTAAGGGAGATGTTATCCGTTTTTTTTTTAAAACCCATGTTTTTGTTTTTGTCATAACTTGACCATCACTCATCCAAATTGAGTGATTCAAAATTATGGATAAACTAGACTTCTAAGAAAAAAAATCTCCTTGAAATAGGTGTATGCAAATTTAGACCCCATTGCACCTAGAAATTCGTCAAAGGAGAGCTAGGTTGCATGACATAGCTAGTTCTGTTTTGACATTAGAGTGGTCCTAGTTGTTTTAGCCATAACTTGGCCATCACTGATCCAAATTGAGTGATTCAAAATTCTAGGTAAACTATACTTCTAGAAGAATAAATCTCCTTGAAACAGGTGTATGCAAATTTAGACCCCATTACACCTAGAAATTCACAAGCTAAAATAATGACATACCGGTTCTATTTTGCCCCTGCTGACATTGTAGCCCCACAAGTAGAAAGCCATAACTTGGCCATCACTCATCCAAATTGAGTGATTCAAAATTTTGCAAACTAGGATTCTGGATAACAAATCTCCTTGAAATAGGTGTCTTCACCTGACCTCATCGAATCTTAAAATTTGTCTAAAAGAGAGCCTCTATCTGTAAGAAATATTCGATAGTGTACAGAAATACATGAAAATGCAAAGATAAGAGTAAATAATTGTAAATATCGCATATGATTATCGGATAACAATAGTTATTCGAGGATATGAGATATGTACTGAAAATGAAATAAAAATGGACTATCTGCTTAGAACCTCGTAGGGGGATAAATGGGCATGCCTATTAGGGATAAAAGTCTCAAGTGATATCGATCGCTTGGCCTCAGGCACATAAAGATCTTCGGTCCTTATAAAGGTCATTGTCTCAGACAATGATAACAGCGCCTTCAGCCCTTATAGTTCATCATTTCGTAGACAATGATAACAACACCTTCAGTCTTTATAGTTTCCCGTGATCCATTTCTAAGGTATATGCGGTGCATGAAACATAAAACAAACGACAAGACATGCAAACGATGAATATGATAAATGACATGATATGAAATGATATGAGAAGCATAGCACTGCTATGTGATGACAAGTACACTGTGATAAGAACAAGAAGCAAAGTGTAAAATGACACAAAATGTATATGATAATAAATGAAACAGCGATATGATAAACAGATATGTATGAAACATGTATACATGTATAAGTATATGATATGTTACGTATATGCATGTAATGACCTAAAAATACCCTAACAATTTCAGAACATGTTTAGGGTATAAAATAAAGTAAAATGATATTTTCTATAATTTAAACTTTAAGAACGAAAAAAATATACAACCCAGAAAATTTATAGGAAGCCAAATAAATTTGGTAAAAATGTCAAATGGGGACCTAAGGGTCATAAATGAAGAATGTAATTGCCAAAATGTAAATGAAGTGAAATGAAGTGTTAAAATGGAAAAAATGAGAAAAGATGATTTAATGAGAAGGCCAAACAAGGCCTTATGAAGAATTAAGACTTAAGACCAAATTTGGTCTTGTAAAATACCATTTCTCACATTAGCAAAAAGGGGTAGGAGGAGAAGGCTAGTGGCACATCCTGCTGGGAGAAAGGGAGAGGGGATTTGTGATTTCTTCTCCATGTAATCATGATGTTGATCAAGAAGGAGAAAGAAGAAAGAGAATCAAGATTTAAGGTATGAAAAACCAAACCCTAACCCCTTTCTACTTGTGTTTGGGTTTAATAAGACCCCAAATGTGGTATAAAAGTGTTCTCGATGCATTTTAGCTTCATCTGAGGTCGCTTGGTATCGCTTTGGATTGGTTTGGATTGGTTTTGAGGAATGGTTGTAAAAAGGAGAATGTTGGGTTTTCAAAGGAAATGTTGTCAAAAATTTGTCAAATCCCATGTTCTTGTTTTGGCTATAAGTTAAGTTATAATCATCCAAATGAAGTTATTCAAATTGGTAAAGAACCATAAGAGATAGGGTTACAAATTTATAGAATGTACTAGGAGCAAATTGTATTCCAAGGCTCCAATAAGGCTTAAAGGTGAGTTCTGCAGCTCATGGTATGCTCTTTGGGTGTTGTTATAGATTTTAATAACGTTCCAACAACTAGAGTGATCAAACAAACACACTCAGAACTCATCAAATGAAGAACGGTCCGTCATCCCATCCCTCTCTGTCAAAAGTATAGCCATGCAGAAGAATACCGATTCGCTTTGCAAATTGAGAACTGATGTAAAATGCAATAACTTGAGTTTTGGTGATCCAAATTGGATGATTCCAATTGGAGAAGAAACCTTAGAACCATAGCTTCAAATGAGTAGAAGGAACCATTACCAATATATGGATTTAATACCCCTGAAATTGATAATAACAATAGGTAACCGAGTGAGGTGGGCATACCGACAAGTTTGGCATTAAAATGCCGTAACTTGAATTTGGGTGATCCAAATTAGATGATTCCAATTCCTAATAAAAATAGACTCATAGAGCTATAATTTTCACAAAGGAGCAAAATATATGGCCTTGCAAAACTCTTTAAAATTTTCAAGTGAAGGAGTATTGGGGGCAGACATCAACCCCAACCAAAACCCCTAGAATAACCGACTAATATGTGATTGTCATCAGATTCTGAATAGGCTGACGAGGGAGGAAACCAGCATCAAGTCGAGATTCAAGATTGGAATCAAAGCTAACATTTTTGGTTTGTTCTCAACTCTCTCTCTATTTTTAAAATTATTTGAATAATTACAAATGATTGAATTTTGAAATGATTGACAAGAAAGTGCATATTGATTCGTGTTTGAAATGATTTGTTTTAAGTGATTTGAGACAATTGCTTCAGGAAACGAATTTGCATAAGAAAATTGCATGAATGTGAAAAATGTTCTATTTGCATACAAATGTATATATATACTATTGTAAATTGTATTGAATGTGATTTTAATGCCCTTAAAAGAATGTTAATCGTTAGATTTCGAGTTAAGGATAAATCGTATACCAATGTAGCCTAACAAACTTACTATCAGGCATCACCGATCCGTGAGCTCAAATGAGACAAGATTCCAGAATGTACACTAAATCGGAGTACATATTTTTTATATATATATGACCGTCTCGCAACTCATGACCATGCTGGTGAGGGATTCAGCTTTTCCGTGGCAATCAAAGCATAGGTCAAATTCGATATGGCAAAATGATAATGAGATCAAAAGTGCATGATTTGTGATTCAATGGATTTAGTGCATATGAAATTTACAACTTGAAATGATCAAAGAATTATAATTGAATGTAAATGAAATGAGAATATATATATATATATATATATATATATATATATATATATATATATATATATATATATATATATATATATATGTGTGTGTGTGTGTGTGTGTGTGTGTGTGTGTGTGTGTGTGTGTGTGTGTGTATTGTACTGCATTGGTCATTGAAAAAAAATGGACAAAAGCATTGTTTTATAAACATTGCATGATTTGATTTAAAATGAAATGAAGAGAGAATTTCCATAGAACCACTAAGCATGAAAATGCTTAGCGTATTGTTTTTACCAATGCGCAGGTATCGAGTGATTAACGGTGGGACCCAAGATCAAGGAATGCAGAGTCATCAAGAAAGTTGTAGAGTAAAAGTATATACTCCTTCATATGCATCCATCCTATTTTTGAATAATTGATGTTTTGTGATCAAAAGAGTTAAACTCTGAAACGATTTTGTATATTATTTTGAATGGGCATGGAATGCCTTCATTGTAAATATATTTTGGTTAAATGTAAATTGTATAGGCCCACCGAAACGATTGAAAACGCTTCTGTAATTTTTGAAAAAAAAAAAGAGAAAAAAAATGGGGCTTTTAAATGTCTAGATGAAATATGTTTGATGAATGAATTCGGCTAACGCCTCCGAATCTGGTTCGGACCCACAAATCGGGTCAGACCAAAAAGGGGTGCTTACAATGCATGTGTCCTTATTAGGGGTCATCCACGAGTATTATTCCCACTATGCTATAACCTTAGCACGGGTGTTTCATCCGTGTAGGTATAGAAGAAGGAAATAGAAGTTAAGACAATCCGCATCAACAATTAAGGTCAATGCAACACTAGGTGCACACTGAGGACCTTTTTGATTTATTTTGTATGTCTTTGTTTTTGTAAACAATGTAAAGTTTGTATATGTTGAACACTCCCATTTAGGGAGTTTGAATATATTTGTAACTACCGCTACTGCATTATATTTCAAGTTAAATGTTTAAACACTATATGAATGAACAAGTTTATAAGAACAGAAAAATAATAAGACACTGGGCCACACCGGTGCCGGGGGTCAGTATCTCGCCCTAATCATGCGTACTCAATCGGGTATCACGGGCCGCTCCTAATAAACGCTAACTCCGCATGGCTTGGTGGTCCCGGGATCCTGACCACCCACTAGCCCCCAGCCGCTCCAGCCATCGAGTCGGAATGAAACTAAACTCGGGTCGTCCGAGCCAAAGGGGCCGATGAAGCATATCTCCCGGAGAACATATCGTGGAGGCCTATAGGGACTTACGCCGCTCGAGAGGTCGGTGACTGCCTGGGCTAGATGCCCAAGGCATCATATCAGGAGAATAATCCCGCGGAACTGCCCGAGTACTGAGCTCATCTCATGGAGAACATCTAAGGGAGGTCACCCGAGAACAGGGTTCATCTCGAGGAGAACATCTCAAGAGAGCTACTCAAGTGCAGGGCTCATCTCATGGAGAACATCTCAAAGAGGCCTTCGAAAGTACCGGGCTCATCTCACAGAACATCTCAAGGAGCCGCCGAAAGATCGGGCTTTGCAGACCATCTCAAGGAGGTAGCCCTAGCAATGTGGCTCGGGGGATCATCTCAAGGAGCCGTCTCGAGGACTGGGCTCATCTCATGGAAACCATCTCAAGGAGTCGCTTAAGTACTGGGCTCATCTCATAGAGGACATCTCAAAGAGGTTGCCCGAGTACAAGGCTTATCTTGTGGAGAACATCTCAAGGTCACCCGAGTACAAGGCTCATCTCATGGAGAACATCTCAAGGAGGTCGCCCGAGTACTGGGTTCATCTCATGGAGTACATCTCAAGGAGGTCGCCCGAGTACTGGACTCATCTCATGGAGACCATCCCAAGGAGGTTGCATGAGTATAGGGCTCATCTCATAGAGAAGATCACCAGGGGAACATTGCATGGAGTACATCTCAAGGAGAACGTCTCAAAGAAAACATCTCACGGAGTACATCTCAAGGAGAACATCTTAAAGAGAACACCTCAGGGAGAACATCTCAAAGAGTACATCATAAGGAGAACATCTCAAGGAGAACATCTCATGGAGAACATCTCACAGAGTACATCTCAAGGAGAACATCTCACGGAGTACATCTCATGGAGAACATCTCACAGAGTACATCTCAAGGAGAACATCTCACGGAGTACATCTCAGGGAGAACATTTCATAGAGTACATATCAAGGAGAACATCTCATGGAGTACATTACAAGGAGAACATCTTAGGGAGAGCATCTCACGAAGAACATCTCACGGAGTACATCTCAAGGAGAACATCTCATGGAGTACATCTTAAGGAGAACATCTCAAGGAGAACATCTCACGGAGTACATCTCAAGGAGAACATCTCAAAGAGAACATCTCACGGAGTACATCTCAAGGATAACATCTCACGGAGAACATCTTAACGAGAACATCTCACGGAGTACATCTAAAGGAATTCATCCTAGGAGCTCAACATGCTTCTTTTAAGCTCTAAGATATCAAGGAGACCCCATGGATCTTACATGCTTCCTCGAGCCTCTAGATAAATTAATGATGATTAGTTTTATATCATTCGATGCTTAGGTTTAATTCTTTGACACTACTAGTCAGCGCAATAACCTCAGAGATTCTCGTAGGCACTATCCGATCTCCCTTCCTTACACCACACTAAGGTCAAGGGACTCGCCTCGGCCGCGCTCCTCTCATCATGTTCATCATTACCCGTTCAGATCTCCTTCCTTTTCGCTTAAGTAGCTTCGCGATTCGGGACGGCCGCTACCGCTTGCTTGGTTTCGTTATATAACATCGCTCGAGCATAGTGTACCGTTACCTCTCCTGCACTAACTAACACGAATTATCAGAGGCCACGGGAAAGAGAGTTAAAGACCAGGTGTTTAGAGCATGGCCCGTAGTGGTAAAGCAATGTGAGTTAATAGAATCCAACCAAAGCAAAGCGATCTCAAAACACTTCATGAAATCCCTAATGGTCTCGAATCTCTCCATCTGCACATGAAACAGACTGGTGACACTCTATTTTTGCCGCACGGAGCACATATACTGGGAAATGAATTTCTTTGACAAGCGGGGAAAAGACATTATCGAGTTTGGGGCTAGGCGATGGAACCATGATAGGGCTAGACCTGCTAAGCTAGACGAGAATACCTTGCACATAAAGGCATCGTTTCTCGTCTAGAGAGTCATGATCTGCCAATAATGCATCAGGTGGTTGAAGGGGTCCTGTAGCCCATCGTACATCTAAAATTTTGGCATCAAGAAATGGTGGTTTCTCGTCGAGGATAGCGGATCTAACTATGACGTTAAGATGTCGCCCAATCCGCTACAACACCCGAGTCCGTGTTCCTCCCGGTGAAGGCGTTGTTCCCATGGAGCCCCTGTTGTCATGGTTGGCATCTAGATGGGGAGAAGTTAGTCATGGACTCGGACTACTGATGATTCCTAAACTCATATATTTTTAATCCATTTTTCTTATTATTTTTAATAAGAAATATATTTAATGCAATTATGAATATTCACCAACTTTGTGTTTTTTAGGTTTTTATTGAAAAAGATAATTCCAAGAAGAAAAAAAGAGATAAAGGGCCAGCAAAACTTGGCTCACACACCCAAATTTCAACCCATTGTGAGCTTTGTCTAGTATTACGATGCCGCACAAAACTGTGACCAACTCAAGGGAAATAACTTTGTCATGACACTACCAAGAAGTATGAAGAAGACCGCCACGAGACCGTTGACTCGTCGCCACTGATCAAGGCAAATGGCAATCGAAACTTAGTCATGATAATCCTTCTTACCGCTGCAACATAAAAGAATGAAGATAGCAAATGAATTCGTCAAAGAATAAAGACGGATTTATCGCATAATACGGCAAGGTTATAATACGTTAGTCAGGCGGCGTTTTGCGTTATGACAAAGTTTTCAGCATAGGACCAACTCAAGGAAAGATTTATGTCACAACAAGGAAAAATCTGTCGCGACATAAAATTCAAAGTTCACAATAAAGGGCAACAAGACTTTGTTTCGCACAAAGAAGCCTTCGTCATGATAAACAGCACATGAAGTTTGAGTGAACTCTGCCGCTAAAAGAAATCTCTCGTCGCGACGATAGCAATACAAGAAGAACGCCGCACAATGAGGCTTTATGCTACGACATAATGAAGAACCGGCGCGCACTCGCTACAACAAAGAAGTATTACGCGAATAATAAAAAGCCTTTTCGCCGTAATTATAGAATTCTGTTGCTACAAAAGAAAATTATGTCGCGACAGAAAATGAAAGAGAATTGAGATAAGTCAAGACAAGTTTGTCGAAACAAATATTTTTATGTTGCAACAAAAGGTTCAGCTAGCAACAAGGATCAGAAAAGAAATTTTGTCGCGATGTCTTCGAAAACCACATAAGAATGTCACGACATGCAGTGTCTTCGTTGCGACAAAGCAGCAGGCTCTGCTCGTCACATCTTCTAGTGTTCACATGCACTCCGCCTCGCAGTGCTGGCCTCGCATTGTGTCATGATAGAAGGTATACAAAAAGACGGTTAGCAATAAAGATGTCACTACAGTAAGTCGCGATGCCAAAAGCGTAGTGAGTAAGAAGCTGAAAGGTACGAGTGTATCGTGATTACAAGACACCGCCGAACAAGAAAAAAGACCGCCGTATCAAAACTATGTCGACATTGGTCAAAGCTCCATCGTGATAAAATCTAAGAAAAGCTCGTAAATTGCTATGAGAAACGTAAGCTATAACATAGTAAGAAGATGATTGTTATTTTCATGTTAGTCAGTAGCGAATATTTGGGCCGGTTGGGACCACAATTTGTGCTGCTTGAGCCTAAAGCTCTATAACAGAATGATCTAGGCACTCAGAATTTTAACTGTGACTCCTCGGAGACTTGTATCTTTATTCTTTTTCTGATTTCTTTGCATTTTGCTTAGCGCTTAGTTTTTTTGTTTATTTTCTCGAGTTATAATAAATCAAACAGAAAATTTACTCACTTTGTATTTGATTTTGCCAAGCTCGCTTATACTTCAATACAATACTGCAGGAATCGCTGAGGTCCCTCGGGAATGGGTCGTATCGTTATTACCAAGTGAAGAACGCCATGTTACCTGATGACTTATCGTATTACTTTTCGGTTCCTGCCGTGTACTCCATGCGTTATAGTCTGCTTATGCTCTGTATTGTAGCCAGGCAACGAGCATTTTTGATGGTATAATACTTTGGACTAATGAACTTGAAATATTACTTCTAGATAGATCACTAACTTAATATTGTGTGAGGATGGTCAAGTGAAGTATTAATTTATCGCAAGAGGTTTCTCTTCTGGATGGCCTTCTACCTCATATTAGCATAGATCCAATCAGAGATGAAGAATATCAGCATTGAAGGATGAGGTCTCCATTTAAATTGGAGAAGGTCATCCCTGCTTGCGGGGGCAAGAATTCTTCGGGGCCTGTGTAGTCGAAAATGAAAAACAGATCTAGAAAGATGGCCATAGGTCTACACCAACTACACCTATGAGTCTCGTAACATGAATCTTTCTAATTAGTGAAATGTATACTAACTATACATACGTATCTGATAACACCATCAAGCTAGTTTATAACTTCAAAATGATGCAAATGGGACAATTATTCACGGGTCTATTTCCCAAAGGTTGTCTAACTCGAATTCTCAAATCCACTTTTATTAAATTCTTTATGTATACTAGTGAAATTATTTTAGTATTACTTTTATTGGGGTTCTCTTATCATTTTAATACTGAGTTCAAATAGTAAGGATATTGAGTAAATGGGTAGTTAATCTTTGATTCATCATCAATCCTTATGGGAACGATATCTAGACTTTAAAATCCACTTTTTATTACTTCTGTAATGACTGGGTGTACTTACAAGGATTTAGACCAAACTCAATTTTTAATGTAGAATCCATTTTACAAAAAGGACAAACACATATTTTTAATCAAAATCACAACAAGTTTTTCGCGTAGTCGCCAGTGACTCGAAGAAGGTCTTTGGTAGCCGTGGTCAATTACTTAGTTAAACTAGTCTGCTAAAAATTGGTCGATGTTTAAACATTTTCTTAAAAAGGATAAACATAGTTTAATCAAATCAACAAGTTTCTGCCGCCGACTTTGTAGTTATAACACTGATTGTTAATCGGTCTATACGAAAAATTGGTTAAAAAACTTGCTTCCACTAATTCCTCGTGATAAACTTAGCCAATCCAAGTAATCGAGCACACACAACTACCATAGACTAAACTAAAGTCCCCATAATGACGCCAAAAAACTTGTCAATTTTGATTAAAATGTGTTTGTCATTTTTGTAAAATGGATTCATTAAAAATTGATTTTGGTCTAAATCACTGCAAGTACACAAGTCATACAAGTAATAAAATTAGATTTTTAAGTCTAGATATCGTTCCCATAAGGATTGATGATGAATCAAAAGATTAACTACCTCAACTACTCAAGATCCTTACTATTTGAACTCCAATGTTAAAATGATAAGAAAACTAATAAAGTAATACTAAAATAATTTCACTAGTATACCTAAAGAATTTAATAAAAGTGGATTTGAGAATTCACTGAGTGAGACAACACTAGGAAATAGACCAATGAATAATTGTCAATTTCTGCATCATTTTGAATCATAGCTAAGCCAGTAGTTGGAAAGCTAAATTTGTCCAAGATGCATTATGGTATAGTTTGGATTTCTCCCTTAACCATACATTTCACTAATTAGATATTAATGTTCCTTCCGGACTCATGGGTCTAATCACATTGTAAGATATCCTCTTTCAAGATCTCGGGTATTTTTCCTTTTCAAGATTTCACACCTAAATCTTAAGATCAAGAATTTCGCCTCCCATGGGACAAGATATCGTAACTTTCTCCAATTTAAAAGGCACCGGCACTAATGCCGGTGAAATTCTCCATCTCCTGGTTAGGACCCAAAGGCCACATGATCATAATCATTTCATCATAAAGAGGAGAAACCTCTGAGCGATTAAACTGATACTTCATCCAATCATCCTCACATAATGAGTGATCTATCCGATAATCTTCAGTTCGCCAGTTCCAGCATTAGTCTACCATACCCATTGCTGAACAAGGTCTGCACTTCAGATCTGTCTCTATGCGTCACGCAGAGGGCCTCCTAGAAATCAGCAAGATACGCCCTTTGTTTATGGGTACACAGTACTAGTACTTGGAACAGTTAAGTTCAAGAATAATACCAATAAAATAAAATCAAGATTTCTAACTATGGCGTTCTTCCACTTTGTGCAGAAAAATAACAATCACCATTGACTCATTCCCAAAGGGAGCTCAATCTTTCAAAACTTGTTCACACATATTAGTGACTAACTGGTCAGGAAAATTCACTTAAATTGTAAACGAACTGAAATAAATGAACTCCATAAATTTTCCAAAATCCATCTAAAGCAGAATGGTAGTGAGAGATAAAATTTTACAATAGATTCCAACTCGATGATGCACATCAGTTCATTACTCAACTCCAGAAAATAAACAGAAAACTAACTAAAAACTACGCTAAAACAAAATCTACTAAAAAGGAAATCAAAGGAAAAAAAGAAAAGAATAATATACAAAGAGAATCTAACTACCCAGAAGTCCTGGATTTACGGAAGCTGAGCATAGTGCCCTAGATGCATCTATTTATAAAGCTTTAAATGATAGGCCGCACTTCAAGGCACAAATTGTGGATTCCAAAATTCTATTCAAATTGTCGCCGTCGCGACATAGAAAATTATGTCGCGGATAGTTTTAGTTTTATCCTTAAATTTTCGCCGAGCTTCAATTTTTTGTCGCAAATGCACTTCTAAGCTTTTCGATTTTGTCTCGATAGACTTTGAAAATGTTGCGACATAGTTTTGATGCAGCGGTCTTGTTCTTATCGCAACAAGAGTGTCTTGTGTCACGACATAAAATTTGTTGCAACCAGCTTCTTATACTTTTCTGCTTCTGAAAAATGTCACGACATACTTCTTTCTTCGCGCCACCACCTCTGCCTTCCTCTTCGCTTTGTCGCGACATAATTTTCTTCTATCGACACAATTTGCTAGCTTGCACCTATTGAGATCAATTCTCAGGCTTTACGCACTTAGAAGATGTCGCAACAAACATTTTTTACTTTCAGCTTTTCTACTTTGTCGCGACAGAGTTTTCTATGTCATGGCATTCTTTCTATGGTTACTCAACAACTTTGTCGCGACAAAGTTTCCTTTTGTCACGATAGAATTTCTTCTCTGATCATTGTTATATTGTTGATGCATTTTCCAACCGCTTGTTGCAACATAGAAATCTTTGTCGCGATAAACTTATCTCTCGACTTATCTCGCTTCTCTTTCATTTTCTATCACACATAATTTTATTTTTATAGGATAAAATCGTTAATCATAGCCTTTATCACATGAAATAAAATTTTTTATCGCGATGTAGATTCTCTCGCTTTTAGTTCTTCATTATGTCGCAACATAAAACCTTATTATCGCAAATATTCTTCAGATGTTTTTTATTTTGTCAGGATAAAGATTCTGCCAATTTACATAGTTCACCAACCCATGTTTTGTTTGTCGCATTTAAGACTTCTTTGTCAGTTGTATTAAAGTCTTGTTGCCCTTGCCAGAACTTGAATTTTGCGTCGCAACATATTTTCCTCGCCGTGACAAAATCTTTCCTCGAAGCAATTCCTGCTGAAACTTTGCCGCAACATAAAAACACTCGCCGCAACTAACTGTTATAACCTCGCGCATATTCTTTTCGCGACATAGTCGCCTTGTCGTGATGTAATTAATCACATTCTAGCCCCTTTTATGTTGTGACAAAGTAAGGATTGTCACAACAAAATTCCACTGCCATTTTCCTTGATCAGTGTTGCGACAGAGTCAAGAGTGTCACGATAGTCTTCTTCACACACTTCTTCAATAGTGTCATGACAAAGTTCTATTTCTTCCTTGAGTTCAGCCTAGACTTTGTTGCGACATAAATCTACTGGTTGTGACATAGCTCCGATGGTTTCCTTGAGATTCTGTCGCAACATTAAGAAACTATGTTGAGACAGAGAGTTTTGACTTGGCCACTTTTTTTCTTTTTTTCTTATTGGAATTATCTCTTTTTCAATAAAAACTTGTAAAACACAAAGTTGGTGAATATTCCATAATTTAGCATTAAAATATATCTTAACTGCTAAAAATATGTCAAAAAATGGATTAAAATTACTAGATGAGCTTAGACTCCATCAAATTCCCAAATCCAAAGCTTTGCCAGTCCTCAAAGAAAGAAAAGAAAATTTTGCTCATCCTCAAGCAATTTAGCTTTATTATTATGACATTTTCCATAATCCACAATTGCAGGGAAACATATTTCAACTAAATTATTTCTAAACATGTTTCCAATCTAGAATCAAGAAGATTTTCAATTAAGTTCACTAAACAGCCAAATAATTCATATAGTGTAAACAATTCAATCATTCAACCCTGATTTGTGAGTGTCTAATGGTCTTCTCTCTTTTTCCTTGGCATATTAGTTAATCTTCTAGGATGTTACTCAGATAACACTTTTCCCCTTTATTCTTTAAAGTCCCATATGCTTGTTTTTCATATTATTAATCTCTATCAAGAAGTATATACCACCTTCAGAATCAATTAGGTCTTTTAGGCTTATAATAATATGAGGATTGTGTAATCGGGTAGATAATAAGATAATTGGGGCTCACTTCTTGAATTATTTCACTTCTACACTTGACATACTTGCCTTCATATGTATTCTCGACCTTTTCATTCATGTCATCTATCTAACCTCCCATTTGATTTGGTGCATCCTTCTGCATACTTTCTGTGGTGGTACTTTTCTTGACCACATTCAGACTATAAACTTTCATCCTTATCTTTGAAGCTTTTTCACTTTTCATTTTCCATCAAGGTTTTAAGAATAGTGCAATGTTTTGTCTTTTTAAGCTTTCTACCACCCTTAACGAACTCTCGGGGCTGCAAGAACTTCCATACTCAGCTTGGCATTAGGGTACTAGATGTTGAACACCCCTAATGACTTAATTTTTCCAAGGAGGAAGGCTACAAGATCAAACTTATTCCACCTTGACACTTTTCTTTACATAGCTTCTTTTCCTCATTCTTTTCATCTTTTCTCATCTTAATTGATTTTTTTGTCTCAACCCTTCTTATCCTCTTTTCACAATTTGTCACGCCCTCTCAAACTTATCATCTTCAATCCTTGATAATGGTCATGTAACTGCAACAAGGGTTCTCGTCAGAGGATGTAGATGTCTAAGGAAGAAGGGTGTAGGCTTTTATTTGCTGGTTTGATGATGAAATTGGCTTTTGGCTCAAATAAGGAACTAGTGTGTATGCTTATGCATATTATAAGGGTAAGCTTTGAAAGGCTCAATCTTTATCATTTCCTATTAGTGGTATTACTTAGGATTTCGTCTTAACTAATAATCTAACAAATTCTAGGACATTTGGAGATTTAACTGTGATAGATCCCAGAAAATGTCCCTAATCTTAAGCACAATTTGATTTAGAGATACTTTTGACCAGTGCAGTGTTTATCGCAATTCATAATAACTAAACTGCGCATAAAACAGTAATTACAAGCTCCATTTACCTATCAATTTGTTACAATCTTCCTTATTCTTAGTTCAACATATTCACTTGAGCCATCTTCACAACTCTCTTCTTCAGTTCATTTCATCCTACCCTAATTCATCTATTCAAGTCTTGTT
Organism: Tetrastigma voinierianum; assembly: GCA_016808115.1. Lineage (NCBI taxonomy): Eukaryota > Viridiplantae > Streptophyta > Magnoliopsida > Vitales > Vitaceae > Tetrastigma > Tetrastigma voinierianum. Next base: position 485,665 of record JAEQBH010001261.1, on the reverse strand, counting down.
TGGTCCTTGGATAATTTTGCCATGCTATGTAACCAATTAAAAGTTCATTTAAATCAATCATTCAATGCAGAGATGTTTAACACAACAACTAATCAATTCCATCAATATTTCAATTTCACCAAACAATTCACAACTTATTCAGCAATTCAAACCAGGAAATCTAGTTTCTCCATTATTCAACAAAACCATTCACTAAAAGTCATCAAATTTCCATTATATAAAGTAAAAGAAAGAAAATACAAATAAGACACATAAGAAATGCAAAATGAGAGTGAACACCAATTTTTGAAAAGGGATTTTTTTTTTTTTATTAAAATTTTCAAGTATGAGATATTAGGTACAGAGGGAGAAAAGGGGAAGGAAGTGCAGGGTGAGCTATTTTCTTCTTCATGCCTATAAGGAATGTAAACTCACTGTCTAAACTTGTAATTATAGTCAGAGAAGGTGAGAACTCCTAGTAGACTTCGTGGTCAGTTGACCTTCTACCTTCCTTCACTTCTACTGAACGCAGATCATTGTGGTTCCCTCAAACTCAAGTGAAGTGCAGTACATTTTATTAGGCTGTCAGCAATCACCCAAGCTTTTAGTCCAACACTTTCCCTATAGTTTAGGTGCCCTCCATTTCCTTTTCCCTTTTCTATCGTAGTCTTATTTCTTTTATGATGTTCCGCATGATACTCCAAAGCATCCGCCTACAAAGCAAGTTCTTCTCCATGGCATCTTCCTTTTCCTTCATGATTTTATTAGCTCACTATCCCTCCCCGAGCTGACGGAGATGAAGGCATCTTCTCGCTCTGAGTCTTTACTCACCCCTTTCTCGCTTCCCATCTACTCTTCCACTCTTCATCTCTCCTCTCGCTTTGTAGTATTTCTTCCAAATTCCCAGTCCCTTCTTTCAGCTCAGATCCATATATTCATCTCCTCAATCGGAGTTGACTGCGAACCGTTTGTCCCTCTCGCATTTCTCAGTTCTCATTGTTTTCAGCATATCTATTAATTCAGCAATGTTATTTCATGCTTCAGCTTCCAAATTCGCTCGACTTACTGCCTCACATTCGGGGGAGGGTCGAATTGGGCTTACACTTCTTGCCTCCGCTGCTGCTCCCGAACTTCACTCTCAAGTCGCATTTGATTGATTTCAATGTTCTCTTCCTCCCTCTTGCAACTTCAGTTTCTTTTTCCATGCTGCTCGCCTAGCCCTTAAGGATTCCCCGTCAATGTCAGGGGTGAGGTCCTAGGATAGTTTTATTCTTCTACACCACCCAAGACACAAAGTCTAGGATTAGTCATTGCGTGGAATCAATCCTCTGTAGCCTCCTCTCAGAATAACTCACTGAGTTTTCTATAATTTTTCCAACACTGAACTTGTAGCCCTTTAGGATGGCATACAACAACACTGCTTCCTTCTCCCTGACTGTACACAAGTGCTTAGAAGGTAAAATGATTGAACATAGGAAGTAGAACCATGCCTTTGCTTGTTCAGTCAATGTTCCTCTAGCGATGGACTCGTGTGGGTTTTTCTTGGTGGCATTCCACTTTCCCTTGCCATCAGTCAACAAGTCTACAATCTTCTGGAAGTTGGGTTCCTTCACCAGATTCTTGAACTTCTACCCATTCTTCCTCTCATGAAGATTGTGTTATTCCATCCCGCTCTCGCCGAAGGAACGCATTTACCTTTACGCATTAATCGTCCGATCCTTCATTCCCACCATATTAGCATGCACTTTCACCACATCCACAAATCCCTGAGCCTCAGGCTCGTAGAATGTGTGCCCTCCCTTTGCTCTTTAATGACTTTCTCGAAGGGAGAAACCAACTTTGCTAAAGCCTCTTCTCCTATGAAGTCTCTTTGCCGCAATTTATCCCTCCTGGGGTTTAGCCATGTTTCGTTGTTCGCCGTTAAGACCAAATGATATTATATGGCCACAAATTTATGACATTGCTACCAGCGATCATTGACTAACTTGAATCTGCCGCCAAAACTTGTTAAGACCCAACTATATGATGTGAACAGTATATGTCAATCTTCCGTACCGCTGCAAGAACTTTTCATCCATAGTAATATGCCAAAACTTGTCAACACCATTTCATGTAAAAGGTGTTAATGGAATTGTTCTTCTTTTGAAAATGACTTATATTCGAATTCAGGTTCAGGGTCTAAATCACTTAAAGTGCACAGGTCGTACAAGTAATAAAAGTGGATATTTAAAGTCTAAATATCGTTCCCACGAGGAAGATGATAAATCAAAAGACTAATTACCCCAACTACTCAAGATCGTTACTATTTGAACTCCACTGATATGATGACAAGAGAACTTAAATGTAGTCCTAGACTGAAATCTTAAATATACAAGCATAAAGTTTAATAAAATGGGGGTTGAGGATTCACTAAGTGAGACAAAACTGGACATGGATCAATTAATAATAATCAATTTCTGCATCATTTCAATTCATAGCCCAACCATCAATTGGAAAACTGAATTTGTCAAAGATGCAAAGTATTATAGTTTAGATTTCTCCCTTAACCATACTTTTCACTAATTAGAAGTTCATATTCATTTCTGAGACATGATTCTAACTCGCCATTTGTAATATATAACCCTTTTTAAGATTTATGTATTTTTCCTCTTTTCAAGATTTCATACTGATCTTAGGACTAAAGAATTCTCGCCTTACAGATGTGATATTGCAAGCCTTCTCCAATTTGATCGACACCTCATCCTACACTTCTGATGTAAATTTCCATCTTCTTGATTAGATCTAAGCTAACACGGGATCAGAATCAATTCATTAGAAAGATGAGAGACCTCTAAGAGATTAAACAGATACTTCATTCAACCTATCTCAACTTATAAGTTGGTGATTTATCTGAGTAATCCTTCAAAGTTCATTAGTTCGATAGTATTAGTCTACCATACCCACAAGGAACTGCTCTACACTCTCAGGATTCTCCGTCTTTATGTCACCTCGAGGACCTCGGGAAATCGAGTGAGATACGCGACTCCTTGCATTGGGTACTACGCGATCAGTACTAGAAACAAGTAAATTTATAAACAAACCAATCAAATAAATTCAAGAATTCTAATTAAAGCTTTTCCTCTTCCTTATGCAAAGAAATGGACTATCAATGACTCATTTCCAAAGGAGCTCAATTCAAACTCCGGTTCACTCATATCGCGACTAACTTATCAGGAAAATTCACTGAAATCATGAACAAACTGAAATAAATGAACTCCATAAATTTCCCATCATTCATTTAAATCAAACAGTAAATGAAAAGAATAATTTATAAAGAAATACCAACTCGAAGCTTTACTTCAGTATAATACCCAAATCCATAAAATTAAAGGAAAACTAACAAAATAAAACTATACTGAGCTAAATCTATTAAAATGGAAAATAAAATAAAAAATAAAAATAAAAATAAAAGTGCACAAGAGTCTTCAACCACCTAGAAATCCTTCCGAGTCGGAAGTCACGCGACATCGCTTCCTGTGGTTGCATTTATAGCCTAAATGTCGGGCCTCACTTCATTAATTGGTCAGGATTCCCGCACTCCTGTACCCACTGGTCTCGCCAACATAAAAAGGTCCGCGCAACAGAGTTTACTCATTGCCTCTATGTGAGCTTCAGACTCGTCACACCGTCTTCAGTTTTGCTCGGATTGTGTCACGACATATCTTTGATAATGTCGCAACATAATTTGTATTCAGTAGTCTTGTTCTTGTCGCGACAAGAATGCCTTGTGTCACGACACCAAACCTGTTTGCACCCAGCTTCTCATGTCCTTATTCTGTTGGAGTTTGTCACGACATAATTTTCCTTGTCGCAACAAACAATTGTTTTTCAGCATGGCAACTCTGTCGCGACGGGATTTCTTTAAGTCCTTAGCACTTTTCTATCGCAACAAGAAACTCTTTAGTCGCGACATATTTTTCTTCTCTAGTTCTTTGCCGCCACGAAATGCTTGTCACGCGACATAGAATTATATGTTGCAACACAATTGCCTCGCCATTCTCAAGTCTTCTTCAATTGTCACGACGCATTTTCTCAGGCCGTAGCAGAATTTTATCATTCTTTTAGTTTTTTATTGTCATGGCAAACTTTGTCGCCGGCTAATGTGCTCTTTGCCTTCAACTCTTGATTATGTCGCAATAAGAATTTATTTGTTGTCATTCTTCTTGTGTTGCTCTTCAATATCTGTCACACAGGAATCTACCTCCTTCTGTTTTGTTTTATTAAAATAATCTTTGTCACGACAAAGATTATGTTGCTCTTGGTTGTGAATTCTCGACTCGTTATGTTATAAATGATTTTCTTTTGTTGCACGTTAGCTTCTTCCTTTGAGTCAAGCTTGATGTTGGAAACTTTGTCGCCACATAAAACACTTGTCTTACTGGACTTGTGTCGCTTTCGATATGGCGTCACGACTTAATTGTCTCTTGTTGCGATAGATTTCATCCATTAGTCTTCAGCTTTTATGTTGTGACATAGGATATAATGTCGCGACACAATTCCTTCACCATTTTCCTTAAGTATGTCATGGCTGCATTTCGTGGTTGTCGCTGACAGCCTTTCTTTCAAGTTCTCACACGATGTAAAACTTTATGGTCTCAACCTAGAAAGCTCTTTTCAGCCTAGAGTTATGTCTAAGCTTTGTTGCGACATTTAGTTGCTGACTGCGACATTTTTCCTTTGGCCTGCTTGAATTTTTATGTCACATACGCATCGCCGTGATTTCTCTCTTTTTGCTTCTTTCCGCTGGGATTCTCTCATTTTTCAATAATTGTCTGCAAAACACAAAGTTGATGAATGTTCCATATTTTGGCATAAAAATATATCTTAAACTGGTAAAAACATGCCAGAAAATTGGATTAAAAATAGATGAGTTTAACACTCATCATCTGAAACCCAATCGCTTGCTTTTTCTCTACTGCTTTCTACTCCAGCTTTTTCATCTCCTCTCTTCCTCTTTCTAGTTTCTTTAATTGGTTGTTCCACCTCTGCCCTAGATTCAACTATTTCTCCTTCCTGCCATGTTTCTGCCTAAGTCGTTTGGACATCTTCTTCCTCCCGTTCAGCATACTCCTCCATAATTTCGTTCAGATTAGGAACAAGGTTCAACGACTCATACATTGTCAGAAAAAGGGCTTTTGGGGATCTAGGGTTTTCGAAATGAGGGGAAGAGATTTGGTGAAGAAAGGTGAGTTGTTTGATGGTTTAATGATGCAAGTGACTTTTCAGGTTTCAAACATGATCCATTTATAGGCTCACTATTGGTTATACCTTCAATAAATGTCGCGACAAAAACTAGCCTCGGGTTTAATCCCATTTTAATTTTATGTCACAACATATTTTGAAATTAATTAAAACTAGGTCAGTCATTTGTTGCGACAGAGCAAAAATTGTCGCGACATCAAATTTGATGTTCAAGTTTACTTATGTCGTGACAATGAGAAATATTGTCGTAACATAAACTTTCCTTACAATATCTAAATCTAAAGTCAACTATGTCGCAACACAGAGAAAGTATGTCGCGACACAAAAATTTAATGCTTAAGTAAACCTATTTCGCGACATACAAAAAATATTGTCGCGATAATATTTTTCTTCCAGAAACACAGGTTATTTACAATTCTATCGCGACATAGATAAATTGTGTGTCGCGACAAACTTTCCTAGAACTTTCAAAAGGCTAAATCAGTCCTTGTCGCGACATAAAGAAACAATGTTATGATCGAGTTTGGCAATAATGTCGTGACAGAGAGAAAGCAAGTCGACATTAAACTAAAATTTTCCCATAATTGCACAATTCACATTTTTCAATCAAGCCACATTCAAAGCAAGGTTTATTCGCTCATACCAATCAGAACATACTTGTGAAAACTCATCTAATCATCAAAGAACCTCAATTCAAGTATGAACTATCATATTTCATTTCTTCACTCAATACACTTCAACAAGATGATATTCAGAGTATTCAAATAATGAGAACAAACAAAGCTACTATTCATTTTCTGCTCTAAATAAAATTACATTCCCTCAAACTTCAACTATGCATTATCAAAATGAGAAAGTGTGCTTCCTAATAACATCCATTTCTAATTCAGCTTCACTATCCCTGAAAAATCAGCAAAAACAACACTTAAAATTTCATATAAAATTGAAACTAAACTTCAAACACACCAATTTTAACAAACCAAGTTAACTATGAGACTGTAATTCTCATTGGGTCAAGCCCCAAGAAGGCTGTTTCTCGCTTTTAATGTCTCTACTTGCATTCATTTGGCATAATTTTCTACCTGAAGAAAACTCTTCCTCTTTTTTCAAATCTAATTTACTCTTCATTTATGTTCCCTCCAAGGTAATGCTTCAATCTCTAACCATTTACTTTAAATTCACATCCAGAGTCAGTTTTCAGTGTTACTACTCCAAAGGGTATACTTGCTACTATTGTGTAAGGACCACTCCATCTTGACTTTAGTTTTCCTGGAAACAACTTGAGCTTGGAATTATATGCACAGGACTTGTTCCCCCCCGTTTTGAATTCCTTTCCTCAAATCTTGATCATGCCACTTCTTTGTCTTATCTTTTTATATTCTAGCATTATCATAAGCTTCATTCTTCAACTCTTCAAGTTCATTCAATTAGAGTAATCTTTCTTCTTTTGTAACTTGGAAGTCACAATTCAATTTCTTAATGACCCACATAGCTTTGTATTTCAGTTCTAAAGGGAGATGACAAGGTTTTCCAAAAAACAATTCTGTATGGGGACATTCCAATGGAAGTTTTATAAGCAGTTCTATAAGCCCATAGTGCATCATCAAGCTTTATGTATCAGTCTTTTTCGCCAGATTCACTGTTTTCTAGAATTTTCTTTATCTCCCTATTGGAAATTTCAGCTTGCCCATTTGATTGAGGGTGATAAGCCAATCCCATCATATGTTTGATTCCATATCTACTCATGAGTTTTGAAAAACCTTTATTTGCAAAATGGCTTCCCTCATCACTAATGATTGTTCTGGGTGTTCCAAAAATGCTCAAAATATTTCTTTGTATAAACCCAACCATTGTGCCGGCAACATTTCTGGGACAAGCTAGGGCTTCCACCCATTTGGATACATAATCCACAGCTAGGAGAACGTATAGATTTCTAAATGATGATGGGAAAGGTCCATGAAGTCTATCCCCCATATATAAAAAATCTGCACTACCAAGATTCCTTATAGGGGCATTTCATTTCTTCTGCTTATATTACCCATTCTCTAACAATTATCACAATGTTTTACCTATTCAAACCAGTCTTTGAATAGAGTAGGCCAATAAAAACTTGATTGGAGAATTTTCTGGGTTGTCCTGTCTCCTACAAAGTATCCTCCATATGGTGATGCATGACATTTTTCCATAATACCACCTTGTTCTGTTTCTGGAACACATCTCCTTATGATCATATCTGCTCCTCTTCTAAAAGCAGGGTCATCCTAAATATAAAATCTGCTATCAATTTCAATTTTCTTCCTCTATTAGTAGCTGAACTCAAAAATAACTCACAAGCTGGCACTACAATATCAGCATACCAAGGTGTTTGGACTGATAACAAAAACAGCTACTCATCAGGAAAATTTTCTATTATTTCAAGTTTCTTTTCCTTTTCAACAGTCTTTTCCAATCTAGACAAGTGATCAATTATCACATTGTCACTATCCTTCTTGTCTTGGATCTCTAGATCAAACTCTTGTACTAATAAAACCCATCTAATTAGTCTTAGCTTGACATCAAATATCTAATTGCAGCATGATCAGTGTGTATTATAACATGGGACCCTAATACCTGAATTTTTCCCAAGCAAACACCATTGCTAGCATCTCCTTTTCTATGGTAGAGTAGTTCTCTTATGCCTCATTGAAAGTTTTGCTGGCATAGTATATGGCCTTGAATATCTTTATAGTTCTTTGTCCCATTACAGCTCCCATTGCAAAATCACTAGCATTACACATAATTTCAAAATCATTATTCCAGTTAGGTATCACCATGATGGGAGTTGTCACTAATCTAGATTTAATTTTGTCAAATGCAAATTTTCATGATTCATCAAAATTAAATTTTGCATCTTTTTCCAGTAGTCTACATAATGGTCTGGAGATTTTTGAGAAGTCCTTTATGAATCTTCTGTAAAAACCAGCATGTCCTAGGAAACTTCTTATCCCCTTGACTGTTATAGGTGGCAAGAGAGTTTTTATGATAGCAACTTTTGCTTGGTCTACTTCCAATCCAAATACTGTAAATCTTCAGGTCTCAAGACAATACCCTCTGCTACCATGAAATGACATTTTTCCACTTTAAGGCCAAATTCTGTCTTTACACTCAAGCATTGTTTAAATTTTCCAAACCATTCTCAAAACTGGATCCATATACTGAGAAGTCATCCATAAAGATTTCCATAGCCTCTTCCACCAAGTCTGAAAACATAGAAATCATGCATCTTTGGAAGGTAGCAGGAGCATTACATAATCCAAATGGCATCCTTCTGAAAGCAAAGGTGTCATAAGGACATGTAAATGTAGTTTTCTCCTAATCCTCTTGGTGTTATAGGTTATAATCCAGAATATCCATCAAGAAAACAATAAATGAGTGCCCCCGCTAACCTCGTCCAACACCTCCTGGTCAATGAAAGGTAGAGGATAAATGGTCATTTCTAGTAATAATGTTTAGTTTTTCTGTAGTCTATACACACTCTCCATCCTCGTCGCCAGCCTTTAAGAATCAATCTTACCTTCTCATTTCGATCACTGAATCCTCCCTTCTTAGGAAACAGCATGAACCGGGCTCACCTAGTATGGGTCAGTTCTGAGATTGTGGCTATGGCGAAGCTTGTATTCAAAACATTTCAGCATTTTCTAACTACTTCTTACATTACTGGATCTTCAAATTTCTTTTGATAGCGTTCTATGTATAGTTTCAGATTCTCCTGAAAATGATCTTTGTGCATACAGATATGATCATCTATTTCTATCATCTATGTATCAAGCTATTGCTTTCTTCCATTTTCTGAGAATCTCTAGTAGCTTTTGTTCTTCAAGCTCAATCAATCCAGCTGAAATGATGACTAGCTTTGCTTTTTCTATTTGCAAAAAAAGCATACTTCAAATGTTCAAGCAATTCTTTTAGAATCAAACCCTCTGAGGTTATGTTTACTTCAATAGCTTTCTCTTCATAACTGATGGATTTTTCTGTACTATTTTCTTCAACACTGAGTACTGCCTCTTTTAATTTAAAATTGAAGTTCAAAAATTCAACTTCAAAATGCTCAAGATACTGGAAATTCATCTCATTCTCATTTATTGAACTCTGAATTATAATCATTATGACGCTCAAAATCGATGAGAATTTTTGTTTCTACAATCTCACAATCAAAGATTAATAAGTTCTAAATGCTTAAATCGTGATTTGAGGATTGAAGTGTAATCGCCATCTCCAAACCCCGAGAGCCGCCCTCATTTCTTCACATCAATCAAAGCTCCCCTTGTTTCTAAGAAAGGCCTTCCTAACATCAGTGGGACTTGTTTGTCTTCTTCTATATCAATAACTACAAAATCAACTAGGAAAATGAACTTTCTCACTTTGATCAACACATCTTCAAGAATGCACTCAGGTTGGGCCGAGGTTCTGTCTACTATCTGCAGGGTCATGACTATGGGAGTAAGCTCCCCCAAACTGAGTCTTTTAACCACAAATAAAGGCATCAAGTTGATGTTGGCTCCAGAATCGCATAGTGCTTTTCCGATGTCAAAATTCCAAATTTTGCAAGGTATAGTGAAGCTGCCTGGATCCTGCATTTTCTCTAGTAAAGACTTCGGATAATCGCATCGAAAAGTCACAAAGCTCACTACCCCTTCTTCAAGAATTTTTTTCTTTCTCAATATATCCTTATGTTTCTGCATAGTGAGGCATTTGAAATAATGCCTCTATTAAATGGATATCGATTCTCATTCATTAACACAAGTTCAATCTAGAGAATTGCTCTTCAAGATTTGCCTTCTACAGCCTCTAAGGGAGTGGAACTCGAGGGATTGTACACTTCTTAACCTCTTCTTTTTCCTGGGGATTTCTTTTTCAATCCTCACGCTTCTTGTTGCATTTTGTTATTCTATCTTCACAAAGAACTCGAACTCCGTGATGTCATAATTTCTTCTCCACTTCGTATGTTTCTCTTCCTTAGTTTCCTTCTTCTCATTTCTTCTTTCTTTCAGTTAGCTGCTACTTCTTAGAGTTACTGCTATGCAATCTTTTGGATTCTTCCATGTGTCACTTGGGAATGCATCCATGGACTGATTCTGCATGGCTAAGGCCAACTGCCCTACCTGAGTCTCCAGATTCTTCAAAGAGGCTGCACTGGTCTCGAAACACAATTATGTTTGCCTAGAAATGCCTAGCTCAACAAACTTCGCTCAGCGATGTTTAGCACCTCTTATTTTCCCTATGAAAGCAAGCATCCGTCCTTAAAGGAATTAGATCTCCTCTACCCCCCCGATTTTCTCGCTTCTTGGTCTCCGACGCTATCGCGCTAATATTGCTACTCGGGAACCCAAGTGAGGCATGATATCGCTGCAAATTGCGTCCGTGTCTCAACTTGTCGTCCTCCTCCATATGAGAAATTCCTTGTCCCTAAGATGGTGTGTGGTGGAGTGGGTAAGCTTGGAAGTAGCTTAAAAGTGTAGCCCTATCGCATTTAGGTATCATGTGCCTCCTCAATCAGAGGAACCCCGGTTGGTCCCTCTCAACACTATTTCTTCTTCATCTAATGTCCCCACTTCAAGTGTCGCAGTATTCTTCTCTCATTGTTTCCAAACTTGTTCATTAATGCATCCAACTTGCTTTCTTTATGGCGTAAATTTCATATTATTAAGCCTAATTTCTACACCACTCCCCTACAGCTTTGCTTCCCAAAGCCTGAGCTTGTAGCTGACCTGCAAGGTCTCAATCACGGTCTTTCCTCCTACTTTTCCTTTCAAGCCCTATAGCAAAGCTATCAATTATACCCTTGAAAAGGATTCATGAAGGGTATAAATGTCCATCCGAGTGGTCAGATTCATTACATGCATAGTGGCATATGTTTGGGTAAATTTATCTCTCCCATGCACAGAGACTTTCATCCTCCCTTGCTCCGAGGATTTGTGATTTCACCTCTCCTTTCGTGGCCGGTATCGAGGGAAAATCTGCTCATATAGGCCTCCACCAACTCTTCCCAATTTGTCATTGATCCAACAAGCAGTGACTCAAACCAAGTTACTGCCACATCTCTCAATGAAAAGGGAAAGAGCTGGAGCTTGTAATCTTCTGGTCTCACCCCATTTAGGTTGACTGTGTACCCAATGAACTGATGTTGTTGTACCATTGTGATAAGGGTTGACTTGAGTTCAAATTTGTTAGCTTCTTTGGTAGGCTATCTCATAGCAAAGTACTCATCTTGAATAACAGGCCTCCAAAAATCCCCATCACATTCATTTTCGAGGTTCATCTTCTCCAATCTTGCTTTCTTCCGTAATAGTTGTAATCTTTCTCTTGATTTTTCATACTTGTAGATCTCAAGACTTGTAACTTTCCCTCGATTCCTCGCTGTTTTCTCAATTTCTATATCCAAAGGCGTTAGACCGCTTCCGGTTTATGTGCATTTAAATCTCCAAATAGAACACACTCAAGATCAAATTAAATCTTTATGGGAAACAATTATAACCTGCTTAGTTTCAAAGAAGATTTTCAAGAGTTTGATCAACTATCGCTTATTAAACTATTTTTTGTTTAATTTTTTAAAATTTATTATAAAATAAAGAAAAATGTCCAAATTAGTAATTCTCTCGTTGGTTAGAATATTGATCTTTAAATTCATCAATCATTCCCCGTCAACGACGCAAAAAACTTGTTTACCAATTTTCGTGTAGACCAGTTTAACCAAGTAATTGACATAGTTACCAAAGACTAACTAAAGTTCACAGCAATGGCACCAAAAACTTGTTGATTGGTTTTGATTAAAATATGTGTTTGTCCTTTTTGTAAAATGGATTCATTAAAAATTGAGTTTGGTCTAAATCACTACAAGTACATAGGTCATACAAGTAATAAAAGTGGATTTTTAAGTCCATATATCGTTCCCACAAGGATTGATGATAAATCAAAAGATTAACTACCCAAACTACTTAAGATCCTTACTATTTGAACTCCAATGTTAAAATGATGAGAGAACTAATAAAGTAATACTAAAATAATTTAACTAGTATACATAAAGAATTGATAAAAGTGGATTTGAGAATTCACTAAGGGAGAGGCCAACACTCAGAAATAGACCAATGAATAATTATCAATTTCTCGCATCATTTCGAGTCAAGGGCCTAAGCCACACTGAAAGTTTAACTGGCTAAAGAGGCATTATGGTATAGTTCGATTTCTCTCTTAACCATACATTTCACTAATTAGAGATTCACGCCTTCCGCACTAAGTGGGTCTAATCACACTTGTAAGATATAATCCTTTCTAAGATATGAGTATTTTTCCTTTCAATACTTCACACCCAAATTCAAGACTGCTAATTTCGCTCCCATAGATGTGTGATATCAAACATTCTTCAATTTAAATGGCACCTTATCCTTCAATGCTGATGAAATTCTTCATCCCCTTGATTAGATCTATGCTAACACGAGATCATAATCATTTCATCGAAGAGAGAAACCTCTCGAAAGGACAAATGATATTTCATCCAACCATCCTCACAATGAGTAAGTTAGTACCCATTCGGTAATCTTCGTGAGTTCATTAGTTCTAAAGTATTACCACCATACCCACAAAGGAATTGATCTGTACCTCGTGGATCGTTTCCATCACCATGTCACAGGACCTCCTCAAATCGTAGCAAGATACGCCCTTCTGGGTACATGGTACTAAGATTGGAACAATTAAGTTCAAGAATAATACAATCAAATAAATTCAAGATTTCTTAACTATGGTGTTCTTCCATTTTCAGGTAGAAAATAACAATCACACACTCCATTCCCGCAGGGAGTCTAATTTTTCAAATTGGTTCACATATATCGCTGACTAACTAATCAAGAAAATTCAATCGAATTGTAAAACGAACTAAATAAATGAACTCAGAAATTTTCCAAATCCATCTAAAGGCACAAAGAAGTGAGAGAGAAAATTTTACAATAGATTCCAAATTTCAAAGTCACATTAATCGCTCATTACTCAACTCTAGAAAATAAACAGAAAACTAACTAAAAACTACGCTAAAACAAAATCTACTAAAAAGGAAATCAAAGAAGAAAAGAAAAGAATAATATACAAAGAGTCTCTAATCACCGTAAGCCCGGATTCATGAGCCGCGCGATTGCCTTAGATGCGTCTATTTATAGAGCTTTAAATGATGGGTCGCACTTCAAGGCACAAATTGTGGATCCCCAAATATTCTGGCTCAAAATGGTCGCTCGTTCGCAACATAGAAAATTATGTCATGATAGAGTTTTAGTTTTTGTCCCTTAGCTTCTGTCATAGCCTATAGTTTCTGTCACGACAGATTTTCTGAACTTTTTCTTGGATTTTATCGCGATAGACTTTGATAATGTCGCGACATAGTTTTAATGCAGCAATCTTGTTCTTATTACGACATGAGTGTCTTGTGTCACGACATAAAATTTGTTGCAACCAACTTCTTATACTTTTCTACTTAAGTAAAACTCGTCACATACTTTTCTTTGTTTGTTCAATCTTCCTCGTTTCTCTCCTTCGCCTTTTGTCAATAAGATAATTTTCATCACGACACAATCTCGTCAACAGACCGAGATTGAATTATGTGATGTGCACTTTAAGATGTTGTGACAAACATTTTTTACTTTCAGCTTTTCTACTTTGTTGCGACAGATTTTTCTATGTCGCGACATTCTTTATGTGGTTACTCAACATCTTTGTCGTGACAAAGTTTCCTTTTGTCACGACAGAATTTCTTCTCTGATCCTTGTTGCTAGCTAAACCGTTTGTTGCAACATAGAAATCTTTGTTGCGATAAACTTGTCTTGACTTATCTCGCTTTTCATTTTCTCGTCACATATAGTTTTCTCAGAAATGACAAAATTATGTTACTCTACGTTTATTGTCATGTAATAAAAAACTTTCGTCAGTGACGTAGATTCCGCTTTCCAGCTTCTTCAATATGTCTCAACATAAACTGAGCTGTCGCAACATTCTTCAGAGCTGCTTTTCTACTTCTTGTCGCGAAAAAGATTTCTTTGTTGCGACAGAGTTCACCTCAACCTCATGTTTTGTTTGTCACGACAAAAGACTTCTTTGTTGCGACAAAGTTCACCTCAACCTCATGCTTTGTTTGTCACAACAGAAGACTTCTTTGTTGCGACAAAGTCTTGTTGCCCTCCTTTGTGAACTTCCGAATTCTGGCGTCGCGACAAATTTTTCTCTCTTTGCCGCGATGTAAATCTTTCCCTGAAGCTAGTCTTATGTCAGAAACTTTGTCGCAACATAAAAACACTTGTTGCAACTAACCTGTGTTATAACCTTACCATATTCTGTCGCGACAAAATTCATCTGCTATCTTCATTATTTTATGTTACGACAGAGTAAGGATTGTCGCGACAAAGTTCCACTGCCATTTGCCTTGATCAATGTCGCGACAGAGTCAAGAGTGTCGCGATAGTCTTCTTCACACACTTCTTCAACAGTGTCGCGAAAAAGTTTTATTTCTTCCTTGAGTTCAACCTGGACTTTGTTGCGACATAAATCCACTGGTTGCAACATAGCTCTAATGGTTTCCTTGAGATTCTATCGTGACATTCAAAAACTATGTCGCGATAGAGAGTTCTGCCTTGGCCACTTTTTTTCTTCTTTTCTTGCTGGAATTATCTCTTTTTCAATAAAAACCTACCAAACACAAAGTTTGTGAATATTCCATAATTTAGCATTAAAATATATCTTAACTGCTAAAAATATGCCAGAAAAATTGATTAAAAATAGAAAAGTTTAGGACTCATCAACTGCACGGGGCTTCGATGGCCGGTTGGGGCATCCATATGATGGGCAGTGCCATCAAGACAAGGCAAAGTTGGTACTCAGATTCGCAGGTGATGCCTTCGCATACTACAAGAGAAGCATTGGTCACTAGAAAAGAGGCCAACTACTTATCGCGGGAGTCCGTCGCTTCCTTCAACTCGCCCGCCATCAAGTGCTAATTCATGGAGGTTTCTAAATCGGAGGGTAGATCTCCCATTGACTTAGTTGACTTCTTGAACCAGTGAATTGTAGCTAAATCACGATGATTGGGTGAATGTTCCCTCCTACGATGCTAATGAAAGGGTTTTTAGTCTTTCCACAAAGTAATAGCCAGAATAGCTGATCAAAAGTCCCCCTTTTATACCCATAGGTTGGGGGTTACATGTTTAATGCTCATAATTAGGGCATTTATGAGTGGCCCTTTATTTCCTTACGTTACACATTCATTTGTACATTAATTGTCCCCTACTAACTAAAGTGTCACACTTGTCCGGGAGGATTGTAACGCACACATCGTTCTCTTCATCTTCATGCCCGATTTGGTTGTTCGAGGTGGTTCGCTTGCCTTTTCCCGAGGTGGTCTTATCTTCATACCGTAGCCACCGTCTGAGGTAGTAAGGTTTGCCTTTCCCTGAGAGGTGGTCATTGAGTCGCATCTACCCTTCTAACTCTTTATGCTCTGCTCAAATTGTAATTCAAGTTAGGTTTGGATCATAAGCACTCAATCGTGTCCGCCTGCCCCAATAAACGCTAACTACATGGCACGTGTCCTGGGACTTATCCTACTCCAAACACTATACTGGAAAATTAACAAAAACTTGTCTAAAACTAGAAAATAGAATGTTGAAATTGATGAAAGTTGATTGAAAAGTTAAGACTTACTAAAGTAGATTGACATTGCTAAGTTGATTGATCAATCGATTTTTCGATTGGTTGATGATTGGTTGGTGATTGGTTCTCTTCTTTTTATAGACGTTCTTGGATAAATGCCAAAGCCTCCATTTTCTCCACTTTTCCACTTCCTCAAATAACTACTCACGTCTGCATTAGAGAAGCCTGTTCCTCAAGTGTTTATCCATGTCTCCATTGGAAGGGTTGTTCCTTAAAGAAACATTCACTTCTCCATTAAGTAGACTTGTTCCTCAAGGAAATTCCACGTCTACAAGTAACTGTCCACCTTCTTTGCCACTTTTGATATTTGAGAAGAAGTCTCGTTTGATTTCAAAGAATTTAAAAAAAAAAATTAAATACCCTTAGACTTTTAAAAAATTCATGGGTTTGGCCTAACCCCAAGCTCATGAATAAAAGTCCAAATAAAATGGACTTTTATATGGGCTTACTCAAATGAATATAAACCCATTTTATTTGGACTTCTATTCATGAACTTAGCTTAGGCCTAACCCAATACTAGACCAAGCCAAATTTTAATTTGGGTGCAAACATCATCTTTACATCTTGTACTTTTAACAATTGAATGTTTTTTACTTAAAAGTTTTATGTTGATGCTATCCCTATTTCTCTATTTTAAACGACTAAGATCAATAGATCTTGAAGATGTCTTGAGATTCGTATTGGTTTTAATTCTCCAAATATTTGGAATCTCAATTTTGAATGTGTTTATAGCATGTTTTGTTGATTTTCATTTTGATAAAACAATTTTTTCATTGTTAAAGAGAGGAAAGTGATCAATTGTAAAGGAACAACATGAAAGTAGTAGAGTTACTTAGAATAGATTGTTTTTATTTCTTATTGACCCTTATCAATGTGAACATATATATATATATAGAAAGAGAGAGATATAACCTATTAGTTCAAAGAATACAATTTCTTAAAAAAGAAAAATGCAGGAAAAAGGACATAGAAAGATTAAAATTTCTGTAAAAGTTCAATCCAAAATAAAGTATTAAAATTTAAGTAATCATTTCTAACTTAATAATCAAATTACCCATAAAAGGCTTAAATACTACAATTAACCCATGAGGAGGCACAATCCCTCAAAATAGGAGATCTTCATTATTTGTATACATAGGAGAGTGAGATTGAAATACATTCATTATACACAATATTTTCTTTTCAAGTGGTTATCACCTTGTAAAAAAGGATGATGATCTTAAATTGATAGTTTTGAGTGAATGCGAAAATGGAAGAAGTAATCTAAAAGAAGTATTACCAAAAAACATAAAGCTTGTAGGATATAAAATGCAACAAGAAAAATGAAATCATAAGATTGAAAGCTTAGTAATATAATGTTATTCTTGAAGACTCAGGGAAACATACTCTTTCATCATGAATGTGATCACATTTTAATTTTTAACTGGTTTGAAATTTAAGAAGTACTGGTTATGTGTCTTATGGATTTTTGACATATTTATATGAATCCATAAATGACAAATAGTATAAATTCTTGTAGAATGTACTCAATCAATCTACTACAATCATTATATGGATTAAAGTAATATAGATACATATGGTACAATCACCTAAACAAATACCTTCTAGAATAAGGGTATGTGAATAACCTTATACATCTATGCATTCCTATTAAGAATTTGAAATTGGATTTATAATTATTATGATATATGTCAATAACTTAAATCCTTATGGGAATTCCAGAATAATTTATAAAAATTGCTCTATTTCAAGAGAATTTGAATTGAAAGATTAGGGGAAAAAAAAATTCTATATTGTTTGATCAACTAGTTTTCAAATGGAATGCTAGTTCATCTATAAATAGATAAAAATATAACAATAACAACAAAAAATTTTGAAGTCTTCTAAAAATAAATAAATCATATTCACTATATCTTCTAATGATAATTTGCTGATCGCTAGAAGTGAAAAAAAATGACTATTTCAATCCTACAATATATGATAGCAAAAATATATAGTCTATAAATACCTTATCTTTGTATAATTGGTGCACTCATTCACCTTGGAAATTGTACATGAACTTAGTTATAAGATATCTGAATTATGCTAAACCCATAGTAGGTTGTCTTTATGGAACAACTAATATGAGTTTATATCATGTAGAGGGCTGGAGTCTTAATTACTTGGTTATGTGGATCTTAACTATCGATCTTTTAGATCCTTACATAGCTCAAACCATAAATAAGATACATATTTACTTATCACAACGAAAAAATACTGTGGAAATCAACTAAATAAAAAATGCTACGCATCTTTTTAAAACATTAAGAAATGCTAGTAATTAAAAAGCAAGTTGTGAGCATATAGTTAAGATTGATGATCCAACATATCATAGAGTTATGGGGATTATATCCAGTTAAAGGTAATTTAACCAAGTTACATGAAAATATTGTTGCTTATATTGCTTTACTTAAAGGAGGATTTGTAATGGGCTTTTGAACAATATCATTTTTTCTCTATGTTCTTCTATCCCCATGAACAATGGTAAAATTGATGTTTGGCATATTCAATCAGGTAACAATCCGATAAGTATATTCATAAAAAGCATTATTATTTTTTAATTTGAAACAATTAAGATATAACATTGATAAAATATAGAGGTAAAGAGATTTACAAATTGAAACATTGAAAAAAGTATAATAGGTGCACAAGCTGATATGGATACACTATTTTTTTTAACCTTTGTTTAGGTTAGATTTTAGTGGATTTTACTGACACGGTTCCTATTATCAAATCATTTAAATAAATGTTAAACTCATTTTCCTTCACTAATATTTTTTTCATTAGATTTTCTTCTATAAAACTTTTACAAGGCATATTCTTATAATCATCCAAAAGGCCTGTCATAACTCGTAACAAATGAGATTTCTTAGAGGGATTTGTTAAGATTGATGATCATCTATTCTCTAATGTTTTCAACTACTATTATTAACCTTTTCTTGATTTTTCTTAAAGAGATCTCTTTTCTATAGAAGGCGATTTAAAGATGGAATATATAGAGTTTTATCCTTTGTATCTCTGTCGTCTCTCTTCTTATCCTATTAAGGCATCCTTTTATAATAATATTACATTAATTTATTGTAATTACTTAACTCACATTTGAATGCTTGGTTATTTTTTAGAATTTAGAGTCCTCATAAAGTGTGGTTTTTATTATAATTAGATTTTTATAATTGTTTTACTTTTATATATATTTTGTTCCTTTTTTAATTGTTGACCAAAGACATTAAAATCCGAGCTTGAATGGGAGGATCCCACCACTCTAAATTTCAAAGGCTGATTTGATTAAAATACTAACCCAATTTTGGAAATTTGACATTTAATCAAAATTTGGCAAAAATAAATATTTGATTAAATAACCTCACATAACCCAACATTTTCTAAATACAACCCTTTTCATATATATTTTTTCTTGAGAAATACCCATTTTAGACAAAAATTGTCCTTCACCAATTTATATATTTAGTATTTACATATGTTTTAGTCGTGGTTATTTTTACAAGAATAATAAGAGACATGTGGATTAGATAGGATGATTGAAGTCTTTTATTAGCAAAATATCTACAGTTTGAATCACGATAATATAGCTGTGTTTTATGATGGGAGGTTTTCACCTAGTCATATGGTTAAATCATTTCGAATGAGGTTAGTTTGGATATGGTATATGGCTTAAAAGTGTGGGTGTGTGCGTAGAGTATTGAGAACATGCTCTAAATGTGGGGCGAAATAATAATAAGAAAGCATTTTGCTCAAAAATTGATGGTCTTTTAATCGGTTGACCCTAACAAAAATACAGATTTTGTTTTCTTACAAAAATAAACATAAAATGAATAAGGAAATTTTTGTCCAAAATAAATTATCTTCCAAATTATAAAAAAAAAACCTGCAAAGATTAGAGTTTCTTTTATGTCTTATACCAAATATTTCAATTTCAAATTCATCTTCACTTTTGATTGTTAAAAACTAAAAGGCCGTACGTATCATGGGCCATCGGCCCAGTGGAGTTTGTTAGTGCATATTAACAAGGGGGAATTATGTTTTAGGGTGAGTGGAGATCAAATTAAACTACAACTTGATAAGACAAAAATACCCCTTAATAAATTTACTTTTTCCCTATCACCCCTACCTACCTATCACCCCCAGCCAACACCGGACCGGGTCTCCCCACCCACCTAACACCCCCGTTCAACCCACCCCACATTCTTTCCTTTTTTTTTCTCTTTTGAATGCACTAATTTAATGATTTTAATTAAAAAATATTTTTAAAATTTTATTCATTCAGTTTTTATTTTCTTTATTAAAATTTTATTTTGTATAATAAATATATTAAAGTAAATTAACTTTTGATATGAATACATTTACCTATAGCAATAATTTATCTAATAATTATTAATATTTTAGATTATATATATAATACTTTTTATTTAAGATTTTCGTTTTATTTTTTTATCTTGTATACTTTTATGTTTTAAATTTTTATAAATCTCAAATTTTAAAAAATATAAATGAAAAATATTATCCACAAGTTAAATTATTCTCTAAATAAAGGTAAAAAAGTAATATAAAAATATTAATTATTTAACAAAAAAATTGGTGATAATCATTTTAGTATTTAATTTTAAAAGTTATATTTGAAAGTGAATAAAATTAAATATTTGAATATATATATATATATATATATATAATGATAAAAAATATTAGTATTTATTTACATATTTATTAAATTATCAATTATTATATATGACAATGTATTTATATATTAAGAATTGATTTATTTCAATGTGTTTAATTATACGAACTAAAAATAACAAATAAATAAATTTTAAAGAATAATCTTTTAATTAAATAAATTTTCAAGTTCCTCTCATCTCAAGTTCTAAAAGATTAATAAAAAAATAAATGTTTGTTATAGTGTATAAGTACATAAGAGACTATATAAGCTTGCATTTCTTATATTACTTAAATTTTTTTTATCTAAAATCTTTGTCGTGCTTATACACTAACATATGACATTCTTTATATAAATTAGTCGATGGAATACTTAGTCCACACATAATAAATAACCTATATTTATGCCATATTGTTGTATTATATAAGGTGATTACACTAATTGTATAAAACGAATGAACTAAATGTACAAAGGGTATACAAGTTTGAATTTCTTATAGGATTTGAATAGTTTTTTATGTGAAATATTTTTTATATGTTGTATACTAATACACCAACTTAGGATATACTTTATAATGGATATCATACTTAGCTCACATATAATAAATAACCTAATAAATGTTTAAACCATAAACTTCCCCCACTTAAAAATATGGAAAATATAGTTGATGTCATTTTTTTCCCTTATTTTCTTCATCACAACAATGGAAACATGCATATATTAATTTTTAATAAAGAAAAATATGGATTTTTTGTAGTGTATAAGGTGATTACAATAATTGTACAAGTCAAATGTACTAATTGTACAATGAGTGTACAAACTTTTATTTCTCATATGATTTTTTTTTTTTTAAAATATTTTTCTTAAGTCATTAATATACCAATCTAGAAAGTACTTTATAAACCTAATTTTTTTTAAAATATTAATAAGATATATTATTCACATAATTTTATTATTATTTATAAATAAATAATAATTTTTGAAAAAAATTAAATATTTCGTTTATTAAACAAAAAAAAATATATATATATATAATAAAAGAAAATAAAAAATGATGAATAAATAAATTTTAAAAATAAAAGTTTTCTTAATGAAGTATATTTTAAAAATAATCAAAATAAGATGTTATCTTATAAAATTAATTAAAAATTATAAAATTTAATTTATTTAAAATTTAGTAAGTGGGGTACTCTGTAAAAATCACAAAAAAAAAGAAGAAGATAAATTGCAAAAAAAAAAAAAAGAGGTTAGGGGTGTGGCTGTCGGTGGAACCGTGGAAGGGGTGGTGGGCTGGGGTAAGAGGAGAGAATAGGCATAGGCTGGGACGTGGAGAGTCTGACGTGGCAAAAAGACATTGGACGGGTGACACAGCCATCATGGTGCCCCCAGTTTTTAAAGCAAAAATAAACGCCTGTTTTTCCGTTTCCATGGCCAAGCCAAGCCAAGCAGCCGGACAATTTAAAATCGTGGACAATTTGGTATTTATCTGTGGATGCATGACTCCACGTCATCATATGTCCTAACCGACGTGTCAGTCTTAATTGGATTCAAAAATTACAAAACTACAAAATAGTTTTGAAAAAGGACCTCAAAATTTGCCAAGTGGCAAAATGTATTTATTCAAAACGTTCCACGTCAGAAATAGTGAAAAAAATTTGTTATGGTTATTTGCTTTTTGTTTGTAAGGTGTAGACTTTAGAGATCCATAGTTTTTTTTTTTTTGAAAGAAGAGATCCATAGTTTTTAAAAATTCAAAATTTCTAGAATAAAACATTAAAACCAGCAATGAACCGCCCAACTTTTTCTTTAACTTTCAATCCTGCTTTCTCCAAATTTGTACATATATAAACATACACAGATTGTTTATGTTAAGCATTTTATGGGACAATTCACACGGCTCAAATCTGTTTTCCTGTTTCCATTCGTCTAATTTTTTTTTTCTCTACAGCCAAACAGAGGTGTTTTCAGGAGAAACCTAGGGCAGACGCATGGCGGTGGTGAAATCGTGGATTGCGGAGAAAGGTGGGAGACGACGATGGATTTGGGTCACCGCTGCCCTCGTCGTCGTCCTTCTTGCTGTGGCGATGAATCCAATTATCTCGGTCTTCCGTGGCACCGACAAACCCTGCCACTGTGCTAAGGTATTTATTCTCTTTTACCGTCTGTTTGGTTTCCGAGAAAATTGAGCAAAAGAAAGGAAAAGTGAAAATGAGGGAGTTAGTCCCGGATGAGTAGAGATTCCTTTTTCATTTCCTACATTTTCTCAGCATCCGATTACATGGTTTGATTCGAATTTTTCTGCATTTTGGTGTCTGACATTTCAGTTTTTCTCAACCAAAGAATTTGTTTTGTTTTATTGAATTTTCTTGAAAGATGGACTTCAAATCAGAATCGCATTTTTAATTCTTGGAAAGGATCGAAGTTTTATGAGGAATTATGATTTTATTATAATTAGTTTTGTGGTTAATTATATTTTCTTATTGTAATTAGTTTAGATTATTGAACGATTTTGTTATAATTCTGAGTATGGTTACTCCACTGAGCCTGCTTTCATCGGTCTGAATGATAAATTAGACTTAAAATTGATGCAACTATCGTGTTACGGATTCTGAATAATGCTGTGCCCAAAAATTTCAGGATGCACATAAATATAGTGGGATGGTAGAGGACTGTTGTTGTAATTATGAGACAGTGGACCACCTTAATGAGGAAGTTCTGCATCCAACACTCCAGGAGCTTGTTAAAACCCCATTTTTCCGATATTTCAAGGTTGGTTATGGTTGGCTACTGACTAGAAGCAAGCATATGGCTCTGATGAATTAATACCCAGTCCTTACTTTTCCATGTATTTAATTATATTTGAAGATGAGTTACTGTTTTTGTGTGTTTAAGGGACAGTATTTCTGGTTTGCCGGTAAATAATTTTGTGTTCATGACTTATTTATTCTGTTCTACTTAAATTGATATTGTCTTTGCACTTGTGCTTGACTAACTTATATCCCAATTTCTGAAGCCTGGTTGATCCATTTCTATGGTAGGCTAAGTTGTGGTGTGATTGCCCTTTCTGGCTAGAGGATGGTCTGTGCCACTTACGGGATTGCAGTGTTTGTGAATGCCCTGAAAGTGAGTTCCCTGAAACATTTAAGAAGCCCTTTAATGGTGGCTTTTCGTCAGAAGATCTTATTTGTCAAGAGGGAAAGCCACAGGCTGCTGTTGACCGTACGCTAGATACCAAAGCTTTCAAAGGCTGGGTAGAAGTAGACAATCCATGGACAAATGATGATGAGACCGACAATGGTGCATTCTATTACCCTGCACATTCTAATATTTTTTTTCCCTTTTATGTTTAGTTAAACATTTTTGTTAATTTATTACCTTTCAAGCCAACTGCATCTTTCTGAGAATGATAAGCCTTTACTTGTATACTTGAAGGTTTTAAAGTTAACAGTGCCCTAGGGATTTATTAAAGATGTGGTCAAGCAATCTAAGATCCACTGGAACTGCCTATGAGATTGCTTAGTTGATGACCCTCCATGTTTCTTTTCTTTTCTTATGTTACATTCATGGTTTAATAAAGATTTTGATGGTTCATTTTCGTTTGCAGCGGAGATGACATATGTGAATCTTCAACTGAACCCTGAACGCTATACTGGATATACTGGTCCATCTGCACGGAGAATATGGGATGCTATTTATACTGAGAATTGTCCAAAATGTAAGTTCTCATTCATCTGCCATATCATCATAGACAATATTGTTTCTCTTCTTTTATGAAAGTATCCATATTTGTTTACTTAGTTATTTCGATTTCTTCATATTATAAAGATCAGTTAGGATATGACTGAGCCATTTCATTAGAAACTCTTGGTGAACTTGAGCTCAGTTATTTGGTAAAATTAAGGTAATATTTGGTTGCATTCTAGTTTTCTTGTTCTTGAAAATGAGATGGTTATCTAGAGAAAAGTCAAAATTATAATGTGGCATAGGAGATCCCCTGTTCAAAAGTAGATAAAAAACAGCAATAGGAGAAAGCCTGATGGGACATGATGTTCTCATTATAAGATTACCTAGTAGAAGCTCCCTTTAAGCAATCCCCTTTGAGTTGCTCATTCTCTACCATGATGATTTCTTGTTGATACTTCACCCATCATGCAGATCCATCTGGAGAATTTTGTCAAGAGAAGAAAATATTGTACAAATTGATATCTGGTCTTCACTCCTCCATATCTGTCCATATAGCTTCTGAATATCTGATTAATGAAGTTACAAGCACGGTATTGCTTCTCTCTTACAGCTGTTATTCTAATCTTTGGGAATGGAAAATGTACTTGTTCCTTGCAAATTATGCCTTTTATTGATGTCATATGCTTCATAAACTGTGCTCTTTATTCATATCATATATGTCCTTAAGAACAATGGAGCCAGATAGTTTGATTGCTATGCTATCACTTGAATTGAATTTAACATTAAAATAATGTCTGGTATGTTTCATATTCTAAACCTTCATTTTTTAGCTGTTTGGACTTTAACCTTGTAATGGTTTGTAGCATCATTCCTCCAAATTGATCTTGGGAAACACTGACTATTACAACTGTTTATGTTGATGATGGTGATAAAAGTTCTTTTCCTTGGGTAGAAGTGGGAGTGCCCGGGAATGGTGACCATGTGTTATCCCTGCCTTGCTGTGCATTATTTGGAGGGATAGAAATTGTTACAGTTTTTTGGCATCAGGATCTTATGGGAGGATGCCAATCATGTCACTTCTTATCTTTCTGGTATCTCTTTAGACTCCAGTGATTAAGGATTTTGAGCCACATCCTTTGACTTATCATCTCCTCCCATTGGATGGTCACTTAGCTTGTCCAAGTGCAGGACAGTTTTGGCTTCCCCTCTCCTTGGAAAAATTAAAATTGGATGATTGTGCTTTTGAGCATCCTAGTCAATTGCACCTTCCAGTCTTTCAGAAGGCAATAAGGCATTATTTGGGCTACCTGTGCATGATTGAAGGGGGTTCTTCTGTTTTCAGTTCTTACTTTTGGCTAGGCTCTTATAGGGCCTGAAACGTCTGCCTGCTTTTTGGAAACGACTAGAATCATCTTATTGAGGTTGGGAAGCCAAGTTGGCTGCATATCAACAGAAAAAGCTCACCAAGCCTCTTAGCCAAGAGAGGGGCTCATCCCTGGAACTTTGATGAAGTCTAGAGAAATTTTATTCTGTGTTGATTCTTAGGATGGTCATATATTATATTCTTGAGAAAAAGTTTTCTGTCTTGTTTCAAGATGGGTTCCTTGTGCTTCCTTTTTTCCTGGCATTTCTTGCATTTTCTTGTTAATATGAAGTATGTCAGATGAGATATCTAATAATAATTCTTTTTCTTTGCTGTCAGTGGGGCCAAAATCTCACGATGCTCTATGATAGAGTCTTAAGGTACCCTGACCGTGTGGGAAACTTGTACTTCACTTTTCTCTTTGTTCTTCGAGCTGCCACAAAAGTGAGTCCACAATCTGACTCTTTTCAAGCATCAAATTAGGTTTCATTGAAAGCATACTGCTGAAGTACTATTTAATTAATACAATTTTCTCTTGATGGAATAATTTCCTTCAATGTTGATGATTGTTTATTTTGTTCACAATCTTCTTCTGAGTGAATTTCAGGCAGCAGATTACTTGGAGCAGGCTGAGTATGATACTGGTAACCCTGATGATGACTTGAAAACACAGTCTTTAATGAGACAGCTGCTTTATAATCCCAAATTGCAAGCTGCATGCCCCATCCCATTTGATGAAGCTAAGTTATGGAAAGGTGAAAATGGACCTGAATTGAAGCAGCAAATACAAAAACAGTTCAGAAACATTAGGTCTTTTTCATAACCTTATCTGATAGTTGGCTTATTTCATTATCAATCTTAAATTTTTCATACTTCTAAATAAATAAAAAACAAAAAAAAAAAAACTGATTTTCCTGTCACTTTGCCCAAATAGATTTTAATTATTGTTTCAAAAAGTCTTCAAAGTTTTTCTGAAATCAGTAATATTCATCTGTTTAGAAAGAAATGCAGCAGAAGAGGGCAGAAACTTTATCTGGTATCAAATATAAAGAGTTTATATATCAAAATATAACCAAGTATCATCTCTAATTTAATCACTCCTCTATTGCTTATAATGAATTCTCACCAGGCATTTCAATGTCATCCTTGATTGCTGCACATTATTATTGACTGGTTCTTCCTGGAGTCACTGATACAGCTATTTCTGTATTCATTGTAGCGCATTGATGGACTGTGTTGGTTGTGAGAAGTGTCGACTCTGGGGAAAGCTTCAGGTTCATGGCCTTGGAACTGCACTGAAAATTCTCTTCTCCATTGATGGTCAAGAATTCTTGGGACAGTCTGTAAGTTTATTAATTTGACTCAAAATATAATTTGTTACTTCTCTTTTTACTAGCAATTCTTATCTTATGTGGTCACCGAGCTTCCATCAGAAGACATCCATGTCTCAATTTGAATTCACTGTTTACTTTTTCCTGGGATTTGAACATGTCTATTAGGTGTATGAAAGCAGGGAAAATGTTGTATTTGATGTATGCTTTCACATGGTCCAGCATTTCTGGGGGGTTTTGGATTGGCCATATAGATTTCCTGCATTCATATGAATTCTTCATCATCACGAACACATCCCTTCTCTCTTACATAAATTAAATTGAAATCTTTTGGATCTTCAGCTGCAGTTGCAACGGAATGAAGTGATAGCGCTGATGAACCTACTGAACCGGCTCTCAGAATCACTAAAATTTGTCCATGAAAAGGGAACTTCAGCAGATATGGCCATTGAAGGACAGCTTTCTGCACCTGCTGCACAAAGCTGCCCATTACAAAGGATATGGGCATCTGTAGTTGGAACCAAGGATGGACAGAGTTCCTGTCCTGCACCTGCTTCTCAAGGTTGCCCATTGCAAAGAATGTGGAACTCCATCTGTGGATCTAGGTAAGGATTTCACTCATGTTCACCATGCAATATTTTTCTTCTGATATATATATTTATATGCGTGTATGTGTGTGATGCTAACTTAAGTATGGTTATTGAAATGTGGCGATTGCAGATAAGGGTTACTGAGAGTAGACTTTGCTTCAAAGGAACACACATTACTAATCAAATAGGATTCTGAGCCGCGGACATTCTGGGTTTTGAAAAAAATTATCATATAAGGCCAGGCAAGGCATACGTACGCCCTGCATTTTATAAAATGTGGGTGAAATTTTGTTTTTGGTCGTCAAACATTTCAAAACCCTCTAATAGCAAATTATATTAATGTTTTATACCTTGTGATGTCTTATTTTATATGTAGTGGGTATTTCAATTATTTGTCTTGAAGGTGAGCTGAAAATATGCAATTACACTTGGTTGCTGCTTGGTAATATAATTCCTGTAGGTACCAGTAATTTGGGCAAAAGATCGGCAGGAATTTAGATGATTGCTTCTCACAATATAAATTGGTACATCTGTCTTCAGAGCATATGTAACACAGAAAAGAAAAATATTGGCATAGGCAAAATCATGTACATACATTTTTGAGTTGGGACTTTCAAGTGGTCTAAGTTACATCTTTTCTCAATTCTTGATGTCCCCCACGCCAGAGTACCTGATCACGACGATATATTTAAGAATCAAGCCTTCACTTTGATGCAGAGATGGGGATTTTCAAGTCTTGCCGAAGGTAATCCAGAAGCACAAATGCTCCCACAACAATTAATACTCATATCATCGAAAGAATTAATCAGGCGGTGGAGAAAATTTTTAGTTTGACAAAATAATCACCTAGTTTGGTTTCTAATTTTACAAAACTCACAGCTTGCAAATACATAGCACCATAGGCGATTTGATCAATTTTTGGCCTTATTTTGATAAAAATACCCATATTATTTTTTTGCAAAAATAACCTCTTCTTTTAAGAGATGATGAAAATATATGAAATGGAGAAGGGTATCTCTGCCCAAAATGGATCATCTTTAACCAAAAAAAAAAACATGAGAAATATTATATTCACAAATTTAAGGTTATTTGATGTCTTTTACCCAAATATTTCTAGCACCATATGGGGCATAGTAATGTGCAAATTTTCTGAACTACCAATTTTTTTGGGAAACTGCTGGGATATCTGTAGCACACCACCATATCGTCCATCGACAGTAATTTAGATGATGACCCATTTAAAATCACACTATGTTAAAGAGAATTTTGAAGCACCACTTTACAAGATTTAAATCCGACATTCAAATTTACTCGTGAGCGCAAAGCTTACATTCAAAATATTGTCTAGCGGGATTTCCTTGTACGTTTGGGGGGCCTCATTGTTTCTCTCCTTGCATCCTCAGGAGTTTTCGTGTCCATTAATGGCTGCCAGCATTTTCAAGAAGCATTAGATATCGGAACTGGTTCTTATAATCAGCATTTATGCAATTCTATAATCACAGCATACATTCTTGAAAACCAAAATGCCAATAGATCTTGAACAAGTTTTATTCTGGATTCCAAGCAAAAAAAAAAAAAAAAAAGTGACTAGTTATTAACCCTTCTGATTGACAACTGACAAAGAAGCTATTCCAACTCTAATCAGAGTTTCTATATGGTCTTTGGGAAGACTGACAAGACCTTAACAAGCCCTTCAAAACCAGTACAAGGGTATTTTCTGTTGCATTGGATCTTTCTGTATTAAAATCAGCCAGAATATATAATTCTTTTCAAAGCTCTCTTCTTTGAGGCTAGACAATTTTCATCTCAAGCCTTTCCATTTTATCATTTGCATTTTCTGTACCTCACAAGTTCCTTGGCCTCCTCCTTTTACACTCTTTCAATACACTTTGATGTTTAGTTGGCCATCCTACTTGTTACTTTTGTACACTCTGCATGTGCTCTTTTCCTATGTATAATATTTATTAAAATAATTTCCACGAGCAGCAAAACATAGAACTCATCTAAAAAACAGAAGATAAAAAAAACATCACAGTTTGGCATTCAGGAATTATTTGACATCAGAATAATTTGGCATTTAGTAAGAGTCGTATGACAGATGCCATGAACAGTTTGGCCAGAAATCCAAGAATGGTTTTTTTGTAACAGCAGTGATCCATGCTGAGTCAATACGATGGCTGTGTTAGAATTCAATTATCATTCACATGATTTGAGAATTATATTTCAGAAAGTATTTGCTAATGTTTTGGAATACATAAGTAATTATTTAAGGTTCTTTCAAAAAAAAAAAAAAACACGCACACACATACATACACACACACATACATGCACACCCACAAGTGGGGCTTTGGTTGTTTTGATTGAAAATTTTGAGACATACTCAAGAAATTTCAGGAATAATGAAACAATTCGTTACTGTCAATTAAGTGCATGCAATTATTAAAACCAAGACGCAACATGCAAATATTAGAATAAAACAATATGATAATAAAGTATTGTTTCTAACCTCTTCCCATTTTCTCTGGAGTTCCAAAAGTTCTTGACAGTATGCAAGGCACTCGGCATGGTAGATGGCAGCTAAGTCTTTAATCAAAGCCTTCCTTCTGATGATGCCAATCACTACAGAAGGACCAAAAATGATAAGTAAAAGATTAGGCACATCATAAAATTTTCACCTGTTACAAACATAAAAGTACATGCCAAACTCTTTTTTTTTTTTATGGGTAAAGAGAGATGTCTATTAAAACCTAACAAAGAGGAGCCAAAAAGGCAACCCAGCCGTATACAGGGGGTATCAAAGGGAGCCAAGAGGCCTATAAAAAAAAGAGCCAGCCCAGAAAGTTAGAGAGCTAATAAAAGAGAGCTTCAGCCTATCGTAAGAGAAAGTAGCATTGTCGAACACAATTTTGTTTCTCTCCTTCCAAATTGCCCAAATGAAACTAAGAGGAGCCGCCTTCCAAATTTTTCTTCCATGCTTCCTTACTGGAAAGGCATTCCAGCAAAGAAGCAAGTCTCTAACCGGTTGAGGACAGGCCCAAGCAGCTCTTGTAACAGAGGTTAGGGCTGCCCAAAGGCCCCAAATCTTTGGGCAGTGGACCAAAAGATGCTCAAGCTCTCCTTCATTTTTCCTACAAAAAGGGCATCTACTTGCAAGATGGTGTCCTCTTCTTTTCAATTGGTTCATAGTTAGCACTTTTCTCCACCAAACCTCCTAGGTGCAGAAGCTCACTTTTGTAGGAACACAAGAATTCCAGAGCAGCTTGACTGGAACTAAAGGACGACTTCCTCTCTCCAAGTGTGTAAAATTCTCTTTCATCGTAAGAAAGCCATTCTTAGCCACCTTCCAAACTAAGTTATCCCTCTTCTGTGGGTTGGCCTTTTTAGAATTTAGAAGGCCCAAAAAAATTTGGATACACTCTAGCTCCCAATCATTGAAGCCTCAGATGAATTTCGGATTCCACACACCATTCCCACCTATATTCTCCCACAGTTCTGAAGCCATTGCCCCTTTTGAATTAGCTAAAGCATAAAGGGAGGGGAAAGAAACACGCAACGGGGTTTCCCTACACCACACATTCTCCCAGAATTTAATTCTACAGCCATCTCCTATCTCAAAAGAGCTGTCATTCTTTAGTTGCTCAGATTATTTACTTATTTCTTTCCACAGCCCAACCCCATAGCTACCTCTAGGTGCATTAGTAAACCAACCCCCAACTTCAGTACAATACTTTAGCTTTATGACAGTTTTCCAAGGAGAGTTTTCCTCCACAGAAAATCTCCAAGTCCATTTTTCTAGCAACGCCCTGTTTATTGTTGAGAGATTTCTGATCCCTAAGCCGCCTCTTTTGGCACAGACAATCTTCCAATTTATCAATTGGGGTTTCCTACCTGAGTTTCCACCCTCCTAAAGAAAGTTCCTTTGAATTTTCTCCAACCTGGACTTCACACCTTTCGGCAACCGGAAGATAGACATCGTGTAGATAGGCATATTGGATAATGTGCTTTTAATTAGAACAAGTCTACCCCCTTTAGATATATATTGCCTTTTCCATAAGGCTAGTCTTTTCTTGAACCTTTCTTCCACCCCATCCCAAACAATTGTAGAATTATGTTTTGCCCCAAGAGGTAGTCCTAAGTAAGTTGCAGGAAACCCTGATATACATCCAAGCTCTTCGGCTAGCTCCTCCAATTTCTCTACTCTCCCCTCAGGAAGGATGCTACTTTTCACCAAATTAATTTTTAGACCAGAATATGCTTCAAACCAAACTATAATCCAGTTAAGGTAGACCATTTGATCCTTCTCATCCTTGCAAAAAACAAGTGTGCCATCTGCAAAGAGCAAGTGGGAGATTTGCATCTCTTCCCCTTCTCCCCCCAGGACTAGGCCTGTCAAAAAGCCCCTAGAGACAGCCTATTCAATTAGCATCAAGAAAACCTCAATTCCTAACACGAAAAGGTGAGGGGATAAGGGGTCCCCTGGTCGCAACCCTCTAGAACTTTTGAAAAATCCCACCGACTACCATTAATCAACACTGAGAACGTAGTTGTGGAAATGCACCAATCTATCCATTTTCTCCCGAAACCCATCTTTTGAAGGACTATCAATAAGAATTTCCAATTTATCTGGTTGTAGGCTTTTTCAATATCTAGCTTGCAAAGAACCCCTTTCTCCTTTCTTCTCACAACTTCATTGGCAATAAGGGGAGCATCAAGGATTTGTCTTCCCTCCACAAAGGCATGTTGAGCCTTGTTGACCAACTTGCTAACCACATTTTTTAACCTGTTTGCAAGGACTTTACTATGCAAGCCAGACAAAAAGCTGGGCTTCACTAAAAAAATAGGCTTGAAGTCTTTAAATTCCTCAGGCCCCCCCTTCGTTGGCACCATAACCAAGAAAGTGGTGTTAAGTTCCTAACGAAATTCCCCGTTTCAAAGAAATCCTTGAAAACCTTCATGATATCCTCCTTAACCATAGGCCAGGCGGACTGCCAAAAAGCTACAGTAAAGCCATCTGGGCCTGGGGCTTTATCACCATTCAGGTCTTTTAGAGCCGCAAAAACTTCCTCCTCGAAGAATTGGACCTCCATTCTGACCGCTTCAGATTTAGTGAGTCTAGAGAAAACAAGATCTTCGAGTCTCGCTTCTCCTGAATTTTCTGATCGAGAGCAAGTGCCTAAGCATCCACTACACTTTGCCTCAACTCCTTCGCAGTGATCCAACATTTATCTTTAGCCCGGGAGATTTACCCTTCTTCTATGAGAGTTTGTCATCCCATGGAAAAATCCTCAGGCTTTGTCTCCTTCTTTTATCCGCATTTTTATTTTTGTCTCCGTGAGGTCCTTCTAGCAGCTCTGCTTTTAAAATCACTCGCTACGCCCATGCCAAACTCTTCCATTAATAAAACGACTCTCTGTGATTGTTGAAGCATGATATTCATATTAACCCAAATCCTAAAAGTTTTCACAATTTTTATAGAGAGCCATTTAACAAGGATGTTTGAGACACCAGCATGAGAGCATACGTGCCACTCGTATTGATACAATGTCTAATGTGGGACCAACGTAATTACTTCACCACACCCAAAAGGTTCCCTACTTTTGTATTTTTAATCGTGTCATATCTCAATGTTTTAAAAAGCTAAAGATGATCTCTGTGCATTTTTCCCAAATGAGAGAGGAACCCTTTTTTTTCAATAAGTAAAATTTTTGTCCCCATTAGAGTTAACCCGTAATCCTCTAATAAACCATCCCTATTTCTTTACCACTTAAGACATGCCTTAAGGCGTAGGAGAAAACCTGAACCGATGGAACAAGGTGTAAGTTCCAACTATATTAATAAAATAGGAGGAATAATAAAATAAAAAACGATAAAATCACATGAAAATTGAATAATAAACTAATAATAATTCTTAATAATCAAATTAATTGTTCTTCATGGCCAATAGTTTCTAATTTATCTTTCTATTAAATTCAATTTTTTTATGACTTCATTAAATACCGTGACATCATTACTTAATAGACTCTCAAGGAATCATAACCACATGTAACAACCACTCTGTCTTCATCCATCATAATATTATTGTAAGAATACTAATTATATATGAGCTCAATCAATATGATGGTTAATTAAGCCCTTTTCAGTTTAATCAGTCATCAACCCAAGAAAAAACTTATTATCAAAAAACCATACAAAATGTTTTAAATATAGAGATATGTGTACACCACACACGCTTGCCACAAATCTACATGTACGCAAAGCCATAATTAAAATCCTTCAAGACTAAGCTTCAACAGGGTGAGGCTTATGCTCTATTACTCTATATGAGGTTATAAACACGCTATAAGCCCCAAATGTAAGGAGTTTCTTTTTTCACTGCAAAAGCAATATATAGATGAAAAACGAGCACAAGGCTCCCAAAGAGTACACAAGAGGAATACAAAAAAAGGGGGAACACCAACTCACTCTCACCTATACCCCATCCAAGTCAAAAACCCCACCAAAGAATTTAAGCACGCACTATACAACTTAGCCTACTCCACCACAAGGTAAACAAAAAAGACGATTTCATCCGTGGAGCGCAGGGGGCCTCATTCTCAAAAGCCACCCTATTCCTTTCCATCAACAGCGTCCAGAATATACAAAGAGGGGCTGCCAACCAAACTCTCTTCCGTTTTTTGCCAACACTAGTGCTTTGCCAAGCAAGGAGAAGTTGGTGAACCGTTAGGGGGAACACCCAGTTAGAATCAGTAATGGCCAAAAGAAGATCCCATAACATTCTGAATTCTAACAACGGATGCTTGCCGGGTCTATCAAGCTTCCTCATTCCTTCACATAAAAACACCTGCTTACTGTGTGGGATCCTCCTTTAGTCATCAAGAGTAAGCACCCGCCCTGTGAAGCTTCCTAAGAAAAACCCATTGGGGAACGATCAGTCGTATGAACGACAAGGGAAATCTCTAGGAGAGAATACATCGCTCACAGCATGTGTCTAACTGAAAAACCATCGCTGCAACTCCTTTAATAACAAATTGATCCTCTAAAGGGCCTAATTTTTTGTTGCGGAAGGAAGGAAGGAACCTTTCCACCTCCCAAGTAATCATTAAGTGTCTTACAAAGATTTGGGACCAACCCCATCCTCCTCGAGGAAACCCAAACATCTCGCTACCCTGAACTCCGCTGTTGAACGTAGTGGGGAAGGCATTGCACAGCACAGTCTCACCGCACCAAGGGTCCTTCCAAAACCCAGCCTCCTACCATTTCCTAAGGAGGAAGTAGTGTTTTGAGAAAAGGTGAGCCATTCTTTTCTTTAAATGCCTTTCCACATAAACCAAGACTCATAACCTCCCTAATGTCCCTAGTGTCTGCACCCCCAACTTCCCCAATCGGAATCTGCTAATCACCGCCTCCAAAGAGTGTCCCCCATTAGCAAACCGCCAACACCACTTACAAAGGAACAGCTTGATTCATCTGAGAGTCTCTCACCCTAAACCCCCTACTTTTCTCTAGGCAACATCAGTCTAAATGACAAGGTGTGGTTTACGCCATTGCCACCACCCCATAGTCTCTTCCGAATCTTCTCCGCCTAGAACAAAACAAGCCATTATCTAAACAGAGGAAGTAAATGGGGAGGCTGCACAAAGGTACTCGAATGAGGGGCGAGCCTCCACCCTCGAGATATATTGTCTTTTCTGGGTTATGACACCTTTTTTCTAAATCTTTCTTCAATAGAATCTCAAACCCCCATAGCCCTGTGAGGAGCCCCAAGGGGAAGACCCAAGTACATAGTGGGGAGGGAACCAAACTCATAAATCCGCCGTACGCCAACACCTCCACGTTGTCCACCCTACCCAATGGGATAATCTCGCCTTTGCTCTGTTACCAAACCTCGAAAAGCGCTCTAAACCACATTAAGGTCCATCTCAAGAGCATCACCGCTTCGTAGTCGGGGTTTGGCCAAAAAATGATAGTATCATCAGCATATAAAAGATGAGAGATGACAATCTCCCCTCCATCTCTACCCCCAAACCTGCACCCATAAATAAAATTGCCTTCCACCGCCTCGCTTAGCGCACAACCTGCTGGGCTTCCATTCCGACAAAAGATAGTGGCGATGTGAGATCCCTTGTCTCAAGCCTATGGAACTCTGGAAGAACCCCATAGGAGAACCATTAAACAAGACAAACGAAGCTTAGCTGGAATAACCAATTAATCCATCTATCCATTTTTGAGCCAAACCCCATTCTCTCTCCGTAGTCCTGCAAATGTAAAATCCCACCCGATGTGATCAGTTTCATAATGTCCAACTTACACGTAATCCTCCTTTCTTTCCTTCTTAGGAATAGAGTCCACAAATTCTCATTAGCTATTAGCAATCATACAAGAATCTATTTCCTCTCTACAAACGCAGATTCTCTCGAGATCGAGATAATCAACCCTTATAACCCTTTGATTCTATCGCCAACACTTTCAAGATTTGTAAAGACTTCCCACTAAACTAATGGGTCTTAGATCCTCACCGCATTTCCTCGAACCAAAACCAAGAAAAGAAAGATCTCGTGCTTTTTAACAAACCGATCATACGCCGAAGAATTCCCTAAAGAAGCCTATGACCTCCTCTTTCACGAAATCCCAATTGAAAGACCGTAGCTAGTGGAAACCATCTAAAGTTCGTCATCGCCATTAAGCCCCGATACCGTCATAGATTTCCTACAACATTTCTTCCGTATCTTGGGCAAATTTTGATCTTCAACAAATTGAACTGAGATCCGATAAGGCGGGCACCAATTGTTTTGTGCCGAGAGGAGACTTTGGAAAGCGCAACCAAACCTTCCTCTCTCTTATCCCAAAGCCTCCATGCACTCTGCCATTGTCCCCGATGTTGTTAATAGAATTCCCTCATCCTACGACCGTCATTCTCAAAACCCCGTGTTTCTAATTTCTATCCCTTTCTTTCAGCCAAATTTCTCTGGATTTCTGTCTCCATAAGACTTCTTCCAAATCAACCCACTTTTTATAATCCTTCAAATTTTCTCCTCTCCTCTCTCCGCTTCTTCCAAGGACAACCTTTTCCTTTTCCACATCATCCCAAAAGAGATCCCACTTAAGCCTCCTTTTCTTTTTAAACCACTCAATCGAAACCTCTTGTTCCAAGCCCTCAAAATTCCTTTCAGGGCCTTTAATTTCGAAGACAGAACAAAACTAAAGGAGCTAGAAAAGTGAAGGTTTTGCCACCAGTCTCTAAGGAGGTCCTTAAAGCCTTCAAACTTCAACCACATATTCTCAAACCCAAGTGGCTAAGGCCTGATTTAATCCCATCACCGTTCAACAAACAGTGGCGGGTTGGTCGACAAAGGGTCTCGGAGAGTGCTTAATCACATTGCTAAACCGACTTCTTCCCAATCACCGACACCAAAATCTATCAAGATGGGATACTTGTCACAGGCCACCCTCCAGTCAAAGGGCCCCCATGTAGGGAGATCTCTAAGCCCCAACTCACAAGAACTTCATTAAGTCGCCTCATGTAGTGCGAACTCACCCAATCGAAGCTTATCGGGGAAAGAACCATATTGAAGTCTCCACTAATGCACCAAGGCCCCTCCCACAAGCCTTCAACGACCCCGGTTCTTTCCAAAACAATTCCCTTGCACTCTTCATCTAACACAAAATTTCATGAAGTCTAATAAAACACATCCTCCACATTTTTAAACATGCATGCAGCGTAAAAAATGGCCTATTTCACTTCCACTAACTCCAATTTTCAGATTCCAAAACACCAGATTCCCCCGCAGCTCCCTCTCGCTCCACAACCCTCCACTCACCACCCACCCACCCCAAAATCAAGGAAAGCATCAACCGAGACATCTCTGAAGCTCGGGCCTTGCAAGCAAAACCAAATCCACCTTCCGGAGGCCCAATAAAAATTTCTAATTACATTCCTTTTGTCCCGATTGTTCATTTCTAACATTCCACGGTATGCCTTCAGCCTTCATTTTTAACTTTAACAAGAAATTACCCGGTTCTCTTCCTCCTCTATTTTGACCCTTTCCACTATAGTTTATAGTGCATTCCATTCCTCTTAACTCCCTCTCACATCTAAATTAGGTACCCTTCCTTTAATCTCTGCCGTCGAGACTCCATTTTTCAGCAAATGTACCCAAAATCTCCTTCAAAAACCCGCTCATCGGGACCCTTAGAAATTCACTAAATTTGATCATGCAGCTATCTTCCCAGTTATTATATCCCATACACTCTAGACGCATATCGATTTGCTCCTCTCGTAGGCCCGAGACCCACCGTTGCTCGATCAACTTCCATAAGAGCACCATTGTCCCTTCCCCCACTCTCTTCCTCGTCAACCTAAACCACCCTCAACTGCCTCCATTTCCCTAAGTGCCTCATGCTCACGGAAATCCCTCAGTTCGAAGAGCCCTTAAAGTGGGCCACCAAAATAGAGAAGAGGGGAGAAGAACAATCAACCGAGGGCGCAATTTCAAACCTAGAGCCCTTCGCTTGGTTTCGAAGAGCTTCGGGGGCTTCCACCTCGGGAAACCTAGAGACCGATTCCACTAGATCAAAAGATCAACCAGTCGGAAATCCCTCTTCTCCGTGACCTTGGCATGAATATCCCATTAAAGGGCAATCAAAAGACACAACCCACAGCCCCTCTTCCCAACAGCTCTCAAAACTAGAAATTTCCACCAAGCCAGGCCTACCTTCGTGGGCATGCAATAGGGGACCCCACGCACAAATCCATGCCGGATCTACCAAAGGGTCCGAAGAGCCTCCGCGCCAGGCAAGTCTCTCGTCTTCCAAATACCTCATTTTCTTGGGAAAGAATTAACACCCTTGTGGCCTAACCGAGCCTCTTCTTTAAAATCCCTTTTCAAATTGCTTCTATAACTGCTTTAAGGCTCTGACACCAGGCCACCCGCGCCCAGCAATTCAGCCCATTCAAATTTCCATACAAACCGGCAAACCCAAATGTTAGGGAGACATTACTGGATTCAATTTCATCGCACTTTTAAACCTTTTTTCAGCCCACTTACATCCTTTTGTGCATTTGGGCTTCTACTAGTATCAAGCCTCGTCTACTATAATCCCATTCGCCCCAGAAGGGGCGCGCTGCCCAACGCTTGACCAACAGACTCCAAATTACTGGATCACCACCTCCCAAACGGCATCACCCGGCCTTTTGTTCCCCCCCAACAACAACGTGGGCCCCACCTCCGCCCATTAATACCACCGGGCTCCGAGTCGACCTTTCGCCCGACAAGACCCGAACGCTTCCCATTTTTGTCCCACAAGCCCCGCTCCTACCCTTCATCATCAGCCGCTGACGAGGTAGCCCCACTCGCATAGTCGCCACAAGTAGCCACACCTTTCTTCTTTCTTCCTTTGGATTTTTCGCTTCAACACTGGAACTTACAGGGTAGACACCGGCTACCCATGGAGGGATATCCCACCGCATCTCGGGCAGCTCGAACAATCTCGGGGACCTTCTAAGATGTCGACGCACTCGTCTGACTTACCCGCCAACTTTATCGCATTCTGGCCCACTTCAATTGCCATCTCGTAACTTCTCTCGTTTAAGGCCAAGAATCCTCCACATGCACTCCAATTTTTTTAGGATCTCTGTCCATATAGATGAAGCGGAAGCCCTACCACTTTGATCCAAGCCTCTGCACTCTGAATCCTCGCGCTTTATACAACTGATTAGCTCCACCTGATCCACTTGTAAGTATCTTGAAGCTTCTTCTTCCGA
The DNA here is from genome assembly GCA_016808115.1 of Tetrastigma voinierianum. Classification (NCBI taxonomy): domain Eukaryota; kingdom Viridiplantae; phylum Streptophyta; class Magnoliopsida; order Vitales; family Vitaceae; genus Tetrastigma; species Tetrastigma voinierianum. Next base: position 446,286 of record JAEQBH010001261.1, on the reverse strand, counting down.
CTGTTTAATTCACTTTGCCTTCTCTGGCGAGTCAAACTCCAAAAACAAAAGATCTTCATTTAAGACAGCTAGCATCACGTCCTCGTTTAGCCTCCAGGCATCTCTAAACCAGGCCTCCACCTCCTTTGCCACAGGATAAGGCTCCGGTTTTGTCTTCCACTTTCCGATCAAACAATACTGCAGGGGCCCTAGCACCTTCCCAAAGACACAATCTCCAACCTCCACCCACACCGCATTTTCCACACTGTTGCCTCCTTCATCCTCAGCCTTAAGAGCGGAATGCCCCCCACATATAACTTTATTTTTACTAAGGCATGTCTCTTCTTCCCTTCCCCCTTTGACGATTCCCACAGAGTGGTCCATTGGTTTATTCTCCGCCGAGGTTTAAAGCCCAAATTCTCTAATTTTTCTCAGCAAGCAAAGCCCAACCATTTAAGAACCCCCTTCCTTCCGGGAAAACCAGTCTATGCTTTTTTCCTTCAACATCAAGAATGCAACGTAGCTGAACCTCCCCACGTTGTTTTCCTTACTTCCAAATTTAAAAGACCTTCCGTTTCTCCCTCCGTACAAAGGCTCTAGAAGGAACAAAGACCCTACAGCACTCTTCAACTCCCATCAAAAGCTTGTTCATACCCTCTACTCCAAACCGAATCCACGATGCTATGCCTCTACTCTGTTATGTGATGAAACATTTTCCAACAGGGTGAGGTTTAAACCTCCATTACCATATATTGGGATATAGACTAAATATTAATTGGCATAACCTCATCTTGAGGCCCACAATAGCCTTTTAAAATACTGGTACAATATCATCGGAGAACCTAGACTATGAAATTTCCAGGCTAACCAAATAAACTTATTTTGACAGGGTTGCAATAAGGTTAAATACGAATAGAATGTCTTTGAATTGGTTAATATTACTGTAAACACAACATCCATGGATTTCCACCACTGACATGAACCAATTCCGCAAGAGGACAGGAAGCCCATGAATTTAACAGGACAGCACAGTCAGACAACTAGTCTAGGTACAAACTCACATGGCCATCATTTTTAGCTTTCATCCCAAAATAAAAAGGACGGCCATTATCCTATTCATTTAAAAAAACGTGTTCGTTTGGATGAATTTTAAGAATTCGAACAAGAATTTTCTAATAGGTTCTTATGTTTAAAACAACAAAAGCCCAGTAAGAGCCCTGCGACTTGGAGAATTAAGCAACAGGACCAAATTCCCCAAAAAAATGAAGGTGTTTTTCATATTTCACCCCGGAGAAGGTTTCAAAATGGGGCCCTTTCAACTAGCTTCATGACCAAGATGGAAGACATTACTACATAACCAAAAAGATTCAAGAGGCTAACATAATAAAATTACCAGTTCCCAAACAATCAAATCTAGAACAAGAAACCCTAGCAACCATCGGACATTGCATTGAATTGAACAAAACAAGAAACGACAAGCTCCAATTTATAGACAAAAGAAATTAATCTAAAAATCAGAATATGAAACAAACGAAATCAATCAAAAGAAACAAAACTAAGAAAAACCAAGTTCAAAACCCTAAGCAAGAGCGTTACTGGCTAATGAATCGATGTGGAGGGAGACGATCGGGTTCCGCCGGAGGTGGTTCAGAAGGATTAGGACTGAGGTACAGATGCAGGAGGCGGAGACGGATGACGTGTTCATGCCGGAGGCGGAGAAGGAGAAGGCGACTCCACATCAGCCATAGCCAGTGGTTTGCAGCTTGAGAATCAGTGAACTTTATGCGAGGAACAACGTCAAAATCCCACAGAGTCAGAGAGTAATCAGATGCTTTTGTAATTGTACAGCCAAAAAAATATCGATTAGAAGTAAAGAATATATCTTTAAACATAACGTACCTGTGAGTGTGGGTTGTAGCCATTGTTTTTATTAATTTCTTTACATATTATCTATTTTTTGTATTAGAAAATAACAGTAACCCTTAGAAAATAAACAACTTGTAATCAAGAAATAGATACTTATGAATCTATTTATATATATATATATATATATATATATATATGAATCTATAAGTTGGATGGTTATCAAATAGTCAATTATGAATGAAGTGGACATTTATGAGCAGTTGTAACGTGTATTGACGATGGTATAACGTCGATCAAAATGGATAATTGTTTAATCTCGATATCTGAGGTGACGGAGGTGGTGGTCTACTCGACCTTGACCTTCCTGAATTATCCTTCAAGTGAGTCATTGTCAAGCTCGAGTAATTCACGTGAGCGAGTTCAAGTCCTTTACATGACTGCCATGTGAGTAGTGTCATATCCCATTCCAATACCCTCCTTGTTTTATAAAAACAATATTTACATGTTTGTTTACACTGAGTTATTTTTTTAAACTGTTTTTAGGAACAACTTATCAAACAAAATTATTTCCCGAAAATTTATATTTGTTTTTAATATTATAAACGTGTTTTAGTAACAAGTTTTATGGACATTAATAAGCTTTCTCCGGTAACTTCTTTCTTAAAAAATAACATTTATTTCTAGCCTAATCTGAAACTTCTGTTTTTGAAAACATAAATTAGGCATGTTTGTTCATAGTTTTTTAAAATTATTTTATATTCTAAAAAATAAGAAAAACAAGAAAAGTGTGTGGTTTTCAGTTTTTTTTTAATTAAAAAATATAAAAACACAAAAAACATTAAATTTAAAAACAAAGTTAGGTTATTTTCATATATCAAAGTTTTCAAAAACTATTTTCAAGAATAGTTTTCAAAAACAAGATAACCAAACAATATTTATTTTTAAAAATTATATAAACATTTAAGTCACGAAAAGATCTCAATAAAGAATTTTAAAACTTTTTCTAAATGTAAATTTGGAAATAAAATATCCCCATAGAAGCTACAATATAAATATAACATTCAAAAAGATTTTCTAATTCTAAATTAAAATATAATATGTAAAAATAAAAATACACAAGTCAAAAGTAATTAATATATTCTATTTTTTTCCGTCCATATGCCTAATTAAATTGGTACGAGGTTCAAAGTTTAAAAATATCGAACATATAAGGAGAGTTCGAGGTTTAACAAAGTATTTAGTTGGAAAATAAAATATCCCCATAGAAGCTACAATATAAAATATAACATTCAAAAATATTTTCTAATTCTAAATTAAAATCTAATATGTAAAAATAAAAATACACAATATGCCTAATTAAATTGGTAGCTACCAAAAAGCTTAGCATTTTATTACGTGAACAAAGTATTTAATCATTAAAACACACACACAGATATATACACGCTACACACACATATATATATATATTGAATATCTTTGTTTCAAGATATTGTGATTAGTGGGAGACTTTTAGCCAGATTCTTTTGAAATTAGGATATCATATTTATATGGTAGCTTTTATTTTTACATTATAGAAATATTTTATTTCTAAATTTAAATCAAGAAAATATTTTCTTAAAGATCTTTTAACTAACAGTAAAAATTGCTATTTTGACTTTATTAAAGAGAAATCAAAGCCATGAATGGGACATTCATTGTCCAAGTAGTCTTCATTAAATTACAACATTAATATGGTGGCTAAAAACAGAGCATAAAGTATGACAGAAGATCGAACGAAAAAAATCGGTAAGAAGTTCTCTGTGGTGTCACCTTCTCTGCTGCTAAATCGACCTCTTCAAGAAAGCCTGGGAGTCAGGCTTTTATGCGCGAACAAAGCCATCGTCATCGTCATCTCCCCCGGTCGAAGGGCATTTGTTTTTTGCCACCCCTCCGTCGGGACATGTCACACATTGCTGAGAGGGAGAAAGACCATGTGTGTTCTCGAGGGGAAGTGCCGTATGGGCATAAAAGAGGCGACCGAGGCACTTGGGAGGTTGGAAGTGAAAAGGAGCATGAAAAGGCGATCGATGAAGACGGTGGGTTTTGGTGGGACGTCGCCATCGAGAGCATGGGGTTGAACGACCGGGAGCAAGCCAGAGGCTTGTAGGAGCTGATGAAGAAGGGGCGGTCTAACTGATAGATGACGATTTATTTACGGAGGGGCGTGCCTTCATCCACCACAACGTTGAATACGCGCCGCCATCGCCACCACGCCACGGAGTATAGTTTTGTCGGTGTTCCCATGGGCCATGATTTTGGCAAACTTATGGTGTTCGCTAGGTCTCGAGTTTGCCTGTTTCGATGAACCTCTTTTATGACGTACTAATAGTATTTAGAAATTTTTTTTTTCGTGTTTTCTATATAATATCAGTGTTATATATCAAGAAAAACTATATCGAGCTCCTAGATTTCTTCTTTATATAAATTTACAATAAGTTAGTGTTTGGTTTTTATTTTAAAAAACTATTCTGAATTTTCTATGTGATATGAATTTAGTGTTTTATGTTTTCCTTATTCTCTTTATTTAAAAAAAAATTGAAAAAATATGCTTCTAGAAACATTATTTTATTTTAAAAAAATTTGTCAAAGCATTGTAATTTGCTTGGTGCATCAGTTCACAAAAATTCTTAAAATCCGTCTAGATCTAAAAATGTGACTACTGGCGCCGCCGCACCTGACCCCGACCCGAGGTCGAACCCCATCCGAGACGCGATCCTCTTTAGAATCCAATTCCTTTCTTTTGTCAAGAAACACATTTCACGCTCATTTTGTAGCCGATATTTATCTTACGAAATATATTTCAGATATACTAATTCAACTTTTAAAGGGGGCCTATCATTTTGTTTTCAATACACATTTTCCATTAAATATGGCATTACATGCCCATTTGGTCCATTTATCACCTTTAAACATTACGACATTATAAGCCGTTTTCAATACCAAAATATTTACAAAACAAAATCAGAGTTTGTACAAAAAGTGTTAAATATATTTCATGAATGCATGGTCAGAGATTTACTTCAACTCTGTGAAGCCTTGACGTTGACTTTGAATGGTTGCGGTCTTTTCCTTCGTACATGTTCACTCGGTACTTGCGCGATTATAAAACAGTGCGCTAAGCATTTTCATGCATAGTGGTTCTATACAATACTCTTCCATTTCGCCTTAAATCGTTTCATGCATTTTAAACAATGTCAGTTTTTAACCTTTTGGAATTATCAATGCACTACAATACATATTTCTACTTCATATACATTCCATTTTAGCGCTTTATTGATCATTCCAAATATGCACTTTCATATGCAATAAATCATTCAAAACACAAATCATGCATTTCAGAATTTTCTTTTCATTTTTCCCTTAAGAGAATTTAACCCATGCTTTTGGTGCACAGAATAATGAATCATCGTCATGGTCTCGCTGGGTTACAGGAAGGTATAAAAAAGGTTTTATAACACAAGCACGGTCCCATTGGCCGACCGATTATTAAAATCATTTCGCGAACACTACCGACATCGGTCCCACTGTGCTACTTCTGGACGAGTGACACATCATTACGCTTCTCAGCGCAAGACGCTTAATTTGACTCTTTTTGGTATATCAATCTATCCTTAACTCGAATTTAACGATTAAAATTTCATGAGGGCGCCAAATCATTCATATAGCAATTCTTTACAATATTAGATATATATTTATATATCCAAATACTTGGTTTCCAATACTCATACTTATTTTTTCATAAGTTCAATTCATTTCACAATTAGTTGTATTAAATCAATTTAAAACAAATCAATATGCAATATCTTTAATTCATTTCAACAAACTAATTTGTTTTATAAACTGCTCAAACATTTTTAGAAATAGAGAGAGAAGTGGAGAACAAACCAATTCATTTATGGCTCAAACGGAGCACACATGCATATTCATATAAAACCTTTTAGATTTATTTTGTCAAACAAAACACAAAACCGAAACAAAGAAGGAAGTGTGAAGAACAAACCCAAAAAGGTTGTCGCTCTTCGATTTCTATTCTCATAATCTCGTTCTTGGGTCAAGCTTCCTCATCATCAACCCTTAATCCATCACAAATATGTCACTATCAAAGAACAACAACTCAAGAAAAAATCGCTTAGTACTTAAGATTTTTGCCGTTGATAAACACCCAATACATCTTCACTTGCAAAATTTTCTGGGGATACATGAACCATATTTTGCTCATTCTAGGATTTATTTAATCCATTATTATGAATTTTGTGTTCGTGTATTAAAAATGAGTTTGTGTTTAATTATAAAGAGAAGCTCAATTGAGCTACCGAATTTTTGATAAATTTACAATTGCTAAAAAAGAAAAAGGAAGACAAAATTAAATTTTTGTAGTTTTCATCGTATAAGGTTCACCAAAAAAACTACATCATAACCTGTCTCAAAATCTTGTCTTGAATGAAATCGGGTGTTAATATAGTCATAATGAGTTTTTTTTTTTTTATTTTTTATGTTTTTTTATGTAAAATATCCTTTCTAGACACACACACACACACCATATATATATATATATATATATATATATATATATATATATATATATATATATTTCTTGTCTTTTCTGGGTTTTTTTTTTTTTTTGAGAAAAATAATTTTATTTATTCCAACTAGCAATACATTGATAAATATATACAATCAAAACATCTAAAAACCATAAATAATGAAACATCATTAAGGTTAATAACATAATGAAAAGACTCAAAGGCTATATATTTGATATCAGCTCACTGGATATTACTATCGCGACTAATAACTTTAACTCCGCTTTATACATACCATAATCATTGATTTGATTTTTTGTCCTGTAACTGATATACTCTTGCCTGCTCAATCGCCTGCAACACAAATAAACGTCGACAAAAACCAAACCGTCGTACTAAGACGACAACAACCATATATGCACAAAGGCGATGATAATCACACACGTACCAAGACGACAACTAAATCACAAAAAAACATATAAAAACCTAGATTTGTGTGGAAGAACCACTTTATTGAGAAAAAAAAAATATAGAAAAGAGGTGTGGGGATAAGGATTTCAATAACGACAAAAATCAACCCTCATCGCTGCCAGAAAAGAGGCTATCAGAGAAAATATAAATTATAAAGTAGCTGCTTAAACAGACTATCTTTTTGGTTTTCAAAAAATTGTTTTATACTCATTAAGGTTTCATTTGTAAAGGCTATTATGAAAGAACAAGTAACAACATTTAAAAGTAATTGAAATGAACATAAAATAAAATAAAATAAAGTCCATCATGTCTAAGCTCGTGACTGTGTGAGGGTGTTATGGAGGGATATAGTTTACTATATTGTAAGTAAAGTAGTAAAGTGTTTATATAAAAAATAAATAGTTTTCAAAATAATTAACTTAACAATTTACATAATGCTACATAAGGGGATTGGCTTGATCATTTATAAGTTACATAAAGCTACATAAGGTGATTGGCTTGATCACTTAATAAGTTACATAAAGCTACATAAAGGGATTGGCTTGATCCATTAATAGCTCTACACAAATTCAAATAATTAAATAAAAGCTTAGACAAAAAAATTGTAAGAAATAAAAAAAAAAAGGAAGAGAAAATTAATTTTATTGATTCAAGAAGATGACTAAAACAAGAAAAAAAAATCCTTTAGATCTTGTGGAATAATCAATTTATTGATGAAGAAAATTATGGAAAGATGTGTAAATGAGTTATTTTAAGCCAAGAATAGTAAAAAAAAACACCCCTCTTGCTAAAAGGAAATATGCTAGCAGAGAAATTGAGGTTAGGGTTTTCGCTTCCCCTTGTAAAAAGCCAATTAAAGATAAATAAATATCATATTCATGTATTATTATTAATACAAACTAAAAATATATGTAAATTACAATATTACCCTAAAATAGATGGTTTCCTCATGGACTAGAGTAGAATTGTGCCTTGATCCAAGGCTAAAATTATTCCATCAAGTTCTAATCTTTCACTAAAATCGTGGCTTTATGTTCTAATCTTATACTAAAATCGTGCTTTCAACTTTCGATTTTACGCTAGAATCATGTCAAAATGATTCCATAATAATTTGATTTTTTTTCTAAAATGATTCATGTGCGGAACTTGTACTAAAATCATGCTTTCAAGTTACGATCTTTTGTTAGAATCATGTCTTCAAGTTAATTATGATTTTGAAATTTGCTTTCAAATTACGATTTTATACTAAAGTTTGTGTCTTCACAATACAAGACTAAGTTGCAAATTGTAAAAATCTGATCCAACAATGTTGATATTATCCATTTTAAGTATAAGGGTCTTACGGTTTTAAAACGCGTGTATTAGCATGAGATGCGCTCATACTTATATAATACCATAAACCTTCTCCCTTAATCGATGTGGGATGTGACAAAAACTGTTTGGATTGATCATGTGATGCAAGTTCAACCTTCACAAATACCATTTTACTGCGTTGTCTGTCTGAAGGATATGACAGGCATGGGGATTGTGGATGGGGAGGGCCACTCTCATCACTATCTGTCCCCTTCTATCTTCAGACCCCCCAACTCTGGTCAATGGTCTCCTCGACACAGTTGATGACGACACCCGGAGGGCCCTCCTCCCGCTTCTTCTCCAATCATACCCATATGTTTGCAAATTTTATAAATTGTTTTTTTTTATTCCACTTCAATAATGTTCTTCTAAACCTAGGTCTAGGTGGGTTTTTGGGTAAGTTTATCACGATTATATAAAAACAATTTATTTTATATTTTACTATAAATAAATAAAAATTAAATATTGTTAAATAATTTATTTTATTTAATTCAAAAATATATTAATTTTTGATGGGGATATAAAATCGGACCAAGTATCCCACTACTCGACAGCACCTGTAGCCGCGCCACCCGTCCCTCCATACACTTCAAACCTGAGGTCCCGGGCCATTAGCCCAAACATGGATTTGAAAACAGGAGGCCCATATTCACTGGGCCAACCCAAATCCTTCCAATAATGTAGTGAGCAGAATATTCCCTAAAGATAACCTATTCTGGTCCAATCAAGTCCTATTATAAAAGGAAGAAAAAGTAATGAAGACTGTTAGATTGAATCCTCCACGTAAGAGGATTTCCATCCCAATAAACTCCTCACTAACCCCGGTTGCTAAATCTGGCTAACAATACGAGAAACATATCCTCCAATGGGAAGGACTCCTAGTCACCCACCATCATCCACTATAAATACACAAAGCCACCCCATCTGAAAGGTACGCCTATCTCGTATCGTCAATACTAAGCAATATAAGCATTCTCCCTTCTCTCAGAAAGAAACTGACGTAGGCACGAGCCACGCACGCCGCCGACCCCTTCCTCTTTCTTCTTGCAGAGGAGTGCCACATCCAAAGCCCGCGATCAACAGAAGAAGAAGAGCATCCCACTCACTCGACAACTAACAAATACATCCCAAATTCGCTGCAACCCGGTCCAAATTCAAATGACTCTCACACGCTCCAGCCCCCAGCCTTCCGGCTGAGCATCATCATTGGCGCTCGTTCGTGAACGACTGTTCTACACAAACATAACCGATTTCGGCCATCGACAGATCAACTAGGAACACAAGCAGAGCAACGCATCCTACAAGGGTGCCGCACTCCACTGTGATGCACAAAGAAAGCCACCAAGGCCAAGCAGTAAACGATCCAAAGCAACACAAACGGCGGAAGACCTCGCCTGTCAACCAACGCTTGATAGAGGAGATAGAACAACTCACTAGACAAATACAACCCCGAAGAGCGACAGATCGGAAGCGTCACAATGTTCCTCCACCAGGGACACGGCCATGGTATTCCCCCGCCAAATACCGGCAGGCGACCGGTCGCTTCGGGCACGGGCCACAACTAGCCCCTGTGGGAAGAGAACCGAGCAGGCCACGTAGGACGGGCGAGAACGCAGAACCACAACATCCCCACCGATCACAAGAGCGCATACATGGGAGCAGTTGTCTGTGGACCTCCCAACAAGAGCTCAGCCATGTAGCTGGTGTATAAAGCATGCACTTTACACCATGGATACCTCTGTGCAACAAACACCTCACCTTTCACCCCTCGAGGTAGCAAACTCACCCGCTCCCGCCCAAATCTCGGGATGCCTCGCGTAGAAGCGTTTCGATGGCACTCAAGGATCCAAAGAGACCATCTCAATACCTATAAGAATCGGGCGAGCTGTAATACTGGTATCCAGACTTTGCCCGGTGCATGCTCGCCACCACCTCGAAGGCCCTGGGCTATATTCTGTTCAACGTAATCCCTCTTTCAACGACATTTCTTCATTCAGAGAGTTATCACCCGCGTCTGGTCTCCACTTCATCGCCTAGTGGACATGCCAGAAGCCGAGCTACCATCCGTTAACCATCAAACAAAAGGAACACAGTGAAAATTTGAAGTCATACGTAAACGGTTTAATGTCGAGTCCTCGAAGATGTGATGTACTCGACGAAAAGTCATTGTCGCCTTCATCATGGGTCAGGGTGCACCCAAAGACCTGATGTTCCTCATCTCAAAGAACCCTCGCTAACATGGCCGATGTCCTCGCCAAAGCCGAAAAATACAACGGGAGAGGAGGCCCTCTCAATAAAGAAGGAGAGCTCTTCCGCGAAAGGACAAAAAGACGACAGAGAAGCGACGGGGATCTGAGTCCCAAGAGGTAAGGCGGCGACCGTGAGGAAATCGGGCAGAGCAGGAGCGATCCCCAAAGACGAGCCAATCTTAGGATCACCCGGGCCCGTCACGTGCCTAAAAGACTATCAGACGCTTATTCGCCAAAGACGCCAATTCCTCACGCCTCGTCACGTTCTCCATGAAGTACTCTGAATGAAAGGTCTTAAGATGGCCAGCGAGATGAAGTCAAATCCCGCTACCGCAGATAACATTGGGTGATCGCGAGTTCCAGGACCATGGATATCAAACACCATAACTCAGATACGCTTGAGAAGAGAGATAGAGCATTCGACACAAATACGGGATATCTACCCGCCGGCTTTATATCTCGGGGGAACCAAGCTCGCGCTGCACTAACCAATCCAGTCTCCGCCGCCCACCACCACCTCGTCGTGACGACCCGCCCAAAGACGCTGAACCCCCGGGGGGGAAATCCACGTGATCTCAGGAGGATTCGCTGGAGGAGGAGGATCTAGTTTCGCTTCTGAAGGCCCACTTGGCGCAAAGATAAGACCTACACACTGAGGTACAACAAGATCTAGAAATGCCGCGAGTCGACACTACTATCACATTCTCCGACTCGTACTCGGGAAGCGTCGCCATGCCTCCCATGACGACCCACCCTGCAATCCGCGCAATTGTGGCAAATACAACGTCCATCTGGTCCTAGTAGACAACGGGAGCTCCTACCGACATCATTTTGCATCGGCCTCGACAAAATGGAATTGAAGAGAAAAGCTGTAACCTCGCACCCATCTCCGCGGTTTTCGGGGAGAAAAGGTGTTACTCATTGATCGATCCAACTCTGCAGGTTAACTCGGGAGCCCTCTTGCCAAGCAAACGACACGCTAGTGGTTTCGCAGTGACTCAGCCAGCCTATAATATGTCGGGCCGGGCGTGCCCGCTCACCAGCATAAAAGCCATCCTCGCATACCACTCCTGCAATCACCCCGACAAGTAGTCTGGGTGTCTGGACTCGGCTCTCGCGGGCCGCCGGGAAAACGAGAATGCTACACCGCCAGTGAAAACAAAAACGGCCGACAATGTGAGCATGGGTGAGCTTGATATGCGTGGATGAAGTGTTCACTCTACCGAGCCCTCGAAGAGCCGGAACCAAAGAATATCGATGACGACCTGCAGCATCCGGGCCTTATATAGGCTCCACCAGCAGAAGGTCCGCCAAAGGCCTCTCACACGCCTTAAGACAGAACAGTGACACCTGATGGAGCCAGGCCGACATGAGTGGCATCGACCTCGCAAAATATCATCACTCATAAACTAAACACCAACCCATCTCTCAAGCCTAAGTAAGGCAAACTGTGGTTTCGCACTGCAGAGACAAAAGGCCATCAACGAAGAGGTGGCCTGCTAAGCTCCTCCTGCCAGGCAATCAAAGAGGGAACTGCAGAGTGGTTACACAATGTTGTGCTCTGCCAAGAAAGCAAATGGCAAATGGCTATTCCGCATTGATTTCACCGGGATATAAACAAAGCATGCTCCAAAGGACAGCTTCCCCCTACCCCGGATCGACCTTATCGTAGATGCCACAAAGAGCCATGAGCCTTTAGCTTCATGGATGCCTCCTGCTATAACCAGATAAGCATGGACCCTGACCAGAGAAGACACCAGTCACCCCACACGTGGACCCATCAAGCATTCTGCAATGCCGTTGGCTCAAGAATGCAACCTACCAAAGGTTAGTGAACCGGATGTTTCAGAAACAGATAGGCACAACGATGGAGGTATACATAGATCGACATGCCGTAAAGTCCGCACAAATGCAGATCCACACGTCACCTCCGAGACGCTCCAGATCCCGAGGGATTATAAAATGAAGTCGAATCCAATAACTCTCTCTACTGTCGGCCGAAAATTTCGGGCTTCATAGTCAACCACAGGAATCAAGCAAATCCGATAAAATAAAAGTATCAAGCACATGCCATCACCATCGGGGATAAAGCAAAGTACAACGACAATCAGGAGGATTCACTGGGTCATTCGTGTCCGTAAGTGACAAATGCCAACCTTCTTCCAAGTTTTGAAGAAAGTTTTCAACGGGATGAGAAATGTGAAGAAGCCGCCAGAATCTTGAAAACATACTCGAGCTCGCCACCCATTCCTAGTAAGCTTAGATGAAGGAGAACTCCTCATTGTATTGGCGATATGGATTTTCAACTAGCGGTGCTGAGTCGAAGCAAGAGCGGGTACGGCACCAGAATCTGCTCTGTCGAGCCACGAGGGGGGCGCAGGGAAGGTATGAAGGCGGAAGAAAATTAATACTAGCTCGGTGATTGCATGGCTCGGAACCGTCCTTATTTCCGGGGGCTCCGCACCCGCCCAGGGAGTCCAGGCCAAGATACCAGAGGCGTTATTTTTATAAACCGAGAGGTCTACGGGAGGTTGATGAAATGGGCCATAGAGGCGACGGAGTCGGTTCGGTCTGAGCGAAAATAGCCGTAGGGACGGATCTGTGGGTTTCATCATGGTCGCCGTGGGAGCTTCGCAGAGGCCGCCCCGATCAAGGGACGAGCTCCACAATATGAGCTTCTCTGTGGATGGAGCCTCAATGCCTTGAGGAAGCGGACGGGTTTAATCGACCTCACCGGAGAGTATAGACATTGAGTATGCACTCAGGTTTGGGTTTCACGCGCCTCTAACAACGGCGAATACGAGGCCCAGTAATAGCAGGCCTCAATCTCGCTCATTCATTAGAGGTCGATCCAGGTTAAAGTCCATAGCGACTCAATGGTGGTCGAATGGTGAAGACATCGAGGCCCGAGGTGAGAAGATGATTACATATCGCCTTGAGGAGTCAGGTGATTTATTAAAAGTTTGTATCGGTTCGGATCAAGTACGATCCCAGGGAGGCAGGGAGGGAATTCCGGGTGCCAGCGGCTTTTGTGAAACCCCAGCTCTGAGCGCTGCGGGGAAGACATTGGGGAATCAGCGCGTCAGATGTGCCTCGCGAGCCCTCCATTGACCCTTATGGCATAGTAGTCGCCCCAGTAGGGTCGTCTGGCTGGATGGATTTTTATTTGGGAATTATATTAATAATGGAACCTTGCAGACTGACCCGAAGACGGCTAAAGATTAAAGTGAGATCCTCGGGTTGCAAATCCTGAGGAAGCCTGCAGCGAGGATTCTTCACGCCTTTCTAAAATGCATCGCAGGAGAGGGCCCCGAATACGTGCTAAGAGAAGTGCGAAGGCATATCGCGGGAACCATGTCAGACTCGAACATTGGCGGAAAGTTTTGAAGCGGGGATACTTATTGGCCCATGATGCTTTCGAATCACGACCAGCCTGGTCAAAGATCTGAGTCGCGGGAACACGCTAAAATATCACGCCTCAGCGAGCCTCGACATCAATCACCCATTACAGCCGCTTCCCGGCGCGTGGGGGTTGGACATATTGGGACCCTTGCCCATTGCGAAGGCTTGATGTAAATTACTGTCGTGGCGGTATATTATTTCACCAAGTGGGGCGTAGAGCCCTTAGCCACAATCACGGAAGCTGAAGATCTGTGACTTAGTAGGCGACGCGATAATTATGCGGTCGGTGTCAAGAGCCTTGGTCTCGGATAACGGAAAACAGTTTGATAGCATAAGGTCGAGGACTTTTTGTGCAGGAGCTCGGGGTAATTAAAAATTACTGTCGTCGCCATTTCGCTGCAATCAGATGGACAAGCCGGAGTCTGTCGGAACCCTCGAGGCGCCACAAAAACCCGAAATTTGGAAGAATTTGAAGGGGAGTTGGTCGAACCTCCCACGAGTCTTGCCTTGGGCTATGGGGCGACGCAAAATTCGACAACGGGAGACTCCATTTTACTTTGGCTTTGGCCTGGCAGGTAGCCCTGTTGAAGTTAGAGTAAAGTCTCCAGTCGGGCAGCCTCGGAGGAACAAAGCGAGAGGCCTGCGTTTGAACTTAGAGCTCTGGGCGAGAAGCGTGAGCGGGGTTCAACGGCGTCTGAGGAGGAATACCAAAGGAAGGCAAGAGTGGCACTACAACGAGAGTCGGGCCCCGAAGTTACGTGCGGAAGTTTGGTCTTGAAAAAGCTCTGCGCACGAGGAAAATCCGGCTACATGGGAAGAATTTAGGCCTAATTGGGAGGGCACTTATATTATATCTCGGGTGTCGGGGCCCAGGGGAAATTATGAGCTCAACTGAGAGAGGAAGGAAAAATCTTCACGGCACACATGGAATGCAGACATCTTAAAGTAGCACATCGGTAGGCATCGAGTTCGTAATAAGGCCTTATGATTTCTAGGTGACGAGTGGGGCGAGCACTGATTGTCTATTCGGATGTCTCAAACGGTTCGGGCATGTAAAATAAATAAATAAATAAATAAATACATATACAATGGAAAATTCACAGAAATAGAAGTACATCTTTATTTCAAGTCATGGTTGGATACAATCAATGGTGTCCTTGATTACATCATAAAAGCATACGATCTGAAGCAATTCCCTGCACCGTACTTGCGTATCTAGCTGGTTCCTCTCTGATGCTTTCGGTGCAGGCAATACCCTCGAAAAAAAAAAAAAAGGGAAGGAGACAAGAGAAAAGACATAATGAAAGAAGACAGAAGAGGAGAAAAAGATGGGGACGGAGGAGAGAAAGAAGAAGAAGCCGGATGAGAAGCGTTGGAGATGGAAAGAAGAAAAGAAAAGAAAGAGGAGAGGTATAGCGGAGAGAGGAGAGGAAGAAGGGCGGGGTGAGGGCGGGATCAGCCATCCCTACTGTGGGACGCATTCCACTGGCTTGAGAGCTAGAGATAACATAACTCCATAAAGGGAAACTAGGGAAGAACATAACTCCCACACGGAGGGAGATTCGAGGAAGCTAGATCGGAGGGTGAGAGGAACAATGACGTAGAACATCAACATTCATGCTTCTACAAACTTCATCAGCCCGATTATGGAAGCCAGAAATCTTAGCGTAAGGCACGGAGGCATGAGAGACCTGTTCTGGAGAAAGCTTGCAGAAGGCATACCGCAATGGGTTCCAAATTCCCCATCGTCCGGCATTAAAGCGGTTCGCACCTTTTAAATGCTGGAGACTGACGGCTCCTCTCATAGCGCCTCTTCATACGAAGTGTCTCTCCCCACAGATGGATTACCACACAGCGGTGATTCACACGGTGCGCCGTACGGCGCCATAAGCCCGGGTTGCTCACTCGGCGGGCTCTCCCTTCGACACGACGGACGAGCTCTTGTTATCGGGATGAGCTCTCCGCCCGACCTGGGCGGGACCAGGCTCCTCTTATTTATCGGGGCCAGGCTCTCCCTTCAAGCCTGGGCGGAGGCGAGCTCTACTATTTGCTCGGGCGGGCTCTCCGCGGCACGGGCGAGACGAGCTCCTACTGACTGCTCGGGGCTGAGCTCTCCGCGGCCACGGGCGGACGAGCTCCTCTTTGTATCGGGGCGAGCGCTACGTACTGCAAGCGGACGGGCTCCTCCTTACAAATCTCATTGGCGAGGCTCTCCCTTCAACCACGGACGAGACGAGCTCCTACTGGCTGCTCGGGGCGAGCCCTTCTGCACGGCACTTCTGAACGAGACAGGCTCCTCCTGAATCATTGAGCTCTCCCCGCCCGACACGGGCGGAGGCAGGCTCCCACTATGCTACCAGGCAGGCCTCCAGCGTACTTCAAAGCGAGATGGGCTCCTCCTACAAATCTCATTGGCGAGCTCTCACTAACACGGGCGGACGAGCTCCTACTTATTGTATCGGGACGAGCTCTCCCTTGACACGGGCGACGAGCTCCCTCACTGTTCTCCGGGGCAGGCCCTTCTGTACCTCAAGCAGACGGGCTCCTCCTGCAAAATCTCATTGGCCAGGCTCTCCACCCTTCAGCCGCACGGGCGGGACCCAGGCTCCTACTGGTATCGGGGGCAGGCCCTTCTACGTACCTCGAAGCAGACAGGCTCCTCCCTACAATCCTTGACAGGCTCTCACTTCCAACACGGCGGACGAGCTCCTGCATTTATCGGGGCGAGCCGCTGCATGCACTCTAACCAGGCGGGCTCCTCCTACTGAGAAGCTCTCATTGAGCTCTCCCTACCCTTGGCACACGGGCGGGCGACTCGCATTTATCGGGGCGAGCCTTCTCACGTACCGCACCAACAAGCAGGCTCTCCTGCAAATCATTGAGCTCTCCGTAACCTGGTGGAAAGAGCTCCTACTATTTATCGGGGCGAGCTCCCCTTTGCGCTACGACGAGCGAGCTCCTATTATTTATCGGGGCGAGCCCTTCTCCATGCCTCAACGAGCGGGCTCCCTCCCACAAATCATTGGCAGGCTCTCCCGCAACACGAAGCGACGAACCGCACTATTGCTCCAGGGCGAGCCGCCTCGCCTCAAGCAGGCAGGGCTCCTCCCTGCAAAATCATTAGCGAGCTCTCCCTTGGCCACGAGGCGGACGAGCTCTCGCATTTGCTCGGGGCAGGCTGCTGGCCTCCGCAACCACGAAGCGGGGCGGCTCCTATTTATCGGGGCAGAGCCCTTCTACGGCCTCAAGCAGGCAGGCTCCTCCTCTGAAGCCTCATTGTGAGCTCTCCCTTGACCGCAGGCGGGCGGCTCCTACTGGCCATCGGGGCGAGCCCTTCTGCATGCGCTACCAGCCAGACGGGCTCCTCCTGAATCATTGGCGAGCTCTCGGCTTCCAACGAGGCGAGGCAGAGGCTCCTACTTGCTCGGGATGAGCCGCTGCATGCTAAAGCAGACGGGCTCCTCCTGCACTGAAAATCTCATTGGCAGGCTCTCCGCCCGGCCGCAGGCGAGGCGAGCTCCCTCACGCTTATCGGGGCGAGGCCCTTTGCATTACTCTGAAACGAGGCGAGGCTCCGCCACTCTGAATCTCGTGTGAGTTTCTGCCCAGCCTTGAGCAGACGAGCTCCTGCATTGCTCCGGGGGCGAGCCGCTTCTACGTACTGGCTTAGAGCGGGCTTCTCTAATCATTGTGAGCTCTCCGCTGCCGCGGCGGGGACGAGCTCCTACTTTATCTTCCCGGGGGCTGAGCCCCTCGCGGTACTTGAACGGATGAGCTCCCTCACTCTGAGCTCCATTGAGCTCTCCGCCCGGCCACGGGCGAGACGAGCTCCTGTGCTCGGGGGCGAGAGCTCTCCGCCCAGCCGCGGGCGAGACGAGCTCCTGCTTGGTTTATCAAGGCAGAGCCGCCTGCATCACTACCAGTGAGGCGGGCTCCTCCCTACAATCTCATTGGCCAGGCTGCTCAGCCCCGGCCACGGGGCGGGCGAGCTCCTACTATCTTTCGGGGCAGGCCCTCTTGTACTTGAATAGATGGGCTCCTCCCTGCAAAATCTGCATTTGGCCAGGCTCTCCGCGAAGCCTGACGAGGCGAGCTCCCATCTGTCGGGGCGAGCCCTTCTACGGCTACACCTGTGGGCTCCTCCTGCAATCTCACATTGGCCTGACTCTCGCCCGGCCTGGGACGGCTCTAGTTGCTCGGGGCAGAGCCCTTCGTACTACAGCAGACGGGCTCCTCCTACAATCATTGGCAGCTCTCCAGCTGCCTTAGCGAGATGAGCTCCTTCTATCTTTGGGGCGAGCCACTACGACATGCCCAAAACGAGATGGGCTCCTCACTCTAATCTCATTGGCGAGTTCTTCGCCCGGCCGCAGACGGACGAGCTCACACTATCTATAGAGCCCGAGCCGAGCGCGCAGCTTGGCTGTACTTGAACGAGCCCGGGCTCCTCCTTCTACTTATTCTTTATTGGCTTGAGCTCATAGAGACCTCTCCTTTACGGTATGTATAATCAAGCTACAATAGAGCCACATACCTTTGGCAAACCTAGCCTCGCTTGAACTTCAAATAGGAGCACGTGAATGAAAAAGGCCAGTCCAACACCGCGGGTGAGGCAGCGAGGGCCACGGGCCCCGAACCAACAAAGTTCCATACGCTTTTGTCGGTAGCCGAAACCACGCGGTGGGACGAGCGATCTACAAAGGTTAAAACGATCTGGTAGAATTCCTATGATCCTGACTCGAGATGGCGCTGGTCGAGAAAAAGAGCAAATAACATAGAATTTCCGGGGGAGGCAGTATCCATTAAAAATTAATACGAGAAGTAGGCCAGGTCAACGAAAAAAAAATGATGAGTGCTAGGATGTCAGTATCAAGTAGGCCTCGGTCCCAACAAAAATTGGTTGCGGAGGCGAACACCTCGGATGTGATGTCGAGCGAAGGAGCGAAGGGCTCAAGCATGAGTACTAGGCTACGGGGATTGGTTTGTACCGAAAGATTTCTGCACCTCTCCATCGGCAGGAGGTGAAGTCGAAATCGGATCGGGTACCGCAGCGGCGACTTCTGGCTGGCAAGCCATCCGAAGCCCGGGCACGGCTGGTCCCTTGATTGCCTAATGACCTCATCCCTCTGGCGAACAACCATATCCTCGCGCGAGGCGAAGTGGGTGTGAAATAAACCTTCTCGCTTAGTACATCTGCGAAGTAAATCCCGCGGCGAAGGAGGACTCATAATACAGGCGGTCTCGGCGATCTCCTTGCCCTCGAAATCTACCAGCGACAGTAATTTCAGGGTGTTTACCATTTAGTCCGAGCTGCGGTGGCGCGCAACCATTTTTGTGAATCTGTTGCGCCAACTGAGCTTCGACCGAGGTTCGCTCTGGCGTTGACGCGGGCGGATTGCGACACCCTGAACGCAAACCGAATCGTAGTGCGGGCGAAGAGTTCGTCTCGGTTCTACGGGCTCTCCTGGCGGTGTCCGGCCCTCGGGACGCGTACGCTTTGACGATCGCGAGCGCGATGAAGTATCGCCGGATCGGCGTAGAAGTCTCTATTTCTTGAGACAAATCTTTCACTCGTCCACGCTTCGTCAGCTCGAAGTCAAAGAAGTCACTTTCGCCTTATAAATTCGGGCGATCCTTACATGTTTCTCATTCGGTTTTGGCTTTTTCGAAGCCCGACCGCTTCAAATAGTGGCGGCTGAAAACACAATTAGAACTAAACACGAGCCATCGGAGAGTTAGCATAATTATCGCTTACAGAAGCAAATCCACGAAAAAGCCAGGCAACCTAAATACGGCCCAGACAACTCCTTTGATCTGCCGATATGAATCATTGAGGGGATGGATGAAGCTTGACACCAGCCCGAAACTCCGGCAGTAAGATAACCAAAGAATATTTGACTTCATCAACCTTCGGTTTGTTTTTTCTCTCGACTGTACCACGGGGATGGCAGCCGGTCACGAAGGAGCGTCTTTATAGTTATGAGCCAGCTGCCAGCGGTGATCGCGCCTAAAGCGAGGGATTCCCCACTGCAAGTGGGCTCGAGAAGAGAGCGAACAAGAACGGGGAATCTTGGCCAGCGGGACGGGGCCCTTTCGGCGGACGCTGGATGAGGACTTGAAGTGCTTCTAATCTCCCGAACTTTGTTGCGAGGAATTTGGTGATCCCTCTTGGGGGAGGGAATCTGTTTTCCTCCTCATACACTCAGGGGTTTTTCGAGATATCCTTTCAGGTTGGTGAGATCTCCTCGGGTAGGAAATACGACGGGCTCGAGAGAAAACTCCCGGAGTAGGGAGGCGAAGGCCACTAAACGGAAGATTTTGGCGAGGACTTGGGGCCGGTTGGCTGGGGACCTCCAGGGTATGGCTAGTAGGGAGCGAGAGCGAGCATTCAATCAAAGCGGGCGGCAATGATATCTTTGTCGCTAAGCTCAAGGCGAACATCTGAAAATCTGAGGAAACTGGGTCGAATTATTCAGCTTGACCTTAGATGAATTAAACCAAAAGGTAAAAGGATACTCACGAGAAGGTTGCTCGGGCGCTCACGTTGCAGAGCTACGCTAGAGGTGTCTTCCACATCTAAAGAGTTGGCCGCTTTCGGTTGGAGCCAGCGGCGAAGAAATGTCGAACTTTCCATGTCCTGAGAAGAAGGAATGAAATCAGAAGAGAGCTCGGGCGTCGAGGAAAATAAATAAACCCTCGGCGGTAGCGACTCGGATTAAAATGCGGGAAGCGAAACACATTGGACGCCCGAGTCCCTTGTCTGCAAAAAAGACGGCAAACCTGCTAAAATTGCGTGATATCATTTAGGGGCGGTTTAGGGAAGCCGAATGTAATCTTTGAAGAGCTTTGTTTTGATGAAAGTGCGATTGACGGGGCCGTTGTCGTCGACCTCGAAAAAAACATACCATTGAACGCGGAGTAGCATCTTGATCGAAAAATCGAGAGGGAGCCATACGAACACCGGGAAGAGCGGGGTATGCGTTCATGAATCGACTCGTATGAAGGGTCTGACCTTACTCGGTCCCACTTCATGGCATGACGGCAACTTTGAAATCAGGCCCCTTAGGATATTTGATCGGGTTTATTTTTCCTTTTACCTTTACGAAGGAGGGAGCGCCAGCGAAACATCTGCAGGGATGCGGCGGTCAAACGATTGGGGACTTCCTAAGCTAGGTCGGAATCGGCATCAACGAGGGGACCGCTAGCATGGATGCAGCAGATGAAGGCGGTCGAGCCCATGTAACAGACCGGTATAAGCAAAAAACACCCAGAGGCTAAGCCCCGGGATGACGAAATCGGGAAGAAGCGTGAAGCCTGCTTGAATAAATAGAAGGTTAAGAGACGGAGGAAGGCCCGAAGCGAAGGGTCGTCAAAGCGGAAGGAGCCGGAGGCGCGAGCAGGGGTCATTATTAATATCCAGAATAATGGCGCGACGAGGCTAATTCGAGATGGACACGCGGAGTAAGCGATCGGCGAGAAACAATTCTGATGCCCGCGGTCGGTACAAGGGGGTGGGGCGACTTGATGGGGATATAAAATCGGACCAAGTATCCGCTCCTTGACCCAGATCGACGATGGGGCTAGTGCCTCACCACAGGTGTCCCTCAAGCGATGACGGTCTCAGAGCTCATTGAAGCTGAACATGGTTGGAAAAATGGGAGGCCCGTATTGACTGATCAGCCCGAATCCTTCGATAGCAGAGGAAGATAGAATATTCCCTAAAAGATAACTGTCGTCTGATCAAGTCTATTATAAAAGGAAGAAAAAGTAATAGAAAAGCGGGTTAGATAGGAATCCTCAGTAAGAAAGGAGGATTATCCCAGATCAAACTCCCTTGACTTCATCCAGTTTGCTAAATCTAGACTAACAATATGAGGAAACATATCCTCCAATGGGAAGGACTCCTAGTCATCGGACGATCATCCACTATAAATACAAAGCCACCCCATCGGTGAAAGGTACGCTCATTCAGACGTCAATACTAAGCAATATAAGCATTCTCCCTTCTCTCGAAAGAAGCGGCTTAGGCGTCGGACGGCCTCGGATTGACCCTCGTAGGCCCCCCCGCTTCCTCTTTTCTTCTTGCGGAGAATTTGCCATCCAGAACTGTAGATCAATGACCCGGCGGCGTCTCACCGCCAGCCTCGACAAGTAAACGACCTACCCATCAAACCATGTGTCGAATTGACCGGTGACCCACCTACGCTCTCCGGCCAGTTAGGTTAGAAAAAGCATCATCAATTTTAATTTAATAAAAAATTAAAATTAAAATTAAATAGTATAGGAATTTCACATCTGACCGTATCCACAAGCCCCTATATTTAAGCATGTTGGCAAGACATTAATTATTGTTACTCTATCAACTTTGAAATGATCCAATTTCATTTTATTGAAGATTTGATTATTGAACTCCATCAGGCCACAGTCTTGTTTTTCACAAGATAAAAAACTTTTGTGTGTGTGTGTGTGTATATATATATATATATATATATATTACAGAGAATGGAAATATCAAATATTCTATTTCTAAATTTAAATCATCAAGATTTTTTTTTTTGAAGATCATTTAATAAAGGTAAAAATTGCCTTTTTCTTGTATAAAAGAGCAATTAAAGCCACACATGGGACATTCATTATGGAAGTAGGCTTCAATAATGGCGAAAAAACAGAGCATGGGTAGATAGAAGATCGAAATGAAGAAAATCGAGAAGAAAAGCTCTTTGAGATCACCTTCTCCAAGCATCTTACTGGCCTCTTCAAAAAAGCCGGCGAGTTCTGCGTTTTATGTGGCGTAGGGGCTACTTAGTCATCGTCTTCTCCCCGTAGAGGCATTCGTTTTTCGGCCACTTCCCTCCCAAACCTTGTCATGATGGGTTTCTTGAGAGGGAGAAAGACTCATGTCTGTAGCTTGTTTAGGGGCAAGTGCGGCCTTGAGCATGTGCATAAGTACCCTCCTCGATCTTGTCATCAATGGAGTTTCTTAAGAGGAGAAAGACTCATGTCTTTGTTCCGAAATTGCGTGCTACACATGAGCACGTGCATAGGTAGTACCTGGAGGCGCTTGGGAGGTTGGAAGTGAAGAAGGAGCATGAAGAGGTGCTGGCGGAGACAACGGGTTTTGGTGGGACGCCACCATTGAGAGCATGGGGTTGAACGAATTGGAGCAGTTTGGACGATGACGATGATGATGATGATGGAGGGCGGGCCTTCATCCACCATGATGGTTGAATATGCGTTAGTAAAGCGAAATAATTCAATTTTTCGAAAGGGTCGCGGTAATTTAGTCAAATCGAAATTTCTTTAGATGCCGGATAATGGCAATTTCACCATTGGAATCGTTTCGTGAGATCCCAAATTCTGCGCGTCAATCTTTTCGAATTTCGAGGCAGTAGGAATTTGCGTTTTCGAGGGCATCGAGGAGTCTAGCGACATAGCCTTTGTTTGAGTGGCTCACATTGAGCCACATGTCAAGTAGAGAACAAGTCAAACACAATTCTAAGTGGGGCCATGTGAGACATGTGTTACCATATGATTGGATGGAAATCCAAAGTAGATGGATAAATGGATAAGGGTAATCCAAAGAGAGCCACTAAGAGAGTGACATGTGGCAAGTGAGGACAATCCCACTTGACCCATGCCCAGACTAAATAGGTGGGATGGGATAGAGGAAGGGGGGGTGAGAGAAGAGGAGAGGAAAGGAGAAGTAGAGAGAGAGAACACATGTTCTCTCACAGGAATTTTACCGGCGATCGGACCAGAGTCGGTTGTTAGGAAGCGAGAGCGAAGTTCTTCCTCACGCGGCGAAGCTTCAAGTAGGGACCGAAATGCGGGAGTTCGACAAAATCGAGGTAGGGGGTTTTTCTCATACTGAGTTGTTCTTGTCTAAAAGCTTCATAGAAAATGGTTTGGGTGTTGTGAGTAGGAATATTGTAGTGCATTTCGGTTCCAAAGAAATGGGACCGAATGCTTGATGAGGAGATTGTCCTTTGACACTCCATGGCTGGATTGGGAATGTTTTGGACAGTTCGAAACTGACTTTTGGACTGAAATTGTCCATGTGTGTTGCTTGCATGTTATCGCTTGAAATGAATAGCATGAATTGTGTGTGAAAAATGATATGTTAATGCATGTGGAATTGATGTGTTAAAATGATGGTTGCATGGCATGAAATCATATTGTGATGAAATATAACTGTGCATGAACCATGAAAAATTGAATATATGAATTGGCATGATTGCATTCATGTGCACGTAGCATTGCGTCTAGTCGAGTGCGGGTGTAGTGTGATGTTAAATTCGCCATTCTTGGTGAATGTGAGTGGTGGGCTCGGAAATGGGACAACCTCCAAGGTTGAGACCTACGGTTAATTAAATCAAAAAAATGATAAAAGTCACGTGTGTTAGAGCTGACGAGTTGGGTAGATCCCCGGTAGGGTGAAGTCTGAATTCATGCGGTTAGACGCATGATCGCGGTGGTGAAGGGAGTGAGTAAAAATGTCGGAAGGTGTACGTTGATCCTGCGGTGTAACCCTGAAAAAGACGTGGCCCATAAATAAACACACGAAATTTGATGAAAATTCAAATGAGTATTAGAGGTTGGTCCAATGAGCGAGTCATTGGGTGAAACACTAATGACTGGTTTTCACACTTGGTCCTACATGTGTGAGGGAGTTGGTCGGGACTCGGGGTATGTCATGAGTAGTCTCATCTCATGCATGACATAAAATCATTCCATGAAAGAACTGCATTATGTGGAATGACAGTGGATGTTTGTGTGCCATTACAGCACATTTTAGGTGGGGAGTAACCCTTATAGGAAAATTCAATTACTGGGCATTGCTCACCCCGTCGTGGGAATAACAATTGCAGGTGCCAGAGGTATAACGAGTGACGAAGCTCATCTAGGACCTCAATTTTGAACAAAAAGACCAAATTTGGTCTCACCTTGTATTTGATAAATTTTGGGTAGAAAACCCAGTTATGCATTGTAATCAAAGAAAACTGAGTTGTAATTAAACTCGTTCTGTATAAATTATGCATTTTGTCTAGTTTTTCGGGCTTTTAGGTTGTATTTGTAATACATAAGATTAACCTATGTTGGAATTTAGGGTGCCTGAAAGGAAGGAAAAGGAGAAGTGAGTGCGGGAGGAGGCCGAGGAATGGGCTCGCGCCCGTTGAGTCCTCTGTCACACCGAGAAAGTCATTGCGATAAGGTTCCCTTAACCTTACTGTGTCGCGATCAGGATAAGCATCTATGTCGGTAGGGCACATAGGCAGTGTGACGCCGAGGCACGGGGTCGTTGGTGATTGTCAAACACTACGGAATACATGTAGCCATTGAGTGCCTCAATGCCACAAAATGGGTGTCTCTCTACCCGAGACTCAAACATATGTAAAAATGGCCACGTCGGGCCCATACATCCATACTCATCAAAATATCCAACTATATTACAATAGTTTCAAGAGTTAACTACACTCTTATACAAACATGTTTCATACATGTTTTACAAAAATATAATCAGCCACATGTGAAGAGCTTAACCTGTGACCTACGAGAAAAGTGGCGCGCCGTCTTCTGAGCTCTCCGTACACACGAGGGGATCCACGATGGGGTAGCGATGCCCGGTAGTTGAATTTTCTTACTTGGGTTTACTTCCCACCTAAGTGCTCATGCAATGACAAACACACATATTCAAGTGAATTCACCCAGTTCCTGCTGAGATGTCTACATGCTACAATCTCATGCCTCGAGTCTCCACTTAGAGCTCTCACACATGCTTGTTGCATGTATGAAATTGTTTCAAACAAATCTATTGTTTTACTTTGTGAACAACTTCTGTTGATCGGACAGAAACACATATAATTTTATGGCGTCATTACCGGGGCTATTGACTGTCGCAGCAGTGATGCGATGGCTTCTTAGTGGGGACCAAATGACATTTGAACCAGTTTATAACAAAATTACCAAGGACTATTATCTAATCCCGGGCAATTTTGCCATGAACATGTTGACATTATACTATATAAACCAAAAATCTCCTAGAGTAAATCCTTTTCAAAGTTTGGTTTTGGTCTGAGTAATGCACCAAGTGCCTGGTCGACAAGTAATAAAATGGTTAAGTCAGGATATGTCGTCGCGGAGATCTCGAATTTTAAGTATTCACCACAGATTACTCGATTTCCATACTATTTGGACCACTAAATGATAGTGAGAACTAACATTAGTCTTCGGAAAATTAAAGAACAAAGGGAAATAAGCGAAATGAACAATAAACTTGAATATAAAGAATAAGAATAATTAATAGTTAGGAAAGAATAGAAGTGAATAGTTATCGTTTAGAGAACGCATTAAGATCAATGCTATTGTGAAGTTTCAATTCCACAATTTGTCAACTTGTTAATTTTGCTTGTGAATTTCAGATTTTAAAATCTGTCAAGGCGTTAATAGTTGACTGGATCTCTCATACTTCACATTCATTATCTAATTTTTGTTTTGGTCTCTCGAATAGAATTAGATAACTACTTTTTAATAGAGACCTGGTGGGTATTTTTTCTTTTTGTCACTTAGTACCCATTTTATGGGTGTACACATAGCTCCCAGTTATCGGTCGAGCAAGGATATACAACTTCGAGGGTTACTCTTCCTCGAATTAGAATAGATCACCCTCTCCTTGAGTTGGAATCTCGTGCTCACGGGATTAGCTGTGATCGAATTGATGAACTCTGCTTTATTTAGAATTGATAACAATTCAACTCGTTCTTGTTGATTTCAAGTGAGAAGAGGATTTATCAAAGCTAAACTCACAAAGCTCATTAGATCTCTGACCCTAACGGGTTAATATACCTTCAAAAGAAATATTCATAACTCCCGGGTTTGTCATCTCTGTGTCACTGGAGGACCTCCTTGAAATCGGAAACGATGAAACACTTCTTAATACGGGTATAAGAGCGATATTCAGATCAAAAACTTTAAACCCATGGCAAAGTAAATTCGTGCATTAGCAATTTCTTGGAAGGCGCTGCAATAGGAAAGATAATTTCGACAATAGCATTCACTTAATCATTGGGTTCTCAAATTCTTGAATTACACACTACTGACATTCCTACGATCATAAGAATAACTGCATTTCAGGCTGGATGGCCAAGAGATTCGAAATTTTATGCGAACTTCAACATTCGGTGGTAATTTGAAAAGAATTAGATGCGCATACGAAGCTTTGGCTTCCAGCGATAACATCAGATTCAGAAAATAAAGAAAAATGGAAACGATAAATCTAATCTAATCTCTAACTATCAACATTGAAGAAAATAAAAGAAAAGGAAGAAAAGAAAACTAAAAATAAAATAAAAGAAAATAGGCCTTGGCTATCGGACCTCTCAAATGCGTGGCCTTGACTACTTTCCCGCCACGGATAATTTGCGTATTTATAGGGTTTTCAATTGGGCCTAATTCCGTCGGAGTCCTTGTGGATTTACCAGTTGGATTTGGCCCATGTTAAAGATTCAGTATGACCTCAATTCCTTATCGCGACATCATCCGTATGCAGCGACCTCGATCTGCGTCAGCGACCTCGACTTCTTAATACATGTAGCCTTGGTGATCATTAGTGATGTCGCGACATCATTCTGCTATCCGCGATATCGACACTTCTTACTGCGGGCTTCACATGTTGCTGCGATGTCGCGGCGTCGATGCTATCGTGACATCGGCTAAATGAAATGCATCTTTCAAGCGATATCGCCGATGTGGCGACATCGATCTCTTTGTCCACGACATCACTTTATGGGCTTCAACCTTCAAGCGGCGGTCTGCGTGTGAACGATCTACGGTCGCGACATCGGCCTATAGGGTTCTGATCTTCATGATGGCTTTTGGTGTAGTGACTTCAGCCTCTTGTTGTGACATCAAGCCCAAATAAAACTTCGACTTTTCAGTGGTCTCTTACGATGTCGCGACCTCCCGATCTCTTGTAGCGTGGCGGCGATTCATTTCTTTTCGACTTTATACGAGAAGGTTCACGATGTCGCGACATCAATCTCGCATCAGCGACATGACTTGGTTCTGCGGGCGCTTCAATGGTTGATCACCCCAGTGTGGCGACGGCAACCTCTTATCAGCGACATCTAGTCACGCCCGCTTCTTGATTTCAAGCGGTCTCTCGATCGCCGGCGACCTCGATCTCGCGTCGCGGCGTCGGCATCTGTCGCCTGCGACATTCAACTGTCTTTAGATAATACATGACATCAAATCTCTGTCATTGACATCAACTGGTCTTGCGTAAGCTGATCTTATGCGCCACTTGTATCTTTCCTTTAGATTTGCTACACAGCATTCGCGACATCAATCCCACTTAGCCGGCGACATCGTCAATATGTCTCCACAAGTCTCATTGTTCGTTCACGATGTCAGCGACATCGGTATACTATCGCGACTTCAATTCATGACTCTATGACTTTGAAGCTGTAGTTTCGATGTCGCGGCGCGATCTCCCGCGTCGCGACCTCGGCTCATTCTTTACGGCTTTCTCATGAAGCGGTCTCTATCGCGACACCGATATCTTGTTATCCATGTAGCGACCTACTTCGTAATTTCAGCCGATTTCCTGATGTGGCGACCTCGCTAAGTGGGTTTGTGTAAACCCCAACACTGCAACATAAGTTAGCCAGTTGCTTTCATTTCTGCCCTGCTATTTTCTGCATTTTTACTCATGATTCTTGCATTTTCACTTTGCATTCTGCTTCTTTCTTTTATACTTCACACCAAATAACAAATTTGGTGAGTTTCTTCGTATCTACGCATCTTAATTCTTTTTACATTCAAAATCAACGAAAAAATGGACTAAAAATAGATGACTTTTAAGCTCATTCAGCTCCCCCAAACTTAAAGTTTTGCTTGTCCTGCGACAAAGAAGCGAGAAAAAAATTGTTTGTCCTCAGAAACGAAAATAAAAAGAAAATTTTTAAGGACATTTTTCTCACGATTCGTTACTGATGGCATTCAATTTAATTGAAATCACGAGTATGCATAATTTTCTGTACATCTAGCTTGAGTCCGAGTTCAAAGGTTGATTCCTACACTCTTCTTTATACTATCTGAAAACTAAAGCTTGTTGAAATTGTTTTACAAACAACATATTTCATTGGATCTGTTGAATAATAGATTATTTTCACTTCTCATTTTAACTGCTTGAGTCGTTTAAGCTCACTCAAAGTCCTTCCTGATTTTGATTGTTTCTATTCTTCAAATTCCATAGGCTTGTTTTCCTTATTGATCTCCACTAATGTAGATGATTTTAGCACTGAATCGTCAGGTCTTTTGGGCTTTTATTATTAGGCTTTGGGTAATGGGTAGGATGGAAGGAATTTTTAGGTTAAGATTACCCTGAACCTTTTCTCTCCTCTTCTGCCCTTTCTTTCTTGTAGTTTCTATAATAAACTCCCCTAAACTTCATGTTTGGGACATCACTTAAATTTTTTTTTCAATTCAGAACTGTATGCCCCATATTTCTCACTTGTAATTCCACTGGGGAAACTTCCTTGTTTGTCAACATTCAGAGATAGTCTGATGTTTAACTTTTAGGCTTTCACAACACTCTTGCGAACTTTGGGTTAGTAGCTCCCCATACCCGGATGGCATTAGGGTGCTAGGTGTTGAAACACCCCCAGAGCTTGGTAATTCGAGAGGTTAGGCCCGCAAAGATAAAACTTATCCCCATAAACTTTCTTTTCTATTGCATTTTCTACTTTCTTTTCTTTTCTTTTCATTACATTGAGTTCTCTGAAGCCATATACTCCTCAAACTTCATTTCTTTCTTCACTCTTTAGATTCTGGCAGGTATTCGTAGGTTCTTCTTGAAGGATTGATGTCTTAGGATGAGTTGGGGTTTCCATTGGTATTTTTTTGAAAAATAGGCACATTGGCAAATTTACGGAACTTTGTATATGCATCGGCATATGAATAGGGATAATTTAGAATGGCTCAAAGCGTCGAGAATGGCTGCATCATCTCTTGTCAATTTGTATCACCACAAGTTTACGCCTCGACCAATAATCTAACAAATTCTAGAATTTGGTTTGAACAGTTGTGACTAACCATAGGGAGTACCTTGACTCATTTTTGTTGATGAATATTTAAATGAATTGATATTTCAACGGGTTCCTTACGACTTTATTATTCATACCCTGAGAGCTTCGAAAATATGTTTTGTTCCGCTCATTGTATTACCTTCCTCGGGGTCTGGACTTAGTGACTAAGACTTAAGTAACTTTGCATACTTAATGTTTCAGAAATCAAATTATATTCAGAATTGGCCCTTATTCCTACATTTTTAAGCTCCATTTCTAATCTCAGCTGCTTCCATTGATTAAACTCATTATCTCGGCGATTTTTATTATGGAACTAATTTCTACTTTAATTTCCTCATCATACAATCAACTAGCAACACAATCTTGGAATCAAACAAATTCAAATTAGCACACAACAATTCAATTTAAATTTCTCATTTTATTACTGATTTAATTGCAGCAGTTGGATACACAGTATGAGAGAAGGATGGTAATGAAAGTTAGGCAGGGAGAAGGTCTATTTTTTTCTTTTGAAGTAGCCAGGAGCAAAGATGTTGGGTGGGTCTAGATCTAATGTACCTAAATAGGCTGGAAATTCAGGAATTTTCATTTCTCTTCTTTCCTTTCTCTTCTTGGTTTCACTTTACTCGTTTTGTTCTTCAAAGGAAAATCTCATTAGAGAGATCAACCTTTACATTCAACTCATCCTGCCTCTTTCCCCGAAGCCATTCATTGTATTTTCCATTTCGAGTCATAACCTGCAGGAATTTGCTTAAGATTGTTGTTAATCAGATCTAAGTTTTCCAGCCATTCTTTTTGCTTATAGGATTCTGCATCTTTCTGCTTCTTATCTCTATCATCCAATTTCTTCTCAAAATCTTTTTGTAGAGACTTGTACAAAAACTTGAATCCTTTTATTTGCTCCCCAAATTTGGCTTCCTGCTCTGTATCTCTTTTCTTTATCAGAGTTAAGAGTTGAGAATCACGCTCAAACTGGTTGTTATAAAGCTTCATGGCTTTGAGTTTGAGTTTATGTGGTGTGATCTCTTCCTTCATTTCTTTTTAAGCTCTTCCCTTCTTTGTGAGAAAATTCTTCCCTGCATCACCGATTTCTCTTTTCTATTTAGCTCTTCTCTCCTTCTTCACATTCTCTTTCTTTACAGCTCCACTTCATCCTTTTCTTTTCTATTTGGCTCTTCCTCCTTGTTTGGTCTCTGCTTTCAATTCTCTCATAAATGCTTTCTCTGAATTCTGGCGTAGTTTCCAATCCTTCTCTCTTTCATCTATTCTCTTCTGAGGCATTGAGCTTCAGTCTGTTTGTTCTCTTGTGCTCCCCTTGAGCTTTCTCAGTTTGGAAGTTTTAATTGGGAGGCGGCTAAGGGGATGGAGAATCTATTAGGTGCCTTAAATCTTACTTTGCATTGTCACCGACATGTAATCATTATTGTGCAGTAGGTTTGGGGTGCTCTGCTCCTTGATCAGCAACCCTCGGAGTCTCCTTTCCTGGCTCTTCAGCTTGGGCTTCTTCTCTGTTCTCCACCAGCACTCCCCTTTTCTTCTGGTTTCTTGGTCCCTTGCTAACTCCTGTCAGAAGGAGTGGTGAAGCTCTGGGTACTTCTTCTTGACTCCAGTTCGCTCACCCGGCCCTTGAAGCATAGGCGCGATTGTTCTTTGGGCGAGGAACAAGCCTCTTTGTTCCCTTCATGATACCTCATGATAGAGTTCTCTCTATGATAACTCCTATATTGATCTTGTACCCTTTAGTGGCATCACAAAGCTAACACAACTTCTTGTTCTCTCACTTTGTGCACACATGTTTTGTTTAGGACGAAAACGAGGAAGCCCGGGGAAATAAAACCATACCTTAGCCTCTTGATGGAGCTTCCTACGTTCTCTTTACATTCTTGGCTTTCCTTCTTCTTGGTTCAACTGCACTTTACCGTTAGTGAGCTTCTTGGCAATCTTTCCAAACTCTGGTTTTTCCAACAGTTTCTTGAATTTGGAACCATGTTTGTGCACTGTCATGCCATAGGCCTCGTTAATGGCCTTGGCCGTGTGAGACCAGGACTCCTCTAGCAGCTTGGCTCCATCCTTCCTTCCTACCATATTTGAATAAAATTCTCTTACCAGTGCTGTATACCCTGCTTTTTGGTGTGCGCAGAGACTCTCCCATCCTTTCTGCTCTATCATCTCCTTGAAAGGAGTCACAGGGTTTTTGAATCTCTCTGTGAAACCAAACCCACTTGGTAGCATAATGCTTCTTGCTTGGGAATAAGCCGTACGAGCGAAATCTTACGCTATTCTTCTTATACTCCTCTTTCCTTTCCTTTTACGCTCTTTCATGAAGTCGCCCAGGAGCTTAGTTGCTTCGATGGTATTTCTCTACTTGTTCTTCAGACGAATCATCTACTTGTTCTCCTTGGTGAGTTTTTCTTGTACCTTCTGATTGTTGCATTTCCCTGTAATCTCGTCTAGGCTAGGGACCGGGGTGGGAATTTCAATATTGGAAGCGAGAGGAAAGCACCAGAAGGTTTGGAATCTTTAGGGTTTCGGAGGTTGGGGTGCAGAGAAAGAAACAGTGAATGGTTATAATGGGTTGAAAGATTTAATGAAATAGTTTCCAACGATTGCAATTCAATCAATGTTTGTGGGCTAATTAATGCTTCAATTTAAGACGTATCGCGACTTCAATTCGCCTCTTTTATTTGAGATCATTAAATTTAGGGCTTTTTGAAGTGAGTAGTTGGCACATGTAGCACCTTATGCTCGCTGACATTACCTAGGATATCGCGACAATCTGAAGGATTTTCGGGAATTGTTTGATGTGGCGACAATCTTCTCCATTTGAAACTTAATTCATCAAGACATCACGGTGGTGTGGCGACATGTATCTTCTTTCTTTGATACACCCCGAGTTGCCGCTTCCGAATGGGTCCGGAACATGATGTTTTGTCGCGACATAACTTATGTCGCGACATAACCTTCTTGTCGCGCCCTAAGCCTTTAACTCAATGATTTGACGATTGTAGCGTTTCTGGCAAGTTTTAGACATCTCTTTAAAGCATATTTTGAAACAAAGATTTAGCAATCGATTCCAGTATATACAGAGTGGGTTAGGGAGAAGGTTATACACTTTTCTCATGTACGCGACTCCTACGCAGGATTCTTCGGAATTATTCTGTGGTGCCTTGCTATTCATGTCTTTAAACCTTCACACGAGAAGATCACTTTGCAATGATAGAAAATTCTAATTGAACTTCTGATCGATTTCTAAAAATTAAATCTATCCTTAAACTAAATCGACCTAATTGTAATCAGCAACTAAAGAAAAATATTTCAAAATTTAAAATCAGAATTTAAATCCTCATGGGTTGCCTCCCATTAGGCACCTTTCGATTTGGTCATAAATGGACTTCTTTGTTGTGGTACTTAACTGCTTTTTCAAAGAACCGGTTAGGTTCTTGATTTCCTCTTCCACTGTTGAGATAATGCTTTAACCTTTGTCCATTGACCTTGAATTCTTCCCCATTATCGGAGTCTTCGATTATTCTTGCTCCAAATGTAGTACTTGATACCCTTTGTGTATGGCCAGCTCGATTAGATTTTAATTTCCACAGAAACAACGATCTATAATTAAAAGAAGCGAGAACTGTTGCACGTTACGAACTCTTTTTCTCAAATTCTACGATCATGCCATTTCTTTGTCTTGTCTTTGTATATTCGAAGCATTATCATAGGCTTCCATTTCTCGAGTTCTTCCAATTCGAACCAGGTTGGAGCAATCTTTGCTTCCCTTACGACATAAAATCGAGAAGTTTAACTTCTTAATGGCCCTGTTGCCTTATATTCCTAATTCGAGAGGTAGATGACACTGGTTTGCCAAAAACAACTCTGTATGGGGACATTCCAATGGGGTCTTGTATGCGATCCTGGCAAGCGAAAGTGCATCATCAGTTTGGAAGACCCGATACTTCTGCTTGAGCTCACGAGTCTTTCAAGTATTCTTTTTGATCTCACTGTTATTTGGAAATTTACCTTGTCCATTAGTGCAGGGATGAAATTTAAACTCATTACATGCTTGATCCCATACCTACTCATGAGTTTGCAAATATTTTGTTTGCAAAGTAGGTTCCCCATCGCTAATGATGGTTAAGGGGTTCGAACTGCTTTCCAAAAATATTCTTTGCGAAACTCTGATTGTGTTAGCATGATTTCCTTGGACAAGCCCTTGCTTCCACCCATTTGGAGGCGGCAATCTTGCTAGCCGGTATGTATAGGTTCAAATGATGGTGGAAAAGATCTATAAAATCTATTCCCGAACATGAAATTTGTATCACCATAATACCTTTTAGGGGCATTTCATTCCTATTGATGTACCAATCCCTTTGGCATGATACGCTGAATTTCCACCCACTACTTGCACAATCTCTGAAGATAGTGGGCCATAAAACCCTGATTGGAGTATCTTGTGAGCTGTTCTTTCTCCAGAAAAATGTCCCCATATGGTGATGCATGGCATTCATTTAAAATGTTGCCTTGTTTCACCTTCACGGCACACATCTTCTTATTATCATCATCGACACCTCTCTTGAATAATAATTGGGTCATCCCCAAATATAATATCTCTGCATGGATTAGTTCTCTGTTGGTAGTGAATTACAGGCATCCCTCCCTGGCCAGATAATTCTACAATGTCGACATGCCATGGAGAGTTGGAAGGAAACTTTAAACAATTGCTCATGGGAAGTTCTCACATTAGCTTGAACATTTTCTTCTTAAATCTTCCTTCTTTTTCTACTCTTAGAAACAAAAGAGAATTAAGCTATCACATTATGCATCCTTATCCTTGATTTCCAAATCAAACTCTTTTAACGGCGGCGCCACATATCGATCGCAGAAGCAGCACGCTTTCGACATCAGTATTTGATTGTTGCATGATCGGTGTGAATTACCACATGGGATCCTAAAATGTATTGCCTAAATTTTTCACAAGCAAATACTATGGCTAGCATCTCCTTTTCAGTTGTTGAGTAGTTCTCTTGTGCTTCATTGAAGGTCTTCTTGGCATAATTACATATAGACACTGGAAAATACTTTCTCTCGCTGCGACCGACTCCCATAAGTGAATCAACAGCATCACACATTATTTGATCGTCCCCGATGCGGTGCAGCCATTATGAGTGCGCGCAATTTGAGCTTGATTTCATTCAAAGCATTCGTAAGTCATCAAAATTGAACATGTATCGGTAATCACATAATGGTCTGTATTGCAGAAAAATCACCCGATAAATCTCTGTAAAATCGTATGCTGAAGCTTCTTACTCCTTTTCTTGTAATGGGGTGAAATTGAGAAGTTTGGAAGTAATAAGATGTCTTTGGATTGATGAAGCTTCTGATCGATGCTTGAAGTACATGCCCCGGAACAATTCCTTACGTCATATGGAGTGGCGTTTTTCCCGATTCGGTGCTAGGTATTTGTCTTGGCATGTTTGAATCTTGTCTCCCAGGAATTGAACTTTAGCAGTGATCAAAGGCCCGGATCCATACACGGTGAAGTCATCCATGAAAATTTCCATCACCTCTTGACGAATGCGAGAATATGGACATCATACCTGCGGAATGTGGCGGAGCATTACGCTTGAAGCATCATACGAGAAGCAAAAGTACCGCTGTAAGGACATGTGAATGTGGTGCCTGCTTGATCCTCGGGTGCCGGCCAGAATCTGATTGTATCCACGAATATCCATCAGAAAACAAAGTAGGGTGTCCTCCACCTTTGTCCAAACATCGATCATGCGAAAAGACGAAATGATCTTT
Organism: Tetrastigma voinierianum; assembly: GCA_016808115.1. Lineage (NCBI taxonomy): Eukaryota > Viridiplantae > Streptophyta > Magnoliopsida > Vitales > Vitaceae > Tetrastigma > Tetrastigma voinierianum. The sequence continues at coordinate 410,523 of JAEQBH010001261.1, read as the reverse complement.
TAAATTTCTTTGTATTCAACTTTACGTAATCAATACATACCCTCCATCCTGTCCTTTGTTCTTGTTGGAATGAGTCGTTTTCATTTCGATCACGGTAAACCCCCCTTTCTTTTGGAACCACATGGGCCGGGCTTACCCAGGGACTAACCACGAGGATAAGCATAGATAAAACCAGCATTTAACAATTTGAGTACCTCCTTCCTGACTACTTCCTTAATCCACTTCAGTTCGGCCTCCTGCGGTGTTCCTACAGGATGGTTTGAAGTCTCTTACAGCGAATCTTATGCATCTTGATGAATTTGATACCCGCCCGGCTCTTGATGGACCCGAGCTAAGCGATTCCTTATGCTATATCATTTCGGCAATCTTTTGTTCCTCATCCTCACTTAATCACGATTTGAAATGATCACTTTGGTTTTTCTTTGGTAATTCTAAGTAAGCATACTTTAAATGACATGGCAGCTCTTTTCAAGCCCAGCCCATACGCCTTTGGTTTCTTGATGAATTTCACGCTTTCAACATTTTCCCCATTATGGTTTACATTTTTTAGCCGGGCTCGACACGGTTTCTATAGAATGAAAGGAGGTGTATGGAAATTCGGAATAGATAACTCTTGTATCTTGGGAATTCATCTTCTCTTTTCAGTGATAAAAGCGGAGTGTTACAATCATTGTTAACAACGAGTTGGAAGTATGTGAACCGTCATTTACATTGCATCCTTCCTTATCTCACATGCATATTTTGTATACTTTTGATCAAGTGAATCACGGCGGCTTCTCGACCCTCAGGAATGGGAACTTCTATTTTTGCGTCCCATTGGCGAGCTCAGTGGCTAGGAATGAATCTTCGATAGCCGGGGTACTTGAATCTTCCATGTCAGGAATGATGAAGTCTTGGAAAACAAACTTCCCAGCCAGGTGACGATGCATGTAATGACTCATAGGTTTTACCATCGATGCATACGCCGTTTGAAGAGTAGCAGTTGTGGGATGCTTCACCCGAACTTAGTTTCTTAGCGGCGAGAAAGAGGCATCAAATTGATACTAGCTCACGAGTCACGGAAGGCTTCACGGGTCGATTCCTCGGCGATGCAAATTGTGAAACTCCACCTGGTCTTCATCTTCACTTGGTAGTTCTTTTCGATTCTTGCCTTCTGAGTGGCGTGAGATTCATATTCATAACCCCCTGCTTATTTTTCTTTTCTTGCTCAGTATGTCCTTGAGAAATTTTGCATAGGTGGCATCGAGTCACCATACGATAAGGCCTCTTACGTCTCAAAACGGAAAGTTTTCAAGAACGCTGCTTCCATTCTTGACACAGGAGTCTTTGTGGAAATGGAGCTGGGGCTTTTTGATCCCTTGGATGTTCTTCCTCTCACATTCTTTCTTTTTCATTCTCCGAGTTCCTCTTCCTTTACGATCTTGGTCGTCTTTGTTGCGGTCATCTTTCTCTTTCTTCTCTTAACTCCTTCCCGCAGCTCTGTTTTGCCTGACAATGCGATCTTTTGGGTTCTTCCTTGTGTCACTTGGAAGGCATCTTTCCTCTCTGGCTTTGCGGGGTTAGGGCGAATTTTGCCACTTGTGTCTCCAGAGGTTCTTGGTTGCATTGGTGGTGTTAGAAAAATTTGAGGAGTGGTAGTAGTTGCTTCCAACTCACGCAAACTTTTGCTCATGGGAGGTTCACTTGACTTCTTATTATCCCCATGATACCAGCATCCTATTTCGCCCAGATTGGGCCCTCATAAATACAAATGTTCATTCTGCGTAGCTTTCATTTTCGTCTGCTGTAGCTATAACTGGAACAACAGTGAAATTTCTTGATGATACCCTTGTTGAGGTTCGTCCACACTTGGGCCAGCAGAAGCCCTCCACCATACGAGTTCTCACTGGTTCACGAGTCTTTGGGTGATAATGTCTTTGGAAAGGTTAGGATTGGGTTTGAAATGGTAAGCTCTTGGCGGCTGCGCCCGAATAATTAACCTCTTGACATCATGCGTTCTTCGATTACCACTCTCGGCCTTAGCTTCAATAACTCCTTCCGTTATCCTATTCATGACGGTGTGTGTCTTTTCTTTTCTTGTCCAACTTTGTGCCAATGGCATCAAACTTGGCTTCCATGGGTGTCATCTTGCTCAGGCTCATGATCTACTTCCTCTGTGTTTCCTCTTGGCTCGAGAGGGGTTTTCATCTTACATTTAGCCAGGTCTTCAATGATTCTTTTTGCCTCTTGACACTTTTCGTTTTGAATGCTCCACGACATGAAACATCGATGATCCCTTTTGATATATTATTCAAAGCATGATATACAATGTCCATCGAGTTTCGGATCATCCCACGTGCATTGGACATCTTCTCGTGACGTTTGAATCTTTCGGGGCTACATCTGAGGGCTTTCATCTTCCCCTTTGCTTTGGAACACAATGATTTCCTCCTTCTTTACGTGGTGAAGTGGGAAAGAATCTACCTAAGTAGGCCTCATTTAATTCCTCGGTATCAACGGAACCATATGGTAGATTCATATGTTCTTGTATCTGCTTAGAAGAATGGGAATAGATCTGGAGTTTTATGACTTACGGTCTCACCACAGCGGGTGTGAGCTTAACGGTATTAGCCATCTGAGAATCTTGAGGTGCCTCCTTGCATTGGATCTTCAGTGGGATGACCCGGTAAGCCCGATCTTTCTTTGGACCATTATAATCGATCTTGCCAGTTCAAAATTATATCCAGCTACTTGGTATTTGTCGGTAAGTTGAAATCCCATTCATCTGTATTGGTCTCCAATCCTCCGTTGTATCGGTGTTGGAGGCCTTCTAGCTATATATCTTATTTATTTCTGATCTGCCTTTCATCTGCCATGGTTGGGTTTTACGCATGCGAATTGCTTTCGAAGCTTACGGCGTCTTTTATTTCAGTGTCATTTGGAAATTAGATGATCATTGTTTCCTATGCATCAAAGTTTTTAAAGCAAAACACACTCCATTGCCAAGGATTAGTCAAATCATCAAATATATTTGTGTGTTTAGATTTAAAATGGCTTAGTGGCTTGAAATGAACCACTGCTTGAAAATCTATTTGTTCTTTTTCTTTAAATGTCCAAATTAGTATTTCCTTCTTTCATCTGAATATTGATTTATTAAATTCTTTGATCTCCGGCAACGGCGCCATAAAACTTGTTGATCGGACCAAAACACATATCTCTGATTTTTATGACGTCATTACTAAGAATTTATTGACTAATCCCACAGCGATGATGCGATAAACTACATTGCGTGAGACCAAATGACATTGAACCGGAGTTTATAACAAAATTACAAGGACTATTATCTAATCCGGGCAATTTTGCCTGAACATGTTGACATTATACTATATAAACCAAAATCTCTAGAGAGTAAATCCTTTTCAAAGTTTGGTTTTGGTCGATATTACGCAAGTGCAATTCGACAAGTAATAAAATGGATTTAAGTCGGATATCGATCCTGAGAGATCTCAAGAATTTTTAAATCAACTACCTCGATTTTCAGTTTCCATACTATTTGGACCACTAAATGATAGTGAGCCAACATTAAGGTCTTTGGAAAATTAAAAGAACAAAAGGGAAATAAGCTGAAATGAACAATAAACTTGAATATAAAGAATAAAAGAATAATTAATAGTTAGGGAAAAAGAATAGAAATTGAATAATTATCGTTTAAGAGAGGCATTAAGATCCAATGCTATTGTGAAGTTTCAATTCTGATTGTCAACTTGTTAATTTTGCTTGTAGACGATTTGATTTTAAAATCATCGGGCGTTAATAGTTCATTTGGATCTCGCACTACATTTCATTATCTAATTTTGACGATTCTCTCGAAGATACAGAGATTAGATAACTACTTTTTAACAGAGACTTCCTAATTCTGGTATTTTTCTTTTTGCAATACTTCATACCCATTTTATGGGTATACACATAGCTCTGAGTTATCGGTCCAACGAGGATATCACGCTTAAGGTTACTCTTTTCCTCCAATTAGAATAGATCACCCTCTCCCTTGATTAGATCTCAGCTAACACGGGATTGGCTACACTATTAGAATTCGAGGTGAACTCTACCTTTGTTTAAATTGATAACTCATTCAACTGGTTCTTGATTTCAGTGAGAAGAGGGATTTATCAAGTAAACTCACAAAGCTCGTTAGATCTGTAGCGAGGTTAATATACAACCAAATATTCATAACTCCCGGGTTTTGTCATCTCTGTCTTTTTCAGGAGGACCTCCTTGAAATCGAGCAATGAAACACTTCTTATCACGGGTATAAGAAACTGATATTCAGATCGCTTTAAACCCATAGCAGAAAGTAAATTCATTAAGCGAAATTCGCAATTTAACGATAACAATAGGAAAGATAATTTAATGATAGCATTACTTAATAGGCTGGGTTGCATTCTTGAATTACACACTACGGCATTCCTCGATCATAAGAATAGCGCATTCCCAGCTTGGATAAAGTGAATTCGGAAATTTGTACGAACTTCAACAATTCGGGTAGTAATTTGAAAGAATTGAATTACGCATACGGCTTTAGCTCAAAGCAGAGTAACCATCAGTTCAAGAAAATAAAGAAAAATAGAACGATAAATCTAATCTAATCTCTAACTATCAACATTGAAGAAAAATAAAAGAAAAGGAAAGAAAAGAAAACTAAAAATAAAATAAAGAAAATGAGCCTTCAGCTATCCAGACCTCTCGTGCATTGGCGCTGACTACTTTCCCTTTTGAATGGCTGGCATTATTTGTAAGTTTTCAATTGGGCCCTAATTCCAATGCAGTCCTTGTGGATTCAAAGTTAGTTGGCCCATGTTACCGTTCAAGTCGCGACCTCAATTCCTTGGCCAGCGACATCATCCGTATGCGCGACCTCGATCTCCGCGTCGCGGCCGCCGAACTGCACATGCATGCGGCCTTGAAGCGATCGTGGCGATATCGCGACATCATTCTCTTATCCGCGACATCGGCTTACTTCTAGCCTGCGGGCTTCACATGTTGCTCCGATGTAGCGGCGTCGCTGCTGTCGTGACATCAGCTAAATGAAATGCATCTTTCAAGCGATATCTTACGATGTCGCGACACCGATCTCTTGTCGCGACATCACTTTATAGACCGACCTTGGCCAGAAGCGGAGTCTCATGTCGCGACGCCGATCTCTGGTCGCGACATCAACTTATAGGGTTGCGATCTTCGCGATTGCTTTTGGTGTCGTGACTTTGGCCTCTTGTTGCGACATCAGCTAAATAAAACTCAACTTTCAAGCGGCCTCTTACGATATCGCGACCTCGATGCATTGTCGTGGCCGGCGGTTCGTTCTTTCGGCTTTAAATACGAGAAGGTTCACGATGTCAGCGACATCAATCTCTTAAAATAAGCGACATCGACTTAGTTCTGCGGAGCCTTCAGGCGGTTGTTCTTGGTGTCGCTGACAACAACCTCTTGTCGACATCTAGTCACGCCCTTTGCGATTTCAAGCTGGTGCTCCTGATGCCAGCGACCTCGATCTCCGCGTCGCGGCGTCGATCACGTCTTCTGCGGCATTCAGCTTGTCGCCGGATATGGCGACATCAATCTCTTGTCGTGACATCCAGCGGTGCGCGTAGCCCCGATCTTGTCGCCACTTGTATCTTTCCTTTGATTGCTCTTCTTTGTAAGAGCATGATCCCTTGTCAGCGACATCATCCATGTCTCCGCAGTCTCGAAGCGTTGCGTTCGATGTCGCGACATCGGTATCTTGTCAGCGACTTCAATTCATGACTCTGCGGCTGGTAGCGGTTGCGTGCCATCGACTTAGAATCTCACGTCGCGACCTCAGCTCATTTCTTTACAGCTTTCTCATGAAGCGATTCTCACATCGCGACTTACATATCTTGTTATCCATGCGACTGCATCGATTTCCTTGATTTCTGATGTAAGCGACCTCATATTTGGGCCCATGTAAACTGAAAACTACATAAGTTAGCCGGTTGCTTTCATTCCACTTTGCTATTTTACGCATTTTTACTCGCGATTCTTGCATTTTTCACTGCTTTTTCTTCTTTCTTTTATACTTCCTGCAAATAACAAATTTGGTGAGTTTCTTCATATCTCTGCATCTTAATTATTCTTTTTTACATTCAAATCAACAGAAAAAATGGACTAAAAATAGATGACTTTTAAGCTCATCACCCTCCGACGCATATATAGTGGACACACTCCAATAATTAATTTTGTGGACAACCCTCTGACTCATATATAATTGGACATACTCCGATAATTATTTTTGGCCCACCCTCTGATATATTTTTCAGAAATATCGTACACTCTGCTCCTAGTACTCTCACGATTGTCCTGTGCATATGAAATGCATTATGCCATTTTCATACAATACATGTTAACATATCAAACATGCATATATTAACAACACTTTACACATAACAACATGTTATTCAATCATAGCAATAACATATCAACACACAAAGCCACACACAAACAGTCCTCGGTCAGTTTCGGGACTGTCCAAAGGTAACTCTAGGGATTTCACCACCCGGTCAAATTTTGGGCAAGATAGAGCCTTCCACTCGAGGCCCGAAAATCCCTAACCATCAAAATGGCTCTTAGCCAAAGATTAACTCAAGTAGGATGAAGACCCCTACCTCCCAGAGTTGTCGAACTCCACAATATCGGTACCCACGCGTAGCTCTTGCAATGGGGATCAACTTTGCCTCTTGTCTCGTCGGGATTCGATGGACCGATCGTCGAAAAATCTAGAGAGAAGTGAGAGCTTCTCACTCTAAAATCTCTCATCTTTCCTCTCTCTTTTCTCTCTCCATTTCCCCCCTCTTTTCCCCCATCTAATCGGTTGGGTTAAGTTGGGTCAAGAGAACTTGTCCTCTCACTTGCCACGTGTCGATTCTCGACCGGCTCTTGGGATTTTCCTTATCGCCAACATCCATATAGTTTACCAGGCATGATGCCACATGTTACCTATAACCCACACTTTAGCTCATTGTTTGACTTGCTCACAACTTGACACGTGTCTCAGCTTGAGCCACTCAAAATGCGCCAAGTGTCCCGCATCACCTTCCATGTCTCGAAAAACGTGAAATTCCGACTATCTCGAATTGATGAAATCGACTATCTCGAATTGATGAAATTTGACATGGTAGCTGATTTGTGAATGATTCAACCGTTGCACTCCGTTTTGTCATCGAGATCTAGAAAAATTTCGGATTTTGGCCAAAAATTACCGTTTTCTTCTTTTTCGTAAATTTATGGGTACTAGAGGTTTTACACGGGCGCCTGATTAGATTACATGCGTGCGATGGGATTACGCCGCGGTTGGGACACGCACGCGACAACGTAGCGTGCGCGCGTGACAGGAATCCTTGGTTCTATGTCGCGACAGTATTTTTGTGTCGTGACAGGATGGGGATTGGGACTAGGTGACTATGGGTCGCGACAGAGGTTTTCCTTGTCGCGACATAGTTCCCTTGACTTCGTGTCGTGACACAAAAATTGTGTCGCGACAGGACAGCACAACGAGGGCGCACCAGCACGCGCGACAGAGAACTCTTTGTCGTGATAGACTTCCCATAGTTTTCTGGCGATGGAGGTTTCTATGCGCAATAGGATCGCCGGTTTTCTAGCCAGCGACCAGAGAATTCTTTGTCGCGACAGAGTTTGCCCAGGCTTGTGTCGCGGCCGGGCTCGGCTCTTTGGGATGGCCAGGGCGCGCGGCAATGGCGCGACAATGCTCGGGTGCACGATGGGCGTACGGTCGCGCTCGGCGACGTGCGAGGGGGTGCGGCCTTGGTGTGCAGTAACCAGACTTGCGTGATTATCTTGTGTTGTGCCCCATTTGGAGTTCTCTTGTCGATGGGCACTTTTCACGAACACTGTTCATGGGCACTATTAAAAAAAAAAAGTATGAAAGTGACTCCCGGGAATTGGGATGTCACATGCGTTGCCACCGCCGCTAGAGTATAGTTCTATTGGTGTTCCTCTTGGCCATGATTTGACATCTTATGGTGTTCTGCAGGGGTTCAAGTTTGTGTTCAGTTTCGATGAACCTTTTTTCTGACGTACTAATAGTATTATTATTATTATTACCTACAATTTTAAAATAAAAACATATACTTAAATTTGAGTCCTGAAATTGTTCTTCGGGACTGAAATTGTTCCACTACCAACCTTTCACTACTAAATTGTGGCTTTGAAGTTCCAATCTTACACTAAAACAATGCTTTCAACTTTCAATTTTATACTAGAATCGTACCAAAATCGTTCCATCAAAATTTGATTTTTAACAAAAATCATGCCTTGTAATAAAAAATAAAATAAAAACCTAAAATCATGCCTTGAAGTTCGGATCTTATAATGAAATCATGCTTTAAAGTTCCGATTTTACACTAGAATCGTGCCAAAAATTTCCTTATTTTTCTAAAATTGTTCCAATCCTACGCTATAATCATGTCTTCTAGTTACTATCTTAAACTAATTTTAAACTTTTGTTTTTGAAAAAAGAAATTAGGCATGTTTGTTTATAGTTTTTAAAAATTGTTTTATATTCTAAAAAATAAGGAAAACAAGGAAAATGTGTTCAGTTTTTTTTTACTAAAACAATATAAAAAACATTAAATTTAAAGAACAAATAAGAGTTTTCAAGGTTATTTGTGTTTTCAAAAACTGTTTTCAAAAATGGTTTTCAAAAACATGATATTAAGCCGGTACTTATTTTTAAAAATTATATCAACATTCAAAAGTCACGAAAGATCTCAATATAAAATTCTAAAACTTTTCTAAATGTAAATTTGAAATAAAATACCCAAATAGAAGCTATAATAACCTCATGCAATAACATTCAAAACGATTTTTCTAATTCACAAATTAAAATCTAATATCACAAATAAAACTATTTTGAAGTCAAAAATAATTAATATATTCTATTTTTTAGTCATATGCCTAATTAAGTGGTGGAAGGTTTCAAGGAAGTTTTAAAAGATCATATGAAGTGTAAGTTTAATAAAGTATTTTGGTGTCCAGAAAACACACACACACACACACACACACACACATATATATATATATATATATATATATATATACTGCTATATATATATATACCTTTATTTTTCACAAAAATCTAGAATTCATTTTAGTGCATGATTAGTACCAGAAAACTTTATTAAAATTTTTTTTGAATTTTTACGGGATGTTATAACATTTATTATATTTGGTAACCTTTTTATTTTTACATTATAGAAATATTCTATTTTCTGAGGCTGATAAGAAAATCTTATTTTGACATAAAAGCGAAATCAAAGCCATGAATGGGACATACATTGCCAAAGTGACTTCAATGGCTGGTGAGACGTTATTGGCAAAAAGCAGTAGGTGTGACACCCAAATCACGAAGTCATTTTATACTTTTTAAGCCAGTGCCCGCGTGAGCGGTGTTCATGAGCGGTCTGAAACGCGTAGTTGGCGGTTGCAGCCCGATGCGGCGTGCCATAAGATAGCAGCATCTGCATCCAAGTGCGGCGTGCGGCTATATTTACGCCTTCGATGCGTGACACTAAAAAGATTGTGTCGCGCGATAGCGACCCACCACTATCGCGACGAAAAACTGCACAATCCACGGCGGTTTCACCTGGCAGCAGACTTCATCTTCCATAGCGAAGCGCGTGTGCGACACAAGGTCATGTGCGACACTGCGGCGCCAGCGCCACTGTGCGCGACTTTTCAAAGCCCCTGTCGCGTGGTGAGCCCGACTCTGTCGTGGCGAGGCGAGTGTTGATAGCCTCCCGGCATACAACCAGCGCGGGTTCTTTGTCGATCTTGCCACAGGCCTTTCTTTATGTCTTGGCGCCACCTAAGTGTGATGCAGTGGTGTGACCTATGGCGGAAATGGGCGGGTAGCCCACCCCATTTATCTACTTTTTATTTTTTTCTTGGCATACTCTAAATCCAACACAAATTGCCTTATTCATGAGCCACTTTGGAACTCATAAACTTGCCACAATGTAATTATCATGCAAAAACGAATTTAATTACAACTTTTTGTTCTTTAGTTACAATTACAAAAAAAAAAAGCAGGTTTTCTTTGAATTTTATACAATACAAAAAACGAGGCCTAATCTGGCCAACTGCCACTCCACACTTCAAGGCCTCGAATGGGCTTTGTAACTGGGTACCTCTTGTACTTGAAAGATTATTCTCTCTCTCGCTCACAGGGTGAAGCCGAGGCCCCGATGGTTAGATTTTCCTCGTGGGTATTTCCACGGCACTTTCAAGTGCTCAATATGGCAGCACGACATTCTAAGTAAATCATGTGCATATCCCCACTTGAATGTCTCGTCTAAAATCTACAACTTGAGTCTACGAAACTCTATACAGTGCAATTTTCCATGTAACATAAAAATAAATCATTTCCAAAACAAAGATATTTGTTTTATTTGTAGACTTGACTACAAAATACTCTGAATTTAATTGGACCTCTTTAGATGAAAGCGTGGGTTGTGGACAACCCTCAGATATATATAATGGACATACTTTGATAAATAATTTTTGTGACCCTCCAGATATATAGGCTGCTGCTCCAAAGAAACCGTATGTCATGCATACACCTGAAGTATTACTGCGGTGTACATTACATATAAATCTTGTATGCAAATTCATGTGATTCATATAACCTCATCAAACATGCATATACTAACACAATTTACACACAACCAACATGTTATTTAAATTTAACAATAACCTGAAATAGCACACATGGGCGATCCATGGTAGACGACTCATCTCGAAATTGCTTTCGAGCAATCCAGTTTGAATTTGTAAGAAAATAGTGCAGAATATCTGACACTCGATCCTGGGATCTTTGGAAATTTGAAATGCAAACCGGCCCCATTTATTCTGACCATTTGGATGGCTCTTGGCGAGACCGCACAGTGGGAGAAAAGCCTACTCTGGGTTTGTCAGCTCGCGGTCGTCTCGTGGAAGCTCTGCTGAAGGTTGACTCTTTTTCTGCGCTCCTCCCACGAAAGAACCATCGATTAGGTCGTCGGGAAATTTGAGAAAGTGGGTTTCTCTCTGCGGGCTCCCTTCTTCTCTCTTTTCCATTTTTCCCTTACTCCCATCACGGTTTGGTCGAAGATGGTGATGGACCTATCTGGCACACGTGTCACTATCCGCATTGGTTCTTGGATTTCCTTATCTCATATCCATCCGTGGTTCCACGATCATGTGTTGCCAAATGTGTCACATGGGGCCACTGTAAGCTCTTGTTTGACTCGTGCGACACGTGGCGTACTGTAGACCGACGCGTTGTGCCAGCAGGGTGTTCGGAAATGTCTAACAATAAGCAGAAGAAAGGCGTGAAAGGAAATTTGAAAAGTACATCTTCGAATTTGACAAAATTCACGTGATAAACCCCAGATTTAGAGGCGATTCAACGGTGAAGTCGTTTTGTCATCCGAATCTAGAAAAATTCTAGATTTTCAAGTAGAAGTGCATTTTACCATAAAAAAATTTAATTTTCTCGGGTTTTGATCTTCCCCCCCTTTAAAAAAGACTTTAGTCTTGAAATTCTACACCTGATACCTCGCTCATGCATACAGTACTAATCATGCATAGTAGTCATTTAATTACTAAATGACTAAACCTGTCTTCCTTAATCCCCGACAAGAGAAGAGGATGGTGGCATCTGTCGTGTCGTCAGCGCTCCCCGTTTGCTCCTCGCTTACGGTCTTTGCCTGACGCTGCTGGCTCGGATGTGCGTGTAACACAGTCCAACTATCCGCCCGGTGGTACGATTTTCATAACAGAGGTCTATTGTGTCCAATCAGCAATCTCTCCCCGATCCACCACATGGTGAATCAGAACCTTGCACGAGGATCATGGAACGTCATTTCGCCTCATGGACACACTGACATCTTGGTGGCAGCCAATTAATGTCGCTGGTGCCACCCTCTGAAGTATCTCGAAAGGGTCTAATGAACTGGCGCTGAAACCTGACTTGCTGGACTTTGGCCACTCCCTCTCTTGGCATCTACCTTGAGGCGTGATCGCGACCTGGAGCACTCTAGAGGTCGGCGTTGCTGTCGGCGTAATTCTTATCGGATCTGGCCAGTGAAGACCTTTGCGTATCAAGCTCACCTTGCTTGAGTGTCTCACAATTAGATCGGGACAGTGATGGAGCTCTCTCTTACACACCGGTCTATGATCCCGATTGGTGGCATGGCTCCGTACAAAGCCTTTATAGGGTGCCATCGTATACTGCTTCGATAGCCCATTGTTACTGGCTGAATTCCTGGTGAAGTGTTCTCTAGCTACCCATGAAGTCGAGGGAAATATCTTTCGGCGACATGTCTATCTAAAATGTATGGTCCTCTCTGGTGATACCATTTATCTATGGAATTACAAGCGATTGCTCATCATCAGTGTTTCCACGTGGCCTTTTGAAACTCTTAAAGTGTCGCGATAAATCTCAGGATCTGAAAATCCGTACTTAGCCGGATCTACCGTATCTGTCTTAGTGACGATCTTGTATATCTGTGGGTGGGAGTGTACAGTGTGAAGGTCGTCATACGACAGAAAATGGGTCGACCGTGGTAAGATCTACTGCTCGCCCCGTGCCGATGGCTCTGCGATTGTCGTGGCAAGTGGGTCACGAGGAGTCACCCATCGTGATGTCTCCCTTCCACTTAGCCGCTTCCCGATGGTTGGAATTGTAGCCTGTTAATGGTGCCAGCATAGCCTCTTTGACATGGCGAGGCATCATCAGGCCAGTCTGAGAACATCATCTCTTGTCCAGCTCCGATGTGCTAACGACGAGATCGCGGTATCTTTGTACGCGGATGCGCGGCGTAGTTGGGACGTGAAACTCACCGGAATCTCACTGCCACCGACTTTGTCAGGCGGGAGCATTATCCATCCTCGCTCTTCGAAGACTACCGCCTGGCGTGGATGCTGACCCACTCGTTGTAGTCGTGCCAGCATGCCCGATCCGGATGGGCGCCATCTACGTGTCTTGCCGCAGGTTTCACGATCCCTTTCTGCTCGAGAGGGATGGCATAGCTCCCGAACTCCCAACGCCTGCTGAAGCGTGCTCATTATCTTTTGTGATTCGAGCGCCCCGTAGTCTCGAGCATACGCCACTCTGGGGAGGTATACTAGCCAATGCTCGCGACTTGACTAGTGCATCAGCCACCACGTTTGCCTTACCAGGTTGGTAATGCAAAGTGAAATCGTAATCCTCTAGGAACTCCATCCACCTGCGTTGCCTTATATTGAGGTCTCGCTGCGTGAAGATATACTTCAGACTTTTGTGGTATGAATACACCTTAAACTGCTAGCCATATAAGTAGTGGCACCAAATCTTACGAAGTGGCTATGACCGCTAACTCTGCGTATAGTGTGGGGTAGTGCACTCATGATTCTTGGTGGCGGGAACCGTAAGCTCTGACTCTCGGTTACATCAAAACGCATCCCAGTTCACGACCTTGGCATGTCATGATAAGCGTGTACCTTTGTCCCCTTCTCGGGACTATCAGAATAGGAGCTGAAGTAAGCCTCCTCTTCAACTCCTGGAATGCCTTCTCGCATTGGTCATCTCGCTCGAACTTGGCCTGCTTTCCCAGATTTCGGTCATCGACTGCTAGTCGGGAGAAATCCTCCAGTAGATCTCTGTCGTACCGGCCCGATCGAAGCTGGCGTGTCTGAAGGCCCGACGACTGCCCGACTCATCATGGCCTTGACCTTCTGAGATTCAGACGCGGCAGTGGGCCTCACGATTACCCACGAGTCTCACCTCGATAAACCTGGCTTGCGCCTGCGAACCGGCGTGCGTAGGTGGTCCCTCAGGCGTAGAGACTGACCCTCGAATGGTCCTCGCCCGCTCCTCTTTGCTTTGATTGGGAGTAGATCAAAATGTCATCCCACAGAGACTACGACAAAGCGATCCAAATAAGGTTGGAACACCTATGCATGAGATCCATGAATCTTCGGCATTCGTCGTCTGAAGGGCATCAGTAAACTTCCGAGTGCTCAACTGTAGCATCCTAGCGTCTTAGGGATATGCCTCCACAACCCTCGAGTTGATGGTAACCCACATGATGCTGAAGTCCATCTTGGAGTAGACTCGCTCCCTGGTGATCGAATAGGTCATCAATTCCTGTTAATGGATCTTAGATTCTTGATAAGTAACCATGTTATTCTTGGGTAGTCGATACCGGTCGAAGGGTCTTATCCTTCTTCTTCCTAAGCAATCGGGCGCCCGTGGTGAAGTCAATTCGGTTAATGAATCCACAGTCGTGACTCCACATTATGAACCTTGGAGTTCTTGCATCGTCGGTGCCATCTATGCAGGAGTTATAGGGAGGCAATTGGCGTGCCAGAATTTTAGCTTCAATCAGAAGTCCTGATATCTGGTGGTAATCCTAGTAGCTCATCCAAAAAAACATCCTCGTACTCACGGGAGTATCTGGGTAGACTGAAAGTCTATCCCTATTTCGTCTCGAGAGGCTAACTAGCCAACCCATTCTCACATCATGCATCACAGGAGTCGTGCATAGTAGGGAAAAATGTCTGTCATGCTTGTCCCCCTGACATCTTATGATAAATCTGCGTATAGGCGGTAACCCTCTTCAGCTCACAGTGATACAGCAGAGCCGGTATGCTTGTGGCTGGCACTATCAGGGGCGGCACTAGGAACTCGACATGTCCATGACCCTCGGGTCCACGGCGAATCAGGAGATCTACAGCTCCAGCGCGCAGGCATATCGGATCTATGCACCCACTGGTCACAGGGGAGGCCAGCATCTGAGGAGCTCCTTGAGGTCTCAACCTCTATAAGCCCAATTCTATCGCGTAGGTACATGATGAATGAATGATGCTAGAATCAAACACCCTCTTGCCATAAAGTAGAATGCTTAAGCTATACCCTGTATAACTGACTAATGTTTTCTCTTTCGGTGGTGATATGATGGTGTAAAATAAACTAACAGATCATGGCGTCTACGGCACATGGGCGCATCCTCTGCCTCGTAGCCCGTAATGCAGTCGCTCCCAGCTTGCTTATTATGGCGAAGAGCATCGGCACCACAGGGCCCGAATGCGATTTTGTTGTGACATTGCAGTGGGGTGTGGAGGAATAAAGCGTGTCGCACAATCCCCCTGGATGATTGGGGCTGTGCATCCCAGGCTACTGGGATCCACTGCCTCTTAGGCGATCCCTCCTCATATGTCAGGGCTATTAGCGGTGGAAACATATCACTATTATCGATGACCCCAACCCCTGACCTTAGCTCGGATAGCCACAGGTTCGCTCCCTACCATAAGCTAGAAGCGCTGACTTCGGCGGAAGAAAGTGACTCTCACTTTCTTGCCATATGCATGTCTCGGAGTACTCAAGGTGCATCTCTATCTCTTTCTATGGCCGCCGAACATTCGGACCATAGAGTCCGTATCTGTAGGAAGAGTCAATAATCTTGCCAAGATTAATAAGTGATGACTTAGGCTGAACCCAGGCTTCTCTTAGCCATATGTGGCCACGTGAAGTCATCAGCCAAAGCAGGTAGCTCATTAAACAGCCGTACTCCATCAACGTCATAGTTCCTTGACTCTGAGACTCTGAGACTTGCGTAATACAGTAGTGAAGCAGGAAGCTGCTTGTCCATGAAGAGGCTCATTCGGAACTACGCTGATCATTGCCTCTGAGTCCTAGAGGTCTTAACCTAGTCCACCACACTTGGGACTCACCCTGCATTGGAATTTAGCTAGTCGATCTTGGTGCATCGGAGGTGTCTCATGGCCTCCGATACCTTCGATTTAGCCAGACCATTGACACACTACCACCGGATCCACACAGTAGTTCGGAGGATAATGTGACTTGAACCTCTGAAGGTTGCTTGGACCTCCCTAACTCCCAGCTACACTAGCTTGTACAATATGTGGCCAATTGCGACCCTGCGGCCTCATAAAAGCACCTTTGGTAGTTGGTGGTGCTGGCTAGCACCTCGCGGATGACCTCTACGTCCTCGTCCTGGAAGGCTTGCCATACACACTTGTCAAATGGCAACAATTTTTATTAAATTCGTTATGCTTTCCGAATCCCTAAGGTTATGTTCTTTAACCCTAGTGTTCAACATACAATTCATCATGCACATATTTCACACATTTTAATCACACATCATCACTCAATTCCTCAAAATGCACAATGGATGCATGATCTAACCCGTTTCCCCATCGAGTCCTAGGTACTCGTGTACCTAAATCTAGACACCATGATGTGAAGCTGGTATCGAAACCAAACTTGTGGGTACAGGCTTAGAGCTCACTAGGTAGTATCTTAAGGCGTCTGGGAGTTTGTATTACAAATCCTGAGATCGTTTTGTACTCTTTTTTTTTTTTTTTTTTTTTTTTTTTTTAACGGTGCCACGCACGTGACGGTGTTATGACGATCTGAGCATTGCGCTAGTTCAAAGCGGTTCGCGCGACACGATCGCGGCGTGGCGCGACAACTTCGATACGTCGCCTCGTTATTATCGGCGTGACCGCGCTTCGCTTCGATTATGGCGACCGCGCTTCAAGCCAATGACGTGCGGCACGAAGAGCATTGTTGCGACGCAAAGCGACCCGCCTGTCGACGGGGAGAAAACTTTAATCGCGGCAGACTTCCCGACTTTGCTTGAGCGCGCTATCGTAACCCTCGATATATATAATGGACATACTCACGATAAATAATTTTGGCGACCTCGATCTATTGTTTCTTTCTCAACGCATGTCATGCACTTACACCTGTATTCTGATTTCTCCCAGCTTAGATCATGAAGTACAGCCTTGCTAATTCGTCTGCCGTGATTCGTATTAATATATCAGCGTATTATACTAACGTAATTTACACAATGACATGTTATTTAAATTGTAATAACCCTGAACAACACACATGGGCGATCCATGGTTAGCGACCTCATCTGAATTGCAGAACAATCCGGTCACGAATTGTAAGAAAGCAGATCACTGAGTCAGAACCTCGATCCTAAATTTTGGACTAAAATGCACGGCAATTCAGGCTGACTACACCTGACCATTTGGATGCTCTCACGCCCGAGACCCAACCAGTAGGAGAAAAACTACCTCACAGGAGTTTATCAAACTCAGATTTGTTTCTTAAAGATGTGAAGCTCACTAGCTGCGGATGAACTCTTCCTCTTTTAACTTTAAAATCGTAGTGAGATTCTTTAGGAAATTTAAGAGAGAGATGCGGAGAAGCCTCACTACAGGGGCTCTCTTCTATATATTTTCTCCTTTTTTCCCTTCTCCGTCCGGGTTTGATTGAGATGGAATTCAGTGAGATAATCCTCACTTTTACATTGTCTTCATCACATTGGTTGGCTTGGATCTTATCTGCTATCATTGGCATGGTTCACGATCATGTGTTGCCACATCTCCACATAGTCCTTAGCAGGCTCTTGTTTGAAGCTCATTGCGCACTTGACAGACATAGTGAGCCACTCGACTTGTGCGTGTCCCGTCTCTTACCCTTGGTACCTGAAAAAGTGAAGTCGAATATACCAATTTGTGAGTTCACGTGGTAACTAGATTTCACGAGATAGATTTCAATGGTGAAGTCCATTTAGATCAATAAGGATCTAGAAAAATTCAGTTTTAATAAAGAAGTCTTGTTTCCACCTCCCAAAAATGGTACTCTACCGGGTTTCTGACTCTCGAAAGTGACGAGAATTTGTGCATTTTTATCAGCGTGAAACATTTTATGGTAATGTGACACCCGATCGGTCATTTTTGCCTGAAATTTTTTTCCATCGCTTTCAGGTCGGTATAAAACAATATTTTTATTACAAGGGCATATGAAACCTTGTATATTTTTCTTACAAATACACAAATGCTTATAATCGCATGCAAGAGTTTGATGTACAACTCTTTTAAAGCACATTCTTAAAATATATTAAAACTGAGATTTGTTACAATATTTTACAAAAATGCCTATAGGTCTGCTTAGGCCTTCTTCGTACTCATGATAGTATCGAAGATAGTATGTATAAATATCTTGCAGAAAGGGTGAATCACGCGATGGGGTGTGGCCGATTGAAAGAATCTCCCTGAGTATACCACACTAAAGTTCACATGCGTGTATTCCACAAAATTCATACCATTCAGTAAAAAATTATGCAATTTTCTACATGAATGCCACATACCAAACCGAAATCTTCAGTCATTATTTGACTCCCTCACACATCACATTTTGCCAGTATGAAATTTTTTTTTCCTAAACGAAAGGTTTTTGTTTTAATTCTGTGAAGGTTCATTGAATGAGCACAAGATAAAATGTTTGGATACCTACGTGTATTTCATTTAGATGGACTCAGATGATCTTGTGGACAACTCAGATATTTTCATTTGAATGATTTCCGGGCTGCAAATCTGTCTTACGACCTCAGATATATTTCGTTTGAGACGGGACTCGGAGTAGTCATGGAATGACCCAGCAGAAATGCTATTTCATTTGGACCGGAATACGATGGTCTTTGCGTGGACGGCCCCTCGGAGTATATTTCTACATTTGGACATACTCCGATAGTATTGTGGACAACCCTTTGATATATGTCATTTGGACAGACTCTGATAGCATTTTGTTGGACAACCATCTGATAAAAACTACTTGTTCAAAGTCATGTCGTGCACTCACACTCGATATACACGATGTCCCCATGCACGTGAAATGCAATGCTACTACATATTATTTACTTATTTCATGCATGCATACACCAATATTACTCTTATCATGCATGTTATTCAAACAGAATTAATCATGCAAATTAGGTTTTTCCGTAGCTCCATTTCAGAGCGCATCACGCTAATATAACATTGTTTTTACATAATTCACATGTTATCAAGCGAGAAGGTAAACGCCGTATAGCTGGATTTTCTTTCCGACCTATACGAGAAAAATAGCATGTATTACTACCTGTTTCACACATAAACTACATGTAATCAAACCAGAATAAGCATCTGTTAGATTTTATTGATTTCTTTCAGAAAAACAACATGCATTTCTACCATTTATCACACAGCGCATGTTATCAACGAAATAAAGCATCTGAAACTAGAATACTTTTCTAGATTTCCAACTCAGAAAAACAACATGCATTTATACCATTTTCTCATACAAAATAGTATGTTATCGATCAAGAATATAACACATACAAGTGGAATTTTCAGTTTCTAAACAAGAAGCAATTAGCACACAAATCCGGTATACTATCATCAAAAGCTCGTAGGAACAACTTGCACCCAGGGAAATTACGATTTCGGCATCCCGAGTGCACAGAAAACACACAGGTTGTCCCAAAGCCCCATTTTGGACCAACCCACAATGTTGGGGCCCAAGCTCAGCCGTGGTGACCCAGACAAGGATATCCCAGTAGGAGAAAGAACCTACCTGTCTTAGAGAGTGTAAGCTACCTCTTCGGCACTAACTTCTTTATTTTTCAATACCTTCCTTTTCTCCTTTCTTTCCTTCTTCTTTTCTTCTTTTCTTCTTTTCTTTCTTTCTTTCCTTCCTCTCTTCTCCCCTCTATGAACTGATTTCCTCCTCCTCCTCACCCCCCAAACTGTTTGGGTTAGGTGTAGGACACCACTCCCAAATTGGTTTGACACATGGCCATTACTAAGCCATGTGTTCTCCATGCCTCTATTCCACCCACTACCATGCTCATGCATGAGAGTGGCATGACATAGCTTCCACCATCTTGCCAAGTATTACTCTCTAATGCCCGCAGTAGCCTGAGCTCATCATGCGAAATGTCGCTCCATTATTTGCCCATTTATCTCAAATCACATTAAAATTACAGCGGCAGGAAGATTAAATGAAATTCGACTATGCGCTTAGATTTCGCGAGACGAACTCAACGATGTAATCCGCATCATCATCCGAAATTTAGAGAAATTTCTAGGTTTTCCATTTGTACTACGATGATAGTCTATTGTTTTGCAATTTTTTTGGGTTTTTACACATTGTCTTCTCCCCTGGTCGGAGGATGTTCATTTTCGACCACCCCTCCGCCCACACCATCATCGATCGGTTTCTTGAGAGGGAGAAAGAGTCACGTGTGCATGTTCCTTGGGGTAAGTGCTGCATGAGCACGTGCAGAGGCAATACCTAGAGGCGCTTGGGAGGTTGGGAGGGGGCGGTTCGGTTGGAGGAGATGATGATGATGGAGGGCAGCCTTCATCCACCACGATGGTTGAATATGCCGCGCCACCGCTACTCTTGTCGAATTATAGTTCTGCCATTCCTCATGACCATGATTTGACAGCTTATGGTGTTCCACTAACAAGGTTGGGAAAATTAATATTAAGATCTTGAACTTCCACGACTTTTGCATTTAAATCTCTGACGAAATTTTCTCTTTTAATATAATACTTTTAAATTTTATTTTTATATCCCATATTTGCTATATTTGAAAAGCAAACTTTTTCTCATGATTTAAATGCAAAAGTTATAAAAATTTAAGATTTTAATACAATGTTCACCAAAAGAATTAATATGTGGCTTCATTTCATTTTAGTATTTTTTTTTAAATTTATAAATTTATTTTACGTAAAATATTCTTTGATATTTCTTTTTAATTTTTTAATTTTATCATTTTCTATCTTTTTTGGTTTTCTTAAATTGTTTTATTTAATGATTTTTTATACTCATATGAAGGTTGTAATCTACTCATTTGTAAAGAATCGCATTATGAATTTGTATTGTGTATTAAGTAGGTTTGTGTTTGATAACAAGAGAAGCTCGGTGGGCTATGGTTTATATGATAAATTCACGATTTGCAAAAAGGGAAAAGACAAAATTAAATTTTCTTAGTTTTCATCTTATAAGGTTCTTTGAACCGCAAAGGATGGCTTGATATTCGAGTTAATAGCATGAAGGCGGCGACTAAGCCTATACATTTTGATAGTTGAGTATACACATTATGTGCTATTGTAACTGGGCAACTCGCCAATTCTGCCGCGCATCAGCGATCATTTGATTTGATTTATTGTCTCTAATTATATATACTTTGCTCGTTCAAATCGCCCAAACACAAATAAATGCCGACAAAAACCAAACCATAGTGTTGAGACGACATAACCACCCATCGCACTAAGACGACGACAACCATAAGCGCACAAAGATGACGACAATCACACGCATACCAAGGCGACAACTAAATCACAAAAAAACATATAAAAACCTAGATCTGTGTGGAAGAACCACTTTATTGAGAAAAAAAAGATGGAAAAATGATATAGAGAGGTGATTTCAGGTCAATAATGACGAAAAAAATCACTCATTGCTTAAAGAAAAAAGGTTAACAGAGTTTAAGTTGAAAGAAAGGGAGGATAGGGTTTAAGAGACTCTTTTCTGGTTTTCAAATTTTTTTTTATACTCATGAAGGTTTCATTTGTAAAGGCTTATTATGGAAGAATGCGAACACATATTTATAATTAATTGAAATGAACATAAAAATAAATAAATAAAGTGTCATGTTTTAACCTCATGCCTCGTGTGATAGAAAGTTGGAGAGGGATCACAGGTTACTACATTGTAAGTAAAGTAGTAAAGATGTTATATCAAAAATAAATATAAATAAATAGTTTTAAAATAATTAACTTAACAATTTACATAATGCTGCATAAGAGGATTGGTTTGATCACTTATAAGTTACATCAAGCTACATAAGGCGATTGGCTTGATCCATTAATAACTCTACACAAATTCAAATAATTAAATAAAAGCTTGACAAAAAAATTGTAAGAAAAAAAAATTGAATAGAAAAATAATTTTATTGATTCCAGAAGATGACTAAAACAAAAAAAATAAAATAAAATCCTAGATCTTATGGAATAACCAATTTATTGATGAAGAAAATTATGGAAAGATGTGTAAATAGGTGTAAAACCCGAGAAAAATTCAATTTTACGAAGAGTAAACGGTAATTTAGTTGAAAGCTAGAAGAATTCTCACTCTAGATCTCGGATGATGGCCGAAATGGATTACCATAGTTAAATTCGTCTCGCGAAAATCTAGTGACGAGAAAAAGTTTCGTCGAATTAAAGACGGTCGAATATTTCACGAATTACGGTGATAAGTGTCGATGACAGGGACGAGAATTTTACGAAAATCTCGAAAGTCGAGAAAATGGCTTGAGTTAAAGTTCATTAAAATAATTGGGTGAAAGAAATACAAAATTTTTCGAGAAGAAACGAACGAATGAGATAATATAAGTTATGTATCTAAATAATAATAATAATAATAGTAATTAAAAAAAAAGATAAAAATCATAAAGGGGCGGACTGTGTGTGAAGAGGGACGGAGAGGAGAGAGAGAGATTTTAATTTTTTTTTAATTTTGATTTAACTCGGATCTATGAAAATCGGATGGCGAGTTCCGTGGTGGGTGAGAGCCTGAAGTTGATCTACGACTAGAGCTACGTGGGCACCAAAATCTTGGAGTTTCGTCAAGCTCCACGAGGTGAAATTTTCCTACTTGTGTTATAATTCAAAGGCCATGTAGCGACAGGGTTTGGCTTAGAGCGTGAAGTAGTAAATTTCAATTCTCAAATTTTTGGGTGAGTATATGAATTTTTAAATTTTCGGGATTGTTTCGAATGATCTAGAGACTTAATTTGGGGCTGTTTCGAATAGTTCGGGCTGAATTTTTGAGACTGTTTTAGGCAGTCATAGCCAATTTCGGGACTATTTTGGTGATCGGTAATGTTGGAGTTTGGTTTTGCTCGGGACTGACCTCTTGGGTTTTTGTGAAGTATGTTTCATTATCCGATATTCGGTGTTGAACCATGAAGGGACGAGGTGCCTGTTTTATATGGGTGAGATTTGAACCCTGCATTTTATTGTGTTATTACTAGAAAATGTGTATGGTTGAGTGATTCAAAATGGTGCTGGAGTGTTTGATAATTAACCCACATGTGAGCTAATTTTGGTGTAAATGATTGTGAAATTGCATAACATATTTATGTGATTTAATTATGTTAATATATATCGTGAATATATTAGCATGAATGTTAAAATTTGCATCGTACATTCGCAGCCACATAGGGAAATAACTGAAATTAGGTGTAAGGTGCATAGTTAGATATTGCTGTGTTGGGTGTTTGATGTGTGTTGTGAGTACACGGTTTGTGGATCGTGCTATGAAAGCGGGTGTGTTGATCAGTGAACTGATTGATAAGACAACGTCCAAATGAGTCGCACGGGTTAAGAAAATGGAAATGGCTCATTGCATTTCATATGTACTGGGGCACCCTAGAACATTAGGAGTGAGTGCATGAGGTAGTTTCTTGAGAGAGGTGATACGAGGGTTGACAGCCAATGTGACATCGGGTGTAATCACTTCTGACATGGAGGGGTTGTCCATATAATATCAATCGTCGGGTTTACTTGATTGATATCATTGGAGGTTGTCCTTAAAATGGGTGCTCAGATACACATCACTAATGTATTTATATCGGAGAGGGTTGTCCATGGTTAAAAACAAGCCACGCTTTGTTTGGAAATGGTTTTCATTCGCTAGCGGAGGAATGCATGTTTGAGGAGTCGGTGAGAACTCGGCGTGTGTGGTGTAAGAGAGCTGCGATATCATAGTTACGTATGGGTGTAAGAGACTTTGCGGTATCACCAGTTATGTTGCCCCGAGAAGACCTGCGGTCATGTTTTATCCGCGTGAAACCAGTTTGTGTGATAGAGTCGAGGATGACTTGGGACTCGTTGCCCATTCAGCGCGCTGCATTGGGTAATGGGTGATGAGGCTCGATACTTGAGTCATTAGTAATACCGGTGGCGGGTTAGTATCATCTTGAGAGGCAGTCGGTGAATGACTCGGGATATATTACTCAATGACATATTGAGTGATGGAGCGGCGAGCGTATGGGGCGCTGGTGATCGAGTCTCATTCTGCTTTGTGGCATGTAGACATTAGGGTGGAGCATGGGTAATGTTCTTGGCTGGGATGTATGTTTTGATTATGCGACCATTGCATGCCACTTAGGTGGGAGTAGCGTATAGGAGGTCTCGCCTCTTGGGTTTTGCTCTACTTGACCAATTGATTTTACTTCAGTCTGGTCGGTGCGGTGGTGACCTTGTGAGACCACACATATGAAGCGGATTATTTAATATATATTTTAATAAATATATATAGGTTGTAATTATTTGTATAAGAGTAATTAATTTAAACTCTTGTGGTATGGTTTATAGTCGTGTCTTTATATGTTTGAGTATTGATGTAGGGGCCCAGTGACCATTATTTTACTTGCATATAGATACTGTGTGGTCATTGTTGATTATTGGGACGGGTTGCCTGCCGTTTAGAGCTCCGTACAAAGAGACTGCCGTTTTCGTGATTAGTGTCAGGTAACAGAGACATCCTCAGTGTCTAACGGGTTAGCGGGTTGTCAGCAGGAACCCTCGGGGCAGGGAGTGTCTGATAGGTGATTTTAAGTAAAAAAAATCACATCTATCCTTGCATAAAAAAAGAAAAGAGGCTAGTAGAAACTCAGGCTAAGGTTTTAAATTGTCCCTTGTAAAAATAGGTAAAGATAAATAAATATTATATTCATGTATTATTATTAATACAAACTAAAAATATATGTAAATTACAATATTACCCTAAAATAGATGGTTTCCTCATGAACTATACTAGAATTGTGCCTTGATCGAATTTAAGGTGATCATCAAAGTTCTAATCTTTCATGGCTTTATGTTCGATCTTATACTAAAATTGTGTTTTTTAACTTTCCATTTTACATAGAATGTGTCAAAATGGTTCCATAATATTTTAACTTGTACTAAAGTATGCTTTCAAGTTTCTATCTTTGTTAGAATCTTACTTTGAGATTATTATGATTTTGAAATTTAACAATTATGATTTTATCTAAGTTTGTATCCTTAAAATAAGACTCAAGTTACAAATTGTAAAAATCGGGATCCATATGTTGATAATATCTTTTGATCTAAGGATCTTATGGTTTTAAAACACATGTATTAGCTTGAGATGAACTCATATTTATATAATACCAAAAACCTTTTCCTTACTTAAATGTGGGATGCTGATAAAAGCGCATTTGGATTATGTGATGTGAGTTCAACCTCCACAAATACCATTTCTTGTGTATGTTTGAAGGATACTTATGACAAACATGGGGTTGGGGGGATGGGGAGGACGCTCATGTTTAGATCCTCTTATCTTTGACTGACTGGGTGATTGTCTTTGATTAAGGAATCGGGAGATCTCTCCCTCTTACTCCTCTTGCTCTTTCTCCAATCACCACCAGAATATGTTTAAATATTTTATAAATTGTTTTTTTTAAAGCACAATGTTAACACAAAACTAGATGCAGGTAGGTTTTTGGGTAAGTTTATCAAGATTATATAAAAATGATTTATTTTATATTTTAATATATATAAATAAAAATTAAATATTTTTAAATAAAAATATATTTATTTAATTAAAAAATATATTAATTTTAATTTAATAATAATTAAAATTAAAATTAACGATATAGAAGATTTTCACATCCCTGATCTCTCAGCGGCCCCTATGTTCAAGCATGTTGCAGAGCATTAGTGTGTAACACTATCAACTTTGAAATGATCAATTTCATCTTGTTGAAGATTTGATCATTGAAGCTGTGTTGAAATTAATTTCTATTCAGTTCATATAATTTGTATTCCAGTAATTATTATAAGTCGTACACACGATGATGATTAGTGTAAGCCTCTAAGAGACAATTATCGGGTGTAAATCCCTCGTGCGATTAGATTTAAAAATTTAAGTATTTTTAGTGTGTTACGTATATGAGTAAATGTCTTAATAAAAGACATTTAATAGCTAATAGCTATTATATGAGTAAATGTCTTAATAAATAATATTTAATATTAGTAATTCTTCCTCTTTCACCTTTCTTATATATTTATATATGAAGGCATAGTAAAACCTGTCAAAGGGTTTGATTAGTCGAATCGATGAGTTCTTATATCGTGAGGCGATTTTAAGTGTTCACCGGATCGGCATAGGAGAAAACATATATATATATATATATATATGTATTACTTGGGACATTCAATTATAGTGATGGATTCTTCAAGTAAGTTTTTCTTTTCATTTTAATAATTATACATGATTGTTAATTAAGTTGATTTTGAAGTTACATTAGGATCCAATTGTTAATGTTTGAAAAATTTTCAACAATTTTAGTATAGAACCAGTTTAATAGAAATTCAATTACCAATTTAGGGTTTATGAGAATTTGGGTATTTTTCTCAATTAAAGTTAATTGTAAATTAATTGATGTTCCAAATTAACTATTTATGGCATAACTAACTTGGGTTTTTAATTTTGAATTAACATTTAGGTTGAATATTTAGTTAAATGGTTGGAAAGGTATAGTGTAGAATTAGTGAAACTATTTAGAGAATTATGATTTTTGAATAGTTTATATATAAATGTTGACCTTGGTTTTAATTATTAATTGTCGATTCAAATTGTGATGAAATCGAAGATTCAGTTGTCCATCGTCATCAATATGAGTAACTTTGTGAATCATCTTTATACGCCAGAAAAGAATTGATATAAATGTGCATATATGACTTATGCAAATTTCGAGGTGTATATGCAAATCTTTTATAAAACTCAATTTAATAATGTAGATGTTATATATTATTATTTGAGCTTTAAAGAAATAGGTTAATGAATTAAGAATAAAAGATATTAAAGAGTAGTCTTTTATATTATTAAACTTAATAATTTAAGTTTATATGATTTAAATCTTTAATATTTTAGTGAGTGTGTTAGTCACTAAAGTGGCCAGCTCAGTTCATTAAATGATTTAAATAATATTTACTTAAAATGTTTATTTGATATAGCATCATAAATGACATTTAAGAATAATAAACATTTATAGTTATTAACATGTAGTTATACGATTACCCAAAAGGTAGATCTTACTCAGTAGACTAATAACAATTAGAAAATGAGTTATGAACCTTATTTAATTAATATACATAGTGTATCCAGATGACTTATGTTAAATTAAATTTTGTATGATTGACCTTATATATGTTATATGAATGATGCATGTTGGTGATTGTTGGTTGTGTTTAGATTTAGCGAAAGGTGAATTTAAATGCGATGTTTTGGTATATATATTATAGTACGAATTGTGGTTTAAATTCAAAGTAATTAATATGTGAGAGATGTAAATGTTTGCAACGATCTCTAATGTGAAACATAATGACATCAAGTTTAATGGAGAGCTATGATGGCCGGAATCGAATATGTCAAGCTAAATGCTGGCCTTTTGGGACTTGATTCAGCTCTAGTTATGGATGAACCCACTAAATCGACTGATACTAGTTTGGAGGTGTTCGTTGGACCAAAAGACATGTGCAGATTTATGACACTACTTCCAAAGGACTATTGTCTAATCCCTAGCAATAATGCCATGAAACTTGTTAATTATATTTCTTTGCAATTACACTGATGAAAAATGGTTTCCTTAAGACTGGATAAATTTCTTCCTGGTTTTGCAGTCCACTGATTACCACTTAAGTGCCTGGTCGAAACAATGTAGAGCTAGTTTTTAGTCAAATATCGATCCCACGAGAGATCTAAGATTTTCAGCCAACTACGGAGCTATTGGCTCTATCTATTTGGACTATGATAGGCAATTTGAATAAGTTTGAAAGCCTTAAAATAATGAAACTAAAGAATTGAATTAATAAAAATGAATGAATTGAATCTTGAAATAATGAAATGAAAATTTTAAAATTTGAATAGTTATCCTCTATAAAGGGAACATTGAAAATAAAACTATTGTGAAACATCGATTTCGCCAGTTATGCTGTAATTTTGCTTTATAAGACACAGTTTAAAAACTAGTCGAGGGTATGGAAGTGCGTTTGGATCTCTCAGGCCCCACTTGGATTCATCATCTCACCTTCTTTGTTTCTCTCTCAGAAGATGATGGGTTAGATAACTACCTTTAATGCGGAACATAGCATTACTGGGTATTTTTTTCTTTTGATACTTCATACCTGACCTCGTACATGCTTTGAGCTCCTGCAGAATTATAGTCATTGCGCGGTTACACTATCTTCGAGTTTCTCTTCCTCAAAATTTGAATAGCTCATTCTTTCCTTGATTAGATCCTTGCTAACATGAGTTAGATTCACCATTCGAATCGAGGCGAGACTCTGCATGTTTAAATTGATCATCGTTCAACCATTCTCGTCTCAGTGAAGAGGATTTATCAAATTTAATCCCCTGAAACACATTAAAATCACGTCGCGAGTTCGCATGCAGATCCCGCAATTTCTCATCACTCTCGGGAATGCCTTCCACTGTGTCACTTTCGAAGGAGGGCCTCCACGGAAATCGAGCTTGAGACAATCGGGTTTATGGGTGATGCGAGATTAAGGATCGATTCCACAAAAAATAAATAAACCCGGCCAGTAGATTCCTGGCGAAGTTCCAACATCGATGAATAAAATTCTGCAAGAAAAGATAATTTCGGCTTGATATAGTCATTTCAATGGAAGGCGGATTTCTAAATCAACTGGATTACACCATACATTGAAAACTGTACGATCAAGAAAACCATCAAATCGGAAGCGATAGTTCGAAATCAAAATTTATGCGGAATTCCAAACAACGAGACGGTAATTTGAAATATAAATGCGCATTCGGCTAAAACTTTACTTGACTAACGTTGAATCAATTTAAAACAAAAATACTAACTAATCTAAAATAAAAACAAAGAAAAAGAAAATTAAATCTGAGGAGCCTTGACACTCCAGGTGTGTTAATATAAAGCATAGGAGGCTGCGTTCCTTGATGCATGACTACATATTTATAAGTTACGAAGTTGGGCCACTAATTTAGAGTACACCTCTTTTTGGACTTTAGTTAAGCGGCCCGGTTCGATTGTTGATGTCGCGACATGTCGATTCACTGTCACTGCGCGACTCACATTGTCAGATCTTTGTAGTAGAGAGAGCGCTGTTTGGTTGCGACATGTGGGTTGAGCGTCTTGGCGGCGACAGTGTACCAAGCGACCTCACCTGCAATGATGCCATGACGACCTAGCGGCGTCAAACCGCCCTCTTTAGTATTTGACCGCGGCGAAGCTGATATTTATCGCGACCCTGAACCTACGTGGGTCTGGCGATTGTTTTGTGATGTCGCGACCTGAGTCGCCGCATTGATGCCGCGGCGAGCCGAGGTGTTGTCGCGACGGCCTTCTTTCTTACAATGCCGACGGCGAGTGATGTCGCGACTTCCTTTCTGTGTGTTTGATGTCGGCGACAGCGGGTGTTATCAGCGACGCTTCTTTGGTGCAAGCGATGTGGCGACCATTTGAATGATCGCCATACGACCTTCTCTCTTTAATGCGATCTTGTGACCTTGATTTCCTTGCGGTGATGCTCCATGTGCGTACGATTTAGTGTTGATGCTTGTGCATCGGGATCAGCGACATAAATGTTCAGTCAATTGTTTATCATACAACCATGACTTTTTTTTGTTGTGCGACCTCATTGTCACCTATCTTTGCGTTTAATTCATGTCGCGACCTCACGAGATGATGTCGCGACATCGCTGTCATCTTTCTCTTCTTCATCGATTCTGGTTGCTTAGCTTTGAGTTTTCTTTCACACCCGACCGTTTTATCTTTGAATTAAAAACTGTTGTTTGTTTGTAGTTATAACCTTAATATGTATTTCGATTGCGAGCTTCGGCAGCCGAATCCTTTAATCCTTGCACCTCTCTGGCTGCCTTGATTTCAGCGATGATTTATCAAATACACAACAATTGGCGTTCACGCTCTTTTCTTGCAATTTTACGCTTTCTTTTACCTGAATTCCCTGTTTGCCTGGCCGGTTGGTGAAAGTATTCCATGTTACAAATCGGAAAATGGTGAAAATAGATGACTTTTTATTTCATCAGGAATGAACAGAAAAATGTGGGGAGGAATTGGGGGTGAATAGGCTTATATGATGAGCTTTCTTAAACAGCATAAGCTATCTTCAAGCCTTCTAATGAGAGGCTGAAAATGTGAGGAATTGTGTTTGAAATTAAAGTGTACTATAAATGGATGTTTGTGGATAAGTCATTATTCTTGCTCTTATTAATGATTTATCTAATAAATTTTCTAACTCTGATAAATGGAGAACATATCCTCCATGATGATATACCTACAAATGGCTTGGGAGTTTGAATATGGATGTTGTGACGAGTGTTGGTTGATTTGTTTAGAAACATAAGGGTGATGATTCCAGCGATTTAGGAGAACTTTAGCTTAGCAAGGAAAAATGGTCTTAGGATACTAGGCCATGCTCATAGAGAATGACGAAAGGAAGACCTTAAGGTCGAACTTGAAACTGACTTTGCCTATTATGGTAAATCAAATGCCACTAGTTCTGTAGTGGCGGCAAAGCTCCAGTAAGAAATGGAAGAACAGGAAAGCAATAATCATTTAAGAATTTTGGCCGGTAAAGAGACAAGAGAGGTTGAATTAGAAATGTTTCTTTTACCATGAACCACAGCCTGAAGGCGAGTGCACAAAGAGAGAAGCATGGTTTGAAAAGAGAGGTATACATTTTGTGTTTATTATGCTTTGAATCAAATCGATTGAGTTTCTTCTAGCGCGGTGGCTTGACCTTGGTGCAACCACTCATGTTTCTAATAAACATCGGGATTACCTAAACTTCCACGAATCTGGAAATTTGAAGACACTCTGTTGTGGCGTAAAAAACGAGATAAGAAGGATATGGATATGAGGTGGGACGTAACGGATTATTATTTGAATCACGGGATTCTATTATGATTTGAAGTGGGTGTTCAACATATGTTTCCTGATTATGCCAAGTGATATTAACCGACGGTGGATAGTTTGGTTTTGATTTTGCAAGTTGGTTTTGTGATTGTTCTCGTTGCATCAATGAATCAGCGTGCCACTACAATGATGGTTGATTGTCGGATACTTTATAATGTTCAATGCGAGATTCTACTTTTGTTAATTCCTGTTTAATGTTGATGTTAAATATGATGTGTATAGAAAAAGAGTACGCTAATGAGTCTTACCAGTGACTTGTGGCATAAAAGGCTCGGTCGTATATCGAAAGAAGGATTTTGAGACTAATTAAAGCGAAGTTTTGCCTCAGTTAGTTTCTGGAATTGGAATAATACTTGTGTGGTTGCATTAAGGGTATGCAAACCAAACATGTATCAAAAACAAGCTGCCCGCAATTATTAGATTACTTGATTTAATACGTAATCTGAATATTTGCGTGTGCTAATTGTACTACCATCTTGGGCGGTGAAGTATTTCATCATAAATTGTGGTGATTACTCTAAGTCTGTGCCTTTATTTCTTTGCATGAAAGATCTCAATCGGTTGATGTCCTTTAGAGACATTCAAATTTAGTTGAAGCTTGATTAAATAAAGAAAGGTTAAGGTAATACGTTCGATGAGAGGTGGTGAATATTATGGAAGACGTAGGAAGTTGGACAAATTCCAGGCCCATTTAAGAAACTCCTTGAGTCGAGGGCATTTGTGCGCGATTATAATGCAGGATAAGCCACACCAAAATGGCATGGCCAAGGCGTGTCGTACACGATGATGGAAATGGTAGAGATATGGTGAATGATAGTTTTGTACTGTTTGCATTATGGATGTATGCATTAAGGGCAGTCGCATACATAATATTAAATAGGGTACCTAGTAAGCGTTCCTAAGACACCTTATGAAGCTGTGGACATCTAGAAAACTAGTTTAAGACATACCAGATCTGTGTGGAAATTTGTCGATGAAGTGAGGATATATAATCCACATGAAAAGTTGGGTTTCGAATTTATTAGTGGTTATTTCATTGGACCATCAGGAAGGTCAAAGTGTAGATTCTATTGTCCTAACACCGTAGTACGAGAATTGTAGAATCAGGAGATACTTTCAGCTTCTAGTGAAAATGGCGATTGTCGATTGGGAGTGTGGGAGCACGTGATGTGGAGATAAAGAGTCATTGGTGAACGAAACCGCTCGAATGATCCATCTCAGATTGAAGTTCCTATGTGTGTACGACCGGGCATGAATATGGAGCAATGACAAATGGATGTTCGAGCCCGATTATGGATGCCTGCCATTGTTCGAGAAGAGGAAAATGCCGGAGTTAATGTGAGCAGAAGTCACGACCTCGAAGAAATAGTATCAAGGAGGAGTCTACTAGAGAAAAGATCGGCTATTTGAATTATTTATATAGTTTATGCACTTGAGCATGAAGTGACTTGAGAGCATGATAATGGCCCAGGTCTCTTTCGACGAGCATGGCGGTGAAAGTCGATAGATGATTAATGGCCATGAAGGAAGAGTTGGAATCCATGGATGACAGCAATGTTTGGGAAATGACGGGTCTGCAGAAGGATTTTCACAAAGAGTCGATTTGTAAGTAGTGCTTTAAGACGACGAGACTCTAAGGGCAATGTCGAGAGGTATAAAGCCAAACTTATTTGCCAAAGGTTACACTCAAAGGATGGCATTGACTACAAAAGAGACTTTCTCTCAGGTTTCCTAGAAAGGACTCTCTTTAAGGATTGTAATGGCTTTGTGGCTCATTTTGATCTTGAGCTTCACGAATGGATGTCACTTGGCCTTTCTCGATGGAAATTTGGAAGAAGATGTATATATGGATCAACCTCGAGGTTTTGAGACCACAGTAAAAGAAATGCGGTATGTAGGTTGAAGAAATCAATCTATGGATTTAAACCAAGCTTCAGGACAATGGTATTGAAGTTTAATGATCTTTTAGTATTGTCATGTATGGATTTGTAAGTAGTGGTAATAGGTGCATCTTCATGAAGGTTGTGGGAGCCCAGTTCTGTAATCCTTATGTTGTATGTAGATGATGTGTCTTCTTCTTGGCTAGTATTGATCGTGGAGTTATTGCATGATGTTAAAATTACCTTTCTAGTAACTTTGAAATGAAGGATATGGGTGAGGCTTCCTATGTGATAGGAATAGAAATATTTCGGGATAGATCATAAGGAATTTTGGGATTATCTCGAGCACATCAATGAAAGTTACAGAAAGGTTTAAGATGGAATCATGTTCATAGTCGATTCCCATCGAGAGAAAGGAGACGATTTCGAGTCTATCCTAATGTCCCAAAACGATTTGGAGCATAAAGAAATGGATAATATTCCTTATGCTTCTTTAGTTGAAGTTTGATGTAAGCTCGTATTGTACTGAAACAGGGATACCAAGCTTTGCGGTTGTGGTATGTTAGATTAGATTATCAATCAAATCTCAGGATTGCTATTTCATTTAGGCTATATGAAAAGTTTTGAGGTACTTGCAGGTTAAAGGATACATATCATACTAAAGAGAACTAGTAACCTTGGGTATTTAGTTACTCAGACTCAGGGTATAAGGATGTAGGATACGAAAGTCCACATTTGGCTATTTGTTCCTTCTAGGCGATGGAGCTATCTCATGGAAAGTGGTAAGTAGTCTGTCATTGCTTCTTCCACTATGGAGAAATTTAATTTATATAGCATGCTTTGAAAATTTCTGAGTTCAATCGTTATTGGTATGATTTGCTTTAATGGTTTAAGTATCATTGGTACCATTCTTCAAACAAATGAGGATTTATTGTGATAATCTTGTATTTGTGTTCTTCTCTAAGAATGATAGATACTCCAAGGGTGCCCAGGCATATGGATTAAAGTATCTATATCGTAGAAAGAGGTGCAAAATCGAAAGTTCAAAATAGTGCACAACATGTCGCGAAGTGCGGATCAGATTGTTAAAGTTGCTCTAAAACATTTATTGGCCA
Organism: Tetrastigma voinierianum; assembly: GCA_016808115.1. Classification (NCBI taxonomy): domain Eukaryota; kingdom Viridiplantae; phylum Streptophyta; class Magnoliopsida; order Vitales; family Vitaceae; genus Tetrastigma; species Tetrastigma voinierianum. The sequence goes on along the minus strand of JAEQBH010001261.1, from coordinate 376,614 downwards.
TATTAGTAAAATGGGGTAATCGAAGTCCTTGTATATCGGATGATTGGTCATACATGTATGAATTTATGTTGCTGCGTTTATGTTTATTTGATACTCTAGATATCGATGTTTGTTTGGATTTTGCTTATCTATGAATCATATTTAGATTATGCATATTTTATCCCGCGTTATAAATGTAGGTCTGTTTGCCGTTGTGGGATAAGGAGGAAGATATTTGGGTGTCTACCTTATCAATTGTATTTGTTGGAGTGGATGCAACTTATGGCCCATGGAAGGAATCGAGGCTCGTGACCGCCGTGGTCGGTCGGTTTAGTTCTTACAAAGTTGTGAGTTATATATAACATTTTAAGTGAGCTCAAGTTGTATTTAATATGACATATACTAGTCGTATATGAATCAGTGGGAGAATGTTAGAAATTTAATTTTTAATTAGTTCATATAATTCGAGTATTGATAATTGTTATAAATATAGTACACACGGTGATGATTAGTGTAGTATCTAAGAACAATTATCGGGTGTAAATCCTAAATTGCCGATTCGTTAAAATTTAAATATTTTAGTGTGATATGTTATATGAGTAAATGTCTTAATAAAGACATTTAATAATAATAATTATATAAGTAAATGTATGTATAAATAATATTTAACTTATTAGTAACTATTCCCTCTTCTACTGCCTCACATATATTTATATGGCTTAGTAAAACAACCCAGCGAACTAAGGGGGTTTTGATTCGAAGTCGAGATTCAATCAGGTCCTTATGTCATCAAGCGTGTTTTGAGTATTAGGATACGCTTAGGAAAACATATATATTATTACTTGGGACATTCAATTATCGTGATGGATTCTTAGTAAGTTTTTCTTTTCATTTACGTAAATTGTCATGATTGTTAAATTGGTTGATTTAATTGTTCTATTAGGATCAATTGTTAAATCGTTTAAAAATTTTAACAACCTCATATATCACAGTGTTTTTCACTAGATAAAATATTTTTCTTTTTCATATATATATATATATATATATATATAAATGAAAAGAAAATATTTATCTGAGTAACTAGGCTGCTGATGAGATTAACTTCCGGCTGTTAACAATTGAGCTAATTAAACACCAATTGTAATCATATTCATATATATACTATATATATATATATATATATATATATATATATATATATATATATATATATTGCACTAACGAAACCTCAAATATTTTACCAGCCTTTGCACTGCTAGTGCGGCTTTAGTTCAAAATCACACTAAAAACATTGCTTCTACTTTCGATTTTACACTAGAATGTACCAAAATCATTCGATCAGTTTGATTTTTTGTAAAATCATGCCTTTGTAATAAAAAATAAAATAAAAACCACCAAAATCAGCACACTTGATTGGATCTTATAATGAAATCATGCTTTAAAGTTCCGATATATATTACACTAGAATCGTGCCAAAATTTTCACACAGTTGTCTACATTAGCCATATGCCTTTGATTTACTATCTTAAAATAAAAATCAGCTTTATAAATATAAATTTTGTCGCCAATTTTGTCCACTAAATCATACCTTCAATTTACGATTTTATGCTACAATCTTGAAGTGCCAATGATTTGAAAATATTTTTGAGAGTTAGGCATTCTAAAAAGTAAATATTAAAAAAATTGTCTTTCAGCCCATATAAGATATAAATCCATTTTTCTTGAAAATTCTTTATATAATTTGTTTTTAGGAATCTGACAGCAATCAATAATTTATTTTGCCTAAAAAGAAAGAAGTGATCTCTTGTAAGAAAAAGGACTTTCATTTTCTTCTATTTGGTCAGGTCTAATACACTTGTCAAAAACCTTTCCCAATAGAAGAAAATATGACAGTCAAAATTTGCTTTTATGAAAAAAAAAAGTCAAAGAAATTCAAGAAAAGGACTCTGAATTTATTGGATTTCGTGAGATATACCTATGATACACTTGTCAATCAGCTCTATAGAAGCATGTCAGCATTACACTCAAAATTCATTTTAACATGTTAGCATGTGCAAAGAAACCTTTTCTGTGGAGTATAAAACTCAGACATGCTTCCAACCTGCAATCGAGCCGAAGAAATGGCAGCCTTTTCTGATGTACTAATGACAATAGACCATGTTCGAGAGGACAGCAATAGTAACTACGAATGGCGATAATCGCGCATGTATCAAATATCTCACTAAATCACGAAAAAACATAAAAGCAGAAATTCAAGGCAGTTGATTTGAAGCAAATGTGATAAAGTACTCTAATTCTTTTACTTAAAGAAAAGAGGTTATCAGATAAAAAGTTAAGAGAGAGAGCCTAGGGTTTAAAGAGACTGTCTTTCTGGTTTTTAAGTATTTATATATGAGTTTCATTGTAAGCTTTTGAAATAAATCAAGACCAATATCTTTATAATTATTCAGGAAATGAACATAAAATAAAATAAAATAAAGTCTATCATGCTCTACGCTCATGCTGGGCTGTGATGAGAAAGTTGCGGGAGGGATACAGGTTTGCTACGTTGTAAGTAAGGTAGTAAAATGTTTATATCAAAAATAAATAAATAAATAAATAGTTTTAAAATAGTCTTAACAATTTACATAATAATGCTATAAAGGATTGGTTTGATCACCTGAAGTTACATAAAGCTACATAAGGTGATTAGTTGATCCTTAATAAATTTTATAAAAACTACATAAAGGGATTGGCTTGATCCATTAATAGCTCTACAGAGTTTAAATAATTAATAAAAGCTTGACAAAAAATTGTAAGAAATAAAAAAATTTAATAGAAAATAATTTTATTGATTCGGTAGCGTATAATAAAAATCAAAATTGCATAGAGGATGAAACATAGCCTGGTTTGTACAAGTATAATGAATACGACTCAAAGCAAAATACCAAATTAGGGCTATATATTACTATTGTAGCAATCTCTCCATTCAGCAGTTTTCTGACATATGCCTTATATTAATGATATTGCTTAGATTTCATATCGTATCGAATATCACTTTCTTCATTCCCAGTAAATCACAAAATCGCGTCAATCTGTGGCAGCGAGCAAGCCACCATACGAGACCATGTGGCTTCAAATCTTGTGAAGGCGACATATTGCATGTCCCTTTTGAGAGAGATGACTAAGCGAGAAAAGAATCCTAGATGTATGAACCTTAATTTATTAATGGAGAAAATTATGGAAAGATGTGTAAATTGATGATTTTAATGCCATGAATAGTAAAAGAAATGCCTCCTTGCTAAAAGGAAAGGAGGCTACTAAGAGAAACTAGACAAGTTTTTAGTTCCCTAATTAAAAGCCAATTAAGATAAATAAATATTATATTCATGTATGACCCATTATTATTATTACAAACTAAAAATAACCACTTACTTAATTACAATATTGCCACTGAAATGATGGTTTCCTCATGGACTATGCTAAATTATTGTGATCCAAGGCTAAAAATTGTTCCATCAAGATTCTAATCTTTCACTAAAATTGGCTTTTATATTCAATCTTATACTAAAATTGTGCTTTCAACTATCCATTTTCTGCTAGAATCATGTCAAAATAGACACCCACATATCTTTTATTTTCTAAAATGATGCACTAATTGAAGAACTTGTACTAAAATCATGCTTTTAAAGTTAGATCTTTTAATTAGAATATTTGCTGATTATTATGATTTTGGGGTACAGCTTAATTACGATTTTATAATAAAGTTAATTTGTGTCTTCAAATACAGACTAAGATTGAGTGTAAAAAATTCGATCCAACCATGTTGATATTATCAGTTTGAGTTTAAAGTTACTACGGTTTGAAAATCGTGTATTAGTTTGAGATGAAGTTCATCTTGCCTGTCTCAGACGGCTACTCCTTTGGGATGTGGGACAGACAAAAGCCCAATTCTGGATGATCCAAGTGATGCGAGTTCCCGTCTCACAAACTCTGTTTTTACTGTGTTGTCTATCTGAAGATGACAGACATGGGGTCCCATAGGATGGAGGCCACTCTCTACAATGTATCAAGTCCTTCTATCTTGATTTTAACTTTGATCGTCGATCTGCATGATTAGGAAAGATGACGACAATTGGGAGGGTCTCCTCCTCCTATTGCTCTTTCTTCAATCAAACCGATATGTTTGCAAATTTTATAAATTGTTTTTTTTTTTTATTATGCTTCAATAATGTTCTTCCAAACCTAGGAAAAGAATATAGTGGGTGGGTTTTGAGTAAGTTTGTACATAATTTATATAAAATTATTTATTTTATATTTTAAATATATAAATAAAAATTAAATAATTTTAAATAATTTTTATTTAATTAAAAAAAATATTTATTTTTAATTTAATAAAGGCCAAAATTAAATAGTATACGAATTTCACATCCAGCTATATCCATAGCCCCTATGTTCAGCGCTCTGGCAAGACATTAATTATTGTAACTTTATTAACTTTAAAATGATCAGAATTTCATCTTGTTGAATTTGATCATTGAACTCAAATGAATCATGATCTTGTTTTTCACTGATAAAGAACTTTATATATATATATATATATATATATATATATATACCTCTCTTTATATATATATATATATATATGCCATATATACTCTCACTATATCCACCCAGAACAAATATAAAATATTCTTTGCAAGATTTAAATGTCAATCTTTTTTTTGAGAGATCTTTTTAATAAAGGTAAGATTGTAACTCACCTTATAAAAGAAGAGCAATTATAAAGCCTTATGAAGATGGAGACACTTTCCATTATGGACGTAGGCTTCAATAATGGTGAAAAAGCAGAGCATGGGTAGACAGAAGATTGAAATGAAGAAAATCGAGAAGAAACTCCACATGGAGTCGCCTTCTCAATGTCGTCAGGCCTCTTCAAGAAGCGGCGAAACTCTGTGTTTTATGCGGTGCGAGGCTGCCATCATTATCTTCTCCCCCGGTCGGAGGGCGTTCGTTTTCGGCCACCCCTCCGCCAAATCACGTCATCGATCGGTTTTCTTGAAGGAGAAAGACTCATTTTGTGTTCAGAAAGCTGTCTTTACATGAGCATGTGCATAGGCAATACCTGGAGGCACTAGGGAGGTTGGAAGTGAAGAAGGAGCATGAAGAGGCAGTCGACGGAGATGGCGGGTTTTGGTGGGATGCTGCCATTGAGAGCATGGGGTTAGAAAGGAATTGGGCAGTTCAAGGGCGTCTGGAGGTGATGAAGAAGAAGGGGCGGTTGATTGGGGCTGATGATGATGATGAAGCGAGGCTATCCACTACGGTGGTTGAATATACCTGGCCCTTAACGGATTATAGTTACATTGGTGTTCCTCATAGCCATGATTTGGCAAGCTTATATGGTGTTCCACGAGGTTCAAGTTTGGGTTCGATTAAGAATTGACCTCTCTTATTATATAACCATTAATGGCTGTTATTATTACTATCACGTTTTAAATAAAAATATATATTCCTTAAATTTAAGGTCTGAAATTGTTCCAACTAAGTTGAAATTGTTCCACTTCCTAACCTTTCTCACTAAATCACGGCTTTTAAGTTTCAATCTTACACTAGTAGTGTTTTTAACTGGATTTTACACTAGAATAGTACCAAATCATTCCTTCAAATTTTGATTTAAACTAAAATCTATCATGTATAATAAAAAATAAAATAAAGCACAAATCATGTAAGAGTTTTGGATCTTATAATGAAATCATGCTTTAAAGTTCAGATTTTACACAAGAATCGATCTTAAAACCGTTCGATCCTACAGGCATATTTGTTTACAATTTTTAAAATTTGTTTTCTATTCAAATAAATAAGGAAAACAAGGAAAATGTGTGGTTTTAATTTGTTTTTACTAAAAAAATATAAAAAACACAAAAACATTAAATTTAAAGAACAAAGAAGAGTTTTCAAGGTTATTTATGTTTTTAAAAACTGTTTTCAATAATATTTTTCAAAAACATGATAACCAAATAGTACTTATTTTTTAAAATTATATAAACATTCAAGTCACGAAAATATCTCAATATAAAATTCTAAAACTTTTTCTAAATGTAAATGGTAGCTTTTACTTTTACAGTATAGAAATATTCTATTTCCTAAGATGGTATATATGTCGATTGACTTGGGATGAGATCAAAATTCAAGAAAAAGGAATTTCAATTTATTGGATTCGGTGAGGCCTTCCTATTTGAGTACTTGGCATCCAAATACAACTCCTATAGAAGAAAATGTGATACAATCAAAATTCTTTTCTGTGGAGTATAAAACTCAGACATGCTTCCAACCTGCAATCAGACGAGAAATGGCAGCAGGGATGTACTAATGAAGTGGTTGCTCTGCTTGTTGGGGAGAGACATAAATGGAGTTAGTTCTGATTTTGAAAACTATTTTTACATTTTGAAAAGCAAAGGAAAGCGAGTTTGGTTCGTATATATGTTTTCAGTATTAGAAGAGATAAATAATCTGAAAAACATCAATTCAAATAACAGTGCCATTAAAGAGAACACCATTTGTGTTTTCAAAATCCCTAGAACAGTTGTAAAACATAAGATCAAACAGTGCCATGTGTTTCCAACCTCCTCCACATATAAGTTTATAACATACACAGTTTGTTGTTGTCATCTGAGACCAACTCTGGTCTTTTGTTATCTAGCCCTCCATGACTTCAGTTCAAGATTTCCTAAGATGGTATATATAGCCGACTGAGTTGGGATGAGATCGATCAACACGAAATTAATCACCTGCCCGATGATCTCAGCCAGCTACAGCGGGTTTCTTCAAACCACTATCCTAAAGCTTCTCATCTTCGCAACTCCATCACTTCCTGCTGCTGCATATTATGTTAGACAGCAAAATGTAGTTTCAACATTTTTTGGTTCCATACTTACTAGTTTCTGAGCTGCAAACACTGCAACAACTCCTGTTTCAGATACTGCATCTTACAAGCACTCAACAACGAGGGCCTGACCGAGCATCAGGTTTGAGGGCATAGTTCTTATCAGCTCTTTGAAGCACACTTTGATACGTCAGCACGCCCTAGAAGATCACCATACAACCATAGTGTTCCTGGTTGGGTTGGTAGCCGTGGGGCTCTCTCATCTCCTTCAAACCTCCACCCTTTTCTTACAGACGCTAGATGCTAAGCAGTCAATAACCCGAGAAAGGTCACTCCATCTGCTTTCACTCCTGATTGCTTCATTTTGTTGTGTACATCAAAACGTGAGGCCACTCTCCGTGCTTGAATATGCACTGATCATAGAGTTCCAAGTGATCACATCTTACAATCAAGTTCCTCTTCATCAAAAGGCTTCCTTGCCATATCTATGCAACCATTTTGGCGCAAACATGAGGAATCTTGGGCTAAGGAAGATGTCAGTTTAGACCGGATTTGACTGAGAATCAGCGGAGATATTTGCCTTCTGGCTCCTATATTCACGCATGCTGGCAGACATTAATTATTGTAACACTATCAACTTTGGTGGCAATTTGTATTGTTGAAGGGACAAAGCATCATGAGATCTCTCATGGCTTATCCTTTGATCATTGAGCTCCACGAGACCACAATCTTGTCTTTCATGAAACAAAACTTTTGTGCAGCTTCTAATTGATTTGATTTACCAGTATGTGATCAAAGAATTATGAGCTGACCTTGATAATCTAAACCATTCAACTTATCACATGGGCATGCATTTGTTTTCCCCATTCAGAGACATTTCAGTTCTGCAATGGGAAGAAATGGCTGGAATTGAAGTAAACAAATCAGCCTAACCACCTTCTCATCTGGATTAAAGTTCAAAAATGATTCCTTAGGATGTTGGCCTTGTTTGAGAATATGCCGATATCATGATATTCCACAACCTGATCTCTTTCAGGCTTTTCTCAGACAACAATCTGGCATGCTCAAACCTTGGTTAGAATACATACTCAACAGAGCAGTATTTACAGACAAATTTTCAAAAACAGGTAGCCTACAACAACCAAACAGTGAATAGCACCTGCGCTGATGACTTCAAAACCACGAATGATCAACAATTTAATTGATAGCTGAATCCAGTTGATTCCTCTCATTCTCATTCTCTTGAAAACCCCAAAGCTCTTCAGCATTTCCATTTTATTCAGCCTCAAATATTAAGGAATTCAGTAACTACGTCATTAACAGCTTCTCCCTCCACCACTTCTTACCAAATTCCCCGAAATCCCACAGCGCCGATACATTGCCGACGGCACTACCCACCGAATCAATAATCCATCAGAAACCAGTTTAACCACATGCCCGTGAACCTTTTTCCATATTAATAACATCAGAGATGAGAACAGAATTCAACTTTAAGGATAGGTACACATTCATCTGGATACATACATTTTGCCATTCGGTACACTGAGGAACTTTCTTTGGATTCACCAAAACTTTGAGAAGGCTTCTGAGGATTGCGTTGCGAACAACCGAGTTTGGGTCGTTGATAGAAGCGAAAATTTGTTGGGAGAGATTGAGGTGGCCCAGATTGGCATAACAGTCAATGAGTTTGGACGAAAGCAGGGGGTTCTGATGGAGACCATGGAGGATGAACCTGGCATGTACTTGCTGAATAAGTTGTGGTTTGGTGCAGAGGTCTAAGAGAGAGGAGAGGTTGAACATGTGTGTGTTTGGATGGTGGAAAGTTTTGATTTCAGGAAAGAGTTGGAGGAGATTGCTTGAGCGTGAAGTTTTGAGCATGTTAGTAGGAAGTTCATGTGGCTGGTCAGCCTGTCCTTCACCGTTACCCCATCCTACTCGTGTGATGTAAAAAGACTGAGGGCAGCGGAGACACTTGGAAGGTAATTTAATAACTTAAATATAAATCATTTATTTATTTATTGATAAAGGTGCATGAACTAATTTATGTATACCTTAACTAATACATGAGATTTGAACTTAAACGGTCTGATGAATTCTTTAATGGCTAAACCTTTTTTTTGGATACACTCTAGTTTCACTTATTGAGATTCGAACCTCATATCCCCTCTCTCCTTTATGTTTGCTTTAAAGTTGAACTCTTTATTATTTAAACTAAGCATGATGGGCTTTAATGACTAAGCCATTTTAAAAAAAAAACCACTTAAAATCATTAAATAATAAATATAAAACTTTATCAAGATAAGGAAGGTTGCTTATCGAGAGTTTATATTGGAAAGGGAGTTGAACCCTTCAAGGGTCCAACACCTTCTTAAAAATACCTCTTCTCGTACACAGATCCTAACGAGGAGATAACATCCTCGTTTGGGTGGATTCTCAGAGAGATTTCCTCGAGAAGCAGTGGTCGGTTCAACAAGAGTGCCTCTAGGGACGGAAAGGATGCTGGCTTCTCCACAGGTGATTGGGGTTCTTAAGAGGCTACCGCCTTCTCTTTCCCCTTTCCACTGGTGGGGACACTTCGGGGAGGGCACGATTCATGACCCTCAACTATTTTTATCCTTCCCCAAGGGTGGGGGGATGGTCCGTGCTCCTTTAGGCGCCTTCTGCGAGGTGGCATGGGAGGTTGGCATTCCTCGAGGGGTGTTGGGGCTACTCAAGCAACCTCTATTGGCCAGGGAATAAAAGTTCTTCCACTAGCCTATGGAGGCCTTTGAGGAGCCGCTCGTTGTCGCAACTCCACCATGCCATCGACCTCCAACTCCCTTAATCTTTTCAGTTGAGCTTGCAGGGCGCGACAGGGAGGAGGGGTAAGTGGAAAAGCATCTCAAGCGTCACCTCCCGACATCTCCTGGAAGCTTCCTTGATTCAATCAAGAAGGCGACTCATAACATGTTCCTTTGCTCGGGCACCGCCCAAACCTTCGAAGTTTAAGTGAGAAACTTTTGGGAGAATGAACTCCTCCGGTAGATCGAACACATCTTGGAGGTTTGTAGGCTTCAACAGGTGCCTTAAATCCCTCTCGGCGCTTGGCAAACTCAACACCTTCACTAAAGTGTCGAATTGAGTTGGACTTAGATCGTCAACGAGCTTTCTTCGACTCAAAGTTCCAACTCATCACAATAAATGAATTTAAGGTCAGTTAAACCCTTCGATATTAAGCGAATGACAAGTCAAACTAGCAAGACACAAAAAAAAAAAAAAAAAAAAAAAAAAGACTTTGATCCCAGCGCTAGACCCGCATTGGGATCCATAGTTCCTAAAAATTCTCGGACCATGGGATTATGGGCACATCCTTAAGCGCCGAAGAGCAACACGTTACCTTGTGGCTTATTTTTACTAGTGGTGGGAAGATTTGTTACCAGTTGCAACGTTTTATCGTTGGCAGCGGTAATACTCCCGATTATGGTGTTGGGGAGAGTACCGAAGCCTCTTCCAGCCAACGCACCTCATACTTCCTGTTGAGTATGCACACACCCAACAAAACATGGATGATATTCACATGGATGTGGATAGGATGCAGCCGGGTGAAGTGTAAAAACTGATGAATTAGGAGCAAAAGGGGGAACCTCAATCCCTCACTAATGTGGATCTCCGATCAGTAGATGAAGTTCATGCCACCTTGATCCTCATTAGTACGTTCCATAAAATGAGGCCTCAAGGAGGGAAAAGAAACCCGAACAATGGGGAAAAAGAAAATTTCCTCCAAAATGCGTCTACCCTTGCCTCTCCAGTGGGCTTGAGCCACATGATGACTCCATTCACATCCACAAGAGAAGGAACATCCTCAGACGAAATAGAGGACGAGCTCTCGTCCATGCAACTTTCAACATTATCCTCCTCTCTGAGCCTCCGTCACCAATACAAAGACTGGAAAACACACTAAGGTTACTCATCTGACCTTAAGGGAGAGCATCCAAAAAAAAACAACAACAACAAAGAAGAAGAGAGAGAGGAATAGATGACGAATGAGTGGGAAGCAAACACCATAATATATCTTTACCTTGAAAGGGTCGAGGAACATGAGTGATACAACACCAGTGAGAAAACACGATCCAAGCCAATGCAAAAGATAACTAGAGAGACTCTATGATAGCAAAGGTGTGAAATCCCCCAAAGAAGACTTCGAAGGATATTTAAAGCCAAACATGTGAACATTGTGGGCAAGACATTCGAAACACAACATTTAATGCATTGGTTGTATTAGAGAACTTGCCTATTTGGAATTGCCACTTGTGTACAATAGATCATGGAAATGCCAGCACAATGACGACTTTTTGTGGCGCACGGAGCCCAAAGAGTCTACCGTCATTCCAACCCTAATGGCTTGAAACGACGTTAAGGGAGGCTAATGGAATGGGATATGCCACAACTCATGTGGCAGTCATGTGAGGGACCCAAACTCGCACACGTGAGCTGTAATGTGAGTGACCCGAGCTCAACAAGGACTCACTTTACGGATAATTCAGGAAGGTCGAGCAAGCCACCGCCTCCATAACCTCAAGCATTGAGATAAATCACCTCGGGCATCAAGATAAAACGGTTATCCACCTCGATCAACGTTATGCCACCATCAATGCGTAACGTAAGCGTTATGCTAGGAATTGTAAACCGCTCATTAATGTCTACCTCATAATTGTCTATTTGATAACCATCCACCTCATAGATTCATATATATATATATATATATATATATATATATATATATTATGGGCTTGTATCCTGATAGGGAATTCTTTTCAGTGAGATTAGCATCGATAGGTAGCCCTAGCATTCTTCAAGCCAAAAGGCATCATGTTGTAGCAATACATACCAGTGGGTGTGATGAATGCAGTGTTTTCCAAATCGAGGGGATGCATCGAGAGATTTGGTTATAGCTAGAGTATGCGTCAAGGAAGGATAGGAGTTGATGGCCAATTGTTGCATCCACTATTTGGTCAATATGAAGGAGGGGAAAAGTATCCTTTGGGCAAGCATCATTGAGGTTAGAATAATCGACACACACGTGCCACTTGCCATTCTTCTTAAGGACGACCACAACATTGGACAACCACTTGAGGTACTAAATCTCTTTGATGAAGCCAACGGCGAGGAGTTTGTCCACTTCTTTATTTACGACTTCCTAGTGTGCTAGGTGAAATCGCCTTAGTTTCTTACGTATAGGCTCGCACTTCTTCGAAGGTTCAGGTAATGTTGAGCCATAGTAGGAGAAATGTTGGGCATGTTGGTGTGGGACCATGCAAAAATATCATCAAACTCTTGCAAAAGTGAAAAGAAGGAGTTAACCTCCCATTACGTGAGAGTGGTGCCCAAGCTAACCTGCTCGAGCCTGTCTAGATTGAACAGAGGATGTAGTTGCAAAGGCTCCGAGACTTTGAGGGCCTCACACTCGGCAAGGCTGGCCTCGAGCTGTCATTCTATTTGGTCGGTGCGTCCTCCTTTTTCTGTTTTACCTCATAACATGTCTTGGCGCCCTGTTGGTCTCCCCTTATGTCAATCTAGACCTATAGAGTCAAGAAACTTAGCATTTTATGGTATGAGGACATCAATGCCTTCATCGCATGGATCCAGGTGCATCCTAAAATGGCGTTGAAGGATAAGCGATTCGTCGATCAGGTGGCGTGCGGGCGGTGATAGGTCAACGGAAGCGTAGGACTATTTCTCCGGTTGAATTGGTGCGTCTGGTGCCAGGCCAACACCCTTCAAGATTGCGGAGGTTGTCGAACCTCGCCTGGAAACGAGCAAAGCGAGAGCGGGTAGAGAAGCGGTTCACGCACTATTGGGGTCCACCAAAATCCGCTTCATCAGGTGCCTCCCTACTTCCAAAGTCATAACAAGTGCATCAGAGTGAGGCATAGATAGTTGTCTGAGGGGAGGAGATTTGGTGAAGGTAATAACCCCGTCAATGAGTCGGATGCTACTCGGGGCAAAACTATGATTAACCCCAGCTACAAAAACACTAGAGCATGGCTGACCTTGGGTTTTGGGCATCGTCGGGCCGACGAGGATTGTGCCTATCACAGGGCGAGAGCTCATTAGTGGCGAGGCTTGTGAACCATTCGAGACCGCCTCTTCAATGTACTCTTGGAGATGTCCCCTCTTGACCAAGTAGTTTAGCAACCTCCAGAGCCAGTAACAGTTGTTGGTCTAATGCTCGACGTCCCTAAGGTACTCACAAAATCGGGACTTGTCTCTTCCCTCTGGGTCGGCTCTCTAGGGCTTAGGCCACTCGAAGCCCCGAAGGGACTGAATGATCAGAAGGAGTTGAGATGGTAGGACAACGAACCTTGTTTTTTCGACATTGTACTCCCTTGTTTGATTCTCGGTAGCTCAGCCACTCGAATGATCGGTCTCATTGTGATGATCGACATGGCTCGAATCACTGGAGTTGCACTTACCCCTCTTCTCTTGATCGTCCCAACCTCGCTTTCACTTATTCCCATCGTAGGATCGAGATTCTAATGTGTTGGTGATCGTTTGTTTAGTCGCAACTACTATGTCATCCTCGATCATGGAGTACCGGTTGCCTCTTTAGAACATCTCATCAACAATTATAGGAGGATGCAGCGATAGCGAGCTCAGCTTAGGTGTTAGACAAATAGCTTGCTTGCTTGCACCTGCGCTAGGGCCAGGTAATGCAGGCTCATGGCATAGAGTTGGAGGATCACGGCCCCGAAACGCTTCATAAAGTCCTTGATGGACTGGGATCTCCCCATCCTAACTTGGAAAAGATTGGTAATGCTCTGCTTCCTTTTGACTGAGCACATATACCGAGTGACGAACTTCTGAGACAGGCATCAGAAAGAGGTTATCGTGTTGGGAGCTAGGCGGTGGAACCATGACAAGGTGGGGTCGACCAAGCTGGTCGGGAAGACCTTACACAGCAAAGCATCATTCCTTGCCTGCAGCATCATTATTTGGTAAAGTGCATAAGGTGATTGAAAGAGTCTTAAAGACCATCGTACATCTGAAATTTTGGTAAGGCGAAGTGTGGCGGGGCGTCTTAGTTTAGGATGGTGGGGACAAACGAAGATGATGAAATGTTGTCCAATGCGCACAATGCAAGATTCAGATTTCTCCGAGGGGAGGGAGACCTGTTTGCACGGGGGTTATTGGATTAGGGATGATCCCGACGAGGGGACAAATAGTTGTACGTAGTTCGAGGACCATGGGGCTTTACATGGAAAGTTGGATTAGCGGGGCGAGGGTGGTCGTTCCACAAAAGTGAAAATTCTCTTCAAATGGGTGGCGTTGGATGCTAAAGAGGCCCGGTGTTGTTTGTGTGACTCCTGGCGATCACTTTCGACGGTCGTTCAACGGCGGTGATCGTTGTTCAAGTGTAGACTCGGAACTGGAGGGGAGAATCTCTCCCATTGAATTCTTTTGGAAAAAAGTTTACAATCTTCTCTACAACAGTTTCGAGAAGTATGGGATATAGTCTTCCCTCAGACGACGTCAATGGAAAGGAATACAAGCCCATATATATATTTATGAATCTTTGAGGTGGGTGGTTATCAAATAGCCATTTATGAGCGGTTTACAATTCCTAGCGTAACGCTTACGTTGCACATTGATGGTGGCATAACGTCAATCGAGGTGGATAACCGTTTTATTTTAATGCCCGAGGTTATGGAGGTGGTGGCCTACTCGACCTTCCAAAATTATCCGTCAAGTGAGTCCTTGCCGAGCTTGAGTCACTCACTTGAGTGAGTTCGGATCCCATAAGCTTGCCACGTAGGCCCATGGCATATCCCATTCAATACCCTCCTTGATTTCATAAAAGCAACATTTACATGTTTAATTTAAACTAAGTTATTTCTTAAAAATTTGCTTTTAGAATAATTTATCAAACATAATTATTTCTGAAGGGTAGTATTTGTTTTATTATTGTAAGCATGTTTAGAAACAAGGTTTTATGGACATAAATAAACTTTCTCAAGTAACTTCTTTCTTAAAAATAACATTTATTTCCTTCAATACGAAACTTTTGTTTTGAAAAGAAATTAGGCATGTTTGTTTACAGTTTTAAAATTTGTTTTCTATTCTAAAAAAGAAGGAAAACAAGGAAAATGTGTGGTTTTCAGTTTTCTTTTACTAAAAATATAAAAAAACATTAAATTTAAATAACAAAGAAGAGTTTTAGAGGTTATCTGTGTTTTCAAAAACTGTTTTCAATAATATTTTTCAAAAATATGATAACCAAACAATACTTATTTTTAAAATTTATATAAACATTCATGTCACGAAAAGATCTCAATAAAAAATTCTAAAACTTTTTCTAAATGTAAATTTGGAAATAAAATATCCCCATAGAAGCTGCAATATAAAACATAAAATATAACATTAAAAAATGTTTTCTAATTCTAAATTAAAATCTAATATGTAAAACTACAAATACACAAGTCAAAAGTAATGAATATATTCTATTTTTTCGTCCATATGTCTAATTAAATTGATAGAAGGTTCAAAGTTTAAAAAGACCGGACCTGTAAGAGAGTTCGAGGTTTAACAAAGTATTTGAATTGTCAAAAACACACACATATATATATATATATATGCTATATATATATATATATATATATATATATATATACCCTTATATATATATATATATATATATATATATATATTCTATTTTTTCATAAAATCTCTAGGAATTCTTCCAGAAGATCTTGTGATTAGTGGGAGACTTTTAACTAGATTGTTTGAAATTTTGTTTAGGATATTATAATTTTATTATATTTATGGTAGCTTTTATTTTTACATTATAGAAATATTCTATTTCTAAATTTATATCAAGAAAATCTTTTCTTGAAGATCTTTTTGCTAATGGTAAAAATTGCTATTTTGACTTTATAAAAGAGAAATCAAAGCCATGAATGGAACATTCATTGTCTAAGTAGGCTTCAAAAATGGCGAACATTAATATGGCTAAAAAATAGAGTATGGGCATGGGCAGGTAGAAGATCGAATTAGAGGTCACCTTCTCTAAGCATCTTCAAGAAAGCAGTGAGCTCTGCGTTTTATGTGGCGTCGAGGTCGTCGTCATCGTCTTCTCCCTTGGCCGGAGGGCATTCATTTTCGGTCACCCCTTCGTCGATGCCATCATCGATTGGTTTCTTGAGAGGAAGAAGACTCATGTGCGCATGTTCTCGAGGGGCAAGTACTGCATAGGCACGTGCAAAGACAGTACCTAGAGGCACTTAGGAGGTTGGAAGTGAAGAAGGAGCATGAAGAGGCGGCCGGCGGAGATGGCGGAGACCATTTGTAAAGAAAGACTTTTTTTGAACGAATGTGAAAAAATAATTATAAGTAACTGTAATAAACATAAAATATTTAAGATAAATAAATAAATTTTAAAATAATAAAATTAATCATTCACATAAATCTACATAAAGAGTTTGGCATGATTACAAATTGAATAATTAAATAAAAGTTTAAGAAAAAAAATGTAAAAGAACAAATTAAAGATAAATAAAATTTATATTTATTTATTTATTATTATTATTTTTTATTACCTACAATTTTAAAATAAAAATATATACTTAAATTTGAGTCCTGAAATTGTTCCTACGGACTGAAATTGTTCCACTTCCAACTTTTCACTACTAAATCACGGCTTTTAAGTTCCAATCTTACACTAAAACAATACTTTTAACTTCAGTTTACATATTTCGTACCAAAATCATTCCATCAAATTTTGATTTTAGCAAATGTCTTGCAATAAAAATAAAACAAAACCTAAAATCATGCCTTGGGAGTTGGATCTTATAATGAAATCATGCTTTAAAGTTCCAATTTTACACTAGAATCGTGGCAAAAATTTTCCTTCAAATTCCGATCGTTTTCTAAAATCGTTCCAATCCTACACTATAATCACGCCTTCGAGTTACTATCTTAAACTAAAATCAAGCTTTATAAATATAAATTTTTTCATCGAGTTACAATCTTACACTAAAATCATACCTTCAATTTATGATTTTATGCTACAATCTTGAAGTACCAAAGATTTGAAAATATTTTTGAGAGTTAGGTATTTTAAAAAGTATATATTAAAAAAATTGTCTTTCGAAAAGCACCTAGCCATTCTCGTCTCCATTTTTCTTGGAAAATGTCCTCTGCATATATGACACAAACAAATCAATAATTTGTTTTCACTAAAAAGAAAAGTGAATGTAATAAAGAAAAAGGACTTTCATGTTCTTTTATTTGGTCAGGACAGCCTACTTGGCATCCAAAAACAACTCCAATGGAAGAAAATATGACACATTCAAGAACAAGGACTTTCAATTTGGAGTATAAAACTCAGACATGCTTCCAACCTGCAATCAGACAAGAGAAATGGCAACCACAGATGTACTAATGAGAATTGGTTGCTCCTTGTTTGGGAGAGACCATGAGCCAGTTTGATTACAATTTTTGAAAATTGTTTTCTATTTTGAAAAACAAGGAAGAACAAGGAAAACACGTTTAATTCTTGTGTATGATTTTTTTAATGTTCTGAAAGACAAATAATACAAAAACATCAAATTCAAATAACAAAGAGTAGAAATTCAGAGAACACCATTTGTGTTTCAAAGTAAACAGTTATAAAAACATAGACAAACAATGCCCATGTGTTTCAACCTCCTCCACATAAAAGTTTATAGCATCAGTGTGTTGTCTGTCCTGAGGTCAACTCTTGTCTTTGATGTCTGCTGCATACATGTTAGACAACAAAATGTACTTTTGAAAAATAAAGCGGGACTGCCATTGGTCGATGCGAAACGAAGTTGTGAAATGTACACCAATCTAGCCAATCCTATCCATTTTCTCCAGAGCACCGTCTTTGAAGGGTGTCGGTAAAATTTCCAATTTATCTGGTCATAGGCTTTTTCAATATCTAGCTTGCAAAGAACCCCTTTCTCCATTCTTCTCAATAAGGAGTCCACAACTTCGTTGGCAATAAGGGGAGCATCAAGGATCTATCTTCCCTCCACAAAGGCGTGTTGAGCCTTGTTGACCAACTTGCTCACCACATTTTTTAGCCTGTTTGCAAGGACTTTTGCTATGAGCTTATACAAGTTGCCCACTAAACTTATAGGCTTGTAGTCTTTAAATTCCTCAGGCCCCCCCTTCTTTGGCACCATAACCAGGAAAGTGGTGTTTAAGCTCCTAACGAAATTCCCGTTTAAAAGAAATCCTTGAAAGCCTCCCTTGATATCCTCCTTGAACCATAGGCGGAGACGAGCGCAGGCTAAAGTAAAAGAAGCCATACAGGCTTGGGGCTTTATCACCATTCAAGTCTTTTAGAGCCGCATACACTTCCTCCTCAAAGAATCGGACCTCCATTCTGGCCGCTTCATATTTAGTGAGTCTAGAGAAAACAAGACCTTTTGGGCTTGCTATCCACTCTCTAGGATCAGAGAGTAAGGTTTTATAAGCATTCACTATACCTTGCCTCAGCTCCTCTTTTGCAGTGATCCACACCCCATTTATCTTTAGCCTAGAGATTTCATTCCTTCTTCTACGAGAGTTTGCCATCCTATGGAAAAAAACCTGTGTTTTTGTCCCCTTCTTTTAGCCAGAAGGAGTTCTCTTCTAGCAAAGCCCATTTTTAAAATCATCAGTTACAGCCCATGCCAAACTCTATTAATGAGAACACTTCAGGATGTTTGAGACACCATAGGATGAGAGTATACATGCTACCCTGTATTATTAACAATGTCTAATGGGGAACTCAACAGACTACTTAACACACCCAAAAAGGTTCCCCTACTTTTTGTATTTTATTAATTGTGTCATATTCAATGTTTTAAACAGCTAAAGATGTGATCTTGGGGCATTTTTCCCAAATGAGAGGGAGTAAACCCTTTTTTTTCATTAAGTAAATTTTTGTCCCCATTATGAGTTAAACCCATAACCTCTAATAAATCATCCCCATTTCTTTACCACTACAGACATGCCTTAAAGGCAGAGGAGAAAACCTTGAACTGATGGAACAAGGTGTAAGTCTCAACTATAATAATAAATAGATAAATAATAAAAACAAAAAAATACTAATAAAATCACATAGAAAATTGAATAAAAAATAATAATAATTCTTAATAATCAAATTAATTGTTCTTCATGGTCAGTAATTTCTAATTTATCTTTCTACAAATTCAATTTTTTATGACTTTATCAGTAATTTTAACACATCATTAGCATGTAGGATCCCCCAAGAATCACTTAACCACATGTAACCACTCTTTCTTCATCCATCAATTATAACAATTATAATATTATTGTAAGAATACTAATTTATATATGAGCTCAATCAATATGATAGTTAATTAAGCCCTTTTCAGTTTAATCATAATCTTCAACCCAAGAAAAAACTTATTATCAAAAACCACTTACAAAATGTTTTAAATATAGAGATATGTGTACACCACACGCGCTTGCCGCAAACATACATGTACGCAAAGCCATAATTGAAACCCTTCAAGACTGTAAGCTTCAACAGGGTGAAGCTTATGCCTCTATTACTCTATATGAGGTTATAGCTCAATGCTATAAGCCTCGACAGGGTGAGGTTTAAACCTCCATTACCATATATTGGGCTATAGACTAAATATTAATTTGCATAACCTCACCTTGAGGCCCTCAATAGTCTTTTAAAATACTGGTACAATATCATTGGAGAACTTAGACTATGGAATTTCAGAAAACAACCAAATAAACTTATTTGACAGGGGTTGCAATAAGGTTAAAGCAGATAGAATGTCTTTGAATTGGTTTTTCATATTTCACCCCGGAGAAGGTTTCAAAATGGGGCCCTTTCAAGTAGCTTCATGACCAAGATGGAAGACATTACTACATAACCAAAAAGATTCAAGAGGCTAACATAATAAAATTACCAGTTCCCAAACAATCAAATCTAGAACAAGAAACCCTAGCAACCATCGGACATTGCATTGAATTAAACAAAACAAGAAACGACAAGCTCCAATTATAGACAATAGAAATTAATCTAAAAATCAGAATATGAAACAAACGAAATCAATCAAAAGAAACGAAACTAAGAAAAACCAAGTTCAAAACCCTAAGCAAGAGCGTTACTTCGGCTGGGGTCGAATCACGATGCGGAGGAGGACAGACAGGTTCCACTTGGAGGTGGGGTTCAGAAGAGGATTAGGATCGGAGTTTGGGACAGTTGCAGGAGGCGGAGACGGATGATTAGGTTCCAGCGCCAGAGGCGGAGAAGGAGAAGGCGACTCCACATCAGCCACAGCCAGTAGTTTTGCAGCAGAATCAGTGAACTTTATGCGAGGAACAACGTCAAAATCAGAGAGTCAGAGTAATCAGATGCTTTTGTAATTGCGCAGCCAATTAATAACAATAATAATACTAACAATAATAATTTAATTTCTTAATGCTAGACCAGTAAGATACAAAAAATTGATTAGAAGTAAGAATATATCTTTAAACAGCTTGTACCTGTGAGTGTGTGTTATAGCCATAGTTTTATTAATTTTTACATATTATCTATTTTTTGTAATAAAAATAACAGTAACTTTAGAAAATAAAACAACTTGTAATCAAGAAATAGATAATATGAATATATATGAATCTATGAATTGGGTGGTTATCATATAGCCAATTATAAGGTGGACATTTGTGAGTGGTTAAAATTTCTGATATAACGCTTATGTCACATAATGATGGTGGCATAACATTGATCAAAGTGGATAATTGTTTTATCTCAATGTCCGAGGTGATGGAGGTGGTGACCTCTTCGACGCCTTGCGTTGTCCGTCAAGCGAGTCCTTATCAAAAGCTCTCAAGTCACTCAGTGGCGAGTTGAGTCCTTCACACATAGTCATTACGTGAGCGGTCTCATATCCGATTCCAATACCTTCCTTGTTTTATAAAAACAACATTTACATGTTTGTTGAAACTGAGTTATTTTTTTAAACTGTTTTTAGGAACAATTTATCAAATAAAATTATTTCCCGAAACTGAGTTGTTTTAGAAACAAGTTTTATGTACATAAATAAGCTTTATCAGGTAACTTCTTTCTTAAAAAATAACATTTATTTCCCACCTTATCTGAAACTTTTGTTTTTGAAAACAGAAATTAGGCATGTTTGTTTATAATTTTTAAATTTTGTTTTTTATTCCAACAATTAAGAAAAACAATGAAAATATGTGGTTTTCAGGTTTTTTTTTCCTAAAAAAATAGAAAAAAACATTAAATTTAAAGAACAAAAAAGAGTTTTCAAGATTATCTGTGTTGTCAAAAACTGTTTTCAATAATAATTTTGAAAAGCATGATAACCAAACAATACTTATATTTAAAAATTATATAAACATTAATTCAAGTCACGAAAAGATCTCAATAAAAAATTATAATACTTTTTCTAAATGTAAATTTGGAAGCCAAAAATATTCATAAGCTTCTAACATAAAATCTAAAATATAACATTCAAGATTTCTAATTCTAAATTAAAATCTAAAATGTAAAAATTAAAATACACAAGTCAATTTTTTTCGTCCATATGCTTAATTAAATTTGTAGAAGGTTCAAAGTTTAAAAAGATTGGACATATAAAGAGAGTTCGAGGTTTAACAAAGTATTTAATTGTCAAAACACACACACACACACAAACATATATATATATATATATATATATATATATATATATATATATATATATATATATATATATATACTCTATATATGTGTCTATCTTTTCATAAAATCTCCTAGAATTTATTTGAAGATCATGTGATTAGAGGAGAGACTTTTTAGCTGGATTATTTGAAATTTTGTTTAGGATATTATATTTTATTATATTTATATGGTGGCTTTATTTTACATTATGAAATATTATATTTCTAAATTTAAATCTGTCAAGAAAATCTTTTTTTTGAAGATCTTTTTAATAAAGGTAAAAATTGTCTTTTCCTCATAAAAGAGGAATTAAAGCCCACGAATTCATTACAATGGAAGTAGAGCTTGATAATGGTGGCAGGCATGGGTCAAACGGAAGATCAAATGAAGAAAATCGAGAGCCAAAAGCTCTTTAGAGATGCATTCTCTGGCGCCAGTCCCAGCCTCTTCAAGAAAGCCGGCAAGCTCCCGTTTTATACGACCTTGAGGCAAGGTGTCTGTCATCGTCTTCTCCCCTGGTCGGAGGGCATTCGTTTTCGGCCACCCCTCCGTCGATGCTGTCGATGGTTTCTTGAGAGGGAGAAAGACTCACGTGCGAGTGTTCCCGGGGGGAAGTGTTGCATGGGCACATGCAGGCAGTACCTAGAGGTGCTTGGGAGGTTGGAAGTAAAGAAGGAGCATGAAGAGGCAGCTAGCGGAGAAAGCGGGTTTTGGTGGGACGCCATTGAAGGCATGGGTTGAGCAGAATTGGAGCGATTCGGGAGGTCTGGAGGGAGTTGATGAAGAGAGAGTGAGTTAGGTTGGAGGGAGATGATGATGATGGAGCGGGCCTTCGCTCTGGCGCGATGGTTGAATATGTGCCGCCGTTGCCGCTGGAGTATAGTTATGCTGGTGTTCCTCATTGCCATGATTTGGCAACTTTTGGTGTTCAACAGAGGTTCGAGTTTGGGTTCGGTTTCGATGAACCTCTTTTATGACGAACCAATAGTATTATTATTATTATTATTACCTAATATTTTTAAAATATATATATATTCTAAAATTTGAGTCTTGAAATTGTTCCTCCATACTGAAATTGTTCCCCTTCCAACATTTCACTACTAAATTGCGGCTTTTAAGTTCCAATCTTACACTAAAACAATGCTTTTAACTTTCGATTTTACACTAGAACCGTACCAAAATCATTCCATCAAATTTTGAGTTTTAACTAAAATCATGCCTTGTAATAAAAAATAAAATAAAAACCTAAAATCATGCCTTGAAGTTCGGATCTTATAATGAAATCATGCTTTAAAGTTTCGATTTTACACTAGAATCGTGCCAAAAATTTTCCTTCAAATTATTCCTTCTAGTTACTATCTTAACCTAATCTGAAACTTTGGTTTTTTAAAACAGAAAGTGGCACCTTGTTTTAGTTTTAAAAAAATTATTTTATTCTATTAAAAATAATGAATATGCATGTTTAGTACACTAAAAATATAAAAAAAACATTAAATTTAAATAACAAAGAAGAGTTTTCAAAGTTATATATGTTTTCAAAAAATGTTTTCAATAATAGTTTTCAACAAATAACCAAACCGTACTTATTTTTAAAAATTATATAAACATTCAAGTCAGAAAAGATTTCAATATAAAATTCTAAAACTTTTTCTAAACGTAAATTTGGAAATAAAATATCCCCATAGAAGCTACAATAGAAAATATAACATTCAAAAAGATTTTCTAATTCTAAATTAAAATCTAATATGTAAAAATAAAAATACACAAGTCAAAAGTAATTAATATATTCTATTTTTTCGTCCATATGCCTAATTAAATTGGTAGAAGGTTCAAATTTAAAAAGATGGGAGAGTTTTTCACAAAGTATTTAGTTGTCAAAAAGTGCACACACAAACACACATAAAATCTCTAGGAATTCGTTTCAAGATCTTGTGATTAGTGGAAGACTTCTAGCTAGAGAGCTTTGTAATTTTGTTTAGGATATTATATTTTATTATATTTATATGGTAGCTTTTATTTTTACATTATAGAAATATTCTATTCTAAATTTAAATTAAGAAAATATTTTCTTGAAGATCTTTTTACTAAAGGTAAAAATTGCTATTTTGACTTTATAAAAGAGAAATCAAAGCTATGAATGGGACATTCATTGTCCAAATGGAAAGCTTCAATAATATAGAACATTAATATGACTAAAAACACAGGGCGGTCGAAATGAAGAAAATCGAAGAAGGGAGCTCTTTGGGTCACCCTTCTCCAAGTGTGAGACAGAAATTCCAATTTTGAAATATGGTAAAATCGTATTTCGGTAAAATAAATTTTCTAATCTGGGATGATAAACGGATTCAGATTGGAATGAATACCATGAAATCTAGCTTCTGCATTCAATTTATTAGTGCAGGATAATTAGATTTGCCGTTTTTCGAAGCAGCGTCGAGTGAACACTTGGTGCATTTTGAGTAGCACATGGTCTACCGTGTCAAACTCAATTAAGTCAACTTGAGCTCAATGCCAGGACCCACGTTGACACACAGCATGATGCCATTGGATAGAAGAATCCAAAGTGGTTGGTTGAGTGGATAAAATTCTCTCGATAATCACTTAAAATGACATGTAGCGATGGGGAAGAGACAAAAAGGGACTTCTTCTCCATTTTTTTACAGTTGAGGCGTCACGATGGAGTGTAATGGAGAAGAAACTTGATTCAAATGGTGGATTTTAGAGAGGAAGGTCTGACTTCTCTCTAGGTTCAGGTGTTCGGGCCCAGTCCGGATCACTTCGAGCCAATAAGCAAAGTGGTTCTACACATCGACTACACGTGGGCATCGGTTTCGGGAGTTTTTGACAAACTCCGTGAGGTAGGGGTTTCATTCTACTTGTTTTATTCTTAGTTTAAGTGTTTTGTTGATATTTGTGTTGGATTGAGGTCGTGAGTGGCCGTTTGATTGGTCCCAAATCTTGGAACCGAAATGTTGGAATTTTTGAGACCCCATTTATGTGATCATTAGCGATTTAAGGGTTTGTTTTTGGGTGTGTGATGATTTATTATTAAATAAGGTGTGTTTTGGTGAGTAGGTAGGAATGGCCAAGGAAGTGGTTTCAAAAAGTGGAGCGAGGTTGGACGTGTGTTTACCCTCTTGTTTGGGTTTGTTAAAAAACAATCCGAGGTTTGTATGAATTGGATTAAAATGTCGTCCATATGTTGTGTGCTTGAATTGTTGAGAAATAAGATGGCTTGATATGTGTGGAAATAGATAGGTTAAGACATGATTTTAATGTGGCTAACACAATGACTGATTATATGGAATAAAATTGTGTTGTAAGCCATTGGAATGTGTAAATTACTAGTGAGCTAATTTGGGAGTTAGTTGATCAAAGGGTGTAGGGTTCAATGCTTGATGTATTTAAGCTAGAGTCCTGAGTATGGAGATATGGTGTGTGTAAACCATTGGAGATGAAGTTGTGATTTTCTCAAGTGAGCTAAATTAGGTGATGGTTGATGTTGGAATACATGTGTGTAATTAGCAATTGATTGAATATGCATATTCAGACATATTGTATAAATGGTTTTGAAAATGGCACAATACATTTTCTTAATACCTTCGAGTAACCTAGAAGTTAGGTGTGAGTGCATGACATGGTTTTTGTAAAAACAACGGACATGGATTCTGAGAATTTCGGGATGATATTCGGAGGAGTGGGGTTGGGAGATGGCCCAACAGATCATATTGGATGAGGACCATGGTTGTTTCGAAGCTCTGACCAATTAAGCCTCAGAGAACAGTCCATATTTTTACGAATATTTTCGGTGGTATTTTCAAGAACAAATAGGTTTATTTTGAAAATGATTATTTTCTCATCATGACAGGCAAGTGTAGAGTGAGTCGGTGAGGACTCGTGACATGGGGTGATCGTAGACATTCAAGTAGATCCGTGTTGCCAGGTGTGTGTTTACTTTGGGCATTTGCATATGCACTTAGGTGGAGAGGTAACCATTCAGGGTAGTTCCACTCGCGGGCATGGCTCTGCCACATCGAGGATTATATTTTTTAGTCTGAGGAAGCACTGAGGGGACGACTCATTACTGGGGCCGTTAGAAGGCGGGATTGTGGCTTTGATGCTTTTGGATATAACATGTATTAAATTTTGATTTTAATATATGTTTTGTATCAAAAGTGTAATCAACTATTGAATTAATGGAGATAATTGGAATATAGTTACATGTTATTTGTTTATGAGTATTGGTTTATGAGCCCAAGAGGCATTTTCGGAGTATAGGTCTCATGATCTGAGACATATAGATTTTAACGGGTTGTGGGTAGTCAACGGACACCGAGGTTTGGTGTACAACAGTACTTGAGCTGAGGTATAAATTACAATGAGCGTCTTTGTGCATGGGCATAGGATATCTTGTTGTAATTATGGTGCACAGTTAGGATTACTGGCAGAGGTGATACCGGCTACGGCTTGGTACGTGTCCAGGCTAAGATTAAGCGATTACCTTGGGGTTCGGTGGAGTGTAGTTATAAGTTAAACTGATACAAGCTTCACGGCGTGCTTCGAGCCCTGGGCCTCATCTGCAGAGCAATGTTGATAAAGTTAAATTTATCACGATTACCTAGGGCTTGAGGATTTGGGTCAAGGCGGAGTTATTAAGGTGTAGACATCACCACTAGGTGTGGTTGATGTTGAGTTTAGGTATGAATTACAGGAAGGCCTGAGAACAAAACTAGGACCTTTGCATGTGTGTTTTTAGTAGTGGCTGCTGATCTATGGTTGTGTATTTGGTGTGCATAACATAGTTGTTGTATTGTGATTGTTTGTATTAGCAGTCAATTGCTTTATGAGTGTGTAGGAAAACAAATGAGGTGTTAGAAATTTTTTGAGGAGGTTTACGATTATGTAAGCGGAACAAAAGAAGAAAATAAAAAATAAATTTTAATAAATTTATTTGGGTTGTTGGATAATACGAGATAAAAATTTTAATAAATTTTAGATACGGAACACTAGGAGTTTAGTGTGAGAATAAAAGTTGAGAAAATTTTTTCGCTAATTGGTTCGAAAATTACAGGACCAGTGGCTTTCAGGTTTACCTGAAACAGAGTGGGTTTGAAATTCTAGAAATTAATTCCAGGTTTTTTACCTGAGAAAAAGGAATAAAAGTTAGAACTCATAGAATTTTGAGTTGTATGGATCAGTATTCCCAAGCTGCATGTAGAAGTAACAAGAGAGGCTGCGTGGAGCAGAAAAAAAAAAAAAAATGAGGTGGAGAAATTTTATTGGTTGGGTTTCTGAGTGTAAGGCGAAGAAGGAATAAAAATAAATTTTTTATAAATTTATTTGGGGTGTTCTAGAAAATGAGAAAAAAAAATGAGATGAAGAAAATAATTTTTAAAGTTTGAAGTTATAAAATTGAAGAAAATTGAATAAAATAAATTTTATAAATTTATTTGAGTATTAAAATGAAAAAAAAAAAGTGAAAATAGTTTTAAAAGGTTTCTGATGTAAAAGCGAAGAAAAAAGTGAAGAAAAATAAATTTTGCCAGTTTATTTTGGTGTAGAGAATAGGAAAAAATCAAATAATAAGCTTTACTAAGTTTATTTGATGTATTGGAGAATAGTGAAAAAAAAAAAAAATTTTAAGTAATTTTTTTGTCTCCAGTAGCAGAAAAGGTGAAAAAAAAAATGGATATGTTTTTGGGTGTTTCCAGTAGCTGGAAAAAAAATATATTAATTAATGAAAAACGAAAAAAAATTTGGTGCAGTGAAAGAATGGGCTACTTCCCATTGTATTACCGAACAAGGTTTGTATTGCTCAATATGAAGGTGGCACAGGAGGATTAATATTGCAGAGAAGAGACAGCGCGACTGCAATATCATGGGGATCGGATGGAGTGTATTACAATACTTGTGTTGTATTGCAACTAGGAGAGCTCAGGGTGAAAAAATTGTATTCTGTCCCACTGGAGGTGTATTGCAATGGGGTCAACTACTGAGTTTGGGGCATTGTATTGCAAGGTGTTGCATTGTATTGCAATATAGAGTCTGATCGGTTGAATTGTTGCAAGACAACAAAGTGTATTTTAACAAAGGAATTTGGAAGTGTATTAAAATAGGAAAGAAAATTGTATTACAAGAAAGAAGAAGGCTTGAGGGTTGAGAATTGTATTGCAATACAATTGTGTATTGTGATATGATAGGTGAATAATGTGCTTGTGAAACGATACCTTGATCAACGGTCAAGCTGAGCATAAATTTCGAATTTTTTTTTAAATAAAATAAAATCAAACAAAATGGGACAAAATTTTGAAAAAAAAAATGATGAAATTTTCGAAAATAAAATTTTTGTTGATAAATATGATTTAATATATTTGATAAATGGTCTTGCATTGCTTATGAATGTAGGGACTTTAAATATACACTGATTCTGTGTATGAATAGTGTCTCGAGTTTGCATTTACCCTTTGAGATAATTAATTTGCATGTTTGATTCGCGTGATTTATGTTTCAAATTGCGTGAAAGGACATATACTGCGGTGTGATGGATATGGAAATTATATGCATGGTGTAATGCGTGTGGAAAAGGGTAAATGCCTAAGGTTAGGAACTATGACCTTAGGATTTGAATAATAGAATGAGCAGTGCGTTTCTCTTGCAATTATTGACTAGAGTAGCATTTGAATTGGATGCATCATGTTCATTCATTAATGCATCTTGTGTGATAGGTTTGGGCATAGAGGTTGAGGCCTTTAGAAAAGCCGTAATATGATGAAAAAAAAATTCTTCCCTAGGAGGGAGAGATTTGATTTTTCTAGAGATCAGAGTTGTGCAGCGGAAGTGCGGTGGGCCTTAGGGTGGTAGACGTATTGGTTGTTAATGTCATTCTTGACATGTATGAGTTGACAGCCATCGGGTTGTCAGTTATTGGGACAGCAATTCTCGGATCATCATCACGACCACGGTCTTCAGGTTGAGTGAGGTTACATATGCACGTGGTTGGATGCGTATGTGCGTGGAATTTCGGGACGAAATTCTTTTTAAAGAGGGGAGAATGTGAGACCCCAAAAAATTCCAATTTTCTGAAAAATGGTAAAATCGTAATTTCGGTAAAAATCCGAAATTTTTCTAGTTCTCGGATATTGAAATGGTTTCGCAGATTGGAATCGTCTATGATCTAGCTACCGCGTCGAATTTAAAGTCGATTCAGAGATAGTCGAGATTTGCGCGTTTTCGAGAAAAGCGTCGGGCGGACACTTGGCGCATTTTGAGTGACACACGGGGGTGCACGTGTCATGCTCGATTCGATCAGCAGGCTCAATGTGGGACCACGTTGACTATGGCATGATGCCATTTGGATAGAAAAGTCAAAGTGGTTGGTTGAGTGGATAAAAATCCTCTCGACGATCATAAGGTGACATGTGGCGATGAGAGAGACAAAAAGGGAGCTTCTTCTCCATTTTTTTTGGCTGAGACGTGCAGTGAGTGTGGGAGAAGAGAGCAGATTCAAAAATGGTGGATTTTTAGAGAGAGAATGTACAACTTCTCTCTGGGATTAAGTGTTCGGGCTGGATTGGATAAACTGAACCAGAAGTAGTGGTTCTACACATCGAGGACTGCGTGGGAGCGGGTTTCGGGAGTTTTGACAAACTCGGGTGAGGAGTAGGGTTTCATCCTGCTTGTTTTATTCTTGGTTTAAGTGTTTTGTTGATGTTTGTGTTGGATTGAGGGCGTAGTGGCCGTTTGATCGATCCCGAATCTTGGGCAGAAATGTTGGAATTTTGAGACCCATTTGTGCGGTCAGTAGCGGAGTTTAGGGACTGTTTTTTTGGGTCGACCCAGTGTGATGATTTATTAAATAAATTTGTGTTTGGTGAGTAGGAGGCGGAAATGCGAGAGTGGTTTCAAAAGTGGAGGCCCAGGGTTGGATGTGTGGTGCCCGCGGGCCCGACCCACATGCTCTGTTTTGGGGCCCATTACTTTGATCCACTGGTTTGGTAATGGTGGACCAAAATTGTCCATATGTTGTGTGCTTGAATTGTGAAATGAATGAGGCAGTATGTGTGGAAATAGATAGGTTAAGACATGATTTTAATGTGTTAACACAATGACACAATTATATGGAATAAAATTGTGTTGTAAGCCATTGGAATGATATTGTAAATTGCGAAGTATTTAATTTGGGAGTTAGTTGATCAAAAGATATTAATAGGTTAATGCTTGATGTGTTAACATGAGGTCCACAATTATATGGAATATAATTGTGTGTGTAAACCATTGGAGATGAGATTGTGATTTGCTCGAGTGAAGGCTAAATTGGGTGATGGTTGATGTGTTGAGATTACATGTGTAATTGTAATTGAAGTGAGAATATGTATATTGACATATTGTATAAATGGTTTGAAAATGGCATAATGCATTTTCATATGCCTTTAGGTAACCTAGGCGTTAGGTGTGAGTGCATGACATGGTTTTTGTAAAAACAACGACATGGTTGCGAAAGGAATTTCACAGGATGATATTCGGAGGTGGAGTTGGGAGATGGAGCGACGGATCATATCGGATGGGGACCGTGGCTGCATTCCCCAGAAAAGCTCACGACGATTAAGCCTCGAAGGAGGCGAATCCCGTATTTTCACCAGAGATATTTCGGTGAAGTATATTTCAGAGCCGAATGGGTTTTGTTTGAAAGTGGGTTATTTTCTCATACATGGCTTAGGCGAGTGTGGGTGGTCGGTGAGGACTCGTGACGTGGGGTGATCATGCAGACATTCAAGTGGGATCACGTATTTACTTGAGTGTGTGTTTACTTTGGAGCATTGCATATGCACTTAAGTGGAGTAACCCATTTAGGGTGAGTTCCACTACTAAGCGTTAGTTCAACAACAATGGGGATTATATTTTTAAATTACGGGAAGCACTTTCGAGGGGGCTGACTCATTATAGAGCGTTATAGAAGAAAATAGGGTTATTAGGCTTTTGATGCTTTTTGGATATAACATGTATTAAATTTTAGATTTTTAATATATGTTTGTATAAAGATGTAATCAACTATTGAATTATTGGGAGATAATTGGAATATAGTTGTGCTATTTGTTTGCTAATTATTGGTTTATGAGCGAGAGGCGTTTTTGCTCGGAATTATGAGTAGCGATCTGAGACATACTCGTTTTCTGCTTGAGGTTGTGGGTGGTCAGCGGACACCGAGGTTTGGAAGCCACACCAAGCGTATCGAGCTCTTCAAGAAAGCTAACAAGCTCTACGTTTTATGCGGCGTCGAGACTGCTGTCATTGTCTTCTCCCCCGATCGGAGGGCCTTCATTTTCGACCACCCCTTCGTTGACGCTATCATCGATCGGTTTCTTCGTAGGGAGAAAGACTCACATGCGCATGTTTCGAGGGGTAAGTGCTGCATAGGCACGTACATAGGCAATACCTGGAGGCGCTTGGGAGGTTGGAAGTGAAGAAGGAGCATGAAGAGGAGGTCAGCGTAGACGACGGGTTTTGGTGGGAAACATGGAGTTGAACGAATTGGAGCAGTTCAGGGGGGTCTTTGGAAGAGCTGAAGAAGAAGGGGGCGGTTCGATTGGAGGAGATGACGATGATGATGATGGAGGGCTGGCCTTCATCCACCAGAATGGTTGAATATGCATTGCCACCGGAATATAGTTCTGTTAGTGTTCCTCATGGCCATGATTTGGTAGCTTATGGTGTTTCTTAGGGGTTCGAGTTTGGGTTCAGTTTCGATGAACCTCTTTTATGTCGTATTAATAATAGTATTATTATTATTATTACCTACAATTTTAAAATAAAAATATATTCTTAAATTTGAGTCCTGAAATTGTTCCTCCGGACTGAAATTGTTACACTTCCTATCTTTCACTACTAAATCACGGCTTTTAAGTTCCAATCTTACACTAAAACAGTGCTTTTAACTTTCGATTTTA
Source organism: Tetrastigma voinierianum (assembly GCA_016808115.1). Taxonomy (NCBI): domain Eukaryota; kingdom Viridiplantae; phylum Streptophyta; class Magnoliopsida; order Vitales; family Vitaceae; genus Tetrastigma; species Tetrastigma voinierianum. The sequence continues at coordinate 345,134 of JAEQBH010001261.1, read as the reverse complement.
CACTAGAATTATACCAAAATCATTCCATCAAAATTTGATTTTTAACTAAAATCATGCCTTGTAATAAAAAATAAAATAAAAACCTAAAATCATGCCTTGAAGTTCGGATCTTATAATGAAATCATGCAAGTTCCGATTTTACACAAGAATTGTGCCAAAAAATTTCTGGAATTTCGATCTTTTACAAAATTACATTCGATCCTACACTTTAATCATGCGTTCTAGTTATTATCTTAAACTAATCTGAAACTTTTGTTTTTGAAAACAGAAATTAGGCATGTTTGTTTACCGTTTTTAAAAATTGTTTTATATTCTAAAAAATAAGGAAAACAATGAAAATGTGTGGTTTTCAGTTTTTTTTTTTACTAAAAACATTAAATTTAAAGAACAAATAAGAGTTTTCAAGGTTATATGTGTTTTCAAAAAATGTTTTCAATAATAGTTTTCAACAATGTGATAACCAAACAGTACTTATTTTTAAAAATTATATAAACATTCAAGTCACAAAAAGATCTCAATATAAAATTCTAAAACTTTTTCTAAATGTAAATTTGGAAATAAAATATCACATTAGAAGCTTCAATATAAAATATAAAATATAACATTCAAAAAGATTTTCTAATTCTAAATTAAAATCTAATATGTAAAAATAAAATACACAAGCCAAAAGTAATTAATATATTCTATTTTTGCATCCCATATGCCTAATTAAATTGGTAGAAGGTTCAAAGTTTAAGAAATTCGTTTGAAGATATTGTGATTAGTGGGAGCCTTTTAGCTAGATTGTTTTGAAATTTTGTTTAGGATATTATATTTTATTATATTTATATGGTAGCTTTTATTTTTACATTATAGAAATATTCTATTTCTAAATTTAAATCAAGAAAATCTTTTCTTGAGGATATTTTAACTAACGGTAAAAATTGCTATTTTGACTTTATAAAAGAGAAATCAAAGCCATGAATGGGACATTCATTGTATAAGTAGGCTTCAATAATGGCAAACATTAATATGGCTAAAAAACAGAGCATTGGCAGACAGAAGATCAAAATGAAGAAAATCGAGAAGAAACATGGTTTAAAGTCGCGTTATTGGTCACTAACTTGGAAGGTCCTGAGATGTATTGATCTCGATGTAACGACTCCGTATTAGTCGATACGTAAATTTAAAGAAATAAAGAGCTAAAAATTATATAAATTATTAGAAATACTTGTATTACCAGGTAAATTAATAAGAGCATTAGATAACAAAAATTATAATTATTATAATATAATACAATAATAATATTTGTATTGTATAAGTTATTTTAGCATTTCTTTTGAAAGGAAATTATTTTAGCATTTGATATTAAACATGTGGATTTATATTAAGTTAGATATTAATTTAAAATAATTTAATCTTTATCTTTTGAAAATATTTAATTTTTATCTTCAAATTCGTACTTTAAATTAATTTAAATAATAATTTTTTATTAGTAAAGATAAATTTTCACCAAACTTAATTTTTTTTTGACAACTAAACTTTAAAAAAAAATGTTATTACTTAACTAATTTTTAATATTATATAAAAAAACTAATTTTTAGTATCATTGATACAATTTCTATCAATATTGTAATTAAATATAAAATTTATGAAATTAATTAGGGCGCAGCTTAGGCCTACTCATTTAATAAACCATCTAATAAGTTTGTCAAATTCTCACAACTCTCGCTTCCTTCTCTAGTCGCCCTCTGCGACTCTGCCTATGCCCTCCCTCTTCGGGCTTCGTATTCATATCCTCAAACACACGATTCGCACCAATCTAAAACTCAACACCATTCATCGCGTCACTCTCGCTGTCACAGTTACAACACAACGGACCCTTCTATCGGCCTTCCAGATCATCTCAATGAGAGTTACAGTTTCCACTTACTATTGCTGCATCGACAAATCGACTAGGGTTAGAAAACTGGTTGATCGAGGTAAGACAGTGAAAAAAGTGTTGATTTTTGGTACTTTTGAAGAGAAATATCATATTTCTATAAAAAAAAAATTGTTTTTTTTTGTTGTTGTGATGGGTAAAAACATATTGAGAATATGCCAGATGACTTTTCATTCTACAGGAGGCAGAGTTGGCTGGGATTAACTCGGGATCTCGACCAATTCAACCGAGTTTGGCAAATTCAGTATCGTGTTTGTAATTATATCGTATTTGGTGTCGGACTCGGTGCGGTTACCCTCGAGATGGTTTCGACTCAACCGAGTCGTACTAAACTCTACCGAGTTTTCGAACACTGAAAAGCTCTTTAGAGGTCACCTTCTCCAAGCTTCGTACTAGCCTCTTCAAGAAAGCTGGTGAGCTCTGCATTTTATGCGACGCCGAGGCCTCCATCATCGTCTTCTCCCCCAGCCAGAGGGCATTCGGTTTCGGCCACCCCTTCGCCGACGCCATTATTGATCGGTTTCTTAAGAGGGAGAAAGATTCACATGCGCGTGTTCCCGAGGAGTAAGTGCTGCATGGGCACTTGTAGAGGCAGTATGTCGTGCCCTTGAGTTTGACCCAAACCAACCCGACGGTTGGACAGGCAAGGCAGCGGACCACTAAATCCATTTATCACATCAAAATACATTTCATATGCTCATTTTTGTAAGAAGATATTTAATATCAATTTAATCATATTTATATATGTGAATATGATATCACTACTTATTCACATTCATTAATATAAGAAGTATGCATTATATCTTTTTAAGAGGGCCCATAACTATACTTTAGTACAACATTTATACAAAACGACATTTCCATGCCCTTTCCAAATCATTTACAAAATATTTGTCAGAGTTCATCTCTTATCTTTGAAAATCCATAATGTAAAGTACATTCCATGATATAAAAAAAAATTAAAAATATAATATTCTTATGAAGATCTTTACATCTTTTGATTTTAATACAAAGTAGTCACATGATATCATGGAATGAAGTGTATGCATGAGGCAGACATTAGGATTATACTCACTTACCGGGTTTGATGGCGACTCTGGAGCTCTGCGGTCTTGATCCCCGCCTTATCTACTTTCGGTACTTAGCGTGATGGAAAGCCCAGCCCAGCGCTAGCATTACTAAATGCTTAATAGTTCTTTGCATTTCTATTCTCATTTCCAAATAAATTATACCATATATATATATATATATATATATATATATATACCTGACAATTAACTTTTTCTATATGCATCATAATCATCTCAAAAACTTGTTTAACATATTTTCCAAACCTTTCAACATACTACTTGTGGTACTTTGAACCTAGGGTGTCACAGTTGACAACGTCAACCGTAGGAAAATCTATATGTCTCGTATCGCGAGACCCATACCCGAGTAAAAATGGCTACTTGGGCCCATATACCAATGCTCATCAAAAATATACCCAACTATATTCCAATAATTCAAGAGTTATTACATTACTCTTAATACAAACACATATTAAAATTTACAATTCTAATACATGTATACCAAAAATATCAAAGCCATAATCCGACTTTCTTCAAAATTGACCTCTATACTGAGCCGTCTTCTTGAACGCTCCCTGTACCTGAAATGATATTCCCTCGACAGGGTGAGCTATCGCCTAGTAGTGGAATTACCCTAAATGGGTTACTCCCCACCTAAGTGCATATGCAATGATCCAATGTAAACACACACTCAAGTAAATTCGTGATCCTGCTTGAATGTCAAATGCCCGTTCCCATGTCTCGAGTCCTCAGCGGCTCCTCACACACTTTTTAAGCCATGTATGAGAAAATAATCGATTTCAAAACAAACTGTTGTTCCGAAAAAACCTTCACCCAGAGTTTCGGTAAAAGCATTGGACTACCCTCCGAGGCGAATTGGTTGGGGAACTTTCCGAAACAGTCATGGTCCTCATTCGAGATGATTTGTTGGACTATCTCCCAACCCAATTCTCCGGAAAATCATCCTGTGAAATTCCTTTCACAACCATGTCCGTTTTTCAGAAAATTCATGTCATGCACTCACACCTAATTTCTAGGTTACCCCGGTGCATATGAAATGCATTATGCCATTTCAACACATTCATGCTAATATATTCACATGCATATATATTAACATCTTTAAATCACATACAACATGTTATGCAAATTCAACACAATTTACACCAATATATATATCAATTTTGGTCAACCATCACCCCAAAGTGGCTCAGCGAGCTAAACACCGATTTCATCTCCAATGGCTATGACTTGTAATTATGTTTTATATAATTATATCATTTTGTTAACACATTAAATTCATGCATTAACCTATTATTTCCACTATGACTCAAGCCCATTCATTTCACGGAAATTTCATGCACACCACACATGGACGTTTTGGTCCAAATCCTTCAAGCAAGGAATTTACATTTTTAACGATCCCAAGCTATAACGATGGAGCTATCAGGTAGGCCCACTCATCAACATTGGTTCCACTTTTTGAAGCGAAATTAATGGCCATTTAGACCTGCACACACGAAACACAATTTAATGCATAAATCATCACCAGATGCCCCAGGCAGTCAGGTGAGTCTGTCGAAAAACTCAAAAAATTCCAACGGTCGATTAGATTTTGGGACAGATCAACGGACCTCTGGTCTCTCAATCGACTCAAACCATCAACAAAACACTTAAACAAGGTTTAAAGCAAGTAGGATAAAACCCCTACATTACGGAGTTTGTCGAAAACTCTCGAAACCGGTGCCTACGTGTAGTCCTCGATGAGTAGAACCACTTTGCTTCTTGGACCAAAGAAATCTGACGGTCCGATCGACCGGAATTCTAGAGAGAAGTTGCACACTCTCTCACTAAAATCACCTCATTTTGAAATCCCCGAACTCTCCTCGCTCCACTTTGCACATTTCACACTTTGAATGGAAGAAGCTCTCCTTTTGTCTCTCCGCTGCCCGCATGTCACCTTATAATTGGTTGAAAGGATTTCTTATCCACTCAACCCAACCACCTTGACTTTTCTATCCAATGGCATCATGCCATGTGTCAACGTGGGCCCCACCTTGAGCTCAAGTTGACTGAATTTGATGCTTGACACATGGCACACTGTGTGCCACTTAAAATGAGCCATGTGTCCTACACTTCGGCTTGTTCGCCGGGTGTAATTGGCTATCTCGGGTCGACGAAAATCGGCGTGGTAGCTAGATTTCCGCGAGGCGATTCAACGGTGAAGTGGATTTCATCATCAAAGATCTGAAAGTGCAGTTTTCACCAAAGTGTTTACCTTTTTCAGAAAATTGGAATTTTCTTGAGTCTTACACTACTCATGTGATCCATGCAATTTTTATAAATATACCATTTTATAATAATTTAACATACTTTCATTTTGTCTCAAATATAGAAATACAATAATTCTCATCTTTCATGCTCCCATGTGTCATTATTCTTGTCACAACTCAATTCACACAATCCACACAATTATTAATCATTTCCCCCTTAGCGAATCTGGCGAAAATTTCGGTCGCGTGGATATGGAATCAGCTTGCAGTCATTGGAGCTACAAGCGATATAAAACATCTAATAACTTCGATGCTATCCCGGTATTGACTATGGTGGTTATTTTTGCATTGCATTTGTGTACCTCTGGATGCACGTCATTGGGCGCTCTGGTCGGTATGCCACTATAAATCATTTCATTAGCAGTATTGCTACATTGACCCTTATTAGTATACTAATCTATCCCTAACTCGAACATGACGGTTAACATTCTTTTAAGGGCATTAATAATTAGTCATTTACCCGTTTCACATTTCTAGTAAATTAACATTCTCGGCGGTCGTTTGTACTAACGTGAATCGAGTCATGTTTCCACTACATAGTTCATTTATAAATCAGTGCCCGGCACTCAAACAAAATTGGTCATGGTTCAAATATTACATATACGAGATGTTTGTCAAACATTTCAAATTTAACTTGTTCAAACCAAAAATGCAGATTTCATACCAAGCATTCCATATTTGTTTGACAAACAAACACAAAACTTGAAATAAGAAGAGAAATATGAAGAACAAACCAAAAAGATTGTCGATTCTTAACTCCTATTCCTTGTATCCTAATCTTAGGTCAGGTTTTATCATCACCAGCCTCTAATCCATTACAAATACGTCACCATCAGAGAACAAACAAAGAAAAATCAGTCATGCATGCTAGTGTTTTTGCGGTTAGGGTTGATTTCTACCCAATACACCTTCACTTGCAAAATTTTCTGGGAACAAGAGCCATATTTTACCCAACTTCCTTCAAGTCCATTGTTCCTCTATAAATCTATTTTATTCAGAAGTTGGAATCATCCAATTCGGAGCATCGAAACTCAAGATATGTCCTAAACAACCGGGACTACTCTATTTTCAAAACAGAACCAGAATTTGCCCGAAAACAGAGCTTCACTTTGACGAATTTCTGGGTCTAATGGGGTTCAAATTTGAATATACTTAGGAAATAGTTTTTCCTAAAAGTTTAGTTTACCTAGAAATTTGAATCACTCAATTTAGATAGGTAATGGTCAAGTTATGGCCAAAACAAGAACATGAGTTTTTGAAAAATTTTGACAACATCTCCCCTAAAACCCCAACATTTCCTTTATACAAAAATTCCTCAAAATCAATCCTAATCAAAGAAAAAAGGCTACTTGAACTCTAACTCAAACATATATATACTAAATTATGGTTTACTAGTGAGCACGATCAAAGGGAGTTAGGAGGGCTCCCCAACAAGCGGAATGGAGCGAATCCATACCCACGAGCTTGAACAAGTATCCATACTCAATCTTTTTTAACACTCCTCTAGCTTTCCTTTTTCCTTCACATTTTCTTCTCTTCTTCTTTGCAAGCACTAGTAAATCTCTAAAGCAATTGAAGAGCAATCACCAAAATTTAATCTTCTTCTCTCCAAAACGTGAACCCGTAAGCCCTAGCTCCCCTTTTTCCCAAATGAGAAATGATCTCATTTCACTAAACCCAATTCGGTCTTATTCTAAATGCATATAAAGGTCTTGTTTAGCCTTCCCCTTTTATTTCTTTTTCATTTTGCATTAAAGCTCTTCATTTCTATTTCATTTGCCTGACAAGCTTTATAATTCCTAACTTTGACATATACTCTTCTTCATTTATGACATTTAGATTACATCATTTTGACATTTACCCGATTTAACCTTGACTCTTATATTAGTGCGGTTTTATTTATTTTATTTTTTTCACTTTAAAACCTTCTTTCTATCACTTAAAGCCAGATAAAATAACAAATAAATAAAATAAAAATTTATAATAGCATTTTAATGCTATAAGGTAAAATAATAAGACAAGAAAGGTTATTTTTTTGGGATGTTACACCGATACTAGGCGCTTGGGGATAGAAGTGAAAAGGGCATGGGAGGTGGCGGCGAGGAGAGGTGGCGGTGGGTTTTGGCTAGACGCCGCCATTGAGAGCATGAGGTTAACCGAATTGGAGTGGTTCGGGGGGTCTTTGGAGGAGCTGATGAAGAAGGGGGCGGTTCGGTTGGAGGAGATGACGGATGATGATAAGGGAGGGAGGGCCTTCATCCACCACGATGGTTGAACATGTGCCGTCATCGCTGCTGGAGTATAGTTCTGCGAGTGTTCCCCATGGCCATGATTTGGAAGCTTATGGTGTTTCGCAGGGGTTCGAGTTTGGGTTCAGTTTCGATGAACCTCTTTTCTGATGTACTAATAGTATTATTATTATTATTATTATTATTACCTACAATTTTAAAATAAAAATATATTCTTAAATTTGAGTCCTAAAATTGTTCCTCCGGACTGAAATTGTTCCACTTCCAACCTTTCACTACTAAATCCCAACTTTTAAGTTCCAATCTTACACTAAAACAGTGCCTTTTTAACTTTCGATTTTACACTAGAATCGTACCAAATCATTCCTTCAAATTTTGATTTTTAACTAAAATCATGCCTTGTAATAAAAAATAAAATAAAAACCTAAAATCATGCCTTGAAGTTTGGATCTTATAATGAAATCATGCTTTAAAGTTCCGATTTTACTCTAGAATCGTGCCAAAAAATTTCCTTCAAATTTCAATCTTTTTCTAAAATCGTTCCGATCCTACACTATAATCATGCCTTCTAGTTACTATCTTAAACTAATTTGAACTTCTATTTTTGAAAACATAAATGAGGCATGTTTTGTAAAACCCGGGAATAATTCAATTTTTCTCAACAAGGGTAAAACGGTAATTTCGGTGGGAAACAAAAAATTTTCTGGATCTCGGATGCCGAAACGGACTTCACCATTGAATTCGTCTCACGAAATCTAGTTACCCCATCGAATTTCATTGGATTCCGAGACAGTCGGAATTTCACGTTTTTCGATGCACCAGGTGTCGAGTAACACATGACATGATCATGTGGATGCCACATGGCACAATCATGTGGATGCCACATGGAACCCTAGGGAAGTGACACATGGCACGAGCCATGTGGTGCACTTGGAATACATGGCTCACATTGAGTCATGTGTTGAATGATGTAATAAAGAAGAAAGAAAAAAATCAAGAAAAATCAAGAAAATACATGGGAATGGCAAGTAGCATGGAGGAAAGTGGGGGAAAGTTTCCCCACTTGTTGACAATTTCGGTGGATGGATGAGGATTAAATAGAAAGAGATGAGAATTTTTTTAAAAAAGGAAAGAAAAGAGAAAATGAAGGAAAAGAGAAATGGAAGAAAAAAAATGAGAAAATGAGAAAATGGAAATAGGATAGGAACAAACCAAGAGAGGGGGAATTCGGTGGAGTAGGGAGAAAAAGAAAAGAAAAAGGGAAAGAGAGAAGGGAATCAAACAAGAGAGAAGAAAAAGAAATCGGAGAGAGAAACAAATGAGGGAGATTTTCCCGGGATTCCGAAGGTCGAAGCTCGACGGTCCGAGAGGAAAAGTCGATCCACGCAACGTGGGCTATGCGTGGGTACCAAAATCTTGGAGTTTTGTCAAACTCCATGAGGTAGGGAATTTTCCTACTTTGATTATTTTTAGCCTAAAGGTCATTTAATGGCATGGGCGTTCTTCGAGTAGAGCGTAGTGTGTTTTGAATCCCCAAGATTTTTGGGACTGAATATTGGAAATTTTGGGATTAGTTCTAGGCAGTCCCGGACTATGTTGAGATTTGGTTTTGATCCCGGGACCGATGTCTTTGGGTTTTGTTGAGTGTTTTTGAATCACAGTGATTCGGTGACGAATGGAACCAAAAATGGTTCATGGTCGTGAAGGGACAGATGGCCAACTCTTATTTTATAGATTGCAGTTTGGCGATTTGTGTGTTGACGGAAATTAAGTAATATGTTGTTGTGTGTAAAAATCATGTTAATGTGTTTGTGATGTATTATGGAAATTGAAGTAAATGGAAATTATAGCCCATAGGAAATGTCGATATCAGAATTTATAAATGTTGCATGTAGCTCTTATTGTACATGTAGCATGGTATAGAATGAAATGGCATACGGTCACATCGCGTCGAGTCGGGTGTGGGTGCATGGTACTATTATTCACCATTCTTGGTGAATGTGTGGTGAGAGCTTCGAATGGACAACGTCAAGAAATCGAACTTCATGGATTTGTATAAAACAATAATAAATATAAATCAAGGATGCATAAAATAATAATAAATTTAGTGTATTTGGGTGAAGCAAGATGGGGTAGATCCCCCCAGGGTGAAAGACCCAAATTTATTCTCGGTTAGACATATGCGTCCAGGCAGTCTAAGTTCGCGAAATTAATGTCGAGGAAGGCGTCTGATGTGTGAACCAGAAAATTCACCACCACGAAAACATGGATTTGATGAATTAAATAAACATTGGAGGGTTGTCCAATGGGTTAAAGTCGTGGATAGAAACACCCGATGGCGGTTTTCACACTTGGCGTTGCATGTGTAAGGGGAGTCGGTCGAGGAGTCGGGTTGTGGGCATGAGGGCGTCTCGTACGTCGTGGCGCCTGTGGCTGCATATGGGATTGCATTATTTATATGGAATATGATTGGTTGTTTTATGTATCTTGGTGCGTATCGTTTTTAGGTGGGGAGTAATGGTCAGCTGTAGGAGAATTTCCTATTTGGGCGTTTAATTAGCCTCGTCGTTGGGGATGCACTTTCGAGTACGGGAGTGTAGATGGAGATAGTGCTTTTACGGTAGTGAATCTTGAAGGGGCGCTGTGTGTTTGAGTAACATTCTTACCTTAAAGTGTTTGTATAAAATATGGGTTTTTTATAAAATTCTTTTGGACTATTGTATAAATAGTCGGGTATGTAATTATGTTAAGAGAGCATGATTGGACCCTACGAGGCGTAGTAGTAATTTTTCTTTTCATATTTTGGATTTAAATATGAATGAATGGGTCTGGTAGAGGGACGTACATGGAGTAGTCTTAGGGAAGTAACTTGGTGTCCATGGGTAGTTGGTACCGGTTCGATACCAAGACTTAGGTGCAAGATGACCTAAGACAGAAATTTCATGAGTTGATGGGTTGTCAACGGGACCCCTAGAAATTGGGGCGTCACATGTTTGTTTACAATTTTTAAAAATTGTTTTCTATTCTAAAAAAAAAAAAAGGAAAACAAGGAAAATGTGTGGTTTTTCGGTTTTTTTACTAAAAAAGCCTATTTTCAAAACAAAAAAAACATTAAATTTAAAGAACAAAAAAGAGTTTTCAAGGTTATCTGTGTTTTCAAGAATAGTTTTCAAAAACATTATAACCAAAGAGTACTAATTTTTAAAAATTATTTAAACATTCAAGTCACGAAAAGATCTCAATAAAAAACTTTTCCTAAATGTAAATTTGGAAATTAAATATCCCCATAGAAGCTACAAAATATAAAATATAAAATATAACATTCAAAAATATTTTCTAATTCTAAATTAAAATCTAATATGTAAAAATAAAAATACACAAGTCACAAGTAATTAATATATTCTATTTTTTAGTCCATATGTCTAATTAAATTGGTATAAGGTTCCAAGTTTAAAAAGATCGACCATGTAAGGAGAGTTCGAGGTTTAACAAAGTATTTAGTTGTCAAAAAATTTATATATATTCTTTTTTTTTCAAAAATCTCTGAGTGTTTGAGAGATCTCTCTCTCTCTCTCTCTCTCTCTCTATATATATATATATATATATATATATATATATATTCTATTTACTGTGAGGGAAAATCTCTAGGAATTCTTATGAAGATCTTGTGATTAATTGGGAGACTTTTAGCTCCATTGTTTTGAAATTTTGTTTAGGATTTTATATTTTATTATATTTACATGGTAGATTTTATTTTTACATTATAGAAATATTTTATTTCTAAATTTAAATCAAGAAAATATTTTCTTGTATTTTTACATTATAGAAATATTCTATTTCGAAATTTAAATCAAGACAATGGGACATTCATTGTCTAAGTAGGCTTCAATAATGGCAACATTAATATGGCTAAAAAACAGAGCATGGGCAAATGAAAGATCGAAATGAAGAAAATCGAGAAGAAAAGCTCTTTAGAAGTCACCTTCTCAATGTCGTCACCCAGAGCCTCTTCAAGAAAGCGAGAGCCGAGCTCTACGCGTTTTAATATTAGCGGCAAGGAATACGTCATCATCTTCTCGCCGGTCGGAAGGCGTTCGTTTAGAAGCCACCGCGTCTGAGTCATCGATCGATTTCTTGGGGAAAAGACTCCCGCGTGCGGCGTGTTCAGTGTAAAGTCTTTGCATGGGCACGTGCGGGGAGAAGCGAATTTTTGGAGAAATTACTGGGCGCTTGGGAGGTTAAGAGTAAAGGCATGGCTTTGGTGGGACGGCGGATTTTGGTGGGACGTCGCCATTGAGAGCATGGGGTTGAATGAATTGGAGTATAGTTCTGCTGGTGTTCCTCATGGCCATGATTTGGCAGCTTATGGTGTTCCCTGAGGTTGACTTTGGGTTCGGTTTCCAGTGAACCTCTTTTACGACTTTATACTTATGATATTTTGGATTGCATTTTTATGTTTTCTTTCTAATATGTCGGTGTTATATATCGAGAAAAGCCTCTATCAGGCTCAATGGATTTCTTCTTTATATAGAATTTCTGATGGGGTAGTGTCTAGTGCAAAAAAAAATTGTCAAAGTTATTATAATTTGCTTGGTATAAAGTTCACAAAAAATTCTTAAAATCTTGTCTTAGATATACAACTTTAATCCATTATCACGAAGTTGTGTCCATGTCTTGAAGATGACTTTAATGTATTCCAATGAAGTTGTTGTGTGTTTATTGTGAAAATTAATATTAAGATCTTGAACTTTCATGACTTTTGCATTTAAGTCTCAACCAAAAATTTTCTTTTTAATTATAGTAACTCTTATGATTTTTATTTTTATATCCCAACTTTGCTATATTTAAAAAAGCAAACTTTTTGTCATTATTTAAATGTAAAAGTTATAAAAATTCAAGATTTTAATACTTATTTTTCAGACAATGTTAAGCGAAGCCTTAATATGTGAGAAAGCCCCGTTTCATTTTAGTATATATATATTTTTTAAAATTATAAATTTATTTTACGTAAAATATTCTTTGATATTTTAAAATTTTTAATCTTTAGTTTTCTTAAATTTTATATAAAGATTTTATATGAAGGTTGCAATATACTTGATGATGCTTTTGGCTGGGGCCAGGTTGGAGCGATGTAGGGAGTCGTCGGTGGACTGGGGCTATTTGTGAAATTTTGAATTTGGAAGGGCGGCGGATCGTGCGGGTTCTCGTCCCGGGGACTCTTATCTCCGCGAATGGTCACGGTAGGTGCGTCGTCGGGCTGGGGGAAGGGATGCTGCGATCGGCGGGTTGGATGTTGCACTCTCTACTTGAGAAGAACGGGAAGGAAGAAGGGCGTGAGAGGAAGCCGGCCGTGGCCCTCAGATGCTAGTCAGTTCTTTTACGAGAGGAAAAGAGAATACTTTGATTGCTAGTATTAGCGTACCTCTCGGTGGTGGAGCGGCACATGTTTATAATGGATATTCGTCCATTGGACGATGACGAGAGTCCTTCCATTGGGGGTATGTTTCCTCATATAGTTAGCCTTAGACTTAGTGATGGATTAATTCGAAAGAGTTTATTAGGAATAATCCTCCTCTTTATTGGAGAATGTCGGTGATGGATAGCTGTGCTTTTTTCTTTTTCCTTTATAATGGGACTTGATTCAGGATATCTTTTGGGAATATTTTATCTTACATTTGTTATTGGGGAGGGATATGGGTTATTGGCCAGGAGCATGGGTCTTCTGTTCTTCGAATCCATGTTTCGGGCCCAATGAGTTGGAGCCTCTGTTTGAAATTTCTTTGTGGGAGGGGACACCAGGCGGGGCACGGACCCGTGCTCTCTCGGATGCGATTATGGCGGCAGGCCCCATTTCTATATCGCCATGAGTTTGCCCAGGCCCTTGTGTATGCAGTTGCGTGGGCAAGAGTGTGATTAGTCTGCGACCGGTTGTTATTTCCTCGTGTGCAACTCAGGATGTGGTTTAATTAGCTTTGTCCGCCGTCATACGTTAATGATGGCTCTTCGAGAGTTCGTGCTTTGTTTTCATATTCCTTGTTTTTCCACTAACTAGCATCGACTTTTCTAGTTACGACTTCATGCAGCTCATGTAACTCTCTTCCCTTTTGTCTTTATATTTCTTGGCGTTCTTGCATTTAAGTTACGGATTTTGCTCTATACATTCGAGTGTTGGAGTCCCTTTTTGAGTGTCTTCTTTTCTTTTTCACTGGAGCGCGAAGCATCCGTCTGTCGTGTTTCTTTCGATTGATCTGGCGGGGCCACAGGGTTCCGGTTAATGCGGATTTCGTTTTGGTTATCTTAATGGGTCAAGCAGTTCTTCTCTTTCTTGCGTCAACGATGATTCCTCTGTTGATCTTGGTCCCGAGCGGCTGAGGGTGTCTCTAAACTTGTTTGGCGATCGTTGGGCTCGAAACCTCAGGAGAAGCCTGACTTTACTGGTGGGAAGAAGGAAGTTAAACTTGATCGAATATCTGAGGGTTCGGGACTTATCACCGATCTGCGTGAGTGCGACGTTACGTGAAAGTGGGCGTTGACGGTGTTGACCCTTTATATGAGTACACTTTTTGTTGAGCGATCACGCAGGCCTCTTTCACGGTGTTGGTATATGGTCTCTGATTTTTTTGACTGGATTACATTACCTCCGTGCCGAAGATGGTATGTTTTAAATTAAGACCTTTGATAACGACCTCAGCTTTCCATTGCACCCTTTCATCAAACGGGTTCTTGACATTTTCATATCTTGCCCTTCCCAAGCGGCTGATGGATTTGGGAGCGGCATTTTAATTAAGGTTTCTTTGGTCTTTTTAGAGACGGGGGGCTTGGCGTCCACTAGTGTGGCTTTGCTCCTGCGTCTTTTTAATCAGACTGACTACCGTAGAGGGGTTTATTTATTTCCCCTAGGCGTCCTGGGGCCTTTGATGATTTTCGGATCTTCCTTAACCTCATCGGACATGGAAAATCGGAGTATTTCTTCTGTTAGTGGCTCCAATTTGAGATCTGGATTCTTTAGACGGGGAAGACACCACTGGGCGTACCCGAGCGTGGGAGTGCCCTGATAACTTATGCGTGAGTATCACATCCTTACTCTTGTAGTTTAATTGATTTAAAGTTGATTGGATATCACGACCTTAAGTTTCCCTTATATTTTTCGGATGCTGGATCTTGGGCTTAGTGGCTGAAGATCTGCATTTGTTGCTCTTGCTGATGCGGTGTTACTTGCTCGCTCTACCTTGAGAACTACTAAGGTCGGATGTCACGGCTCATCGGTCACGAAGTCCAGCTAAAATCTTCGCAGTTTTAGGGCCTTGAGTCTCTCCACTCGGGTGTTTTCTCTTCCGGGCCGTGTGGGTACATCACACTTTCGAGGGGAGATTTTGGCTCATGGGAGGGGATATCTCGAAAACCTCGGGTCTTGAAGAGAGGAAAGTAGGTCCCCAGGAGGGACAGGCTTGATCGTAACAAAGTTCGGAGATTAAAAACACCTTAGTCTCCTTGTCCGAGGCTCGTTCGGTCTTCATCCCCATTGAAGTTTGTTCAACGATTACCACTAAGAATTTGTGCGGAGTGCGGGAATCACCTCAGTGAATGGGCGACGGCGGTGGCGCGCCGTAACATGGGGCTGCTCTTCACGGTTCACGTGATATCTGCGGAGAGGGTGAATGGAATGGGGAGGAAAGCGAGAATAAAGTTGATGAAATCAAGGATTCTTTCTTCCATATCTGACGTGGAACACCGGGTGGACGCGTTTCATCCATCTGAAAGATTGGTGATGGAGTCGAAGGTTCTTGGGTTGATAAGGCCTTGGCCTTGTCTTTTCGGGGACTTGCGGTGGCTTATAATTATGCTAACTTTCCTTGCTGGCTCAGTGTTGACTTCTTACGTGATGTTTTGTCACAGCGAGTGCCCACTCATTTGAAGGGCTTGGCTAGAAAAAGCCCAAGCGAGATGAAGCATGTAAGGACGCCGAGATTTATAAGGCGAGTGACTACTTTGGCCAGGCGGGACGGCTGGGGGCGGGTGCGACATGTGCGGAGAAATAGAAGACTTACGTCGGATCGGGAGGCACACCTCATCGGCTCGGCGTCGGGCGAATAGGAAGGCGGGTCGGAGCAGCTGGCGATTCTTGAGGAGAGACTCAGAAAGTTCGGGATGAGCTTCCCGGGCTCACATGATGATTCGGTTGGGGCTTCGGGAGGAGGCTGCGATCTACGGGATGAGCCGATTGGTTAGGGAGGGAACTCGTCGTTTCCGGGACGAACAACGGGATCTGAGTGGAGATTACGCGTGATCCCTTGCAGGCGGTTTGGACGGAATGGAGCTTGACTTGAGATTGCTCGTCATGAGATTTTGGAGAGCGAGTGTTCTTTGGGTTGCCGACGTGAGTCCTGAAGGCTGTGGACCGCCGGGGGACGGCTAAGCGAAGAGTCATAGTGAGATGCATGCGAACCGTCTCTTGCGACGATTTGGTTGTTCGAGGAGGGACGGGTCATCGGTCAATTGCGGGGACCGGGCTGGTGCTCGATGGGAGCTACGGGTGGCTTGCTTTTCAGACGGCGGCTCGTGTGTACGATGCGGATTTGACTTTGATCTCAGGCGATGGGGAGCGGAGAGTCTTCGATACAAATGAATAAGAACTAGCACTCGTATTTGAGGCCCCCTTCTCGTTCTTCTTAGTCGATGCGGGATCAGGCTAAAATCTGGCTGATTTTGTTTTTCTTTTCTTTTTGTCAGCCACAGGGCTACTATCTATGTTGACCCTCTTTAATGGATACTTGCTCCCACTGGGAATTTTGATTTTACTTATTTATCTATCTTTGTTTTCTTTTTACGAATCGAGGATCGGAAGAAATTTGATCTGCCTTGTCTGCAGCACACCCAGCCAGTTCACGATTTCAGCGCATGGAGTGCGAATGAAACTGTTAGTTTGGGTGTGGCCTGTAGTTGGCTTGCGGGTATTGACCCGAATCCTTTCGTTCATTTACGTGCCTGTTGGGTATATCGGCGAGGTTCTTTCGGCGTGTGGTTGATTAAAGGAGGCTTGATTACACGTCGGGAGGAGAGTGTCTCGGGGGAGTTCGTCGATAGGGATAGTAGGAGGAGCAGTGCGTTTGAAGTCTGATCGAGGGCTGTTACGAAGGAAGTAAGAGGGAATTTCGTCTGTGATGAAGGGAGGCTTGTCGATGAGACTTGTAGGGGAGGGCCGATGCATTTGGAGCACAGTGAAGGGCTCGTCCTGATAAGTAGAGGGAGCTCGTCGGCCTGTGTTGAAGGGAGAGCTCGTCAACGAGACTTGTGGGGAGGGCTCAGATGCGTTTTGGAGCACGGTGAAGGGCTCGTCGGGATGGAAATAGAGGGCTCGATGCGCACGTGTTGAGAGGGAGAGCTCGTCGGTGAGACTTGTGGGGAGGGCCGATGCATTTGGAGCACGAGTGAAGGGCTGCCGTCCACGATAAATAGAGGGAGCTCGATGCACTTTGTGTTGAAGGAGGCTGTCCAAGTGAACTTGTAGGAGGAGCAGGTACGTGTAGATCTACGAGTGAAGGGGCTTATCCTTTGATAAATAGAGGGAGCTCGTCGAGGCTGTGTGTTGAAGGGAGAGCTCGTCTGATAAGATTGTAGGGAAGGGCAGATGCCCCGTTTGGAGCACGGTGAAGGGCTGGGTCGGGATAAATGGGGGGCTCGTCTGCTGTGTTGAAGGGGAGAGCTCGTCGATGGGACTTGTAGGGAGGGCCGATGCGTTTTGGAGCACGGAGTGAAGGCTCGTCACGATAAATAGAGGGGAGCTCGTCGGCTGTGTTGAAGGGAGAGCTCGTCGATGAGACTTGTGAGGGCAGGTGCGTGTGGAGTGCGAGTGTGAAGGGCTGATCCCGATAAATAGAGGAGCTCGTGCTGTGTTGAAGGGAGAGCTCGTTGTAGGACTTGTAGGGAGGGAGCCGGGTGCAGTAGTAGATAGGTGACGGGCTCGTCTGGTAAATAGAGGGAGCTCGTCGGCTGCGTTGAAGGGAGGCTCGTCGTGGGACTTGTAGGGAGGGCCGGTACGTTTAAGACACGGGTGAGGGCTCGTCTGGTGAAGTGGGGAGCTCGTCGGCTGTGTTGAAGGGAGGCTCGTCCCGATGAGAGTGAGGGAGGGCCGGAGTGCGTAGACACCGGTGGAAGGCTCATACGATAAGGAGAGGAGCTGTCAGAAGGCTGTGTTGAAGGAGAGCTCGTCAGTAGGACTTGTAGGGAAGGAGCCGTCTGTTTGGAGCCTGATGAAGGGCTCGTCAGGACAAATAGAGGGAGCTCGATGCACTTTGTGTTGAAGGGGCTGTCGTAAGGACTTGTAGGGGGAGGGCCGTCTGTTTGGAGCACGTGAAGGGGGCTCGTCTAAATAGAGGAGCTCGTGTGCACTTTGTATTGAAGAGAAGCTGTCATTAAGACTTGTAGGGGAGGAAGCACGTCTATTGTGGAAATCGTGAAGGGGCATCACGATAAATAGGAGCTCATTGCGGCTGTGTTGAAGGGAGAGCTGCGTCGATGAGACTGTAGGGGAGGAGCAGTGTGTGAGTCTGAGTGAAGGGCTCAAGTGATAAATAGAGGGAGCTAAGTACACTTTTTGTGTTGAAGAACTACGTTAATGAAGACTTATAGGAAGGCAGAAATGCAGTAGCCAAATACATTGGCAGGCTCTGATCTGTCATGAGAACTATCGGCTGCGTTGAAGGAAACTTCATCCAGTAGAACTTAGTAAAGGGAAGGAAACCGTACGATGACCACGGTGAAGGCTAAATCTGATAAAGTAAAGGAAACTCGTCGGCACATGTTGAAGGGAAACTTCATCAATGGGAACTTGTAGGGGGCGTGCATTATTGGAGCACGGAGTGAAGGGCTATGCGATGGGGAGAGGGAGCTCGTCGACTTGTGGTGAAGGAGGCTGTCATTGGAGACTTATGGGGAAGAGCGATCTGTTTGGAGCACGGAGTGAAGGGCTCGTCTGACCTAAGGAAGAGGGCTCGTATTCGGCTGTGTTGAAGGAGAGCTACGTCGATGAGACTTGGCAGGGAAGAGCCGTACGTGTGGAGTACGGTGAAGGGCTCGTCCACCGGTCGATAAGCCCGAGGAGGGAGCTCGTCCATTACGAGTTGAGGGGCGAGTATGATGTGTAGGGAAGGGCTTGGAAATGCACGTCACGGCGAGGGGCTCGTCAATGTAAACTGTTGAGTTGAGCTCGTCATCTTTGAGTGATGGGGCAGGCTCGTCGAAATAATGCTTCTGTTGACTCGTTCATGTTGTGTGATGGGAAGGCTCGTCGAGTGAGCGACGTGGCTCGGGCGGCGGGGCCGAGTGGCGGATGTAGCTGGCGGTCGCGACTCACGGCGGCGTGGCTGTCTGCGAGGGAATGGGTAGGCTCGTCGAGTGAGCGGCGTGGCTCCGAGGGCGGCCCGGACGTGGCGATGCTGGTGATCCCCGACTCCCGAGGGCCCGGCGTAGCTGTGCGGATCGGTGAGCTCATTGAGGAGTGGGCGTGGCTCCCGGGCCCCGGCCAGGAGGTGGCGATGTAACTGGTGGTCGAGCTCACAGGCGGCGTGGCTGTGCCGGATGGGTGAGCTCGTCCCGGTGGCGGCGTGGCTCAGAGTATTTGGCCAGTGGGCGATCTTAACTGGTAGTCGACTCTGGGGCGGCGTGGCTGTGCGAGATGGAGTGAGCTCGTCCCGAGGTGGGCGGCGTGGCTCCGAGTGGCGGGGCCAGTGGCGATGTAGCTGGTGGTCGACCTCTGAGCGGCGTGGCTTTGTGCGGGTAGGTGAGGCTCGTCCGGGAGGTGAAGCCGGGCGTGGCTCCGGCGGGCGGGAGTGGCGAGTAACTTTGGCTAGTCGACTCGAGGCGGCGTGGCACGTGCGAGATGGGTGAGCTCGTCAGTGGCCGGCGTGGCTCGGGGCGCGGCCGAGTGGCGAGTAGCTGGGTGGTCGATCTGGCGGCGTGGCTTTGTCTGCGAGATAGGTGAGGCTCGGTCGGAGTGAGCAATTGGGTTGGGCGTGCGGACGAGGGCGGCCACGAGTGTGAAGGGCCGTTTAGGTGTGAGGATCCGTCTTGTGGGGAAAAGACGGCTTCGTATGAGAGGCGCTTTATGAGGAAGCTTGATTCGCGTATCCCATACGGCGTATCCGCAGTTGTGAAAAGGTATGAACTGCATTTAATCTTGATTGATGAATTTGGAGCGGTTGTGTTTGCCTTCAGGCGCTTTTTCTCTATAAATCGAATACATTTGCCTCTGTGCCTTACCACGCCTTTGAAGATTTCTTCTTTTCCATCTTGGGGCGGATGAAGTTTGCGAGAGGAAGATGGATGCTTGATGTTCGGTTGCCTTCGTTGGGGTTTCTTTGACGCTGCGGATTATGCTTTTTCTGAATTTCTCGGGTGTGGGAGTTGTGTTTCCACTAGTTTCCCCCTTTGTGGAGTCATATTTATTCCTGGCTCTTGGCAGAGTGCATGCTGGGAGTGGGGGATGGTGCCTCCGCCTCCTCCTCATTCTTTTCTTTCTTTTCCTCTCTTTTACGCTATACCCTGCTCCTCTTTGCTTTTCTTTTCTTCTTTCCACGACTTTCTCATACCTTCTTTATTCTTTCTCTCCTCTGCATCCCCGTCTTTTCTCCTCTTCTCTCCTCCTTCTTGTCTCTTTTTTTTTTTTTTTTTTTTTTTTTTTTTTTTTTTTGGGTGACCCTTGTGCGAGTGCATGGAGAGAGGCTGCTTATGCTGTATGCTTTCTATGATGCTGTCGAGGACACTATTGATTGTATCCAACCATGACTTGAAATAAAGATGCACTTTTTATTTCTATGGGAATTTCCATTGTGTATATATATTTATTTTACATGCTGAGCTACATTTGAGCAGTGAAATAAACGACCAGTCCTTGCCCAGCTTGTCATCGGGAATCGTAAGGCATAACACGAGGCGAGGCCCTGCGATAAGCGGCTTAGATGTTCGCATTCCATGTATCTTTGTAAAATTTTCCTTCCTACATTTGGAGACTCATAATTGCGGGTGACGACCGAGATGCAAATATAAGGGCCCTCCCAGTGGGGCCTAACTTCCGTGTCTTTGGATTTTTCCTTCGCGGGTAGTAAGCTTTCAAGACAAAATCCACATGCGTATACGGAGCTGACTCTGCTTGTTGTAGTGCCCTAACGATTCTTTTCTTTGGTATTCCTACATGCTGTTATTGAACTTGCTCACGCTACGTCCGGGAGCTCTGAAGTTCGAGGCCACGAGGGCCTGCATCGTTTTGTTCTTGTGGCTGGTGCAGGAGACTTTCCCCAGCCACGGCCCGGGGCTACGTGCATTGCCAAAAGCTAGGGCAAATGGAGTTTCACAGTTCTTGACTCCCCATTGTCGTCAGAATGGCCGTAGTACTTGAGTGTCGACCAAACTCATGACTCTTCCAGACTTGGTTTTCAAGAATTTTTTTTTGTCTTGAGTTAGTGGTAACCCGGCTTGTCCGTTTAATTGTGGGGTGGGAATTTGGCGAAGAATAGTATTTTAATTCAGGAGCTCCGTAGCCTTGAGTCCACGAACTTTCTTGTTAGCCGAGCTGTTTTAGAATTTATACGAGATCGAGGCCACTTGGGACACCAAATGTCTGCGTATGATTGCTGCTTCGTACGAGTTGCGTATCTTACGCTTTCTTTGTGATTGTGGCTAAGGGCTCGGCCTCGGCCCCACTTGGTGACAATGCGCCAGATTATAAATTTACATTGGCGCTTTGCCCGTGGGCAAGGGCCTGTATGTCTGACCCCATTTCTTTGGAAGACGGTACGGTGATTGATGTCGAGGCTCTGGCGGGGAGCGTGATATTTTAAGCGTGTTCTGGCGGATTGCGTCACGGCCGGGTTGGTTGCATCTTTGAGCATTGTGGGCGATAGTATCCACGCCTGAAATTTTGGAGCCAGCGTTCGGGCCAGATATGGTTCCGCGCCAGCCTTCATGCACTTCTCTTAGCATATTCGATTGTCTTCTCTGTGATACATTTTTAGGGAAGGGTGTGAAGAATCACCAGTTGTAGAGGCTCCCTTGTGATTGAGTAAACACGGAGGATCTCACTCTTATCTTAGTAGAACTCGGGGGTCGTGCGGTAGGTTCGTCATTAATGTAATCCCCAAATGGGATCCATCGGTTGGTACAGACCATTTGTTGTAGCGCTGTTATCTTGTAAGGGTCGACGGAGGCTCTGCGAGGGTATTCGATGGGCGTGAATCCCCCGATGTCTTCTGAGGCGTCGCGGTTTTGCCCGGCGTCGCGGGAATTCTCGGATTCACGGGGACGTCTTGGATCTGAGCCCAGTCCTGAGCTTTTTAAAATAAATAAGTGGACTTTGCGAGAAGATCTGAAGTCGTTTCTCGCTTTTGGCCTCGTATGTGTCTTCAATCACGTACGACCACCGGTTAGAATTCATTTATAGACCTCTAAGCGATCGACCTCCCAATGAATGAGCGAGGTTGAGGCTGCTATTACGGCCTCGTGCTCGGCCTCGTTGTTGGGGCGTGGAACCCTGGCTTGGCGCATGTTTTCGATGTCACATGCATACGGTGAGGTCGGGATTAAGCTGCTCGGCTTCCTTGTGCGTTTGGGGCTCCATCTACAGAGAGTTTCCATATGGGGTCGTCCCTTGATTAGGTGGAGTTTCAATGACTTCTTGGGGCGAACTCCATGGCTCCCGAATTTAGAATGTCCTTTGGCTGTTTTGGTTTTGTCTTAGAATGTCGAGATTCACTTTCGGCTCTATGGCCCGTTCCTTGACCTCCCGAGACCTGCGGCTTATGTAATACACTTCATGGGGTGTCGATTCGGGACCATGGTGTGAGCACGGAAATAAGAGGCTGAAGTCTCAGGAGCCGCGGTCACGGAGGTAATATTAATTTTCCATTTTGGATACCTCTCCTCTGGCTCACCGGGGCTCGGCTGCGAGTAGTAGGCGGGTCTTTGCATGCAGTTCCTTGTCTCTAGCAGTGCTGGCAGCTAGTTGAAAAATCGATCTTGCAGGCTAATGTAAGGATTTCTCCTTCCCTCTGGAGCTTACTAGAATGGGTGGCGAGCTCAGTATGTTTTCAAGGCTCTGAAAGCGGCTTCTTCACATTTCTCTTCCCATTGAAAGGCTTTTTCAAGACTTGGAAGAAAGGTTGGCAACTTTGTCAGCTTTGCCACGAGACCGAATCGAGCTTAGAGGCTGCCGATCTCCACTGATGCGGATTGTACTTCCTTTGTCGGACCCGGTGATGGCATAATCAGCAATGCTACATCTTATCGGTTGCTTGATTCCCACGTGGTTGACTATGAAGCCCGAGGAGAAATTTTCGTGACACGCCGTTCTCATTTTCGCGGGTTAGGCTTCATGTTATAATCCCTTAGGATCTGGAATGTCTCGGAGAGGTGAGCGATGTGGAGCGGGCGTAGCGGATTTTACCGGTATGTAGATCTAATAATATGCCTCCATTGTTGGCACCTATCTGCTTTTAAAACATCCAGGTTCACTAGCCTGCGGTAGGTTGCCCACGCATTCTTAAGCCCAGCGGCATTACGATAACGATGGGTCCCTGTGGCGTGATGAATGTCTTCTCCTGGTCACTAGGTCCATCTTGTCGATTACTCTTGGAGAGCATCCATGAGCTAAGGAGCTCATGGCCTGGCACATTGCATCTCTGAAATAAGGTCTCGATCCTGGGTAGGGAAGCGTCATTTGGGCATGCTTTGTTTATATCCCGGTGAAATCCAATGCAGAGCGCCATTTGCCATTTGCTTTCTTGGCGAAACGACATTGGCCCGGCCATTAAAGTATTCCTACCTCCTGATTGCCCCTGGAGGGAGCTTGCCGACCTCTTCGTTGATGGCCTTTTGTCTCTACGTGCGAGAGCCACCTGGCTTTTTGCTTGATCGGTTTGTGAGATGGGTTGGTGTTCGACTTGCTAATTGATGACCGGGTGGGGTCGATGCCTGGCTCATGGCACCTTCCATGCCGAAGATGTCCCACTGTTGCATCTTAGGAGCTGGCAGTGAGAGGCCTTTGAGGCCCAGCCTGGCAGTGGAGTAGATATAGGCGAGATGCTGCAGGTCGTCGTAGCGTTACGGGCTCCGACTCTTAGGGGGCTCGGGTAGAGTGAGACGCCCTAAATCACGCATCAAGCTGCCATTGCTCACATTGTCGGTAGTTTTACTTGTTTCATAGAGGCGGTATGGCATTCTCAAAATACTCCGGCCGGAGGATTCCCTCGAGCGGAGTCCCAGCCTTAGTTTGTTATTTGGGAATTTAATTACCGGGTGGTATCTTGAGGGGATGGCTTCATCGCGTTGAGAGAGGGTGCGCGGCAACATGTTATAGAATTTTGAATGAGCGTCATTTATGAAACGCTATTTGTAAGTCGTTTGCTTGGCAAGGGGTTCCCGAGTTATGCTTAGTTGGATCGATCCCAGCGAGCGGCGCACCTTTTCTCCTGAGAACCCACGGAGATGAGTGTTGACAGGTTCTAGCTTTTCTCTTCCAATTCCCATTTTGTCGGCCCGAATGCAAAAATAATGTCGTAGAGCTCCCGATGTCTACTAAGGACAGATGGGCCAGATTGTATTTTTGCCACAATTGCGCGGATTACAGTGGGTGTCATAGAGTCTTGACACCACTTCAAGTCTGAATCAGAGAATGTGATAGTGGTGTCGACTCGCGGTATTTTGAATGCGAAACGTACCTCCACACGAGTCTGAGTCTTATCTTTGCGTAAGTGGGCCTTAGGCGAGACTAGATTCTCCTCCTCCCGGTAGATCCTCCACGAGATCACGTGGATTTCCCAGGGGTTCTGCGATGCGGGGTCGGTAAGCGGGTGGTGGGCGGAGCGGGGCTGGTCACAGTTACGGGTGCAGTCTTGAGCTTGGTTCCCCGAAGATATGAAGCAGCGGGTGATATCCGTGACTGTGTCGGATACTGTATCTCTCTTCTATTTATTATCTGGGTTAATCAGTCACGATACCCGTAGTCCTTGTGGAACTCAGGTATTTGGAGTTATCTCACGTGGCGGGTTGATTTCATCTGTCAGCGGCACCTTAGGGTGCTCGTTCGGTATCATGCGGAACTTGCGATCTTGATCTTTGTCGAGGAGTGAAGTGCTGAGGCGAATAGCGTCGTCGTCTTTCGGGCTGCGGCGGGCCCAGGCGGTCCCTAAGATTTCCTCCTCTTTTAGGAGATCGCTCTGCCACCACAGGAGGAGATTTCTCACAGTCGCCTTGCCTCTTGGGACTCGGGTCCGTCGACTTCTCGGTTGTCTTTTTTGCTAGACGGAAGAACTCCTTTTTGGCCAGGAAGGGCCTCTTCTCTATTTATGTATTTTTCGGCTTTGGCGCGGGGAACCTCGGCCATGTTAGCAAAGGGTTCTTTGAGATAGAGAACATCGCGAGGTCTTTTGGGTGTACTCCCAACTACGCTATGGCGAAATGACAGCGAACTTTTCGTCGGGCCATCTATCTTCAAGGACTCGGCATTAAGCAGATTTATGCAGTATGACTTTAAATTCTCCTGTGTTTCTGCTTGATGCTGACGGATGGTAGCTCGGCTTCACAGCTAATGCCAGATGGAAGTGGGAGGCGACGCGATTGATAATTCTACGAGAACGAGGAAATCGTTGAAGAGGGGATTACATTGAACCGGGCCATAGTGGGCCTTTTTAAGGTGTGGTGGCGAATGCCGCAGAACGAGTGCGGATACCCACGTGCGACTCCATCGATTCTTGTAGGTGTGAGATGATCCTGCCCCGGGATCTTTGACGCCATCGAGCGACTCCACTTGAGGCATCCCCGAATTTAGTAGGGAGCGGGTAGTTTAGCCTCGGGGTGAAGGTGATTGTTCTTTGCACCCGAGAGTATCCGTAATTAATGCAGGGTGCGCCTCTAACCTACCTGTACATGGCTTAGCTCTTGTTGGAGGTCCACCCCGAATCTTTGCTCTCCCGTTACTGCTCTCGTGTGTCAGGTGGGGATGTTTGTGGTTAGCGTTTCGCCACGTCCTCTGCAAGATTCTTTGCTCGATTTGTCTTCCCTGCCATTTGGTTATTGGGTGTCTTTCTCAAAGCTGACTGGGTCGCCTACCGCCCCGGTATTTGGGAATGCCATAGCGGGTCTTTGTCCCTCGCCGTGGAGGCGTTGTGACCTTTCAGAATCGCCGCCGCCTAGAAGTCTTGTGTTGTCACAGTGAGTTGTTGCATCTCTTACACGGCGTTGGTTAGCAGGCGACGACCCGAGCCGTTTGTGTTAACTGGACGACGGTGTCTGACGGCTGTGTCTGTATCTCTGGTGGAGTGCGGCATCCTTGCGGGATTAGCGTTACTCTGCTTGTGTTCTAGTTGATACCATCGATGGCGAGAAATCGATTATGTTTGTGTAAGAATAGTCGTTCCAGAACGGCGCGAGTGATCGCTTTTTCAAAGCCGGGCCAGGAATTTGGAGCGATGTAAGGGATCGTCATTTGAGACTGGCTGCTGGCGAGAAATTTGGGTGGAAGGAGCCGTGGATCGTCACGGGTTCTCGATCACGAGGACTCTTATCATCTCAGATGGTCATGGCCGTGCGTCGTCGAACTGGGAAGGATCTTCTTGATCGGCGGGTTCACGGATGTTGCACTCCTCTCGCAAAGAGAAGAAACCCAGAGAAGGAAGAAGGGGCCGGCGAGGCTTCGCTAGATGCGGCGCGCTCCGTGCTAAGAAGTCAGTTCTTTTACGAGGAGGAAAAAGAGAGGAATACTTTGATTGCTAGTATTGTGTCTGCTCGGTGGTGGAGCGGCTTTGTATTTATAATGGATATTCGTCCATTGGACGATGACGAGGAGTCCTTCCCATTGGGGGGTATGTTTCCTCATATAGTTAGCCTTAGACTTAGTGATGGATTAGTCAAAAGAGTTTATTCGGAATAATCCTCCCTCTTTATTGGAGAATGTCAAACTGATGGTCTTCTATTGCTTTTTCTTTCCTTTATAATAGGACTTGATTGGAGGATATCTTTTAGGGAATATCATTTTATCTTACGTATTGGGAGGATATGGGTTATTTGGCCGAACATGGGTCTTCACATTCTTTGAATCACGTGTTTCGGGCCTAATGGAGTTGGGCCTCTGTTTGAGATTTCTTTGTGGGAGGACACGGGCGGGGCACGGACCCCATTGCTCTCTCGGACTGGCGATTGAAACGCTTGACCCATTTCTATATCCTTATCAATACTCATTTGTAAAGAAAGGCTTATTTTGAAAGAATGTGAAGAAATAATTATAAGTAACTGTAATAAACATAAAATATTTAAGATAATTTGTTTTTACGAATATATGACACAAACAAATCAATAATTTGTTTATACTAAAAAGAAAAGTGAATGTAATAAAGAAAAAGGACTTTCATTTTCTTTTATTTGGTTAGGTCAGCCTACTTGGCATCCAAAAACAACTCCAATAGAAGAAAATATGACACAGTCAAAATTTGCTTTTATGAAAAAAAAGAAGTCAAAGAAATTCAAGAAAAAGGAATTTCAATTTATTGGATTCGGTGAGGTATTCCTACTTGAGTACCCAGCATCAGAGGAATCTGACTCTATCGAAGAAAATGTGATACAATCCAAATAAAACCTTTTCTGTGGGAGTATAAAACTCAGACATGCTTCCAATTCCATACTAATGACACCATGAGCCAGTTTGGTTACAGTTTTTGAAAACTGTTTTCTATTTTGAAAAACAAGGAAGAATAAGGAAAACACGTTTGGTTCGTATGTATGTTTTTTTTAAATGTTCTAAAAGACAAATAATGGAAAAAACATCATATTCAAATAACAAAGAGTATAAATTTAGAGAACACCATTTGTGTTTTCAAAATCTAGAACATTTATAAAAAACATGAACCAACTCTAGTCTTTGATGTCTAGCCTCCATGATTTCTAGTTCAAGATTTCCTAAGATGGTATATATGCCGACTAACTAGGGATGAGATCGATCAGCAATACGAAGTGTGCACCCGGCCCATTGATCTCCGGCCCATTTCTGACCCGAGGTTTTCTTTCAAGCCCTTATCCTAAGAAAGCTTCAAGCCACATGGTTACGAGGTGATGAGCAGCCCGAGAGTGGAGAGTTATCCAGAAGAGAACTCATCATGCAATCGAATTGATCACTTTATGGTCGGGTAAGGCAGCCCCTTTGCCCTTATCTTCCCAGGTTAAGGGTACATGCTGGGTAGCGCCTTGCGGGTTTTCGACCCTGTTGGTCTCCAAGCGGGCCCGTAAGCACTCGTTCTCCTGTTGTAAATGGTTTGCATGTTCACGCAATTCGGCCACTTGTCTGGCCTGCTCCTCTTGATTAACCTCCATCTCTGGCCTTGTGAGAGCGGGTCTTCGATAAATTTGGTCATTTGGGTTGTTAGACATGGTGATAAACTCGGACTATCCGGTGGGATGATCGGGAGCTACCAAGCTTTCAGGCAAAGAGAGATCACTAGGGAGCGGATGAACCTAGGCTTTCGCGTATCGCCTCTGAGATTTCTTGCTAGGCGTTTCCCACAAACGACGCCAATTGTAGTCTGCAAAATCTTCTGAGTCACTGGATCGTCGGAACATACACCTGCCTGTGACGACCTGCAAAACAAACAACTAGGAAAGCAGCGGGGGAAGGTCTCCGTCGTCGCCCCTCCAATGTGGAAGTTAGATCCTCGTTTTCTGAAAAGTTTGGATTTTGGTCTCGAGCTTGCAACCGTTCATGTCTAACTCGCATCGAGAGAGGAAGGGGATCCACTGCGGGAAAGTGGATAGCTTCCTCCCAAATTGGAAGGGAGGTGGATATCTCGTGTCACGGAATAGTTCTTCCTTTTAAACGAGAGATCGGAGGGAGGAAGGTGAAACATATATCAGCGCGTGGAGACTAGTTCTTCCTTTGTTTTTCTAGAATTAGGGATCACAGGAACATTTATCTATCTTGACTTCCTTGGCAAGCATGGAAGGAGGACTCATGCTGCCCTCTCAGGAAAATACCGTCGACATTCGTTAAATAAAATCTCAGATGGCATCCGGGGGATGTACTCAGGGCTAGGAGAGGATATCTGGATCCGAACTCCTAATTTGGGCTCGCCGGTACGGGCGGATAAGGCCGACCAGGTCGTGAGCTTTAGGCTTGTCTTGGGCTAGACTAGAGGGCTGGATCGGAGCCACGTAGCATGATGTATTTTTTCCTACTAGGGAGGGCGATCGTCCACAGATTGGAAGGAGGCATGCTTGACATCATGTTATGGAAACATCGGAGTGTCAATGCGAGATATTTTCCAATGTGAATTTTCTAACTTTTGAGGTGCATTAGATGTCATGTGGTGGCAGAGGCGACCTGAGCGAAATTTCTTATAAAGGAATTTGGAGGGTGTGAGTTATTGTGCCACTTGTTATCCACGTTTCTTTAGCAAGGACGGATAATTGAACGTTGCGGAGGGTCAAATTTGGTGGATGGCAAGATGATTGTGATTGACCGTTTAAGCGTGGTTTCCAAGCACGAATCGGACCAGAGATTACATGGCTTGAGAGGAGTCGAAAAACTCGAATGGAATCCTCCGCATCCATGGTCACCCCCCATTTGAATCAGCGGGGCTTTTACTCTTCTTGAGCCCCCTTTCCATCTTTTCTTGTCTTTTTTTTTTTTTTTTTTGGTAGCAATTTTGCTCTTTGCTTCTTGTTCTTTCTTCGTCTCACATTCTTACTTCTTCTTCTTCTTGACCCCCACACTCACGCTTCTTCTTTGGCCTTTGCTCAGAATTTGATTTAGAACTATATAATTGGTTTATCGACAACGGATTTATCACTTGTAAGGATATGGATGTGTGAGTGGATGTGTCGTTTGGCGCAATCAATAAAATCGTACTTCTTTGACATTTATGTACTTTGTTTTCTATCTCGACATCCCTGTACTTTATTTTCTATCTCGAGGCAGGGGCCGATCTATTGGATGTCAGCTGGGATATGAAATGGCTCTGAATGGGGGCCCAACATATTAAGGCAAGAGTGTAAGACCCGAGAAATTCCAATTTCTGGAAAAAGGGAAAAATCGTAATTTCGATTACAAAATTGTAATTTCGGTTAAAAATCCAGAATTTATTCTCTAGATCTCAGATGAAGAAACGAATTTCACCGTTGGAATCGTCTCGCGAAATCTAGCTAGCACGTAAATTCTAAAATTAGAGATAAGTCGAAGTTGACACGTTTTTCGAGAGACATGTGATTGGTCTTAGTAAAACTATTTTCGATGCGACGAAAGTCACATATAACATGTACTCATGTGCCATAAGTGGAATGAGTAGAAAAATGATGAATTTGGATGGCCGAGATAGTGCCGAATATCAAAACTGGGAAAAGAAGGACATAGATGGCATTATAGGATTTGATTTAAATGATAATAATGCCAAAATAGTCAACAGTATCCTTACAAATTGAAATGAGCAGCGTGAGAAGGAGAATTTTCTTACGAGAAGCGAAAATGGCGATTTTTTTGGTGAGAAGAGTCTTCCTTCTCTCTAAATCTGGCGATCCGGCCAGTTGCGGTGTCGGGACAAGAAGGAGAGAGGCTGCTCTCGCAGCTGAGGAGAGGGCCGCGTGGTGTGGTTAGGGAGTTTCCTCAAACTCCGAGAGGTGGGGTTTCTCTACTGCGTTTACTCTTTGTTTAAGAACATTGTAAATGTTTGTGTCGAATGAATTGTGAGGGCCGTTTGATTGGTCCCCAAACCTTGGAGCCAAATTGATCTTCAATTTTGGAACACCAAATGGAAGCGGCCGTGGTATACGGGTGATTTAGGTTGTTAAATCTTGAAATTTTGTATTAAATCATGTATTATTGGTTTTGGATGAGACCAGGGAATGGCGCCGTGAAGTGCGGGTTCTAAAGTGAATCGATGAATTGATGAGTGCGACGGGCCAGTAAACCCTAGAGGTTTACATTCCGCAGAATAGTGACACGAAAAATATATTTTATTGTGAAGATATGTGTTTGATCGAGTGATTCAAGTTGAATGCTTTTCGTGTTTGATCATTAGCCCAGTGAGCTAATTTTACGATGTGATTGATGGTGAAATTACATGACATGTTTATTGATTTAAATTATGTAACATGATTATGTTATTGTTGTGTTGATTGGTGGCATCATTCCATATGCATCAGACACCCTAGGGCGATGGTGAGTGCATGAGTGGTGTCTTGAGAGAATGGTTCGGTTGTCTAAAAATATTAAATATGGGTTAGTCCAAATGTAATATCAATGCGTCGGAGCGGCCAGATTATTATACATCGGAGGAGTGATCCACACATATTTCAATAAGTCGGTCGACCCAGATCAAATATATACATCAGGGTTATTACAAACAAATAAAACTAAGGTTCTCATACGTGGCTTAGGCAGGTGTGAGAGTCGAGGAGGACTCGGGATATGAGATGATGGAGTTAGACATTCAAGTAGGATCGGCCATTTGCTTGAATGTGTGTTTATTTTAGACATTACCCAGCTGCACTTAGGTGGAGAGTAGCCCACTTAGGGTGATTCCACTACTGAGCACTAGCTCACCCTGTCGAGGGATACTATTTTACAGGTACAGGGAGCGTGCGAGGGGACGGCTCGTCCTAGAGGCTGTGGTTTAGAAGAAAGCCGGATTGTGGCTTTGGGTTATGATGTTCTACATGTATTAGAATTATCTAATTGTAATATATGTGTTGTATAAGAGTAAAAACATTTGAACTCTTAAAACTATTGGATATAGTTGGATTCATAGTTGGTATATTTTATGGGTATTGTCTATGAATTTAGTGGCTAGTTTACTCATGTTGTGATCTGTGGATATATGTTGTGAGTGATGACGGGGGACTAGTGGCCATTATTTACTCAGTTTAGTTGTATATGAGACCCTGCGTGGTCATTGGACTGTTTGGGACAGGTTATGTATTTGGGTAGGGCTCCCTGTACAAAGGAGACTACGGGTTTACGACGGCGTCGGGTAACCCGATGTCTCCACTTGTATTCCAGCGGGTTGGCGGGTAGTCAAGCGGACCCCGAGGTTTGGGGCATCCTGGCAGTGGCGGAGCTTGGGTATCGCGGGATGCCTAGGGGGCTGGGTTGATTATCATCTGCTAGGTGGTTTGATGTGAATATGGGGTATATGGAAACTTAGAGATGGAGGTTTGGGCTTGGGCCATGGTCGAGTAAGAACATCACCGCTGGGGTGTGGTTCGTCTTCGAGTTTAGGTATGAGATTACCTAGGAAATCACGGAATAGAACATGCATACATGGTGTTTGATGTGATTGCGTGTATAACATGAGTTGTATGTTATCATGAATGATGTTTATAACATGGTTTGTGATGTGTTATGATGTTGTGTGCTTAGTACTTAGCACATGGATGTGTTAGAAAATGGTGAAGTTTTATAGTGAGTGAAAACTGGAACAAAGAGAAGAAATAAAATAAATTGGAATAAATTTATTTGGTTATTGAGAAATGAAATCAAATTTTAATAAATTTGAGGTTGAACACTAGGTTTAGTGTTGGATCAAAAGGTTTTGAGGAGATTTTGGGACAAAATGTCCAAAATTAAATGAAAAAAAAAAATATATATATATATATATATATATATATATATATATATATATATATATATATATATATATATATATATATATATATATATATATATATATATATATATATATATATATATATATAATGAAAATAAAATAGGTGTACTCTTTTTTAGTGTCTTCCAGTAGTTAGGAGAAATGAAAAAAAAAAAATTAGTATAAAAAATTTGGAAAAGAAAATAAGAAAAATAGAATTTTTAAATTTGTGGTTATGAGGTGAGAAGATAATTTTCTAGATTTTAAGTTCATAAAATTGAAGAAAATGGAGTAAAATAAATTTTTATAATTATTTAATTATTATAAAAAAAAATTGGTATATATATTTTTTATTATTTTTTCCGAAATTGTTGGAAATAAATAGAGGAAATATATATATATATATATATATATATATATATATATATATATATATATATATATATATATATATATATATATATATAATGAAAAAACGAAAAAAATGGTGCGAAGTGGAATTTAGCTCTTGCCTAAATTGTATTGTGAGAGAGGGATTGTCGTGACCTTGACCCTTGAGAAATTTGGGATTGTATTGTAAGATTTGGAGTGTATTGTGACTTAAAGTGAAATGGGCTGCAGGAAAATTTTATTGCAATACAGTTATTGTATTGCAGCTTGGGAATGCAGGTTGGCTAGAATTGTATCACAATACACTACATTGTATTTGTGACCGAAATTTATTAAGTAGGAGACTATATTGCAATACACACAGGTGTATTGTGAGATGCGGAGCGGGAGGCGGTATTTTGTGTGTCGCCAAGGTAGGCAAGCGTGTCGCGACACGGCCTTTGGCGCGCGGGCGCGGGGCGGGGCGAGCACGGGCACGGGCGCTAGGGTGCGCGGCGCGCCCGGCCCGCGGGCGTGGGGCGCGGCGGCGCGTGACGGGGGGCGCGGTGCACGGGCGCGGGGCGCGGGCGCGGCTGCGGAATGCTGCGCCCTAGGCGTCTTTGACGGCGAGTGCGCAGTTGCACTGTTTGTTTTTGGCGGTTTGACTTCGATGCATTCACGAGTCAATTTTTGGTTGTGTTCGTAAGCACAGTTCATGAACATTGTTCATCACAAAATTTTTCGAAAAAAAAAAATTTTTTTATTAAAAAATAAAATCAAATAAAATGAGATAAAATTTTCGAAAAATAAAATTTTCAAAAATGAAAATTTCCAAAATAAAATTTTGTTGAAAACAATATTTTAAATGCAAAATTAATTGCTTTGCATTACACCGTAAAAGCAAGGGCGATGTGTATCTAGCGATTTATGTGTATGATTAGTATCTCGGGGCGTGTTTATGCCTTAGAATCTTGTATTGAATTTAACGCCATTGGTATAGATGACTGGTCGAGGGACGGGACGTAGAGGGGCGTCCACGGAGACTGATCGGAGCACCACCAACATTTGACAGGCCGCCAATATTTGTCCAGTGAGGCCCTTTCTTGCATTGTGAGTGTTCTGTGTTTGTATGCCTGTTTGGTATAAGCGG
Organism: Tetrastigma voinierianum; assembly: GCA_016808115.1. Taxonomy (NCBI): domain Eukaryota; kingdom Viridiplantae; phylum Streptophyta; class Magnoliopsida; order Vitales; family Vitaceae; genus Tetrastigma; species Tetrastigma voinierianum. Next base: position 311,431 of record JAEQBH010001261.1, on the reverse strand, counting down.
GTAGGCAGGGAAGATCCTAGTAACCTCCCGGAGGGTTTTAGGGCGTATTATCCTCAGGCCTCTCTGGGGGAGAATCCAGATGGTGTGAGACCATTGGTTCATGCGAATCGAGAAGGTGTTAGAGGCTATGGAATTACCTGCGGCGCGACCAGGATTACACTAGGCGAGTTCGGCTAGAGGGTGAAACGAAGTATGGTGAAAATGGGCAAGGACCTCTAGAGACTTAGAGGTATGACATGGAAATGAGTTTGGAGCTATTCATGGATAAGTACTTTCCGAGAAGTGCGAGGCTCGAGTTCCTAGAGGCGAAGCGAGGGCGTGTACGTGATAGTTATGTGACTAGGTTCACAGAGCTAGCCCGATTTGTTGATGATTACGTGGCCACAAACTTGGCCAAGGTTAGGAGATTTGATAATGGACGGAAGTTGTCCATTTGGGCCATAATTGTAGGACTTCGCCTACAAGATATGGATTCCATGGTTGGGACAACCCTGACCATAGAGAGAGAGTTGGGCTTAGAGGTTGAGACCTTAAAGGAGCCGTTGTACGTGAGTTCTCCCCTAGGGATTAGGGCGAGAATAAGGATGATATGTCGAGGTTGCGAGTTAGAGATCTCGGGGACTCTACTCACAGTGGACCTGAGGATCATGGACGTGTCAGAGTTCGATGTCATCCTGAGGAGGGACAGGCGGCGGCACGGTCGTTCACGGTTGTGAGCGTGAGTTACCCGCTATCTGCGAGACGGCCCACTCTGTGGTATTTCGGGGATAAGCATGACATTTGCCCCGGACCGATTATCTGAGTCAGGTGTCGGGGACAGTTAAGCGGGTTGGCTGTGAGCCTTACCAGAAGGACGGAGAGGCCAGATTCGTCTACCTCGGAAGTAGTGTGCGGAGTATGTGGATGTTTTTCCAAATCGAGCTACCTATTTGCCTCCACCGGGTAGTAGACTTTGGTATCGAGTTACGCAGTATACGCCCCATCTCTATGACCGCATAGGATGGCACGGTTGAGTGGGAACTCGAGTCGATTCACGGGAGCTATTGGACTGAGGGTTCATTAGGCAAGGCACTTCACCATGGAGCTCCGGTTGTTTGCAAGAAGAAGGACAAGACCCTTCGATTGCACATTGACTATCGGCAGTTGAACAGGGTTACGATCAAGAATCGGTATCAGTTACCGAGGATTGACGATTTGTTTGATCAGGTTGAGAGGAGCGCGGTCTACTCGAGGACCTTCTTGGTTACCATTAGGCGGGAGTTAGGGATACAGATATACCTAAGACAGCGTTTAGGATGCGTTATGGGCACTTGGAGTTTTCAGTGATGCCCTTTGGATTGACGAATGCACTAGCAGCATTCATGAACCTCATGCATAGAGTGTTCCAACCTTATTTAGATCAGTTTGTCGTAGTCTTCGTGGATGACATCTTGATCTACTCCCAGTCGAGTGGGGCATGGGTATGCGAGGATTGTTTCTGGTTGTTAAGAGACCATCGACTATACGCTAAGTTCGATGAGTGCGGGTTTGGCTTATTGAGGTGAGATTTTTGGGACCGCGTGGTGTCGCGTCGGGAGTGTCGATTGGACCCGGAGAAAGTCGGCGAGTGATGGGTTGGGAGGCCAGAAGTCAGTCTTCGAGATACGTAGTTTCTTAGGATTGGTTGGGTATTACAGGAGATTCATTGAGGATTTCTCCAGATTAGCGGCACCTATGACTAGGTTGACCCGGAAGGAGGTCAAGTTTGATTGGGATGACCGATGTGAGGAGGCATTCCTGGAGTTGAAGGAGACTTGCCGGCTCCCATCTTGATAGTCTTGGACCGGGGACGGTACAGGTGTATTGTAATGCCTCGAGGAGCCTTGGGATGTTTGATGCGGTCGGGAGGGTAGTAGCTTATGGTTCTCGTCGGTGAAGAACCCGCGGCGAGTACCCACACGACATGGAGTTAGCGGCAGTCTGCCTTGAGATTTGCGCCCGGCTGCCATACGACGAGAGAGTTCGAGGTGTACTCGAGACCATAAAAGTGAAGTATATTTTCATCTTGGCCCGAGACCTCAACATGAGGCAACCTTAGATGGATGGAGTTCCTAAGAGGATTATGACTTCACTTTGCATTACCATCGGGCAAGGCAAATGTGGTGAAGCGATGCACTTTCGGTCGAGTCGAGGAGCGTTGGCTAGTATGGCTTCTCGGGAGTGACGGATCACTAGGAAGGCTGTGGGACGGAGTTTGGGCTACGATGCAGAGCGGTCGAGGGACGCACGTTAGGGAGGTTTAGTGGCTACCGTCTTTGTTGAAGCGAGTGATTGGGTCAGTGGCGGGACGAGAGATGGTAACCCATCGGGGGACCAAGTACGGTCGAATCTGCACCGGGTGACGAAATTTGGACCGTTCCACGTAGATGGTAGTCTTCGATATGGGGGCGAGTAGTGGTTCCCCATTTGGCAGATTTGAGAGAGGAGATTCTCAAGGAGTTTCGCCCCGCTCTCGATTTGACGATGCACATCAGGTGGCACGAAGATGTACCCGGGATCTTCGTCGCGGTACTATTGGAGTGGGATGAAGAGACCGCGTAGGGGACTTTGTTCGACGATCTCTACGTGTCGACGGGTTAAGTGACTTTTGAAGCGGTAGGGCTACTTCAGGCCATTGGAGGTGGGTGAGTGGAAGTGGGAGCACGTGCGATGGACTTTGTGACCCGCTGCACGGACGCCTTGAAGCATGACGGTATGGGTGATAGTGGACCGGCTCACGAGAAGTCGGCACATTTTCTAGCCCGTGCGGATGATCTTCACCTTGGAGAGATACAGGTTATACATTCGAGAATGGTCAGGCTACATGGGTACGGTATCCATAGTGTCGGATAGGGATCGAGGTTTACGATGCACTTTTGGAAGAGTTTCCAAAAGGCTATGGGCCTGCTTGACGATGATACGACTTTTCACCCTCGAGACCCAGTTAATTCGATGCGAGAGGACTATCTGGTATTAGAGGGCATTACTTTCTGAGCATGCGTCACGGATCATAAGGGTATTGGGAGGAGCATTTACCCTTAGTGTTCACACACAACAACGGTTATTAGGCGAGTATACAAATGGCACCATATGAGGGCCTTTGTATGGGAGCCGTGCGGGTGCTGATATGTTGGATCGGGTGGGAGGAACTCCCAAATCCTTTGGTCACGATTTGTCAGAGACACCTCAGAGAAGGTGAGCTTGATACGACAGCGTCTTCTCACGGCAGGCAGAAGAGCTATGCGTGCGACGTCGACCCTTAGAGTTCGAGGTTGGGGATCACGTCTTCTTGAAGGTGATGCCTAAGAGAGGTGGTCAGGTTCGACAAGCGCGGGAAGCTATCGTCCCGGGGTTGTGGACCTTCAGATGCTCGAGAGGATAGGCACAATTGCGTACCGGTTAGCGTTACCGCCCAGCATGTCTGGTGTCCACGAGGTATTTCACGTCTCTATGCTTCGGAAGTATAATCCAAATCCAAATCCAGCTCATGTGGTGGATTGGGGACAGATTGAGATTGATACTTATGGGACCTTTGAGGAAGGACCAGTATGCATTTTGGATAGCCGTGATCAGGTTTTGCGACGCAAGACCGTGAGGCTAGTGAGAGTGCTATAGCGGCACTATGGAGTGGAGGAGTCAACGTGGGGCGTGTGAGGAGGACACGTCTGGACCACCCTATCCCTTCTTGTTTAGGGATGAAGGTACGTAGTTTAGTCGTTTAAAGATTAAATGACTGTTTACATGCATGGTAGAGTGCAAGTTGCATATGCATGTGGTGATTATGGTGTCGTGAATTTGGACAGAATTCCGCTGCAAGGGAGAATGTAAGACAGAAATTCCAATTTACGGAAAAATGTAAATCGTAATTTCGATTACAAAATTGTAATTTCGGTTAAAAATCCGGAATTTATTCTCTAGATCTCGGATGATGAAACAGATTTCACCGTTGGAATCGTCTCGCGAAATCTAGCTAGCACGTAAAATTTCATAAAATTCTGAGATAGTCGGAGTTGACACGATTTTCGATGCGACGAAAGTCACATATAACATGTACTCATGTGCCATAAGTGGCATGAGTAGAGAAATGATGAATTTAGACGGCCGAGATAGTGTCGAATATCAAAACTGGGAAAAGAAGGATATAGATGGCATTATAGGATTTGATTTAAATGATAATAATGCCAAAATAGTCAACAATATCATCTCTTACAAATTGAAATGAGCCAAAACGTGAAAGGAGAATTTTCTTGGCGAAGCGAAAATGGCGATTTTTAGTGAGAGAGTCTTCCTTCTCTACAGAAATACGGGCGTCCGGCCAGTTGGCGTGTCGGGACAAGAAGGAAATTGCTCTACACGAGAGGAGGCTTAGCATTAGTGCCGGTTGGGAGTTTCCTCAAACTCCGAGAGGTATGGGTTTCTCCCTACTTGCGTTTTACTCCTTGTTTAAGAACATTGTAAATGTTTGTGTCGAATGAGGCCGTGAGGGGGCCGTTGATGGTCGAGCAGGACCGAATTGATATATTTTGGAACGCAAATGGAAGAAAGAGCGTAGTATTGCCGGCTGATTTGGGTTGTTAAATCTTGGGGGAAATTTTGTATTAAATCATGTATTGGTTTGGATGAGACCGGGAATGGCCGTGAAGTGCGAGTTCACAAGTGAACCGATGAATTGATAGTGGCGGAACATCAGCCCTAGGGTTTCTTGTTCATAGGAATAGTGACACGAAAATATATTTTTGTGTGAAAATGTGTTTGATCGAGTGATTCAAGTTGAATTGCTCGTGTTTGATCATTAGCCCAAGTGAGCTAATTTCGATGTGATTGATGGTGAAATTACATGACATGTTTGTGTGATTTAAATTATGTGAATATATGCATGATTATATATTTGCATGTGTTATTGAATTGAAATGGAATTAGCATCATGCATTCCGCATATCACCTTGAGACTCCCCAGGACGATAGGAGTGAGTGCATGAGGTAATTCTTATGAAGAATGGTTGAATTGTCTAAAAATATTAAATATCGGAGGGTAGTCCAAATGTAATATCAATCATCGGAGACAGCCCAATTGATATACATCGGAGGGTAGTCCACACATAATATCAATCGTCGGAGTCGGCCCAGTGACATAGCACCTACATCGGAGGTTGTCCACGAGCAAATAAAAACTAAGGTTCTCATACATTGGCTTGGGTGTGGGGAGTCGAGAGGACTCGGGTATGAGATGATCAGTTAGATATTCAAGTAGGATCATGCATTTGCTTGAATGTGTGTTTATTTTAGAGCATTGCATTGTACTTAAGTGGAGAGTAGCCCACTTAGGGTGATTCCACTACTGAGCACTAGCTCACCACAGCCAGAGGGATGCTATTTTAGTCTGAGGGCGTGCGAGACGGCTAGTCTGGGTTTGTGGTTTTTTAGAAAAGCGGGATTATGGCTTTGGAACATGATGTTCGTGTATTAGAATTATCTAATTATAATATATGTGTTGTATAAGAGTAAAAACATTTGAACTCTTAAAACTATTGGATATAGTTGGATTCATAGTTGGTATATTTTATGGGTATTGTCTATGGGCCCAAGCGGCCGTTTTATTCATGTTGTGATCATATTGGATATATGTTGTGAGTGATGATGCAGGGGCCCAAGTAGCCATTATTTACTCAGTTTAGTTGTATATGAGACCCTGCGTGGTCATTGGACTATTTGGGATAGGTTATGTATTTAATTTAGGAGCTCCCCATACAAAGGAGACTGGAATTTTGAGTGGCGTGGGTAACCCGACATCCGCATATTCCAGCGAGGTTAACGGGTAGTCAACGGACCCCCGGGTTTGGGGCGTCACAAAGAGGGTTAGGGTCTGAAATCGCCCCACTCGTCGAGCGTACTCTTCATGTGGGACATGTTATATACATTTTTTGTTTTTTGTTCCTTTTGTACCTTGACACTTTATCTTCGGCTCTCTGGAAAAATACTTTCTTTCGGTTTAACTTAGTAGAGTTATAATTATCCCAGGATATCTCATTCTGCAATACCTGTATGGGGTTTTATGCTGAAAAGTTGAGTGCTATCATTCGGGATGCACTGATGAATTAGATAACATTTGCCTTTACTAGGCAGGATAGGTCATTTTACTACGCCATCCGAGCTTTAGTTTGACCGGTTAGGTGTTACGGCCGGTAGGATAGTCATTTATTGCACCATCGGGCTTTAGTTTGATCGGAGTTAGGTGTTGACCCATTTGGATAGGTCATTTCTTGCGCCCGTCAGGGCTTTAATTTGACCCGGTTAAGTGTTACTGGCCAGTAAGTATAGTGTTTCTTTCATCAGGGCTTTAGTTTGGTGATTAGTGTTGACCGAATTTGGATAGATCATTTTACTGCGCCATCCGGGCTTTAGTTTGACCGGTTAGGTGTTACTTGACCAGGCCAAATAGGTTATTTTACTACGCTATCCGGGCTTTAATTTGACCGGTTAGGTGTTACGTGTAGGAATTTGGACATAATCATTTCTTGCGCCGTCAGGGCTTTGGTTTAGTGGATCGTTGTTACTGACCGGGCGGACGGGGTCATTCTTACGCCATCGGGCTTTAGTTTGATACAAGGGAAGCGAATAGACAACATATGTTTGATAATGAATCATTCATCTTTATTGATAATACCTCTTAAGATGCGTGGCGTTCCATTCTAGTATTAGGGGTTCCATCAAGTTTGTCCTAACGTGTAGATCAAGTTCAGCGGCTTGTGTTTACAGATATAGTCCCTTCAGTTGGGTTGGAATTTTCCTGCATTCGGATCAGCTGTATTCTCAAATATCCTTCTTAGGACCCGGATTTCTGTGACGTTCAGTTTGACCTATTCCTTATAAAATTTCTTGTCGTGGTAGGATGCTATGCGGATTGCTGCGACTCCTTGATTCATCGGCCCAGTGTCTAGGTCATGACCATTAATCCATGTTCTCTGTTGCGGGGACGTTTGTGGGATGGGCGGTAGGCATACCAATCTCTGTAGGGATTATAACTTCCGTCCCGTAAGTGATTGCAAACGGAGATATTCTAGTGGGTTTACGGGCAGTAGTTCTGTAAGCCCAAAGTACCCTAGGGAGTTCATCTACCCATTTGCCTTTAGCTGAATCTAACCGCTTCTTTAATGCTGTCAATAGGGTTTTGTTTGAGGCTTCTGCCAGACCATTGCTCTGCGGATACCGAGGGGTGGAGTATAGATTTTTGATGTTTAATTCCTGACATAAGTTTCGATAAACCCGGCTGTCGGGTGGGGCCGTTGTCGAGACACGATTGTCTGGGGATCTTAGAGCAGACATACAATATTCTTCGAGATAGCAGGTGACATTTTATCTTTGATCAAGGAGAATGCTTCGGCCTCAATCCATTTGCTGAAATAATTAGTTGCCACCAATAATAACTTCTTTTGGGTCGGGGCAGTGGGCAGTGGTCCGACTATATCGATCCCCCATTGAGCAAAGGGCCAGGGGCTCGCAATAGAGATCAGATCTTGTACCGGTGATTTTAGGACGGGAGTAAGCTGCTGGCAGCGATCACACTTTTAGTATAATTGGCGGCATCAACTCTCATGGTTGGCTAATAGTACCCTTGGGTATGGGCCCTATGAGCTAAAGTTTTGCGGCCAGGATGATTCTCACATATTCCTTCATGCAGCTCTGCTAACACATACTGGCTATGTTCGGGGGTCAGGCATTTTAGATACGGGCCGCCCAAGGATCGCTTGTATAGTTGTCCATTAACCAAGGAAAATCGAGTTGACTGGGCTTGAAGTTTATGGGCCTTATCTCTCTGGTAAGGTCAATACTTAGATATAGCGAAATGGGGTCCATCCATGAAGGGAAATTATTCTCATGCGGTTGTTGTGGGGACCCTGTCACGACAAAGTCGGTGATAGATAGGTAGAAGTATAGTTTCGTGTGAGTGAGTAGGGAGGCGGCCCACGGAAAGGCCGGGACATCTGCCCTTCGTTCTGACCACAGGAGCGTTAACCAAACTTCCATACCAGAAAGCTGCTTAAGCTTTGTTTCACCTAGAGCACATATTTCACCATTCGGGGATCTCGGGATTCGAATTCCTCATTCACTTGCCCGACCACCAATTGGGAATCACTTTCGATGAGGGCGCCGGTAGACGGGGGTGGTACGCTGGTTCAGCGGCGGGATAACTAATATTCGGACTCATTATTAGAGCCGCCATCAAATGGATTGCCTATTCAATCTTATCCCCTGATGGGGACCTTAACTGTAAACTGATGCCAGCCCCAGTTTGTCTAGACGCCCCGTCAATGTTAAGTATCCACCAATCCCGAGTTGTGGGTGTTTTAAATGCAGAGTTCGGCTATGAAGTCTGCCCGGCTTTGCTACTTTTTGAAACCCTTGGCCTATATTGGATGCCATATTCGCTTAGTTCGATCGCCCAGTAAGCCATTCTTCCTGATAAATCGGGCTTGTGTATAGTGTTCCGAAGAGGGAGGTCGGTTAATACAACAATGGGATGCACAGGCGGGCGAAGTTTCTTGGGCTATCCAGGAGTTAAGGCGGCCGACTCAAGAGCAATTTATACACGGTCTCTACATCGGCTAAGGATTTATAGACGAAGAATACCGACCTTTATTTACCGTCTTCATTCTCTTTAAACAATGCGGCACTTGCTGCTGTATCTAAAACCTCCAAGTAGACGAAGAGAGTCTCGCCGATATTAGGACTTGCTAGAATCGGGGGTTGGGATAAATACTGCTTGATCTGGATGAAGGCCCGATCACATTCTTTATTCCATTCAGCCCGATTAGCTCCCCTTAGGGTGGCGAAAAATGGCTTTAAGCGGTCTGTGAACTGGGAAATAAACCGTCCCAAAGAAGCTAATCGACCCGTTAATTGTTGCACCACTTTTCTAGAGTTCGGGGCCGGAGACTATAAGATGGCTTTAAGCTGGGAGGGGTTGGCCTCAATCCCCATCTGAGTCATCATGAACCCCAGGAACCGACCTGCGCGACCCCGATTACGGCTGCGGGATTGGGTTTCATACCATAGGTTACGGGAGTCGGATACACTGCTGGAAATCGACGACATGATCGGCAGCTCCTTGGACTTTATCAACATATCGTCTATATACACTTCCATAGTTTTCCCGAGCAGTGGCCGAAACATCTTGGTTACCAGTCTTTGGTAGGTGGCCCCGACGTTCTTTAATCAAAATGGCATCACGTTGTAGCAGGAGAGCCCGTGGGGGGTCATGAAGGATGTTTTTCTGCGCATCGGCGAATTTTATGGGAGGAATATGATGGTAGGAGAATGCATCGAAGCGATAACATGCCATTACCGGCCAGATGCGTTGTGTCGATCCTATCAGAGGTAGTGGGAGCTATCCTTGGGGCACGCAGTTAAGATGTATGGTCTACACACTCTCTGTTGCCTTTCTTGAACTACCACCACGTTAGCAAGCCACTCTGAGTATTTCACTTCTCTGATGAATCCAACCCTCAATAGGTTATCCACCTCAGCCTGGATGATCTGGTGGCGGTCCGGGTGGAAGCGACGCATTCTTTGCCTAATGGGTCTGGCGGATGGGAAAACGTTCAACTTGTGGGAAGCATTTACGGGGCTTATCCCTGTCATGTCGAGTAGGACCCGGAGCGGGAATCACGTCGGCGATTGGCCTTGATGCCTGCCTGTCGGAGCCCTTTCCTCTTCGGTGGGGAACTAACGTAGGTGCATTTAATGCAGGCCATCTATGAGCATGGATTGCAAAGGGATCTATAGCCCGGTTGTTCCTGTCTTACAGGTGGCAGACCTTGAGCCTTAAGCGGTAAGACAGTGAGTAGAGGAGCTATCAAGATAACCGCCCTTGCTGCGGCTACGTGAATTGACAATGGTAACAGCGTGGCGTGACGGCTAATTGGTACCTTGGAGGTCGACCTGCCCGGATGTAGTGAGATAGCTGATGTAGTTTGGTGGTAGGTTGAGGGGATTGCTTTCATGGCATGCAACCAGGTTCGGCCTACGATAGCATTGTACTGGCCCAAATCTTTAACCACTGAAAACAATACTTGTTGAGTTACTGGACCTGCCTTAACAGAGAGGAATATCTCCCACTATCAGTGAGGTGGATCCATTGAATCGGACAAAATTGTCGGTTGAGCGAGATGGCGGCGGGCTTTCATTTACGCATCGCTTAGTTTGGGAAGGTCGCGAAGAAGCCGGTTAAGTCAGCATTTGCCGAGGTCAACTAGAACCCTGTGCACATCAAAATTGTTAATACACAAGGTAAGTATAAGTGCATCATAATGGGGAGTGATGACTCGGGTCGGGTTTACAGAAGGAAAGGATATAGGGCCATCGATGGGCTGCACCGCTGTGCTATTCTCTGGGGTGTTGATGGTGTTTATTCTGGCTCTAATTGAGGCCACACGGAGCATTTTCTACCTTCTTAGGCGGTATTGATCATCGAGGGACCTCGGCCCTAGTTAATGGTGGATCGGGGCTCTGACAGACGCTCAGTGGCAGCGATAGCTTTGTCGGCTGTAGGGGCGGTTCGGTTCAGCGGGCGCTCCCAGGAATAATCTTCGAGGTGCTGCCGGGATGAATACTCTACCGAGACTGGACCACCGGCATTGATTTGTTTCATGGTCATGATCCCTGTGATAGTCACACCTCAGCGACCGGTTGCGTTAGTCCGGACTTGCCCTCATGGGCGAAGGCCATTTGAACTCGGGGTGATCTCGGATGAGGGGGAGCACTCGGTCGTAAGAGATGTTAAGAGGGTTGAATTGGGGAGGATCCCTTTTCTTTTGACTTGTTCTTGGGGCGCTTACTCACTGCTCACTGGCCTTTTGTTATTTGGCTCTTTGTGGCAGCTTTACCACTATGGGTAGTTATTATTACCGTCTGTGAGGCGGCCCGGATATTATCCACCAGAGTGGAGTATTTGTTTGCCCGCTAATACAGTTCTTCCATGGTTGCAGGTGGATCAAGGGAAAGGGACTGGAAGAAAGGAGTAGTCGGCCCAAAGCTCCTTCGGAAGTTCTGTAGGACTGCGTCCATACTATAAGTATCAATCTGTTGGACGGCTTGTCCAAATCTCGGGGTGAAATCCCGGATGGTCTCATCGTCCCGCTTAAAGATGGACTGGAGCGAGCTAATGTTTCCTTTCTGCCGAACGGAACATAGATATTATGAGACAAATGCGGCCCATGATTCGCCGAATGAGTTTAGAGATCCTCTTGGAAGCTTGTGGAACCCGAGGCCCAGCGGGACCTTTGATTTGCTTCAGAATCTTTACCGCGAGGCCGATCGTTCCCGGTGTTAAGGACCATTGCTTGGTTGAAGTGCAACATATGATCGTATGGATCAGAGAAGTCGTCGTACATAGCAAACGGTGGAATGACAAATCCAGCGAGGAACATAATCAAAATATGCGCCGGGAGGCGACGTAATCGTGCGGTCCCGGACGGTAAAATGTTGCATCACGGTGGGGAGGTATCGACGGGTATCGCTCAAGTGGAAATTTGGGGGGCATACCCCGAGCAGGAGTAGATATATGTTCGGGGCCCGTTCGAGCGGGGCATACCTGGCGGCTTCTGCCGCGTCGGCGGTGCCGTATAGCACAGGCGGGTGCGAGTGGTCTCTTTAAGGATCGACGCATGGTTCGAGGTGATGGACGGCGGGGGAAGTGGAGAGGCTCAGAGAACTCATCATCGTCGGGTGATCACTGGGGTTGGTAGAGGCGCTCCTTTGCCCTTATACGCGGAGTTAAGGGTACATCTTTGAGCGGCACATATGGGTTTGCCGACCAGTTGGTCTCAATCGAGCCCTGCGCTCGTTCTCTTGTTGTAAATGGTTTGCATGTTCACGTAATTTGGCCACTTGTCTGACCTGCTCCTCTTACTTAGCCTCCATCTCCTAACGCCATTGAAGAGAGTGAAATTAACCCCGATGGGTTGATTATTTGGGTTGCTAGGCATTGGTGATAAACTCGACGGTCAGGTGGGATGTCCCGGGAACTACGAGCTTTCGAGGCAAGAGAGATCACTAGGGAAGCAGATGAACCCGGGCTCATGGCTCGCCTACGAGATTTCTTGCTAGGCGTTTCCCACAAAAGGAAGCCAATTGTAGTCTCCAAAATCTTCGGAGTCACTGGATCGTCGGAACATACACACACTGTGACGACACACTTAAAACAAACAACTAGGAAGCGGCGGGAAAGGTCTTAAATCGTCAGCCCCTCCGGCTCTTGGAAGTTAGATCCTCATTTTTTCTCCAAAGTTTGGATTTTCAGGTCTTGAGAGCTTACCTTCGTTCGTGTCCTCGTGTCCTAACCTCCTTTTATCAAAGAGGAAGGGGATCCACTTTGCGAGGAAAGTTGATAACTTCCTCCCAAATTGGAAGGGGAAGGTGGCACATATCTTGCATGCTGATACTAGTTCTTCCTTTTAAACGGAAGATCGGAGGGAGAAGGTGGCACATATATCGCACGTGGAGACTAGTTCTTCCTTTTGAGTGGACGTTTTTCCCGAATTAGGGATCCTGGGAACATTGTCTATCTTGACTTTGTGGCAAGGCATGAAGGGACTCATGCCCTCTCCGGGGGAATATACCCATCAGCATTCGTTAAATAAGAGCTCTCCGGGAGATGGCATCTGGGGGATGTCAACCCCTTCCGGGCTAGGAGGGGATATATGGATCCGGACTCCTAAGTTGGGCTCGCAGGCTGGGCCGGCCCAATCGTAGGCTTTAGTTGTGCTAGGCCTACCAGCTAGAGGGCCTGGATCAAAGCCCATGGCACCCACAAAAACCACGGTGGATCTCAACAAGTTGATTACAGTAACTAAATCCGGTTGAGTTCTCTCCATTCTCATTCTCTTGAAAACCCAAAAGCTCTCTTCAGCATTTCCATTTTGATAAGCCACAAAAATTAAGGAATTCCAATAGCAGATCGTGCTGACTTCTCCCTCCACCACTTCTTGCAAGTTCCCAAAATCCCCACAGCGCTGATACATTTCCGACAAAGCACTTCCCACCAAATCGTAAGCATTAAAACCCAGTTTAACCACATGCCCATGAACCTTTTTTCCATATTCAACATCCGAGATATGAGAACGAAATTGACCACAAGGATAAAGTACATTCCAATACGGATACATACATTTCATAACCATTTCTTGGTACACCAAAAGGGCTTTCTTGGATTCACCAAACTTTGAAAGGCTTCTGAGGATTGCATTGCGAACAATCGAATCTGGGTTGTTGATAGAAGAGAAAATTTGTTGGAAGAGATTGAGGTGGCCTAGATTGACACTCTGATCGAAGTTTGGATGAAGCGAGGGGTTACGATGGAGGCCATAAGAGGATGAACTGGCATGTACTTCTTTGAAGAAGTTGTGGTTTTAGTGCGAAGGTCCTAAGAGAGAGGAGAAGGAGGTGACATTTGTGTTTGGATGGTGGAAAGTTTTGGTTCGGAGGAAAGGTTGGAGGAGATTTAGCGAGCGTGATGTTTTGAGCATGTTAGAGCATCCCAATGGTGCTCTTTATTTTAAAGAGCATCATTTGTATAAATAAAGAGTATAATTACTGTTTTTTAAATATCAAGAACGAAGATTTTATTCAAATCCAATGTACTCTCTAAATTTAATCTTTATTTTTCTATTTTCCATACAACATTAATTTATAATTTTTACTCATTTCTTTCTCTGTGTTTGATAGTATTCCCTCTTTTTTTGACTATATTTCTCTCTCTATATTTATTTACTTTTCTATCTTCTTTTTTATAAATCAAATCAGTATTTTATCAATCAAGCTCCGTCGTTTTACCTTTTATTGTCATGAAAATTTGACGGACATCTTTTCTTTGAATCTTTTTACAAAAAATTAAGTTTCATCAATCACAAAACTCATTTTCTCTCTTCATGTTCTCACAATAGTTGGACAAAAACAATCATTTTTGTTGTAGATCTTTCTTTTTTTGTTATTTCTCATATGATGTGCAAACTGAACAAAAAATCTTCTTCCAAATAATCACCCCTCCCTTCTTTCCCTTTGTACTACACCATGCTTTCTACTGGTTTGATCAATATTATTCTCGAAGATTATGGTTCAGATGACAATTTGGAGAAGACAATATCTTCTATAGAAGAGATACTTAATAAACGAAGGAGAACATCATTACATCGTGGTTCAGTTTATCATCATGCCTATATATGGCGTGATAGAGTTCATGGGCATCACAAGCTTTTTCATGACTATTTTGGAGAAAATCACGTGTACTCTCGAAATTATTTCGAAGAGGTTTGAATGAATTGATCTCTTTTCTAAAGTATTCAGGCATTTGGAAAACTGGTATCTTTGTTTAGAAAAGGATGTTGTTGGTTTTGGGTTTATCTTCTCTCAGATCCTTTGTTGCATTAAGGATTCTTTCATATGGAGTTTCGATTATCTTGATGAGTAAGGATTGATGAAAGCACTTGTAGTTGAAAATCTTAAATTTTATTCAGCAATATGTTTAATTTTTTGAAGTACCATATGAGATCTCGAACCAATCGATGTTAGTTTGTTTGTTAAAAGAAGGTGAAAGTCGTGGGTTTCCTGGAATGTTAGGAAGTATTGACTGTATGCATTGGAAATGGAAAAATTGTCTAGTTGCTTGGAAAGGTATGTATGTTGGCCATGTGTGTGAACCCACAATAGTGCTAGAAGCTATAGCTTCATATGATCTTTGGATATGGCATGCATTCTTTGATACCGGGATCCACGGTGACATAAACGTTTAGGCGGTCTTTTTTGTACAGAACTTGCAAAGAGCGGGCTCCACGGACCAGGCTCCACGGCCAACAATTCAATAAATAAATTATTGACTATACAATGAGATACTACCTTGTTGATGGTATATATCCTCCGTGGTCCACTTTTGTTAAAACAATTCCATATCCACAGAGTAATAAACACAAACAATTTGTTGCAGCTCAGGTCGTAGAAAAGATGTGGAATAGTGACATTGAAGTGTTCTAAGCATGATTCTGCAATTGTTCGGTAGTTAAATAAGTTTTGACACAAAACTCTAAAGTTATTATGAAAGCTTGCATCATATTGCACAATATGATTGTTGAAGATGAAAGACATCTTAAAAATTTTGATTATAGTTATGATGCATTTGATGTCATTCTAAACATATCAATTTCGCATAAGCATATTGCAAAACTTTTGGAATTTGTTCAATGTCATCATCACATTAGGGATAGAGATGTTCATTCTCAACTGTAACAAGATCTAATCAGTATATAGAAATTATATGGAGTCATATGTAAAAATACAATGATTCAAAGCTCTTTTGTTTAGATTGAGATTTTGTTATTATGTACTGGCAATATCTTTTAATCTCAGTTATATTTGTTTGTCAGAATTAAAAATTCAGAAATTTTTTATATACTATTTGGTATCCATTTTGCCTCACTATCAGCTCCTTTGTTTATGTTCTATTTTATATAGATACCTTGTTAATTGATTTTTGAGTTTCAACAAAGAAATATTGTGTTTAGATTTTTTTTTTTTATGGTTTTTGATTTATTCTTGAGTTTCTGTGAAGAAATATTAAGTTTTAGTTAAGAAACATCTTAAATTGAATGTGTTCCACATTTGTTGTTATTTTCTTCCTTCTTCCTTACTCTTTTATGGATAGACTTAAATGTAGAGATTTACAGTGAAGAAATATTGAGTTTCAGTTAAGACATGCATGATATTTGGATGTACTTAGAAAAGAGTTTTGATGTTGTCTATGTAATTATTAGTCAAAATTCACTTGATTAACTACTTGTTAAAGTAGGACTTTTGTCTTTTCTTTTTATTAGTTTTCTTTGAATTCTTCTTCCAGCATTAGGTTGAAGTCTCAATATATTCCAACAATGCTCAAAATGAAAATTTCCTTTATTTAGTTCTTGGTATAAGAGCTTTGCATTAGCAATCTGGAAAAGAAAAGAGAACATAAAAAACTAAGAAAAGTATGCAATAATACCAATATATTTCGAAAATATTAAATAATAAATACCTTGTCTTGCTCATTGATGCAACTTTGGTTTCTTGATTCAATTTGAGCATAGCATCCACAAAATTTATTTGTAGCTAATTGAATTGTTGACCTTGGTTCTCAGAAAAACTTGTGTACGATTAGATTCAAAAGTTTTGCATTTATGGAAATACTCCCACAATCGTGCCCAATATGTTTTGTGTTTCTATTTGTTTCCTTGCATAGCATCTAAACTTATATTTAGCCATGTTGAAACGATGAGAAGATCCTCTTCTATAATAAAATTGCCGCCACGAGATCTTTTAGAGTTGGATTCTACTAATGGATAAACGAATTTCTTCAACGTTGGTGAAATAAGATATATCATTAGAGTTTGATAGTTGGTTGAGAATTGAGGATTATCCATGGAACCAATATATAAATTTGTATCTATCTAACAGAAAATTCATGTTGTAAAAAAATTAAACATGAATATATTATTAGAACAAGAAACGGATCATGAAGATATGAAGCCATTGTATAGGAAGGAATAGCAGCTTTTTCAATTAGGCAGGAAAACAATTAATAAATTATGGGATGTGACACCCCCAAACGGGGTCTCGTGACGACCTGTCGACCTTTGAAGTCTATGATCTGGGTGTCAGATATCGGCTCTCACATGTCTAGTATCTGAGACTCATCCTACATATTGAATTCATAAATCACTAAATAACTTCATCTGATCAGGTATACAAACACATGAGTTATAGCACCTAACTCACACATATGGTACAAAAATATGTGCATTAGAACCAAATGTTTGATTCCAATATGCAAAAGCGAGGGGATATCTCAAATTCCCGAGTAAGTTCTCATGCATATACAAAACACACATCAGGCCACAACTTTGGCCCTCGCTCTTACTCAGCTAGTGGCCTCTAAGGAGCTTCATCTATCCATACTGATAATTTTGAAAAAAAAAAAGAGGTTCCCATGACGGGGTGAGCCTTTACGCTTCCGGTGAAATGAAAACCTTCAGGCTACTTCCCTCCTAGGTGCACATCACGAATGATCGTGCCCGCAGTCTACCACAAACAACACAATTCATGTAGACATGCTGTCCTATCATGGAAGCAATGCAAGTAATAGAGACGACACTCTACATGCCCCATGTATGGTCAACCACCGACCAACCACAATGCAAGTGCCAATGGAGAATCAAACCTGCCAGAGTCGATCCAGAGCTCCCCATCCACCTGACCCACTTAGTCTTTGTGATGTTTATTTGCCTCTTCCTTCTTGTGTCTTTTGAGCATGAGGAGCTTTCCGGGGAGTCTCACCGCGGGTCTCACCCACCCTCTCAGAATATTTCGGGCTTTCAGGTGGATATCTTTGTCTTCTGAGTTTGGGCTTTTCACCGAGGGGTGTCTATCTACCGGTATCTGGCATTTCATTCCATTTTCATTTAACTTAGTGTGAGTTCATTTGGACTTAGTCCTATTCAGAAACCCATAATTCGGCTGTAGGTGCAAAATCGGTATCATGTACACACACCCATGTAATGCAGTGTTTGTTGTACACAAATGCAATGAAATTGTGCCCTTTGCTTTTCTGACTCATTACTTGATGTATGAAGACACATGGACATTATGTGTATGCCAAATATGATTCCTCATGTCTAATGCGCTGAGTTCATATATTCGGTTCAATATCCAATATACAATGTAGTCATATTAATATTCCACATTCAATTCAATACATAATGTGAGCATGCATTCCCATAATTCTTAACATCACTTGAGCAGTAAATGTCCAAGGCTCATGTCTCAGGCTGAGACAGCAGCACCTCAGTCCCACCTGACTTGCAACATGCGGCAGCTGGCCATGTTGGCTGAGCCAATACAATCAAATATTTTAGGAGCACACATTCAAAACACGGTGTCATCCCAACGAGGTGACATACAATCAACAATCCACAATGACTCACAATTATAGCCTCATTCTATCTATATTGGTGTTGAGATTTACCTGATGAATTCACAAATCATGAATTAAAGCGATCTAAAAGCAAGGAAAAAGCCGGTTTTGGAAACCTTTGTTTTTTTAACCTCAGTTTTCAACAGACGAAGTTGCATGAACTAGCTCCCATTTGAATGAACGTTGTTTTTGAGTACAAAAGGGTCGTAATTTAGATAGACCTATTTCAATGGAAAAGTTTCTCCTTTGCTTTAAGTATATAGTTTATCGTGACTTGGTAAGCTCAGTTCGGAGTGTGTGATGGCGAGTTATGCTGGCTCTTAATCAAGGGGTTGAAGGAAAGAAAAACTAAGCGCATCTCCTACAACATTTACCTTATGCAGAAATCTCTTTAGTGGGTCCAAAAACTCAGCCAGTGTACCATTCCCTTGGCCCTAAGAAAGGAAATAACCAAATAGGCGAGTCCATACCTCTTACAGTGTGTGGATCAGGTGGGTCCTCAGCTAGCAACAATGGAGGATTTGCAGCTCCTCCTCCTTTCTCCTTCCTTTCTTCCTTTTTACGGTTTCCCTTTGATTTCCCTTCTCTTCTCTCTTCTAGTTTTCCTCTCTTCCTCCTCCTAGGCCTGAGTCTAACCAGCGGAAGAACTTCTTAGTTCTGATTTCTCCACTATAATGTTCAGTCTCCATAATTGCTTTACACAGGTACAAGCCTGCTGTGAAGTGTCTACATACCAGCCATGCGCAACTACTTCCACTAGATTTGTGCATTCTGGGTATGACATAGCGCCAGATTAGAAGTGTTCCCAATCCTGGTGCCATGTGGCATGCACTCGTGCCGCGATATCTTAGTGATTGGCTGTCTTGCCTCGAAATACGTAAAAATCCATTGTCTAGGTCGGCGTGATTTGTTTGGTTCAACTAGATTCGCGAGATGGATTCTATGACATTAGTCAGTTTAGATCATCGAGGTCTAGAGAAAAATCTGAGGTTTGTGTGCGTCTTAGTCGGAAAATAAATTCTGTTAAGCTCATTTTCGAGGAAGAAAATATATATATGCTTTTCTGCTGATTTCCTGTGGTAGTTAAGTGCATTAATTACAAATATATAGAGTGGTGGACTCTCTAGATGTAGAAGTCAAGCCCGACTCTGTAATTTATATTTAAGAAATAAAGAACTTGTTAGACTCTTGTTTTAATAGGACACCCTTTATAATACAGAATATTAGATATATACAGAACCCTTTGGAGATGCTCTTAGTCGTCCTTCAGGTTATTATATCATGAGTCATGTGATGTAAAAAAACACCGAGATACGAGAAGAAAGATACTTGGAAGGTGAATTTAATAACATCATATACTGAAAAAAAAAAATTAATAAAGTATTATAATTTGCATCATATTATTAAATTATCTTAAACACATATACTTTGTCCATTATTATGAATTTTGTGTTGGTATTAAAAAATGAGTTGTGTTTAATTAACAAGAGAAACTGATTGAGCTTTGGGATTTTTGATAAATTATAGTTGCTAAAAGGAAAGGAAGACAAAATTAAATTTTTGTAGTTTTTCATAAATATAAAGTTCACGAAAAAAACTACATCATAACTTTGTCTTAAAATCTTGTTTTGAATAGTGGTTGATGATAGTCTGTAGGTTTTTTTTTTTTTTTATGTTTTTTTATGTAAATGTCCATCTCTCTCTCTCTCTCTCTCTCTCTCTCTCTCTCTCTCTCATATCTCTCTCTCTCTACTATATATATATATATATGGATATATATTTGTCATTTCGTGTCTTTTAACGTTTTTTTTTTTTTTTTGAGAAAAATATTTTCTTCCTTCAACTAATAATAAGTAAATATATACAATCAAAACTCTAAAAACAGATGGCTCTTGTCGGTTAATAACTTATAATGAAATAATTTCCAGCTATCGTTTGATAGTTGAGTCTACGCATTTGATATTACTTATTATGACTGAATAACTTTGACTCAGTTCTACACTTCAACATTAGTCTTGATTTGATTTCGTGTCTCTTGTCATTATATGCTTGGACTCTGATGGCCCCGAACACAAATAAGCGTCGACGAAAACAAATCGTCTTCACCCAGACGTGACCACAGTCACATTGGCGGCAGCCATATGCGCACAAAGGCGATGACAATCACACGTGTACCAAGGCGACAACTAATTAAATCACGAAAAAAACATATAAAAACCTATATTTGTGTGGAAGAACCACTTTATTGAGAAAAAAAATATGGAAAAGAGGTGTAGAGGGTGATTTCGGGGCCAATGTGACAAAAAAAATCACCCCTCCCTGCTTAAAGAACTGTCTTTTCTGGTTTTCAAAATTTATTTTATACTCATGAAGGTTTCATTTGTAAAGGCTTATTATGAAAGAATCGCCCAAACACAAATAGCGCCCGACAAAAACAAGCGATGCTTATTGGGAGCGGCGCAACCTATTGCATTAAGGCGGCGACCGTATGCGCATGAAAATGATGGCCAGTGTGTAGCGTCACGGTGACCTTCGTTAAATCCACCCGAAAAAAAATATAAAAACCTATATTTGTGTGGAAGAACCACTTTATTGAGAAAAAAATATGGAAAAGAGGTGTAGAGGAGTGATTTCAGGTCAATAATGACAAAAAAAAAATCACCCCTCCTTGCTTAAAGAATTGTCTTTTCTGGTTTTCAAAATTTATTTTATACTCATGAAGGTTTCATTTGTAAAGGCTTATTATGAAAGAATGCGAACAAATATTTATAAGTAATCGAAATGAACACAAAATAAAATAAAATAAAGTCCATCATGTCTAAGCTCATACTCTTGTGATAGAAAGTTGCGGGGAGGGATACGGTTTACTACATTATAAGAAAAGTAGTAAAATGTTTATATCAAAAATAAATAAATAAATAAATAGTTTTTAAAATAATGATGTAACAATTTACATAATGCTACATAGAGTTGGCTTGATCATATAGTTATAAAGCTACATAAGGCGATTGGCAGTCTCAACAGAACAAATAATTAAAATAAAAGCTTGACAAAAAAATTGTAAGAAATAAAAAAAAAAAAAATTGAAGAGAAAAAATAATTTTGTTGATTCAAGAAGATGACTAAAACAAGAAGAAAAAAATGAAATCCTAGATTTGGTGAAATAACCAATTTATTGATAAAGAAAATTTTGGAAAGATATGTAAGTGGGTGATTTTAAGCCAAGAATAGTTAAAAAAATCACTCCTCCTTGCTAAAAGAGGAAAAGGCTAGGAAGAAAGCAGTAGGGTTTTTAGCTTCCCTTGTAAAAATCAGTAAAGATAATAATATTATATTCATATTCTTAATATTATTACAAACTAAAATATGTAAAATTACAATATTGCCCTAAAATGATAGTTTCTCATGGACTATACTAAATTGTGCCTTGATCCAGAGCTAAGAATTATTCCATCAAGTTCTAATCTTTCACTACAAATTGTGGCATGTTCCCGATCTTATACTAAAATCGTGCTTTCAACTATCCATTTTACCTTTAGAATCATGTCAAAATGGTTCCATAATATTTTATTTTTACTAAAATGATGCATGTTCGGAACTTGTACTAAATCATGCTTTCAAGTTCCGATCTTTGTTAGAATCATGTCTTAAGATTCTGTTATAGATTTGAGAATTTGCTTTCAGTACGATTTTATAATAAAGTTAATTTGTGTCTTCAAAATACAAGACTAAGTTACAAATTGTAAAAATCAATCCAATTATATTGATATTATCGTTTGAGTCTAAGGGTCTTACGGTTTTAAAACCACGTGTATTAGGCAGGATGGCTAAATGCTATATAATTTCAGAAACCTTACTCCTTAGATGTGGGATCTGACAAAAAAGCTATTTGGATTTATCATGTGAAGCAAGTTCAACCTCCACAAATACCATTTTACTGTGTTGTCTATCTGAAGGATATGACAGACATGCGGGATTAAGGTGTGAGGGAGGAGCGCTCTGTCCTGCCTTCTCCAGAACATATTCTATCTTGAGACCCCCAGAGCTCTAGTCAGTAATGATCAGTTAAGAAAGGATGACGACAATCGGAGTCTCCTCTTGCTCTTTCTCCAATCACACTGATATGTTTACAAATTTTATAAATTGTTTTTTTTTTATTCTACTTCAATAATGTTCTTCCAAACCTAGGTCTTATAGACAGGTTTTTTGGGTAAGTTTATCACGATATATAAAAAATGATTTATTTTATATTTTTAATATATATAAATAAATTAAATAATTTTAAAGAAAATTTTGACTATTTATTTCAAAAATATAGTAATTTTAATTTTATAAAAATTAAAATTAAATTAAATACAATATAAATTTCCATCTGGCCTATCGCCAGCCCTATGTTCAAGCATGCTGACAAGACATTAGTATTGCTACTATCAACTTTGAAATGATCCAATTTAATCTTGTTGAAGATTTGATCACTGAAGTCCATCAGGCCTGATCTTGTTTCTCTAGATAAAAGACTTTTTTTAATATTACATGGAACGAAAATATCAAATATTCTATTTCTAAATTTAAATCATCAAAACAATCTTCTTCTTTTTTTGAAGATCTTTTTAATAAAGGCAAAAATTGCCTTTATCCTGTATAAAAGAGCAATTAAAGCCACGAATGAGCCACTCATTATGGAAGTAGGCTTCAATAATAGGGAAAAAACAGAGCATGGGCAGATAAAAGATCGAAATGAAGAAAACCGAGAAGAAAAACTCTTTAAGGTGCCCTTCTCCAAAGCGTGTCTTGGCTTCTTCAGAAAGCCGTGGTACATCGCGTTTATCTGGTTGAGGCCGCCCGTCATTGTCTTCTCCCATTTCGGCGTTAGTTTCGGCCACCCTCATGCGTAGCGAGTCATCAAGCGGTTTCTTGAGAGGAGAAAAGACTCACATCTTGGCGTGTTCCTGAAGTCTTTGCATGAGCACGTCATCGATGTATAGTACTGGAGCGCTTGGGGTTTGAAGTGAAGAAGGAGCATGAAGAGGTGGCTACCGGAGGCAGTCGTCGAAGTCGGTGGGTTTGGTGGGATGCCGCCATTGAGAGCATGGGGTTGAATAGATTGGAAGCCGAGTTCGGAGTCTCTGGAGGCGATGAAGAAGGGGTGGATTCGATTGGAGGAGATGTGATGATGATGATTAATTGGAGGCGAGCCTTCATCCACGATGGTTGAATATGGGCGTCACTGAGTCAATCAGTATAGTTTTACTAGTGTTCCTCGTGGCCATGATTTGGCAGCTTATGGTGTTCCACAAGGGTTCAACTTTGGGTTCGGTTTCAATGAACCTCTTTTAAACTGCTAATAAAGTATTATTATTATTATTACCTATAATTTTAAAATAAAAATATATACTTAAATTTGAGTCCTGAAATATTTCCTCTGAATTGAAATTGTTCCACTTCCAACCTTTCACTATTAAATCGCGCTTACACTAAAACAGTGCTTTCATCTTTCGATTTTACACTAGAATCATACCAAAATCATTCCATCAAATTTTGATTAACTTCTAAATGCCCTTGTAATAAAATAATAAAACCTAAAATCATTCTAAGATGGTATATATGTATCGACTGAGCTGGGATGGATCAGTCAGCAACACAGTGTGCACCTGCCCAATGATCTCCGAAGCCAGCACAGCCAGGGGTTTCTTCTGGCGCCACTATCCTAAGCTTCTCATCCTAGCAACTCATCCCACTTCCCTGCTGCTGCATATTATGTTAGACAACCAAAATGTAGTTTCCAGCATTTTTGGATTCATACTTACTAGTTCTCAGCTGCAAACACTGCTGTAACTCCTGTTTCTGAATGCATCTTACAAGCACTCAACAGACATTTAAGCCCGAAGCATCAGGTTTTGAAGGGCATAGTTCTTATCAGCTCTTCTAGCTTCTACTGATGATCCCAGCACGCCTAGAAGATCCACCATACAACCATAGTGTTCCTGGTTCTGGATTGGTAGCAATAGAGACTCTCTCGCTCCTTCAAACACTCCCACCCTTTTTTCTTACAAGACCTGAATTAACACAAGCAGTCAATAACCGAGAGAAAGGTCCTCCATCTGCTTTCCTCTAGTTGCTTCATTTTGTTGTACAGCTCAAAACATTATGGGGCCCTCTCAATTAACTTCGAATATACTGATCATGGGGTTCAAGTGATCCCACATCTTTACGAAATCAGTTCATCTTCATCAAAAGAGCCCTTGCCACCTCATGCAACCACACATTTGGCATGAAACACTAGGGAATGCAGATTAAGGAAGATGTCAGTTTAGACCGGTTGACTGAGAATCCATAGGTATTTACTTGTTCCTAACGCTCCTATTCACATATCTGCTTGAAGACATTAATTATTTAACACTATCTAAACTTTGAAACCTTGTTAATTCTATTGTTGAGAAAGGACAACATCAGAACTCTATAAACCCATCATCCTTTGATCATTGAGCTCCAGGATTACAATCTTTCATGAGTGCTCAGCCTCAGACATACCTTCCCGCCTACTATGATGTTTGGGAATGAGCCGTGAGCAGTTTGGTTATAGTTTTTTAAATTATTTTCGATTTTCAAAAAGCGAGGAAACAAAAGCATGTTTGGTTAAATATGTATGTATGTTTTTTTAAATGTTCTGAAAGATGAAATAATATTCTAAAAAACATCATATTCATAACAAAGTATAGTCAGAGATTACCGTTTGTGTTTTCCAAAGAAACCAGAACAGTTATAAAAGCATAAACTATGACCATGTGTTTGACCTCCTCCATATGATTTATAACATTCAGTGTAGTGTCTGTCACAGGCCAACTCTGGTCTTTGATGTCTAGCCTCCATGATTTCCAGTTCAAGATTTCCTAAGATGGTATATTTGTGACTGAGTTGGGATGAGATCGATCAACCATGAAATTCATGCACCTGCCCGGTGATCTCCAGCCAACTACAGCAGGGGTTTTCTTCAAGCCACTATCCATAAGAAAGCTTCTCATCTTAGCAACTCCATCCCACTTCCCCACCCTGCTGGATGTTAGACAACAAAATGTAGTTTCCAGCATTTTTGGTTCCATACTTACCATTTCTCAGCTGCAAACACTGCAGCAACTCCTGTTTCTGAATCATCTTTGTACTCTTGGCCCCAAGCCTTGACATCAGGTTTGAAGGGCATAGTTCTTATCAGCTCTTTAAACTACCAGTGTCTGCACGCCTAGAATCCACGCCATAGTGTTCCTGGTTGGGTTGGCGTATAGACTCTCTATCCTCAGCCTGGCACTCCTGCCCCTTACTGCCCACCTGAGACCTGAATTAACACAACATTGATAATAACCTGAGAAAAGATTCACTCCATCTGCCTTTCACTCCTGATTGCCTTCATTCCTTTTTAGCTCAAAACATTGAGGCCCTCTCCGTGCTTCGAATATGCCACTGATCATAGAGTTAAGGTAATCCACATCTTTACAATGGTTCTCTTCTGTCAAGGCTTCCTTGCCATATCTACTGACCTTTGTTTGGCATAGCTTAAGGGGAGTGCCGAATTCAAAGGAAGCTGTCGAGTTTAGACCGGATTAGCAATTACTGTTGTCCATTGTGTGAAATGGAAAAGATTGTAGAAATTCTTAAAAGCTTATACTTTATTTATTTTTTGGGATAAGGTCACGTATCATAGCTTGACTTATAGTCGTATGTCCCCAATTTAGCGCAAATTTTTTGAATTCATGGTGCCATGACATTCGTCAGTAAGCTACTATTCATCCGTAATAAATGGCGGGTTACTTAAATGGACAAGCCGCCGAGTAGATGGAGCACAAATGTGGATAACTCTTGTTTGTCGATAAATGCAGTCAGTGATGTTGAGGGCGTGGATGTTTTAATTAAGTCGAGTCTTGTGGACCAGCTTCAAGGTTAAGTGGATATACAACTATTTAGTTTTTGGAAGGGCCTATATATTGAACAGTGTGCTCACAAAAATATATTTTATTAAAAATAAAGCGTAACCTAAAATTTTCTTTCTTTCTTTATTTATCTTGTTGACACTTAAAAAATCACTTTCAAAATATTGCTTTAAGGCAAATAGATATGCATATTAAGAAAGACAACTTGTCTGGCTTATAACTTTTCCACCTATAATGGAATCAGAGTCAACACACTCTTGTCCTTACTTACAGTGTTTGTGTTTTCATTTGGGAATATACGAAAGTTACAACATGGTTTTATCATTAATATCTTATCTTCACTAAAAACATAATTCGTATTCCAATGACAATCAAATATGGAGATGCAAGATCGAATCAAATAAAGAGTATGCTAATAATTCCTCAAGAATCTAATGTGACCCAAAATAAGCAGATATTTTTCATCTTGAGTTTTTATGGTTGCATCGTGATGAAGGATTTTATTAGTTTTAACCACTTTGAAATATATAGATGTTGTAGAAATGGAATTAAATGAGGCTATATTGTCCCATCACAAATGGAGGAGCTTTCGTATTGGTATTTGCAACAACATATGTACCTTTGTGTGGGAAAGAAAATACAAAAATTGCTGCCAAATCTTTGTCATATAAAAAAAACATATAATCAACAAATAAAATATTTAGTCATTTTTTTTTTAAGCGATAGTTATTCAAAAAAATTAGGTGCTTTAATTATAAAATCAATACTTTTAATTGTAAAGAATACAATACAGTTCCATTTAAAACATGAGTGGTTTATGGAAGATTAAATATACATGAGAGGTTTCTCGATTTACATAAAATAATTGAATTTTCCTTTTGCAGTTATCGTTAAGAAATTCTAAATTTTATTAATGAATGCTTTGAAGCAATTTATTGAAGTATATAAGAAATGATTTAAAAAGGAGTGTGTGTATATATATATATATATCTTTCCTACACATAATAATATATATATATATATATGTCTCTATATATATATATATATATATATATAATATAGATACACAGAATGAGTACTAATAAAAATGAAAAAGAATATGAAGGCAACATGAAGGCTCTGTTTGTAATCTCTAAAAGGAAATTTGAGGAGAAAAAAAAGAGTTGAAATCAAGCTCATTTTATTTATTTTTTATCTCTATTTATAAAATTAAAAATTTAAAAATATATAAAATATTAAAGAAAAATTTTGATTATATTTTATCTTCTTTTATAGTTCTAAAAAGGAGTTTAATATCAAAGTAATTCAATTTTTTTTAAATGACATATATAGACTTCTTTCAAAGTATTCATTAAACAAGTCTTTTTGCTTTTTAAAACTGCATTTACCAACTATGATTTAAAAATTAAAAATTCTAGTTTTGTGAATATTTCGAATAGAAATCTGCGTATGTATTTTTTTTTTTTCATTTTAAAACCAAATTTGATGAATGCGGCTTTAAAAATTAAAAATACTAGTTTTGTGAATATTTTAAAAAGAAGTCTACATGTGATTGAATTGTGATCCAAAGAGGAAAAAGATGTGAGCGTTGACTTATAAACCTGAATAGATATATATCTTTATTGTAGTGTTTTTATATTGTTTTAAACAACTTTTCTTGAAAAAAAAAAATTTCATCGTTATACTCCACAGGCCTTGAAGATGATTTCTTTTCTTTGATGAAAAGTTTTCTTTATACTAACTATTTAGGATAGATTGAAGTTAAGTCATACCTGTGTAATAATCTAATATGAATGACTAAGCTATTCCTCGGTTTTGGGTCATAATCATTATAGTAAGGAGATGGTAAGAATTAGTTCAAGAAACACTCTATTATTGGCACTGTATATCTCAGGCTTTTGTTTACAGGGTTCAATCCCTCTCTTTTCATACTTTCACCTAATTCCACCAGTATTGCAGGCATATTGTATCAAATAACAAATATTCCAACAGTTAAACCTTTCTTCGATATAGATTCCCTATTCCTAATTGTTGTGGTACATAAAATACTATAAAGGGAAGACAAGGAATAAAAAAGAAAATATTCCTCTTGGAGTCAGCATATTTTTGTTTTGAGCCCTAATCCACAAAAAAATAACAGGAGTCACACACTAAGCATAGCAACTACTTCATCAAATGGTCAATCGAGATATGTATTAAACACTATAGATTTAATTTCTAATTGTTTATTTTTGTTTGATTGAAGAAAAATAATAATAATGAAATAATTTGTAATTTATCTTTCATTATTCTTGGATAGAAACGAAAAGACAAAGGAAGGGCTTATTAATTTATTCCTCGTCTCTACAAATATCCAAATTTTGATGCCTAATACCCCCATATATAATTCAAATTCTAAAGATAATAACCATCAATTTTGATCGAATGGTTTTATAGAGACCTTCCTTCTCTAATCCATTCAACTACATTACTAATTCTTTCATTCGATATGCCTTGCAATTTATACTTGGAATTCCTTTTGTATCTACTGTTCAATTAATTCAATATAGCTTTTTTTGTGTGAATATATATATAGGTAGTAGCTAATATGATTCTATAAATTTATAAAATAGAAATATACATACCAGGGTTACCAGCCATAGGATAGAAGAACAACCCAGAAGAAGGAGAGTCGCTAATGATATCTCTACAAAGCCCCCTCTTTTTATATGAGCTCTACCTTCTTGAACAAGGATAGCAGAACAGGACCCACACGACGTCCTGTAGTAGCTAATATGATTCTACCATTAAAGAACTATCCTTTTTAATGGTAGAATCATATTACCTACTACCAATATATATGTGTGTGTGTGTGATTCATGTTCTTTCCCCCCATCATTTGTGCTCCTTTTGGAGAGTTAAACTCAAAATAACATAGTGGTGAGTCAACACCCTTGCTTTCCTCTTAAGCATGACCAAGACACCCTTGTCCACTTCCTTTACTCTCTGGAATCTAGACTTCCCCATTTTAACTTTATCTAAAAGCCAGGTTAGGCGTTTAATTCGTATGCATTGACTTTTCAGGCTGGCAGAACTGCTAACATTCAAAAAGAGCTTATTGTTCTTGTCGTTGGTCCCAACGGGCCTATAAGTTTGAGGCCACTCTTCCTGTGTACACACTTGAATTACATTCCGAAGCCAATGAAAGCCCACAACTAATACATATATTTTGAAGAGATAATTTTGTGTTATTGGCAAATGTCACGGCTGTAATAACATATAATCGAATTTCTTTAAAAAGCTTTAGAAGATGGCGTAACTATATCGAGTCGATACTTGCTGTAGTAGATGAACAATGCCATATATATTTGATGTCGTCTGATGACTTGTACTATTACTCCCATTAAGCGCCAGGAATATCTCATGACGTGATCTTATTGTCATTGTCTTTGTTGTCGATAGAATCACTCTTTATTAATCCGTATCACCACGTATTAATGAGCAAATGGAGCGATAAAATCGTAATTAGTATTAAAGAAGGAAAATAATAGCCTTGTACTTGTGAAGTAAAGACAAATGTAAAAAAATAAATTAAAAGCTTTCGTATCGTATTGGAATAAGCGTTTTATTGAAAGAATATAATTATAAAAAAAGATGTAGCGTAGGCTAAAAATCGTCCATAACTTCATTAGAAAGAGGTTTAGAAGAGATAACGAATGAAATAAAATGGGAAGGTTCAAAGCCCAACTATTTTATTAGAAAGAAGAGTAGTATAATATGATTTTTGGGGTGAGGAACAATGGAACCCAAAAAATAAATGAAAAATTCATGTGAGAAGGAAGTAGATTTTAATATCTTCAGGGCCACATAATGAATTTTAAATTAGAGAAGCCCATTATTTGTGAACTAATGAAATGCAAGTCCACGTGGACCGGATCTAGTGCATACTTCCCCTCCCCACTGCAATTAATAAGCAGACCCACTAAAATTTATGGGGTTGAGATTAACATCTTAATTAATGAATGGATTAAGACTAATCTTTTGCAAAGTTGAATGAGGTTGACCACACCATATCAAATCAATCCCCACAAATTCCAACTACTTCCATTCTAGAAGCTTCAAATGGTAACCCTCATTTTTTAAGCTTCATCCATCTCATTAATTAAAGCTTCTCATATTATGTGTCAATCTTTTGTGAAAGAAGATTATCGAACAAGGACTTACAAAGATGATTGGGAAAAAAATTTCGGAATAATAATAAAAACTAATATTTGCAATTTTTTTATGAAAATTTAACTATCAAACATTCGAATCTAACATACTAAGCCATTTTTTAACTAAACAATCCGTAATTGTATTTCCTTTTCTATTAAAGTTTTGTTGGCACAAAGGTTACTCGAGGTAAAATTTTATTGAAAATAAGCTTGTTTGGTATTTTTTTTTTTTCATAAATTTATTTTTAAAATTAAGAAAACATGAAAATAAATTTAGATATTGTTATTTCCTAAATATTTGTGAGTGATAACTAGAAATATAAAGAATATATATTATATAAATACCTTTATATATACAAAGAAAATTTGAGTTTTAAATAAAATTTCGTTTTCTAAACATAATTGATATAACCTATTTAGGAGAATCACAATTGCAAACCTTTTATTGTCAAATATTTTCTAGTATTTAATTTATTATAAAACTAAGAAGTTGGTTAGTTTATTAATTTTTTAATCCAACCTAGATCTTAAAATTGGAACAAATTGGGGTACAAAATAATTTTATGGGTATTATGCTGATTTGATATGTTAAATTTAAAACAATCTTTCTTTTGAATGAAAAAACAATTATTTAAAAACAAAAGAGTACACTAAGTATTTATGTTAAATTGGAAATTACAAGTATAATTTAATAATTTATTATACCATGAAGACTAGGCACAGGAGGAGGAAGAAGAAGAGAGTTGCAGACATGGTGGAAAATATCGGAGTAAAATCACTTACAAGTTACATCACAAAAATATAAAATTATTAAAAAAGAAAAAAAAAAAAAAGTGAACTACTATACTTCTTTCAACACTTCTTTTTTCCTTTTTCTTTAATCTACTTGACTGATGATCTCAATTCCTCAAACCAGAAGCAGAAAAGAAAAAAAACAAAGAAAAACAATCGATTGAGTGATGATTGGAGACTAAGAAAGGAGTTTGGTTCTGATTATGATTATCAGAGCTTCAGAAGTCCATTTCCAGATCTTGATTCTCAGATCAACCTCACATTTGGAATTAGAAGTTGAAGCAACAGTCGGAGATTTACCTTTCGGAAGCCCTGCTTGGATGCCATTGCTAGTCACTCGGCCTTGCTGCTTCTCTTAAACCCCCATTTGATCTTCCTTTCGTGTCATTCGAATTCCAAGAGCCTTAGTTTTCTTCATCTAGGATCTGAAGTCAGAGGAAGTCATTGAATCGGCATCAAGGTCGCGGGATTGGCCGGAGATGGTGGGTTTCAGAACTGTGAAGTCTTTGGGGCTGCTGGAGAATGCCAGGTAAGATCCGTTGGCGAGGACGACGTCGTTGGAGAAGACGGAAACGGTGAAGGGGTCGTAGAAAATGGTGATTTTCTTGCTGGGGTTGCGGGCGGCGACGGTGAGGTTGAAGGCGGGGAGAGGCGGCCGAAGGAGGTCGCGTCGGCGGAGGAGGCGGAGAGGTTGAATTTCGTTGTCTTGAAGGTGGAGACCGAGAAGGTCGGGCTGTGGGGGCGGTAGAACACTCAGAGCGCCGTCCCAGCGGTGGCCGGCATTAACCTAAAAGGCCCATTTGATAGGCAGCCCTTTCACGCAGAAAAGCTCAAACCCAAAAGACGAGTAACACTCGGGAATCTCATATGATCAACATGAAATAGGCACCCAAGCTTAAGAAATACTAGTCTGACAAGTGGGATAACCTCAACCTTAACTATCACTCCACAATCCATGGAGCCGAGAACATATAACTAAACTGTATGGCGAAGCGATACGTCAGACAGTGCTGGGGTTATAGAGGCGGGATTTCACCGGAGCAGCGGCTGGAACTGCAGTTCCACCGGGTGCAGCGCCGGTGGAGGTGGGTTCGGAAGATGGGTACTCTCTGTCTGTCATTTTCTCGGGAAAATCAAAATCAGATGCCAGGAGAGAAAACGAGACGGGAAAATTGAAGAGAATGGAGAAGAGAAGAAAAAGAAGCGGGAAATGTGAAGAGAAAGGAAAGAGAGAAGCGGGTGAAATTGGAGGAAGAGAGGCTAGACAGCAACAGTCTACCCACCAACAACACACCAAATATGGAATCTCTCCCTTGTTTTCTCACCCACTAGTCTTTACTTGTGGAAAAAAGAAGAGAGGAGAGGATAAGAAGATTGGGTATGAAGATATAAAGAAGATAGGAAAGGATGTATATTTACTTAGAGATATGCATTTGTGCATAAAGAAGAAGACTTTTCTTTACTGCGGAATCCGTCAAAGCACGACTTTTATATACATGTAATCAATGAAGGAATATTCGAGAAATAATTTAATAGATGTGAAAGGGAATGATTTGTTATTCATATTTGGCTTGAAATCAAGTCTTTCTTGCATCAATTTCTTTCTTTTTATTTTTATCAATGAACGGTTTTTTAATAAAGATTTGATATTAAACACACCATTTCTCATATTATCGTCATTTTATTAAGGTTTGATTTTCGTCTGTTGTACTTAATTTGTTGTTTTTATTATCTTGCTCCTTATTGAATTGATCAAAATATCGTAGTAATGATGTAATGCTATTAAAAAAGTATCAAATATTTTAATAATTATATTCTTATCAAAATTTGTAATTTTATCTGCGTTATTATATAAATCTTATTAATCCGGATATGTTTCATCGAATTTGTCGGTCTATGGCATTCTTTTTCCTATCAAAATAAATGAGGAAGGGAATTGAATGAACCAATAATAAGGTGACTTTTAATCTGAAAGATTATCTTTACTCCCTTTACACAAAGCCACCTCTAGAAACAGATGAAATCTTCATGACGTTGTATTTTTTAAACCCATCAATATGAACCCTCTAAGATTCGATCGGCATTGAAAGGCAGTCAAAGTAGAGAAACAAAAAGAGCTTTTCAATTAAACAAGAAGACTGCACCGCTTTGAGACAACTGGCAACTGCTACAACTCTTTGAAAAACTTTGATAGGAAAGAAAAGAAAGAATCGATGCATAGGTAAAAACAAAAACATTCAATCATTCAAGTCAAGTGGTACTAATATATTAGTTTGTGGTTTTTCAAATCAATACTACTGCCCCACATTAAATCACAATTCTGAAAATTGGATTGGCGCACCCAAATTCTCAACCATCCAAAACCATACATATCTCCTACCCTCCCTCGGTACACACTTTCTTCTAGGATACAGACCATTATTTTCTTTAGTGACTGATTATTTTACTCAGTTAGAGGGAAATCATCATTGTTGAAAAAGAATATTACCTTTTCAATTTATAAAATAAAATAAAATTATTGAAGGTGGTATGAAAGTTGGGGATCCATGTAATCTTGTAAAAAGGAAAGGAAACAACTGTTTGTATCTTTAGAAGTGTTATTTTTTTTTTCTTTTTTGACAGTTAAACAAAACTTTAGTTATAATATAGTTAATTTTATATTCTCAAAATCAATTATCCGAATAATTGAGAATAATGTTTATTAAAAGGAGAAATAAGGAACCTTCCCTTGCTGATTTTAATAAAAAACCTAGATGGATCTTTCTTTTTTGCAGGTAAGCTTCAGAATTTCCTTCCCCAACAATATTGTTTTTTCTGAAAACATAGAAGTCGTATTACAAGTTGTTGGAAAAATTGTGATGTCATTCACTGATAGAATCCAACATATACCAATACCATTTATAGATCATAATAAATTAATGAGGAAAAATGCCCCCACAATTGACTAGAAAAATAATTTGGAGACTTGCCTTTTGCGTCTTCTTTTATGAATGGCGGATTGAGAAATCAATAAAGGCAGTGTAAACACAAACTCAAAATTCTGTAATTATCTTTTCTCTTTTTAATAAAAATTTTTCAAACACACCAATTAATAAAATTCTGTAATTATCTTTTCTCTTTTCCACATCTATATATATGGTATATACGCTATGTTATCAAAATTTGGCGTTCTGGCACTGTAAGTACGTAGAGCAGAGAGTCTACACTATGCTTATTGCTGCATTGATGGTATAGCCAATTGAAAGTCCAATTAGGAGGTTGTACATG
Source organism: Tetrastigma voinierianum (assembly GCA_016808115.1). Classification (NCBI taxonomy): domain Eukaryota; kingdom Viridiplantae; phylum Streptophyta; class Magnoliopsida; order Vitales; family Vitaceae; genus Tetrastigma; species Tetrastigma voinierianum. Next base: position 277,247 of record JAEQBH010001261.1, on the reverse strand, counting down.
TAAAGTCATATAGTGCCGTAATGTCATCAAAATAAGCAGATCAAAATTCCCATCTCATTATTATATAATAGGTATCATATGAGCGCTTACAAAGTTGAAAAAAGTTACACTATCATTCTTCTTTTCTTTCTTTTTCATTTGAAATACTCTTTTATGCCTTCTCTTTTTGTCCTTTTTTCATAGATCTTCAAATGATCCATATAAATAATAAATTATTGTTAACGATTCAAAAAAAGTAAGTAAAACACATAGATGATAATATTTTTCATATTTTTTCCCCTTTTCATATGGATTTTTCCTCTACCTTTTTCTTGTTTGTTTCCCTGTGGATTTTTCCTCTAAGAATGGGAATATTTTCCAATTCCATGTCCACGGTATCTACACGAAAGTTCTGAAAAAAGGCTAATGACGCGATGATGGGATATGAGAGAAGAAGATTGAAGCCATGAAGCCATTTTTTTTAGATGAAAGAAACTGAGATTCTATAAATTAAGGCCCAGCCCATAGGCATCTCTGATTAAAGCAAGTAGGCTTCACCAACCCCCGTCTTCCGTTCTATAAATACCACCACCATCTTCTTCACACTCACACCCCCTTTCTTCTAAACTCTCTTTCTCTCTCTAGACTCTCTCTCTCTTTATTCTCCATGGCAACGCCAACGAGACAGGCACTGCATCAGTACGAGTTCTTCCTTCCTTCCTTATACTCTCATTTATGGTTTGCACAATCAAACTCTCATGCGCATCCTTTTTCTATTTTATTAAAGCTCCATCTCTTCATCTCCATTTTGCTTTGCTTTAATAGTTAGTATATATCATTCCTTTATAATATCCTCTTTCATTTTGGGAAAAATAGGTTCAGGATGAACGAACACATGGTTTGATCACAGTGCGTCTTGTTATATCCTCCTCTCTCTCTCATGAACGTCCACGTACGCTTGGCACAACAGTTTATCTTTACCTACGATGGCCTTCAGAGACGCCGGCCTTTCACAAGCGCTGCATTTTTAACTGAATCACGGAACCACTCCGTCACCGACGGCACTTCTTTAACACCTTCGCATACATAACTAAAGGAGCGAAGAAGATTACCAAGTTACCGGATTTGTGATGATGATGATGACGATCGTCCTCCACCTGTTTGATGAATGGCTAATTACGGGTAGCAACACAAGCCATCTATGTCTGAATTCTCCTCGCCGGAGGGTTGGGATTTAGTGTAAGGCGGATAAAACGTTCCCTCCGCCACGTCCACCAGTAAATTAGGCAGGCATGTTCAGAAGCTGCTCTTCGTCAATGAATTGATCCTCCCGTCGTCGCCGCCGCAGCAGCCATGGCGCTACTGGGTTCTGTCGTCTCCTCTGTATTAGGTTGGGTGGACTCTGCGCTCTCCGAGCTTCCGACCTTCGCTTGCTGATGCTGAGCCCGCCGGTATATCGCGCTGTGAGGTGGACTTCAGGATTAGGTACGACAGGATGGGTTAGAAAAAATTCAAGCTGATCTTGTTGAATTCCATGTCTTTTCCGATCTTGATCTTCGCTCCATAGTCAGCTTGAATTTTGGCGACTCAACGTCAGCAAGCGAGAATCAGGCTCGGAGGCGCGAGATACCAACCTAAAGCAGAGGAGACAGCCGACCCAGCAGTAGCGCGGCGGCGGCGGCGACGGCGGCGGAGGATCAATTCGTATTGACGAAGGAGCTCTGAACATGCCTAATTTATGTTGGTGGACGTGGAGGATGCAGGCTCATCGTCAGCAGCGAAGATCAGAGCTCGGAGAAGCGCAGGAACCGCAACCTAAAGCAAGGCGAGCAGAACGTGGCGCCGCGGCGCGTGACGGCGATGGGGATCAATTCGTGACGAGAGGAGTTTCTGAACCTTACTAAATTTGCACAATTGGACGTGGCGGAGAATGCTGGTCGCCTACACTCCGCTTCTTTAACCCTCCGCGGAGAATTCGAAACATAGATGACTTGTGTTGCTACTAATCAGCCATTCATCAAACAGGTGGAGGACGATCATCATCATCCATCATCCTGCCGGGTAAAAGATTCGACACGATCAAATTCGGCAACGGTAATCTTCTTCCGCTCCTTTACTGATGTACGAAGGTGTTCAGAAGTGCCAGAAAAGAGATGTCGTCGGTGACAGGTGGTTCCGTGACCTGAACCTTGCTATAAAAAGACTTGTAGTGACCGGAGTAACTTTGAGAAGGCCATCATGAAGAACTTCTTTGAAAACAAGCGTACGGGACAATGATGGGTTTGGCACGACGTCAGATTGACTAATGGTTGTAATAGATCAGAAAGTTCATTGTTTGACATGCCCCTGTGTAGGACATTAGTCTATGCTAAACTACGATGTAAGGTTGAATTACAAAATGAGTTTTTCTTCATGTTTTACAAATTTTTCGCAATAATTTAAAAGCATTTTGAGAAACCATTCTTCATATTCCTTTAAATTTATTTCTCATGTTCGTAGTACTTCTAACATTCTCAAAATAAAATTACTTTTAGTTGTAACTGTGTGTATAGTATTCTAAAATTGAGGATAGAGAGTCAATAGTTATACTAGAATTCGTGCTTATTTTCATAAATCTATTAATTCAGTTTTGGATTAATTTATTTAATTGATTGTTCTTTGACAGGAAGTGGCTCAGAGTACTAAATCTGCCATGTGATTCTGATTCCAATTGTCCTTGGGATGTATGACCACAATGATATCTCTCCGGTTGCCCGATACAATATTTAATGCAAATCTCTTTGTTTGCAGCGTTTTATAATGTTAAAGTCTTTTTATTTATGAAATCATACTTCATGATGTAACTGAAGAAAACTATGTCCTCTGTCCTTATAATTTTGGAGCTATCATGATGGTGGAACAGAGAAATGTTTGTTTGAAATTACGACCTTAAATATTTTGGAGGGGTTTTAGCTGGCAGTATTTGGATCTTTATTCGCATGAAGATAGCGTATTGGGATCAATGAAGCTTTTATTTGGCGTATTCAAATATCGTAATGGCCTTGTGATATGGAAGCAGAGGATCAACCAAATATCCCTATTAAACTTAGTTTTATTTTCTTGTTTAATAAAATGGTTTTTCCACAAAGATTTATGTGCTATCTTGTTTTTCATGCTGTCGTCGTCTTATTATGTTATTTGATTTGTCGTTGACTTGTTATGATATGATGTGGTTCGTCATTTGTTATAGCATTTTATTTGTGTGAGAATCTTTATTTGTGCAAGGGTTCGATGTAATAATCTATTTGCTCTTGTATTTAGAAAACTTTCTCTTGCTCAGTGTTATACTTTTGAATAAAGGTAATGTGTTTGTTAGAAGGCTACTAAAATAAAAGTGATGAGGCTAAGGCCACAAGCCAGTAAACCAAAACCAACTCAGTTTTACTGCATTTCCAATTTAATAAGTCATTAGTTTATAAATTTAAAATATAATTGAAAAGGTAAATTAAATATTAAATCATTTTTACTAAAGTGTATTTTAGTCAAATTTATTAATTAACTTTGTAACCTTGAATATGTTACTTTGAACATACTCAAGTAAGGGTATATTAAACATACTTACTTTGAAATATACCCAATTATTTTGATTTGGAGGGATAATATGTAAAATAGGTAATGTGTTTGATAGAAAAAAACTTTTTTTTTTCTTAAGAAATATCCCCTACTTCCTAATCTCTTTGCTTGTTTTAATGATGAATGTTCTACCATTTGAGATAGACAATATAAGTCACTTTTTTTACCTATCTTAAAATATTAAATAATCTAAAAATATAATATAAATAGATAATAATGGATTAATATATAAATATTATATGTATTCATAATATACATTATCAAACTAATACTTTATGATTAGGAGAATTTTTTCAATCCCATCCATGCATCTTCTTTTTATGAAAGGGATTCATCCCATCTATCTTAATTTTCTACTTTTACACTTCTTGTTAACAAAGAATTTTTTTATTATTTTAATAATTTAAATTAATTAATTATTTTTAACATAATTTTAAAATAAGCTTGCAATAATCTTGCTAAAAAAATAAGATAATTGATTTTCTTATAAAGGAAATATATTAATATTGTGATAAGTCAATCATAAAATTGTCAAATATTTTCATCCAATTATTGCTCCCCATTTCACCTGTGGCTATCGTAATTTGTTGAAGATTACAACGACTTTGATTCAAGACCAAAGCTGAAATCGAGTCGAAGTTATTATGATACGAGCATATGGGAGAGGCACCAAGATCGAATCACATAAAAGCAAATGATGTATAATATGATATTAGTTAATAAATATCAAAAAAAACCCATTGATAGGCAGGAAATCACTTAATTAATTGAACAAAAAATAAGAGTTCACACACTTCAATGAACAAAAATAATAATTAAGACATTAAAATAGAAAAAATAAAAAGGTTGTGACATTATTTTTATAATCAATCTTTAATTAAAAAAGATTAACAATGATAAATAGCTCATATGTTGCACCGTAGATGCAATTGTTAATATTCAACAAAGCCGGTGTAAAAAAAACTTTGATAGGTATTAATATTCAACAAGGATGGAAAGTGACAGCTTCAATAAACGTGTTGATTTCTCCATTATTAAAATAAAACCAAAAAAGCTAAAGCTGGTGCATGTGAAAGGATCTTTCATTTAACATGAGATGCTTAGGGAAAATATCTAATCCATTAGATTAGCTTTTAGATGTTTTGTAACTAAGTATTCTACGTGTCCCTTATTGTCTATCATTAAGAATTGGCGATTTGGATGGACAGGTTGAGCTGGTAGGATCGACATCAGTAGAAATCAAAATACGCCTCTGAAGAAAAATGGCAATTGGGGTAGGGCCAGGAATTGTTGCGATTTTTGAGTTAATAAATTAACAGCGCTCATACACACAAGATGGGTTGGGCAGTCAAACCTTTCATAATGTTGATTGAAGACTATAACTCAAGTATCAACCTTTGTTCATCTAAAACTTGAACATCTTTCTAAAAGAAATTGTCATTTGTCAACACAAAAATTTTTACATACAAGCACGGATACAAATGCTTTACGTCAAAAAAAAAAAATTTGAAATTTTTTTCATTTTGCAATCAAACCCAAGTCCTATACCATTCCCCCAAAATGTACAATTCCTAAGACATTAGATTAAAGCTTGTAATTGTTGATTTTTGAAAACTTTTTTACTTAGGCTTTGTTTGAAATCGGAAAAAGTACTAAGGAAAGAAAATTAATAATAAGAACAATGATTTTCTCTTACTTGATTTCACCGTTTAAAATATTAAAGAAAATAAAACATAATTAAAATTCGTCAAAATTTTATATATTTTTAAATTTCTTAGTCCTTAGATAATAGAGAAACAAATAAAATGAGTTCGAATAAACATATAGAATTAATTTTTAAAATTTAAACCTGTTTTTTATTTTCCTCTAAATATTATTTCCTCCCACTTTTTCTCTATATTTTCCTCTATATGTTCTTTCCTAAGAAAAACTCCACTTGGAACACATAACGTTTTAGGGAAAAAACAGTAAAGAAAATGATTTTCTTTATCATGGAAAATACATAAAAAAATCAAATAGAATCAAAATTTTATATATTTTTAAATTTCTTAGACCTTATATAAGTTTAAACTTTTTTTTTTCTCTCTATTTTCTTTCCTTAGTACTTTATTGGTAATAAAAACGGAGCCTTAGTGCCTGTTTGGTTTCTATTTTTGAAAAATGTTATTGAGAATAGTTTTTGAAAACACAAAAAACATCATTTTGGTGTTCTCTCAAAAATTTACTTGTTCTTTGAATTTATTATTTTTTGTGCTCTTTATATTTTTTTTTGTTCTCCTTGTCTTTTAGAACAGAAAATAGTTTTCAAAAACTTAAACTCTCCCCCCTCTCCACCTGACTTTTAATCCTAACTCCGTCAATGATCACCATCTTGATATACACTCATGACCTCTTTACTACTTGATCTATACCTCAATGAATTTTACCAAAGACTTTTGTTAAGTCCTCGGCAGCGACGTCAAAAACTTGTTAGCTAATTGCAAGTGCACGGGTTGCACAAGTAATACCAAGGTTTTCAATTATGAACGAATCGTTACCCTGAGGGTATGTGCTGGTGGATTAAGTACCCTGACTACTAGTTTAGTTCACTATTTGAGTATCTAAGTGAGTTGAGGAGAAATTATAAAACCAATAAAAACTAAACCAAGCTAAAACAAGGATGCTTTGTGAAAACCGAAGTAATTGAATAAAAACCGGGAGAAAACTATTTATAGAGGAATTAGGGTTGGTTATCGTCATTAATGCCTAAGGATTCATATAAGTAAGGCCAATGTTGAATGAATTATGACTTGGGTTGGTCCGAGGACGTGAGTACGGATCAGCTCTTGTATTCCTTTGTGTTTTACTCCACGCTATACGTTTTCACAGTTACGTCCTTATAGGTTGTTAATGAGATACTTTTCAATGTCTTTTACGCAGCTAACATTTCCTTGGGTTTAACAAACCAAGTTAGAAGTTTTAATTCATGTACCTATTGACTTTTCCCAGGCCCTTGTGGCATTAAAAGGGCTTGTGTGTTCTTATCGTTGGTCAATGGGCCTGAAGTTTTAGTCACTCATCCACTATATACAAGTGAATTACATTGGAAACCAATCGAGCAAACTATTTTATTATAAATAATATGTATTGGATGTAAATTTAGATTTTACGGGAGTTCAGTCTGAACCTCAATCCATTCCAATGAGGGTTTTATAACTAGAGTTGTGATAGCTTTTCTATAATAATAATCATAATCTTTTTTTTTTTGAGCTTCTCACCACAAAGCATAATTAATTTTTACCGATTTTATATACTTAGCCTTTCTTATCTTTAAGCAAGAAAGGGTAATTTTTTGGTCATTCTTAGCCTAAAACCACCTCTTTACATCTCTTCTGATATTTTTCTTTTTTAATAAAGTGATTTTTCCAAATAGATCTAGGTTTTTATATGTTTTCTTGTGATTTAATCATCGTCTTGATGCAAAAAGTGGTTGCATCGTCCCAATACAACATTTTGGTTTTGTTATCGTGGTGCGATGTTTATTTATGTTTTGAAGATTTAGATGAGCGAGTATATCTGATGAAACAAATCAAATCGATAGTCGTCAATGAGTGGCCACTAGTCGCAGCGTCATCGAATCTGTAGGCTGACTTCTCGAATATATATAGCCTTTGAGTTGATTCATTATGCTATTAACTTGGATATTGTTTCATCCTTTATGGTTTTTAGCGACTTTGATTTTATGTTTTTATCTATATATTGCTAGTTTGAATAAGTGAAATTAATTTTCTCTTCAATAATAATAAAAAGAAGAAGAAGTTGAAAAACATATTTTAAGTTGATACAATGATCTGTTCTTTTAGAAAGTAAGTCACTCCAGAGCCCACTTTTTCCCCATTCAAGACATTCGAGTTAATGGAAGAAATAGCCCCAGGTGAAGTAAGCTCATCGGCTAACTCCACACCTCCTCATCTGGATTAAAAAAGTTCCATGGATTCCTTAGGATATCATGATATTCCACCTAACTTGATCTCTTTACGGAATTTTCGATACATAACATTTCATAACCATTTCTTGGTACACCAAAAGGGCTTTCTTGGATTCACCAAACTTTGAAAGGCTTCTGAGGATTGCGTTGCGAACAACCGAATCTGGGTCATTGATAGAAGCGAAAATGTAAAACCCGGAAAAAATTTAATTTTTCTAAAAAATGGCAAAAATAGTAAAATTGCCAGAATGGTTCAGGAAAGCTTGGAAAATTCTCTAGATCTCAAAGTAGTGAAGCAATTTACTTCTTAGTTGGATTAGTCACGTGAAATCTAGTGACTCAGAAAATTTTCATCAAATTCTGAGATAGTCGAATTTTTCGATTTTACAGGTGGTGAGTACTTGATGACTCCGGGATCGAATTTTACGAAAATCTCGGAGTCGAAATGAGCAGGCTAAGTTCAATTAAAATAAATTGAACTGAAAAAAAATGAATTGTTTCGCGACAAAAATGAACCCAGGACCGGAGTGCACACGTGTCACTACGTGGGCCACTTAACAAACTTAAGTTAAGTTAAATAGGAAAACAAAAAGAAAAGGAAAGGGAAAAAGGAAAAAAAAAATGGAGAGAAGGACAAGAGAGGAGTGAGAGAGGGAAAGAGGAGCTTTGACTTCTCTCTAAGATCTACGGAGCTCGGGTGGTCGTCTCGCGTCGAGCCAAGACATAAAGTCGGAGTACTCGTCGAGGGCAATGCGTGGACACCGAAATCAAGAGTTTTTGTAGGAGATTCGAGCGAGGAGTTCGGGAAATCAAAGGTTTCGGGTTTAGGAAATGTCCACGAGACTTCTTAGATTTTCTTCTATGCTCCAAGAGGTAGGGATTTTTCCTACTTTGGTTTATTTTCCATTATAGGGGCTGTTTGGTTGAGTTTTAATGCCCTAAGGGGCTGTTTGGCTATTTTTACCCTAAGAGGAGTACATTTGTAGGAGTGTGGGTTATGAATGCTGCCTGTTTTAACACATATGATGTCGTTTGCCAGGGGACTGAATTTTTGGTTAGAAAAATGGAGAATTTGGACTAGTATCCTTCTAGGAAATTGTATCCCTAACTGAGAAATTGATATTAGGTTTTTGAATCACCAAAATCATATCTCTATAACTCTCGAAGTTGTAGTGCAATTTCTCGGGACTACTCATTTGCCTTGTTTGTAGAACCCTCACGTCCGGGTTTTGGGACTGATTTTTGGCTGGGAAAAAGTAAAATTTTGGACTAGAATTCTTCAAGGAACCTTTAGCCCTATTTGAGAACTTGATGTTAGGCTTTTGAATCACCCGTCGGACCTTCTGTTTCAAGTTATAGTGCATTTTCGAGGCGCTACAGCTTCAAAATTTGTTTAATGATTTGTGTCTAGATTTTTGCCATAATTAATATATGATTGTAGTATATCATTGCTTGAATTGAGTGATATACTTAGTTGATATTGTGTGGAAGTTGAATTGTGTATTCTAATGGTTTGGCTTGTGATGTGCTTGTATGAATAAGATTTACGCAGCTGATAACAGGCTAATTGTGGACATGTGCTTTTCCTGATTTGGCTGGGGATGATGAATGCCTTCTTTCAATTAGTAGTGACTTGTGATGTCAATGTAATAATGTGTATTGATATGATGGCATGGTGTATGATATATTTGGAATTTGTATGCTTTTTGATATAAATGTTCAAATGATGCATGGGTAATTATGCATGAGTAGGCATGCACATATAGCACTCATCATATATGTAGCATGGTATGAATGAGCAATGACATAATTGCATTTCATATGCACGGGGACATCGCGTCAAGTCGGGTATTGCGCATGGTATTGGTTATTCACCATTCTTGGTGAATATGTAGTGAGTTCGGAAATTAGAACAACGTCCAAAATTGAGACTCACGGGTGTATAAAATAATAATAATAAATTTCGTGTGTTTGGGTGAAACAAGATGAGGTAGATCCACCCCCTCCGAGTTAAGGCCAAATTCTATTCTTGGTTAGACATATGGATCCAACGATGAAAGTTCGCGAAAGTGTCGGAAGGCGTGTGAAACTTATGGTGAGACCCCGGAAATTCGCGACCCATAAAAACACGGGATTTGATGAAATTAAATAAATAGTAGTGAATGCTCCATTGCTCGAGTAAAGTAGTGACTTGTGATGTGTCTTATGTGTGTATTGATATGATGGCATGAATTGTATGATATATATTTGGAATTTGTATGCTTTTTGATATAAATGTTCAAATGATGCATGGAAGTAATTATGCATGATGAGCATGCACATATAGCCTCATCATATATGTAGCATGGTATGAATGGCTTGATGACATAATTGCATTTTCATATGCGGGGACATCAGCGTCAAGTCGAGATTGTGCGCATGGTATTGGTTATTCACCATTCTTGGTGAATATGTAGTGAGTTCGGAAATTAGAACAACGTCCAAAATTGAGACTCACGGGTGTATAAAATAATAATAATAAATTTCGTGTGTTTGGGTGAAACAAGATGGGGTAGATCCCACCCCCCCTCCAGGGTTAAAGACCCAAATTCTATTCTTGGTTAGACATATGGATCCAACGATGAAAGTTCGCGAAAGTGTCGGAAGGTGTGAAACTTATGGTGAGACCCCGGAAATTCGCGACCCATAAAAACACGGGATTTGATGAAATTAAATAAATATTGGAGGGTTGTCCAATGGGTTAAGTCATTGGGTGAAACACCAATGACGGTTTTCACACTTGGCATATGCATGTGTGAGGGAGTCGGTGATGACTCGGGACATGGGACAAGGTGAGTCACATTCTCATCCATGGCATGTAGACATTTGAATAAGATTGCGTATGTTTTTACTTGAATGTGTGAAATGGCATTGCATGTGCGCTTAGGTGGGGAGTAGCCCTTGTAAGAATTATTCTCTACTGGGCATTGCTCACCCCGTCATGGGACCCCCTTTCAGGTACATGGAGTGTACAGGGAGACGGCGCTCCAATGAGTCCGTGATTATGAAGGAGACCGATGTGTGGCCTTTATATTGCTTTTGTAAAAATAATTTATCTGAAATTGTAATTAAATTCTTTTGGGACTATTGTCTAAATAGTCGGGTATGTAATTATGGTAAGAGGTCGTGATCGGACTCTTACGGTATGAATTAAGTGTTTTACTTTCCATATTTTTAGATTTAAATGTGAATGAATGGATCGATAAGGGATGTATTAAGGTGGTCTTAGAGTAACTTCGGTGTCCACGAGATAGTTATTGATATAGTTGTATGTTATGGATATGGACAAATGGACCTTGTGTGGTCATTACTACTTCTGTTGAGACCCTGGATGGGTTATGGTTATACTGTTATACAGGTTGTATATTGGGTAGAGCTCCTCGAACAAAAGAGACTATGCCTGATTTTTTGTGAAAATATGGATTCCGATAAATGGGACACAACAGTGTGGTATCGGGTCACCCGAAATCCATAGAAATTCCGTAGGTTGACGGGTTGTCAACGGGACCTCCGGGTTTTAAGGTGTCACAGAAAATTTATTGGGAGAGATTGAGGTGGCCCAGATTGGCATAATAGTCAATGAGTTTAGACGAAAGCAAGAGGTTCAAATGGAGGCCATGGAGGATGAATCTGGCATGTACTTGTTGAAGACATTCACATTCGGCCATATCCGCCAGCCCCTATATTCAAGCATGTTGGCAAGACATTAATTATTGTAACTCTATCAAGATCCAATTTAATCATTAAGATTTGGAGACCATGAACTCCATCATACCATAGTCTTGTTTTCAATTAGATAAAAGACTTTATATAGAGAGAGAGGCATATATATATATATATATATATTACATGGAATGGAAATATCAAATATTATATTTCTCAAATTTAAATCAGGTCGCCCAAAATCCAAGGGTAATGTTAGGGCTTTTACAAGTCTCGTTCGATAGAGACTCTTCGCTAATAAAATTCTTCTGGCTGGGTAATGCTGTCAGCACGCCAAGCCTCGTCGTCAGACACCCAAAGCACCACGGCCGAAAGCACCTGTGCCTCGCTGTGTGCGCCAGGCCTCGCACCGGCGCCATGCCTCCCGCCATGCCAACTCGCCGCCACTTACCGTTTACGTCGGACACCGACCTCCACGCCAAGACCCAAACTCGCCACGACCTAATATTAGGTCGCTGAGCATGGAAACCTCAAGCTCGCCTAGCGGCTGCCGAGACATACTCCCCATCGCGCGGCAATGAGCAAGGTCGCCCCAGGTCGGCCGTGGAGCTCTACCGGGCTCCATTCGCATATGACCTCCTCTCACGCGACACAACACGACGCCAACCGCCTGGGCGCACCCGCCTCTCAAGCCCACCTCGCCAAGTGTGCGATGTAGTCACGCTGTCACTCACATGGCATAAAAATCCTCTATCACGGCATGTTCCCTCTTTGCTCAAGCACTTTGTCGCGACATAAAATACCTTTCGCGTGACAAAAATCTTCCCATCCTGGCCAACTATGTCGCGACATAGAATTGCTCTGTCGCAACACTAAACCTCTCAATTTGGCTACACACTCGTCGTGACAAAACACTCGCGCGACAAAAGCCTCTCCACCATTAAGACCCTTTGTCTTACATAAAACATTATGTCGCTGAGCAGAAACTCCCGGGCTCGCCAACCTGCCACAACATAAAAATACTTTGTCGTGACAAGAGACCGTTTGGTCTTGGCCAAAACCCTGTCGTGACATAAGATACTCTGTCGTGACACAACACCATGAAATCTTGTCGTGACACAACAATTTTCTGTCGCGACTTGAAATCTCTTGACCTAGCCAAGCTCCTGTCGTGACCCTAACCTCTCGCCAGAATCGCCTCGCCACAAACCCCGCCGTGACATCGCTGACAGAGAATTAGAACCCTTGTCGCAACAAAGAAAGCCATGTTGCAATAGGTTCTATTGCTTAAAATCTGAGAACCATGTCGCGATACAGGAATTCCTGTCGCGACACAAAACCAGAAAGAACTCCGTCAGACCGTGAATTCCCCGTCGCAGACTCCAAGACCGCATTAGCCAAGATTTGGCATTTCCTACGCCCGTCGCGACCTGCCGCAGAATTAATTTTGGCATTTTCTATACCTCAAACTCTCTTCCAATGCATTTAATTCAATACTACTGTCTCTATACATATTATACAGGCAGTATAAAATCTGGGAAAACTTTCCAACACAATAATGAACAAGTCAAAATAAGTTTTTATTACAAAACTTCTCATTTACATACACAAAACTGGATAAACTCTTCAGAATTTTACGAATTACATAACAACGCCAAAATCTGGCCTTCTTCCTAACTAAGACCTCAAATGTGTCCACCTCCTGGTGTAACTCCAACACCTGTAAATATTTTCCCACGATGGGGTGAGCAATGCCCAATAGAGGAATTCTCCTACAAGGGCTACTCCCCACCTAAGTGCACATGCAATGGCAAACACACACACATTCAAGTAAAATTATGCACATTCTTACTCGAATGTCTACATGTCATGCCCCTATGTCACGAGTCCTCGCCAACTCCCTCACACATGCATTTACCATGTATGAAAAACTGTTTTCAAAACAAAAGATTTTTGTTTTTGAAAACTCATCGACACCGGCTATCGAAATTTATCGACAACCCTCCGAAAATAAATCCGCTGGACAATCCTCCGATAAGATTTGTTGGACAACCCTTCGATATATTTTATTGGACATTCTCCGATATAATTTATTGGACATTCTCCGATATAACCGCTTTGTTAAAAAACCATGTCATGCACTCACACTTGTTTCACGCGATGTCCCCGTGCATATGAAATGCGGAATGTCATTTTATGTCAATTCATGTTACATGCTTGATGAGAGCTTTATATGCAACAATTATAAATTATGGATAATTATATTTTCTACATATAATTTACATTCATCATGTAATCCATGTTAAAACATCAAGTGAGCATATATCAACATGAACTTTTTCACACAACCAACATGTTATTCATTTTTCCAAAGAATAACACATAAAACAAAGACACACTCGTCAATAACAAATTCCAAAATTCAGCCTGATCACTCAAACAAATTCCAAAATTCCAATATTTAGTCCCAAAATTTCGGGATTGAACCGCATACACTCAGCCCAAGACCCATGTCATTAAATGGCTCTTAATTCGTTAATAACCAAAGTAGGAAAGAAACCCCTATCTCTCGAGTCAGGAAACCCCATATTCCTCTATTCCCACAGCTGCCTCACACGTAAATGTCCATTCTCTTACTACGACGAAAACCGACGACCCAATCTCCGTAAATCTTAGAGATAATGTAGAGCTTCTCACTCCTCTTTCCCTCTTCTCCTCTCACGCATGGCTCTCCCCCTTTATTTTCTTTCTTTTCCTTCTTTTCTCTTTTTCTTTCTTTTCTCTTTTTGTGACGCCCCAAAACTCGGGGGTTCGTTGACCACCCATCAACCTCCGCTGAAATCTATTATCGCCTAATACGCCAGACCTATACCTTAGTAAAATGGCCACTGGCCCTCGCACGCATCATCAAAATATACCCAACTATATTCCAATAGTCCAAGAGTTAATCATAGTCACTTTAATACAAATTACATATTAAAATCTACAATTCTAATACATATATCCCAAAAACATCAAAGCTACAACCCGACTTTCTTCAAATCGGTCTCTAAGATGAGCCATTGCCTTCTCGAATGCCCCGCACTAAAAATGTTCCCGACAAAGGCGTAGCTATCGCCCAAGAGAGGAATCACCTTAAACGTGGGTTATCCCACCTAAGTGCATGGCAATACCCAAAGTAAACACACACTCAAATAAATACGTGATCCTACTTGAATGTCTACATGTCATTCCCATGTCTCGAGTCCTCACCGACTCCCTTACACTTGCCTAAGCCATGTATGAGAAAAATAATCATTTTCAAAACAAAACTTGTTGTTTTTGAAAATACACTACCGAATGTCAGTAAAAAATATGGGACTACCCTCTAAGGCGAACAATGTGTCGAGAACCTTCCGGGTCGCCACGGTCCTCATCCGAAATCATTGACCGCCTCCCAACCCCATTCGAAAATTCATCCCCGAAATTCCTTTCGCAACCATGTTCGCTTCGTGAAAATCCATGTCATTCACTCACACCTAATTTTAGGTTACTCCCTGCATATGAAATGCATTATGCCATTGCAACCATTTTAACACAGAACAAATATGAATATAATACCAACGGTAATACACCACATGTAATTCACAATAATATCAACCATCACCCAAATTAGCTCACTTAAGCAAATCAATCTTGATCTCCAATACTACACACAATTATATTCCATATAATCGTAACATCATGTTAAATACCAAGCATTAACCTATTAATTTCTTTGATCAAACTAACTTGGCCACTACATCAAACACCTAATGCCAAAACACATGGACATTTATGTCCATTTTATACAAACTCGTGGATCATGCATAGCCCCAAATTAGAGCAAGTGGGTCAGCCCAGCCCACTCTCCTACATCGGCTCCTCTGTGGAACCGACCCATACCCATTTCCCGCCCCTACTCACCAAAACACAATTTATTGAATAAATTATGATTCAAGGCTCCCAAATACCACACACACCGTCGTCTGACTTCCCACACGCCCCTAAATTTCATTTTGCCCTACTGGGATCGATCAAACGGCCACTCACCCGCCAAACAACACAAACATCACAAAACACTAAACCAATAAGAAAAACAAGTAGGATAAAACCCCACCTCACTCTGAAGTTTGTCGAAAACCCCAAACCCACTCCACGCACGTCGCCTGTAACGACTTTCTCCTCGTCCGAAGGAATCCGACTGGTCCGAACACGCTGACCAGAGAATCACACTCTCTCTCACTAAAAAAAATAAAAAACCTAGCTTCTGCAACTCCCTTTCCTCCTGCACGTTTTCTCCTTTCTTTTTGAAGAAGGAGATGACACTATTCAACATTTTGTCCTTTTCCTCATTTAAAATTTCCAAAATGATATCTATGTCCCTTCTTTCCACTATTTTGACACTTGGCACTATCTCGGTCGTCCATTTCCATCATTTATCTACTCATGCAACTTATGACACATGAGTACATGTTATATGTGACTTTTTTCACATCACAAGTCATTTTATGACACTCGATACTCTACAATAAAAACATGCAAATTTCGAGTTCAGAACCGAATAAATTTAACGAGCACAGATTTCGCGAGACAATTCCAATTTATGAAATCGTTTATCAACTGAGATCTAAAAAATTTCGGGTTTCGACCGAAATTACGATTTTACCCAAAAATTCGAATTTTCTAAGTGCCTCACACTTTTCTTCCTTTGCCTTCCTTATCCACCCAACACCCCTTATCTAAAGGCTCGATTTCTTTCTGTAGACACTTACCCATGTCACCCCTTAGACTTTCCCTTTTTGTTTGACTTATCTCGTCACATAACACATGTCTTAATGTGAGACATGGATCTTTTCCTTTTTACCATTCATGTGCCATGTATCACATGGACACATACATTAAGTGGCAACGTGCGTGTGTTCCCGGGGGGCAAGTGCTGCATGAGCACGTGCATAGGCAGTACCTGGAGGCACTTAGGAGGTTGGAAATGAAGAAGAAGCATGAAGAAAGGCAAATGGCCAGGGGACGCCGCCATCAGAGTACGTGGGGTTGAACGAATTGGAGCAGCTTTAGGGTCTGGAAGAAAGGATGGCTATGGGGGTGGGGTGTGTCTGATCGGGAGGAGATGGCGCACGATGATGATGATGATCAGTGGACGCCTAAAACTCCGGGGTCCGCGACAACCCGTCAACTCGGGGACACTGTGGAATGCCTGCAACCCACACTATTCACACCCGCGCAGTCTCTCAGACGGAGCCACCCAAGTACATAACCTCGGCCCAAACAACATCATAAGACATACATGAGTGCGGGCCACTGGCCCACATACAACAATACTCATCAATATACACTAACTATATACCATAGTTTCAAGAGTTAATAATCATTTATACAACATATATTAAAATTCTAGAATTCTAATACATTACAGACTATAAACCATCAAGGCTAAACCCGACTTTCTTCAAATCTACTCTAAGATGAGCCGCCTCCTCAGAACTCCCTTGTACTTAAATAATATATTCCCCCCGACAGGTGAGCTAATGCCCAAGAAGGGAATCACCCTAAACGGGTTACTCCCACCTAAGTGCATATGCAATGTCCTATGTAAATACACATTCAAGCAAATTCCAGGATCCTACTCAATGTCTAAAATGCCCGTTCTCATGTCTCGGTCCTCACCGACTCTCATACCACTCAAGCTACGTATGAGAAAAAGCCAAGCTTCAAAACAAAACTTGTTATTTTGAAAATACACCACCGAAGTGTCTGCAAAAATACGTGGACTATCCTCCGAGGCGACAATGAGAACCCTCCAAACAATATGTCTTCCGACGTGTAATCGTAGGACCATCTCCCAACACCATTCTATGGAAAATCATCCTGTGAAATTCCTTTCGCAACTACGTCGCTTTCTTCAATTTTTCCGTCATGCACACACACCTAACTTCTAAAGTACTCCTCGCATACGAAATGGCATTACGCTATTTCAACACAAATTATACAACACATGCTAATATATAAAACATGATATACACTAACACGATTAATCCACACAAACATGTTATGCAAATCATTAACCATTACTCCAAGACCAAATTTCACATGGGCTAATTAACAAACACAAGCAATTCTATTTGAATTAATCAACCGAGCATATTTTCTCACAAAAATATTTCGTGAACACTATTCACGTGAACAGTGAAACTTCTCGGGTTATTGTTCAAGGTCAATCATCCAACATCGGTTCCACATTGTGAACCCAAAATCCATGGTCATTTCCGCCTTATTGGCTACACAATACACAATTTATAAAGACAAATCATACCACAACAACCCAATATTCTAACAAATACTGACCGTCCAAATGGGCTTAAACTCCACACCTCCGTTCCAAGGGACCTCATCAAACTACTGCTCAAGGCCCCAAACCAACCGAATCATTAACAAAGTTCTTAGATCAAGAGTAACACAAGTAAGATAAAACCCCTACCTCACCTGAGCTCTTTGCTCTAAACTCAAGAAACTCGTACCACTCAAGGTTCTTGGTGGGTGTGTACAACTCATTCAGACTAATTTGACTCAACTGACTGAATGACCTGAACCTGACTGACCGGGGATTCAGGTCCCATTCCTAGCCCTAAAATTATTGATTCCGGTTTCCTAAGTTCGGTCCAGTAAAACCCTAATATCTCCGGTCCTGACCTGACCCATTTTTTTGCCACATATGAAGATAATTCTTTTCATTGATTAATCGAAAGGTTTAAATTTGTTATTTATTTTAAATGATCCCTAATTCCCATGGTCTACTGGATGATAATTGTTTTCTGTCACAATTGGTATTATAGAAGTAACTCAAAAGTCAAAACAACTTCCTAAAAACGCTTTGCTGTAGAGAGTTGCAAGTTGTTAAGTATAAGAATTCTCCCGCAATCACGCTGGCAACCAAGACACATTCGTAGCGTAACAAAATGGGCATTTTCCTAATTAACTATATCGTAAGACATTTCATGTCACTTCATTTCTTTTCCTCTTCTTTTTCCTTTCCTTTCTCCTCAATTGTGTTTTTCTCAAAGGGATTAAATAAAATATAATATATTTTTATTGGGAAGGATTAAATCAATATAATATTTGTTTCTGAATTGGGTATGTTCGATAACCTGTTTTCAAAAAACAATGCTTGTTTTCCAGAAAAAAAGGAACACTGGCATATTTAAAACAAAGCATAAAACTGTTAATCAAAACAAAACATAGAATGTTCTCAAAGAATCTTTTAAATGCTTTGTTTTTTTTTTAAATTCTTGTAATAAAACAATTACACAAGTATAAAAATTATTCAACGTAAATTACTACATGTAATATATTCTTTGAGATCATTTATATTTTTTGTTTAAAATATTAGAAAACAATCTTCTATAACCTATTAATAAAATCAATACGTAAAATTCTATTCTGAAAATAAGGTGATTTGGAACTAAATTGAGAGCATTTTCATGTCTTGTTTAAGAGTCTTAAGAAATGACTCTTAACATAGTATAAGCTTTTAGCTTTATCGAGTTCATAGAGAATATAGATTGATAAAAATTGTTTCTTCGCCTTCTCTACTATACTTTTATTTTAACAAGGTCTAATAAAATACTTTAATATGATTATTATTAACTATTAAAATGAATAAGTTTCAACTTTCAACTATAAAATGATTAATGTAATAAATAAATGAAATCATATAGCCTATGCTATGTAGAATCTAGCTAGTTCGATCAACTAATTTGGACAATGCCTACATGCTGAATGTTTTGGTGCAGGTGTTATACCCTTTAATTGCTCAAGCAACTATGGTTATCCTACCCACTAAAAAATTATTGGATATGTGGAGGGTTTGTCGACGCCCCGTGGACTTTATCACTTTAAAACTTGGAAAAAAAGTTGCATTAGTAATTGTCTAAGCTTATTTGTGGTTATCGCTAATTTTCTATGAAATTATGAATGTCAATCAATGGGTTTTTTCCCATGCATTATATCATGTTCTTCTTTTTTTTCTTCAACCTAGCTTTTTTAAATTACTTTTCAAAATTAGTCATTTCTAATTGTATCATTTTGTTTTGATCAACTAGCTTATATATATACTATACTAAAATTTCCTTAAAAGAGACCACAACGAATGACTCGCTTTCCGGCAATGTAAGATTCTTACATTCTTACAAAGAGTAATGTTATGGCTTTGTGAATTGCTACTATATTACTATTATTGTATATGTCATAATGGTAACAATTCATCAGAGATAATGTTATTCCAACCCAAAAGGTCACCGCTTCATTCCCGATCAAACTGACAAACACTATCCGATATCGCTAGACAAATATTGAAGAATTGCGCAAGTCCTGCTCCTGGATAAGAAGCTAATGGAGGGACGCCAATATTTGGTTGTAAAAAGCAAAAGGAAAGCAAACTTATCGGGAGCATTACCTCGAGTACTTGTAAATGGAAAACTACTTCAAGGAATGTGTTTTGTGAAAAACCATGCTGATGGTAATCTTGTGGATCAAAAATGTTAAGAATCATGCTTAAAAATGCCTTTGTAATCCCGTGAATAAAGATAAGGGTAAAGGAAAGTAAATCGACCATATTTCAACCTCAAAGGGGACAGATATGAGGATGGTGATGGAAAATTAAAATATGGAACTCGTGAATTTGAAAGCAGTTAGGCATTAATCATATGATCATAGTTGATGAGCTTCCATTTAAACATGTGGAGAAAGTCGGTTTTAAGGTTTGATGTCCTGTCAGATGTCCTAGATTTCACATTCCATCACGTACCACTCGTTGCTCGTGGATTGTTAACTTTACATGATAAGACAGTTGAAAGAATCAATAAAGAATCACAAAGAATTTAGTGACAACTGATACTGACATCAATCAAAGAATTAACTACATGTATCACGCTTCACTTCATCGACAATGATTGAAATCGTATAAAAGATCATAAATTTTGTCCAATTTCTAAATACAAAGGTGAGGCCATCGGGTAAAGCACTGAGGCATGTTTGAACTGGGCACTGGTGATAAGCTTTTAATCGCCACAGCTTGACAATGCTAGTTCTAATGGATCTTGCTTGTGCACACTTAATGAAATGTTCCAACTGATAAGTTTATGATTGAAAGTCACATTAGATGTATCACTATAATATCAATCCTTACTGTGTGGGATGGCACAAAGAGCATGGTGTGTGCATTTATAGGGTTAGAAATGTCATATATGTTAAGAATTCTCCCGCAAGAATAATAGGTTTAAAGACCTTGTTCAAAAGCTAATATAGAAAGTTAAATCTTCCTTGTCCTTTGATGTCCCCAACTGATGGAACTCAACCTACACGATGTCGACACCCGCTTTGAAATTTCAACGTGTTTTTAGTGGACTATTCCCACCGATGGGGTAGGTGTTGGACAATGAAATACTCTTAACTGAACACTGGAAAAGCAGAGGTTGGTGTGTTTTTGAGGTCTTAATTTTTGCAACTACTATTTCTCGGTTCCTCTTTATGTTACATAATGGTGTTTTTCGAATCATTGCTATTTATATATGTTGAATAAAATGGGAAAATGGATGTTCTTTGCCATGTCATCTCAATGAAAAAGTATGATAAATATCGGGGAAACGCGGAGAAAATGAATATGTTGATTTATGTCACAGTGAATCTTTTAATCTCATTCAAACAGCAGTCATGGAAATTACACTTACCGATCATGTATTGTACAGTACAAGTAATGAAACTTGCTAATGATGCAAGCGACTTTTCTTATTCTTATTTGATGAGTATAGAAGTTTCGTATTCTTCTTTGACCTCAAAGTGGACAAAAGGGGGATCCACACTGATCCAAATTGAGGATCATATAGAGGGGCCCGATTACATGAAAAAGTCTTGTGTGGATAGAGTCAAAAGCAATAATAATGTGGATATGGAGGAGTGAGTTTGAGAGATACTTAAATGTGAAACAATTAGGGAGAATAAAGAAATGACATTATTTGGTGAGCACACTGCATCGCTTCTGATGTTTACGACGGTACATACTAGAAGCATCCCATTGTCATTGACAATCTCGCTTATGAGGCTATCTTGATCCATTTAGGAGTTCTTCGACTTCTACATAATGCATTTTTTTTATCAAACGCAAATCATTTATTCCATCATTACACAAACTTTAATAACGTGGTTAATTTGATTTATGTTCAGATGAAAGATGGTACAAACTCTTATTTGTACACAAGATCGGGTTTCTGAACAAAGGGAATGTCGAGTCGATATGGGAGGAAAATTTGCAAGAGTCAGAGAACCTGAGAAATGATAATTTTCTTATTTTCTTATTAGATTTTCAACCCCAAACTTTTGTTTCTACATAATCTTTTTTCCCTTTGTTCACGTATTTTCAAAATAATAATTTGACGACTTCACGCGGATATGTGGACTCCATGATATGGATTTCTTATGCTCGTGGAGCATGCAAGAATGTCATATAATTGAATCCTTATTATCAAATTTATTGCAAAAATTTGTATTTGTGGTTTGTGAATGTGCAAAGAAGAGAATTGTTACAAAACTCTCGTTTTAAACTGTGAAATGTTGAAAAATACGAAACAGTCCAAATTTGTGTCCAAAACCGACCACTCGAACAGTCCGACAAGTCTCGGGATCGGACACTTGGCCCGCTTCTCCGTCCGCTGGAAACATGATCTGCTCCGGCCCAACCGGTCCCGGCCCGTCCGGCCCGGCGGACCTGTGGTACGCCTCACTGGGCGCAGAGAACGACTCTCCTCCTTCACTCCAAAGAACTGACTACTTGATTAATGACAGGAGAAGGGTACTCACTCTCTCACTGTAAAACCAAACCTTACGCCTAATCAATTCGCTTCCTTGGCACGCTTTCTCCTTCCTTTTGAATGGCATGCCACTATTCATGTTTTGTCCTTATTATCATTTACAATTTCCAAAATGTCATCCATGTCCCGTTCTTCTAGATTTTGACACGTGGCACGATCTCGGTCGTCCATTCCCATCATTTCTCTACTCATGCAACATGTGTCACATGAGTACATGTTATCGTGACTTTTGTCACATCACATTTTTACTAAGACCATAGTTCGCCTGAAAACATATAAATTCACCGCCTTTAATTCTACAAAATTCGACGGTTAGCTAGATTTCAAGAGACGATTCCAACTGGGTGGAACTGCTTTATCATCCAAGATCTAGAAAATTTTACACCAAATTAATATTTTGCCCTTTTTCGATAAATTAGATTTTCTGGCTTTACAATTGATAATGATCAGTGCTTCTTCATCCAATTACGATGAGTTGAATATAAGGCCAGAAATGCAGGCTACGCGCTCTGAGTATAGTTTGGTCGTGCTCCTGGGTGGCTGATTGCAAATGCAGGTGTTCCCAGAAGGGTTCAGTTCAGCTTCGCTCAAGGAACCTCTTTCATGTACTAATAGTATTATTATTATTATTACCTACAATTTTAAAATAAAAATATATTCTTAAATTTGAGTCCTGAAATTGTTCCTCCTAATTTAAATTGTTCCACTTCCAACCTTTCACTACTAAATCGTGGATTTTAAGTTCCAATCTTACACAAAACAATGCTTTTAACTTTTGATTTTACACTAGAATCATACCAAAATCATTCCATCAAATTTTGATTTTTAACTAAAATCATGCCTTGTAATAAAAAATAAAATAAAAACCAAAACTGCGCCTTGAAGTTCGATCTTATAATGAAATCATGTTTTAAAGTTTCGATTTTGCACAGCACCGTCTACAGTTTCCTTCAAATTTATCTTTTCTAAAATAGTTCCGATACTACACTATAACTATGCCTTCTAGTTACTATCTTAAACTAATATGAAATGGTTTTTTGGAAAACATAAATTAGGTATGTTTGTTTATATTTTTAAAATTGTTTCTATCTCTAAAAATATGAAAAACAAGGAAATGTGTGGTTTTCAGTTTTTTTACTAAAACAAAGACAAATTTTGAAGAAGAAAGAAAGATTTTTGAGGTTGATTCATATTTAAAAATTGAGCTTAATAAGGTTTTCAAAACTATTTTCATTAGTTTTCAAAAAACATGATAACCAAACAATACTTATTTTTAAAATTATATGTTATCAAGTCACCAAAAAATAAAATTTAAAACTTTTCTTAAATGTAAATTTGAAATAAATATCCCCATAGAAGTTAAATATAAAAATATAAAATATAACATTCAAAATTATTTTCTAATTCCAAATTAAATCTAATATGTAAAATAAAAATACAAGAGTCAAATGTAATTAATATATTCTATTTTTCACGATATGCCTAATTAAATCAAGTGTATGTCTAAAGTTTAAAAGTACCCTGATAAGAGAGTTCGAGGTTTTTAGTCAATAAACAACATATATATATATATATTATATTCTATTTTTTTGGGAAAAATCTCTAGGAATTTGTTTGAAGATCTTGTGATTAGTGGGAGACTTTTAGCTAGATTGCTTTGAAATTGTTTAAGATATTATATTATATGTAGCTTTATTTTTAAGATTACAGAAATATTCCCATTAAATTTAAATCAAGAAAATTCTTTTCTGAGATTTTTTACAACAGTGCAATTTGGTTATTTTGACTTTATAAAACAAAGCCAAGAATGTAATATTCATTGTTCAGAGGTCTAATAAATACAAAGATTAATATGGCTAAAAATGAGCAATGAGACAAAGACTGAACCAAGAAATCGGTAAGAAACATGGTTCAAAGTCACATTCAATACTTCATTGATTGGAGTATTCTAGACATGGTGTCTTTGGGCAGATAATGGGGAACAGAACTGCCAACCCAATCGTTCAAGAACCAATCACTCAACAAGAACATCATTTAATTTCCATCGTTTCAATAACCCATCGTTAAGTTAAATAAAGTATTGACTAATCTCAGCCATTTCTATTCGCGCTACTTTTCACCAACCTAATGGAATTCATGATAGTCATACTAAAACCTTAAAAATGCTACAAAATTAACACTTCTATAAATTCATCATTTTCAAATAAAAATAAATAATATAAAAATATAATATAATAATTATATATAAATGATTTATCTGTGAACAATATACATATAGAAAACAACATAATAAATAAATAATGTTAGAACACTGTTATAACAAAAGTACCAAACTAACTAGCTAAATAATACAAAAACAATAAAGTAACAACTTAATAACATATAAACAACTCCAAAGCATCAAATGAAATTTCATATGCCTCTAATCTTCATCCCCATCCTCCTTATATCTAATAATAACATGTGATTCCACATTAGAAATATGTATATCCTCGATTTATCATTATCTATTAATTAATTTAGAATGTTAACAACATAAATTTCATTTATGTTCGAATAAAAATATTTTTCAAAATCAGATCTCAAACCAGATCTGTACTCATCTCAACCGTAAAATAATATAATATCTTATTTGTCTAAAAATTCATCTTGTTAAAAGATATAATTATATTAGGAAAGAAATTAGTATATATTTTTTGTTAATTATTTTAAAAATAAAATTATTTGGTTGTTAATAATTTGTTAACACTAGTTTAAGTAATAAAATTATTTAAATATACTGACAGTTATTAAATTTAATTTAATTTATAAACTAGTACAACTTCATTTTTATAAAACATATGAATAAAATTTATGAATAAACAAAATAATGTAAATATTTAAAATAGGATTAATGAGATAAATAAATATATATTTAATATTAAACTATAATTTATTTAATTCAAATGCATTTCAGAATTTTCATAGCTGCACTTAAATATAAATTATATAAATTAAGAAAAGATACATGTAGAGAGATTGAAAATAAAATAGTTATAACAACAAAGTTCAATAAATTAATCATATATTATAATAATAATTATTTTTAAAACCTCTATGTTACAAAGAGATAATAAAGTATCAAATTTTATGTATTTAATCCCTGAAAATTAAACATTGTTTAAGTACTTAAAATAATAAAAATTTTAATTATTAACAAGACCAAAGCCAAACCCATTACACAAATTTTATTTTGCCACTCACACATGACTTGTTCTTTAAATTTACAACCTCAACCTCCAAAATTCGGTTAAAGCTGCCAAATTCTTATCGTACCTACCCATATCACAGTCTGGGGGATCGAGTTTCAGATCACTGATACGTAAATTGGGGTTAACTAAAGAGCTAAATATATAAATTATTAAATACCAGCTATAAAATTAATTAGTAAATAAGAGTATTGATGAATAAGAATTATCATTATTATAATATAATACAAATAATAATTTAAAGTATAAGTTATTTTAGCATTTCTTTTTGAAAGGAAATTATTTTAGCATTTGATATTGACCGTAATAGCTTATGGTAAGTTAGATATTAATTTAAAATAATTTACTCTTTATATTTTTTTAAGATTTTATCTTTTATCTTCAAATTCATCTTTAAATAATAATTTTTTATTACTACATAACTTTTCACTCAAACTTCCTTTTTTGACAACTAAACTTTAAAAAAAAAATGTTATTATTTAATCCACTTTAATATTATATAAAAACTTATTTTTAAAAATTAACATTAATTTCTATCAATATTGTAATTAAATATAAAATTTAGCAATTAATTAGGGCACTAACTGACTACCTCCTTATTAATAAGGTCTTCCGACTTGAGTACTTGGCATCCAAATACGACTCATATAGAAGAAAATGTGATAGAATCAAAATTCATTTTTAACACATTTAGCACGTGCAAAGATGTACCGATAAATGAGAATTGGCGTTCTGTTTGGGAGCCAGACCATTTAGCACTACATATTAAAACCTGCTTATTTTAAAAACAATGAAATGTTAAAAACATTGCCGGTTCAGATGACGCTTTTTTTTTAACGCTTTGAAAGACAAATAATACAAAAACATCAAATCTAAATAACAAAGCAGTATAAATCTCAGAGAACACCATTTGTGCTTTCAAAATCTGTATCAGCTATAAAAATACGAACCAAATGCTATCTACGTAGTTTCAACCCCACATAAGTTTATAACACTTCTGTGTTGTCTCACCCCGAGGCCAATCATAGTCTTTGATGTCTATCGTATACATCTTACACAAAGAAATCTAATTTTCAAAATCCTTCGACTGCTATTAATCAACACCGGTAACGAAGCGTTAAATACACCAATCTATCTAATCTATCTATTTTCTCCCGAAACCCATCTTTTGAAGGACCGTTAGTAAGAATTTCCAATTTATCTAATCGTAGGCTTTTTCAATATCTAGCTTGCAAAGAACCCATTTCTCCTTTCTTCTCAATAAGGAGTCCACAATCCTGGCTTGGCGATGCTGAGCATCACGATTTGTCTTCCTCCACAAAGGCTGTCGGTTCACACCAACTTGCTTCCTTAACCATAGGCTAAAGTAGAATCGCTAGAAAGCTACAAGAAAGCCATCCTGGGCTCAGCTTTATCACCATTCGGTGTCTTTTAGATTACGATACTTCCTCCTCAAAGAATTTAATCTCATTCACGTCAGATGCATGATCTAGAGAAAACAAGATCTTTTCTGATCGCCCTCCACTCCATGGGATCAGAGAGACAGGTTTTATAAGATTCACTATACCTTGCCTCTCATTCCTTTGAGTTAACCATCCATTTATTTAATTCTAGATTTCATCCCTGTCTAGGATCACATTTCTCCTACGAGTAGAGTCTCACCCATGAAGACCTGTGTTTTTGTCCCTTTCTTTTAGCCAGAATTCCCTTGATTTTTGTCTTCAAGAGGTCTCTTCTAGCAAAGCCCATTTTTAAAATCACTGCTGCTGCCCATGCACCCCTATTAATGAGAACACTTCAGGATGTTTGAGACACCATACGATGAGAGTATACGTGCTACCCTATATTATTAACAATGTCTACTGGGGAACTCAACAGACTACTACTTAACACACCCAAAAAGGTTCCCCTACTTTTTGTATTTTATTAATTTTGTCATATTCAATGTTTTAAAAAGCTAAAGATGTGATCTTGGGGCATTTTTCCCAAATGAGAGGAGTAAACCCTTTTTTTCAATAAGTAAATTTTTGTCTCCATTGGGAGTTAAACCCAGAACCTCTAATAAACCATCCCCATTTCTTTACCACTTCAGACATGCCTTAAGGCAGAGGAGAAAACCTTGAACTGATGGAACAAGGTGTAAGTCTCAACTATAATAAAAAATAGATAAATAATAAAAAACAAAAAAATACTAATAAAATCACATGAAAATTGAATAAATAATAATAATAAATCTTAATAATCAAATTAATTGTTCTTCATGGTCAGTAATTTCTAATTTATCTTTCTACTAAATTCAATTTTTTTATGACTTTATTAAATAATTTTTAGCACATCATTAGCATTAATAGGATCCCCCAAGGAATCATAACCACATGTAACCACTCTTTCTTCATCCATCAATTATAACTATTATAATATTATTGTAAGAATACTAATTATATATGAGCTCAATCAATATGATGGTTAATTAACAGATATAATCACACGCGCTTCTGCTTAAACATACATGTAATGCAAAGCCATAATTAAACCTCAAGACTGTAAGCTTCAACAGGTGAAGCTTATGCCTCTATTACTCTATATGAGGTTATAGCTCAATGCTATAAGCATCGACAGGGTGAGGTTTAAACCTCCATTACCATATATTGGGCAATAGACTAAATATTAATTTGCATAACCTCACCTTTAGGCCCTCAATAGCCTTTTAAAATACTGGTACAATATCATTGGAGAACCTAGACTATACCCCAGGCTAACCAAATTAACTTATTTTGACAGGGTTGCAATAAGGTTAAATACGAATAGAATGTCTTTGAATTGGTTTTTCATATTTCACCCCGGAGAAGGTTTCAAAATCGGTAGCTTCGTGACCAAGATGGAAGACATTACTACATAACCAAAAAGATTCAAGAGGCTAACATAATAAAATTACCAGTTTCCAAACAATCAGATCTAGAACAAGAAACCCTAGCAACCATCGGACATTGCATTGAATTAACAAAACAAGAAACGACAAGCTCCAATTTATAGACAATAGAAATTAATCTAAAATAGAAGATAAACAAACGAAATCAATCAAAAGAAACAAAACTAAGAAAAACCAAGTTCAAAACCCTAGGCAAGAGCGTTGCTTCGGCTGGGGTCGAATCGATGCGGAGGAGGACGATCGGGTTCCGCCGGAGGTGGTTCAGAAGGATTAGGATCGGAGTGTGGAA
Organism: Tetrastigma voinierianum; assembly: GCA_016808115.1. Lineage (NCBI taxonomy): Eukaryota > Viridiplantae > Streptophyta > Magnoliopsida > Vitales > Vitaceae > Tetrastigma > Tetrastigma voinierianum. The sequence continues at coordinate 248,623 of JAEQBH010001261.1, read as the reverse complement.
CAGTTGCAGGAGGCGGAGACGGATGATCAGGTTCCGGCGCCGGAGGCGGAGAAGGAGAAGGCGACTCCACATCAGCCATAGCCAGTGGTTTGCAGCTTGAGAATCAGTGAACTTTATGCGAGGAACAACGTCAAAATCCAGAGAGTCAGAGAGTAATCAGATGCTTTTGTAATTGTACAGCCAATTAATAACAATAAACACATAATAATTTAATTTCTTAATGCTAGACCAGTAAGATACAAAAATTGATTAGAAGTAAAGAATATATCTTTAAACATAACGTACCTGTGAGTGTGGGTTGTAGCCATGGTTTTTATTAATTTCTTTACATATCATCTATTTTTTGTAATAAAAATAACAGTAACTGTAGAAAATAAAGCAACTTGTAATCAAGAAATAGATAATATGAAGGATATGAACTTTGGTGGTTATCAAAGAGCCAATTATGAGGTGGAGATTTATGAGCGGTTAAAATCTGACATACCACTTTACTTACATTTGATATGGAAGAAGTGGATATCACTTAATTCGATGCCGAGGTGATGGTGGAGGTGACTTGCTCAACCTTCTTGAATTATCCGTCAAGCGAGTCATTGCCAAGCCCAAGTCACTCACGTGAGCAAGTTTGGATCTTTTACATGACTGTCACGTGAGTGGTCTCATATCCGATTCCAATACCTTCCTTGTTTTATAAAAACAACATTTACATGTTTATTGAAGCTGAGTTGTTTTTTTAAACTGTTTTTAGGAGCAATTTATAAAACAAAATTATTTCCTGAAAATTGATATTTGTTTTCAATATTGTAAAGTTGTTTTAGAAACAAGTTTTATGTACATAACAAGCTTCCTGTAACTTCTTTCTTAAAAATAACATTTATTTCCACCTAATCTGAACTTTTGCTTTAAACAGAAATTGGGGCGATTTGTTTACAATTTTTAAAATTGTTTTCTATTCTAACAAATGTTAAACAATGAAAATATGTATTTCAGTTTTTACTAAAAAATATAAAAAAACATTAAATTTAAAGAACAATGAAAAGTTTCACATATTTGCTAAAACTATTATTTTCATATAATTTTCAAAAGCATAAACTAAATAGTACTTTTTTTCAAAAAATTATATAAATATCAAGTCACGAAAAGATCCTAATTAAAAATTATAACTTTTCTAAAATTTGTACTCTAAAGTCAATGAATGATAATGATTCAAAAGATCTCTAATCTAAAATTTCAAATCCACATAAAACAAAACATGTCAAAAAGTATTTCATTATAACATTTTTTTGTCTATATGCCTGGAATGAATGATATATATACATATATATATTATAATATCATAAAACTTAGAATTTACTGAAGATCTATATTATGGGAAATTTTGTCAGGATATTATATTTATTATATTATATGAAGTTTTTATTTTACACATAAAGATTATATTTAAACTTAAAACATTCAAGAGAAAATCTTTTTGTTAACTTTTAATAATACAAAAAAATCTGTCTTTCCATGAAAAGAGAAACAAATACTAATTACTGTGGAAGTAAAGTTAATAATACAGAAAAACAGCACAAAAGTAATAAGATCAATGAAGAACAAGAAAAAGCCTGAGATGGTCATCTGCTGCCAGATCGCCTCTTCAAGAGTGCTCATGAGTTTATAAATATACACACACTGAAATAATCGTTTATCGCTCTTCTCCTCCCAGGGTCTGATGATCTAGTTTTTCTGTCAACCCTTCCATTTGATAACTGTTGTCAACTGCTTCAGAGGAGATCCACTGCTAGGCTCCTTATGGGAAGGTCAGATGGCACAGCAACAGATCATAAGGTCAGAGGTTTGAACAAGAAGGAGCGCCAAGAAAGCCCACAGAGTACCACATATCTGGTTTATGACAACCTACAGTATACAATAACAACTGTTAGCTCTGGAGGTCCGAGAAATAATAAATATAGCTGATCACTGAGAGATGATGATTGATGATATGATTATTAGACGTGGCCTTCATCTCACCATCTATATTGAATATAATCATACTCGTCACGGAGATATTTTGCTTAATCTTACAATACAGATCATAACAATGAAACTAACAGTAAGTCTGAGGTTTAACTGCTGATGAACCTCTTTCTGACCATCTAATAATATTATTATTATTATTATTACTCACTATTTTAATAAATATATATTTTAAATGGATTTTGAAATGTTCCTAGACTGAAATGTTCCCTTCCAACCTGCATACTTCACAAATCGCTTTGTTCCAATCTACATCAAACAATGTTAATCTTCTGATTTTACAACAGATCTGATCAAAATTCATCTGATCAATTTTTGAGCTAATCAAAACTATGCCTGACAAAATAAATAAAACTAAATCATGCCTGAAGCTCGATTTACACTCAGAACATATTCAAAACTGTCTTCTGATATTATTCAATCCATAAGAAACTTTTTTTTTGAAACATAAATTAGTTTGCTAAGATTTTTAAAATAAGAGTTTATTCAAAAAATGTAAGAAACAAATGAAAATGCTGCTTCTTCCGCTTTTTAATAAAAATATAAAAACAAAAAATATTAATTTAAAGAACAATAAGAGTCGTTATTTGTGTTTAAAACCGTCTTTGAAGAATGAAGTTTCTTCAAAAACATGATAACCAAAGTAATACTTATTTTAAAATTATATAAATATTGCTCGCTGAAAATACTCAATACACCAAAACTTTGTAATTTGAAACAAATATCCACAGGTTACAACAAAAATATAAAATAATATTCAAAAGGTTTCATCCCAAATAAAACTAATATAAAATAAAATATATTGTAAAAAAGGGCAAAAGTCAAAGAATTAATATAATTCTATTTTCAACCATGTCTTAATTAAATTGGTAGAAGGTTCAAAGTTTAAAAAGATGGGAGAGTTTTTCACAAAGTATTTAGTTGTCAAAAAACTCACACACACACATAAAATCTCTAGGAAATCTCTCGGAATTCTTGTGATTAGTGAGAGACTTTTAGCTAGATTGTTTTGAAATTTTGTTTAAGATATTATATTTTATTATATTTATATGGTAGCTTTTATTTTTACATTATAGAAATATTCTATTTCTAAATTTAAATTAAGAAAATACTTTCTTGAAGATCTTTTTACTAAAGGTAAAAATTGCTAGGCTTCAATAACGGCGAACATTAATATGACTATAAACAATGCATGTAAGATCGAAATGAAGAAAAATCGGAAAGTGTAAGATCGAAATGAAGAAAATCGAGGAGAAAAGCTCTTTAGAGGTCACCTTCTCCAAGGCCGTCATCGCCAAGAGCCGACAAGCTCCAACAGTTTTATAAGTACAGCCAAGACCGCCTATCACCGCCTCTCCCGACTGAAGGGCGTTCGTTTTCGACCACCCCTTTGTCGACACTGTCATCGATCGGTTTCTTAAGAGGGAGAAAGACTCACGCGGCGCTGCGAAAACCAGGGGTGGTGCCAAACATGTGCGGCATAGGCAATACCTAGAGGCGCTTGGGAGGTTGGAAGTGAAGGAGTATGAAAAGGAGGTCAGCGGAGAAGGCGGGTTTTGGTGGGCATCATGGAGTTGAACGAATTGGAGCAACTCAGGGGTCTGGGAAGAAATACGAAGAAGGCGGTCCCAAGAAGGAGGAGATGACGATGATGATGATGATGGAGGGAGAGCCTTCATCCACCACGATAGTTGAATATGCGTCGCCACTAGAGTATAGTTCTGTTGGTGTTCCTTATGGCCATGATGTGATAGTTTATGGTGTTTCGTAGGGGTTCGAGTTTGGGTTGAGTTTCGATGAACCTCTTTTCAAACGTACTAATAATAGTATTATTATTATTATTACCTACAATTTTAACATAAAAATATATTCTTAAATTTGAGTCCTGAAATTGTTCCTCCAGACTGAAATTGTTCCACTCCCTACCTTTCACTACTAAATCACGGCTTTTAAGTTCCAAGATTACACTAAAACAGTGCTTTTAACTTTCGATTTTACACTAGAATCGTACCAAAATCATTTCATCAAATTTTGATTTTTAACTAAAATCATGCCTTGTAATAAAAAATAAAATAAAAACCTAAAAATAAAACCTAAACGCGCTCAGAAGTTCAGGATCTTATAATGAAATCATGCTTTAAAGTTATGATTTTACACAAGAATTGTGCCAAAAATTTTCCTTCAAATTTCTATCTTTTTCTAAAATCGTTATGATCCTACACTATAATCATGCCTTCTAGTTACTATCTTAAACTAATCTGAAACTTTTGTTTTTGAAAACAGAAATTAGGCATGCTTGTTTATGGTTTTTAAAAATTGCTTTCTATTCTAAAAAAAAAAGGAAAACAAGGAAAATGTGTGGTTTTCAGTTTTTTTTACTAAAAAATATAAAATAAAAAAAATTAAAGTTAAAGAACAAATAAGTGTTTTCAAGGTTATCTTTGTTTTAAAAAATGTTTTCAATAATAGTTTTAAAAAACGTGATAACCAAACAGTACTTATTTTTAAAAATTATATTAAAAGTTTGAATATCTTGTCCATATACACAGTCAAAGATTTTCTGTTAATCATGTTAGCTGATTGTTTTGAAATTTTGTTTTGATATATTTTATTATATTTATATGGTAGCTTTTATTTTTACATTATATAAATATTCTATTGCTAAATTTAAATCAAGAAAATCTTTTCTTGAGGATCTTTTTACTAACAGTCAAAATTGCTATTTTGACTTTATAAAAGAGAAATCAAAGTGGGACATTCATCGTTTAAGTAGACTTCAATAATGACAAACATTAATATGGCTAAAAAACATATCATTGGCAGGCAAAAGATTGAAATGAAAAAAATCAAGAAGAAACATGGTTTAAAGTCGCGTTATCGATCACTAACTTCAGCGTCCCGGCACGATCGATCTCAGATCGGTTTCAGATCAATCGATACACGCAAATTAAAAAGAATAAAGAGCTAAAAATTATATAAATTATTAGAAATATTTGTATTATAAAATTAATTAATAACAAGAGCATTAGATAACAAGAATTATAATTATTATAATATAATACAATAATAATATTTGTATAGTATAAGTTATTTTAGCATTTCTTTTGAAAGGAAATTATTTTAGCATTTGATATTGAACGTAATAGTTTACGTTAAATATTAATTTAAAAATAATTTAATCTTTATCTTTTTTTGAAAATATTTAATTTTTATCTTCAAATTCATCTTTAAATTAATTTAAATAATAATTTTTTATTAGTAAAGATAAATTTTCACCAAACTTTTTTTTTGACAACTAAACTTTTAAAAGAAAAATGTTATTACTTAAATCCAATTTTAATATTATATTAAAAACTAATTTTTTAGTATCATTGATACAATTTCATCAATATTGTAATTAAATATAAAATTTAGCAATTAATTAGGCACACTTGCCTCACACTACACTTCCCCCCCTCGAGGATTTGTATTCACATCCTCAAACACACGATTCGCACCAATCTAAACCCAACACCATTCACACTACCTCAATACAACATAAACACAACCTGACCTATCACCCGGCCTCTCCCGTGACACCCCAAAAACCCGAAATCCCGCTGACAACTCATCAACACGCAATACCATGCCATACACCAGGATGTCTCAATACCCATGTTGTGTACTCCCATTATCTGGACCATCTATTTAGAAAATGTCTGTGTCTATCCAAAAACCATCTACAAAGAGTTCAATTTAACTCTCTTTTTATACAAAATATATATGAACTAAAGTTTTTACTCAAATAAAAGACAAAAAAACAAAGCCACACTGGGCTTCAATCGTGCGATTCCTGGAGGAAACACCGTCCGTACCGACCGCACCCGAAATAGGTCCCACGACAAGTGCGGGAAAGAACGCCCACTTCATGGGACATCCTTACAAAGCAAGCATCCCCACCTGTCAAGACAAGTAATGCCATAATCACATCATAGCACATTCAACATGTATCATGCAATCGCACTGGAATACTACGTCATGAATGATAAGACTCATCATACCCATGTCCCTAGCCCTCCCAACCTAATTTCACACACGCATACTGCCGTAAAAAACCATCATTGATGTTTAATCCAATGACTTTTTTTCCGAAACAAAATCTTTTTTTGTTTTATAAATCAAAACCCATTGGATGAACCTCCAATGTTCATTTATTTAGTAAAATTCCGTGTGTTTATGCATTTGTGGGCCATAGATTTTTAGGTTTTCATTGCAGGACGCCGCATGCCTTCCCAACATTTTTGCGAGCTTTCACCGCCGATGATCATGTCTAATCGCAATTACCGGGGTTTTTCACCCGAGGGGATATCTATCCCTTCTTGCTATGCCCAACATAAGTATTTTTCATGCTATGCAACCATGAGACTCATTTTGGACTTTGTCCAATTACCGAGCTCACCACTTATTCACCAAGAATAATGAATGATCATAACCATGCACACACACCCAACACAATGCGGTGTCCCCATCATATGCAATGCAAAACTGTCAATGCATGTACCTTATGTTACAATGTATAAGAAACACTACATGAAACATTTACATTTTATAATTTATACTAAGTATTATGGATAATTATATCAAACGCACATAATTTACATACATTCATGCTGATATATTTAAACACCCATATATCAACATATTTTCAACATTCAAGTATATTATTCAATTTCCAAAGAATAACACACCAAAAACACTCAACACAAAACTAGTCATTCTCACAAAAATCCTGACTCCGCCCGTAAATTTCAACTCAAAATAACACAAAATCTAGCACACTTTCAAAGAAATTCCTTAATCCAAAACAAGTCAAATGCATTTTCCAGTCGTTCCGGAACCCATAACCAACCCGGATACCGACCTTCACAACCCAGTCATGAATTGTCCAAAAACAGTCTCAATGTCCGAAAACCCAATCCCATGGTTAGGGTTGTACCATACGGTCATTTACGACCCTTAAGTGAAAAGGAAACCAACGTATGAGAAAACTCCTACATTTTGAAACGTGACGAAACCCACAGTTTCTAAGACCTACAAGCAGAATTTCACGCGCGAATTAACTTTGTCTCTCGTCTGACAAGGCTTCGATCGCTCAGCTAACCTGAGATCGCGAAAATGTCGTTCTATTTTTTTTTTCTCCCTTTTCCGTTTCACACACTCCCTGATCTTTTTTTTTTTTTTTCCTCTTCTTTTTTTTTCCTTTTCTCTTTTCTCTTTTCTTTTTCTTTCTCTTTTTCCCTTTTTTTTTTTTTTTTTATTATTTCCTTTCTTTTTTTAATTGTCTATCCACCGAATTGATCAAAGAGGGAAGCTTCCCCCCACTTTCCCACTTTCCTCACAACTTGACACATGTCCTTAACCCTTACTTGACACATGACTCTAAATGAGTCATTCAACCAAGTGTCATGTGTCACATGGACACATGCCCTAAGTAGCATAAGCCACACCACATGGCTCATGCCATACCCTAAGGCGTTATGTGGCATCCACATGCGGCACTCACCTACGTGGTCACCCGACACTCCAATACCTCAAAAAGAAAATTCTCGACCGCCTCGAAATTCGCGACGAAATTCACCAGTAACTAGATTTCGCGGCACGATTCCAATGCATGGGTCCGTTTCATCATCCGGCATCTAAAATCAGTTTTCAACCCGCACTATAACAAATTATCGCTTTACCCTTTCTTCCGGGAGGAGCCGGCGAAGGGAGCGATTCTATTGGAGGAGATGACGGCTAATGACGATGATGGAGGGCTGACCAGTCCACCACGATGGTTGAATATGCACCACCACACCGCTGAGCATAGTTCACTGCTCCTCACACAGATTCCAATAGTTCGAGGCCCGCTCGCCTCTACCCGACCATCACGGCTTTAAATTACCACCGAGGAGGCCCGGGTCCCACCATGCGCCTCGCAGCGCCGTCGCGTTTATTTCAGTCCCTGGGCCTCGACCCGGCGGCAGCTCGAATCACGGCTTTAGCCCGCCCGGTAAGCCCACCCAGCGCCCCGCCCAGTCCCGTTTAGCTCCCTGGGAGCCCGCCCGTGCGCCCGTCTGCCCCCGCCTATATGCCCGCCCACTGGGCCTCCATAGCCCACTTAAAAGCCCGCCTAAAAAGCCCAACCCCTCCACGTGGTGCTATTTAAATCAGATCCTTAAATAAAAAGCAGTTTCAAAAATAACATAAAACAAAATATATCATTTTAAATTCTTATTAATCAAATATACTATGATTTAAATGTAATAAAAGCTTACATCACTACAAAATAAGTACATCCTAACCAGTTTCAAGACCTACTTATTCATTGGAATCATTCGTTCTTTCAACCATAAGAAAATAAAATAAAATATACATTTCCAATAAAATATTTTAATCATTATTTTCTAAATGATAGTAACTCACTTTGTGATCTATTCACGCCTTCGATATTTTTGTTTCTTCCAGACGCCCACTGGGCTCACTTCTCGAACATGACGCAATAATGACTCGATGCGCCTCGATAATACACTACAAAAAATATTCACAAGATCAAAATTTCAAAAAGATCTCATGTGGCTGCCCAGAACGCGCCAATCATAATCATTTAATACATCAACATCTACATCAATATTATTATTAGATAATCGTATTTCGGGAGTAATCAGATTTACTTTTTTGGTATTTTGTAACATTTCATGTTTATAAGTAATTCCATCTACTGTATGTCTAAACTTATATTTTTCTTTTCATATTTACAATTTTGCAACAATAAAAAAAAATAATTCATGTTTTGCTTGGGAACAACAAATTATATGCAATGTCTCTAATTTTTCTTAATGTGCTATCAACTTGTTTTAATCCATCTTTTTTACAATCAAATTTAAAATATGTGCACAACAACGTGCACGAAATACTTTTCAGACATCATCTTTATTCACAAAATCTTTAATCTTTGTATTGCTACATCATTATTTGAAGCATTATCTAATGTTATTGTAAATATTTTATCACGAATACCTAAATCTATAATTTCATCATTTATTAAAGTTAAGAGATTTACCATTATGTGAGTATTTATTGTTTTAAAATGAAATATTCTTTATTTAACATTCATTCACTATCTATATAATGGTTAGCACATGTAAAAGCCTCTACGCATTAAAAGACATTCCAAATATCGATGTTAAACAAATTTTCCTTCAAAATTGCAAAATATCGTTTCTTAAATTTTCTCATTCGTTTGAAATTTTTCATAATATCTCTTTAACAAAAGATTTCTGACCGACCTTTTGAATCGATAATAACTAACGTTTCAACGGTTTTCAATAATCACAGCTTTCCATCATATTAAAGGTCGTTTCAAATTTTATTACGTGAATTCAATCATTCTTCACGGATGCGCCAGATTCATCATAAAAATGTTTAAACTTCAAGATCTTACCCTTTACCTAATTGCATATAATTTATAATATTCTATTTATGCTTAGTTTTGGTTGTTCATTGTGTCTTTTTAAATGACTTGTGCCCGAATTTGATCCACTACTAAGAAGTTTGCCACAATTTTACATTTTGCTTTTATTTTTATTATTTTCTAAAATTATTTCTGTTAGTATCAAAAAAATTCCATATATTTGAATCTAAGTTTTGCCAATGATGCATGGACTAGAAGAAGATGCATATGCACCATCCATATTAAAATTAATAAAATATTATACTAAAAAAAATATTTTATAAACACTGTGTTTGACATTTAAACACCGTTCATAGCCAACACTGAAACCTAGAGAGCCTCTCCTTCTTTACCTTGCGTTTTTGTTGCAAAACACTTCATTACTTACATGAAATGAGGGTCTCAATGAAAATGCAAATAAATATAAATTAATTATAAATATAATAATAGTTTTAAGTTTCAAAAAATAATAGTTTTTATATACTTTTTATAAGAAAATATTTTGTTGTAAAAATATAGACATGCTATTATTTTGATTACTTTATTTTAAAATATTTATATACATAAAATTACTTTAAATGACTTTTCTTTATTTTAAAATTACTTTACAATTTGTAGAAAAATATTTGAACTGCTTGTCAAATTTTGGGGATGATGAAACTCCCTCTTTCTAGCAATTTTTCTACATATTTGTGTATAATATTTATTTTTAGAATATATCAATTTTTTTTAAAAAAGGGATGGGAGGGAGAACACCGTTGGGGCTAAGGAGATTTAGGAGAGGGGGTGCTCAAGAGTCACCACTTTGGGCTGGTCTGTTTGCCCACTGGGTCTGTCTGCCACGGGGCCAAGCCTCAGTCTGGGCCATTCCCAGCCCATTCGCCCTCACATCCTCGTCCCGGGGGCCACATTCGCCCCGTCAGGCCCGCCAAGATAAAGCCAATGCACGGCCGAGCCTTTAAAACACTCCGGGCCCGACCCGGCCATTGATCGGGCCATCCGCCTATGCGCCGCCCGAACCGGCCTCGGCCTAATTGACAGGCCGCCCGCCGGGCCTACGCCTACGGAGAGATCCCTTACACTGGGCCATGATTTACAAACTTATATGCTCCATGTGCCTCAGCTGGGTTCTGCTTTCAATGAACCTCTTTTATGACATATTAATAGTATTTTGAATTTCATTTTTTTCCATGTTTTCTTTCTAATATCAGTGTTATATATCAAGAAAAACTCTATCGAGCTCTCGGATTTCTTCTTTATATAAATTTACAGTAAATTAGAGTCTGGTTTTTATTCTAAAATACTTCTGAATTTGCCATGTGATATGAGTTTTTCTGAATTTAGTATTTTATGTTCTCCTTATTCTCTTTGTTTTTCAAAAATTGAAAACTGTAATCGGTTATGCTTATAGAAACATTATTTGCTGAAAAAAAAAATTGTCAAAGTTATTGTAATTTGCTTGGTATCAAGTTCACAAAAAATTCTTAAAATCTTATCTTAGATATACAACTTTAATCCATTACCACGAAGTTGTGTCTATGTCTTGAAGATGACTTTAATGTATTACAATGAAGAAAGGTGTTTATTGTGAAAATTAATATTAAGATCTTGAATTTTCATGACTTTTGCATTTAAGCCTCAACCAAAAATTTGTTTTTTAATTATAGTAACTTTTATGAATTTTATTTTTATATCCCAACTTTGCTATATTTAAAAAGCAAACTTTTATCATTATTTTAATGTAAAAGTTATAAAAATTCAAGATTTTATTACTTATTTTCTGGACAATCTTCACCAAAAGCCTTAATATGTGGCTTCATTTCATTTTAGCATTTTTTTTTTAAATTATAAATTTAGTTTACGTAAAATATTCTTTGATAGTTGTTAATATTTTTTAATTTTCTGTCTTTTCTGGTTTTCTTAAATTATTTTATATAAAGATTTTATATGAAGGTTGCAATCTACTCATTTGTAAAGAAAGGCTTATTTTGAAAGAATGTGAAGAAATAATTATAAGTAACTGTAATAAACATAAAATATTTAAGATAATTTGTTTTTACTAAAAAGAAAAGTGAATATATATAAAAAAAAAAAAAAAGGACTTTCATTTTCTTTTATTTGGTCAGGTCAGTCTAATTGGCATCCAAAAACAACTCCATTAGAAGAAAATATGACACAGTCAAAATTTGCTTTTATGAAAAAAAAAAGTCAAAGGAATTCTAGAAAAAGGAATTTCAATTTACAACTCCTATAGAAGAAAATGTGATACAATCCAAATAAAACCTTTCTGTGGAGTATAAAACTCAGACATGCTTCCAACCTGCTAATGATGTTTGGGAGTGACCATGAGCCAGTTTGGTTATAGTTTTTAAAAACTATTTTCGATTTTAAAAAACAAGGAAGAACAAGAAAAACATATTTGGTTCATATGTATGTATGTTTTTTTAAATGTTCTGAAAGACAAATAATACAAAAAACATCATATTCAAATAACAAAGAGTATAAATTCAGAGAATACCATTTGTGTTTTCAAAAACCAGAACAGTTATAAAAAACATGAACCAAACAATGCCCATGTGTTTCAACCTCCTCCACATATAAGTTTATAACATTCAGTGTGTTGTCTGTCCTGAGGCCAACTCTGGTCTTTGATGTCTAGCCTCCATGATTTCCAGTTCAAGATTTCCTAAGATGGTATATTTGTGACTGAGTTGGGATGAGATCGATCAGCAACAAGAAATTCATGCACCTGCCCATTGATCTCCAGCCAACTACAGCCAGGGGTTTTCTTCAAGCCACTATCCATAAGAAAGCTTCTCATCTTAGCAACTCCATCCCACTTCCCTGCTGCTGCATAGATGTTAGACAGCAAAATGTAGTTTCCAGCATTTTTTGGTTCCATACTTACTAGTTTCTCAGCTGCAAACACTGCAACAACTCCTGTTTCTGAATGCATCTTACAAGCACTCAACAACGGGCCCCAAACCCGAGCATCAGGTTTGAAGGGCATAGTTCTTATCAGCTCTTCAGCTTCACTGATACGTCCTGCACGCCCTAGAAGATCCACCATACAACCATAGTGTTCCTGGTTGGGTTGGTAGCCGTATGACTCTCTCATCTCCTTCAAACACTCCCACCCTTTTCTTACAAGACCTGAATTAACACAAGCAGTCAATAACCCGAGAAAGGTCACTCCATCTGCTTTCACTCCGATTGCCATTCTGGTTGCAGCAGCTCAAAACATTGAGGCCACTCTCCGTGCTTCGATCATGCACTGATCATAGAGTTCCAAGTGATTACATTTTATAATTGTTCTTTCTATCAGTATTTTTGCATATCTATGCAACCACATTTGGCATAGCTTATGAGGAGGCCGACCAAGGAAGGTCGAAGTTTAGACCTGACTGACTGAGAATCCATGAAGGTATTTTACTTGTCCTAACGCTCTTATATTCACGCATGCTGGCAAGACATTAATTATTGTAACACTATCAATTTTGAAACCTTCCAATTTCATATTGTTGAAGAGGGACAAACCATCATGAGATCTCTCATGGCTTATGTATCCTTTGATCATCGAGTTCCATGAGACCACAGTCTTGTCTTTCACTGAATCAAAAACTTTTGTGCGGCTTCTAATTGATTTGATTTACAATACATATCAATCAAAGAATTATGAACTGACACTTGATAATCTAAACCATTCCTTATCACATGGGCATGCATTTGTTTTCCCCATTCAAGACATTTCAGTTCTGCAATGGAAGAAATAGCTGGAATTGAAGTAAACAAATCGGCCCTAACTCCACACCTTCTCATCTGGATTAAAAGCTCCATGCATTCCTTAGGATAGCCATTTTGAGAATATGCCGATATCATGATATTCCACACAACACAGTCTCCTTCAGGAATTTTCTCGAACAACAATCTGGCATAAACTGCCCAATTTAGAATACATACTCAACAGAGCAGTATTCAGAGACAAATTTTCAAACAGGTAGCCTACAACAACCAAACAGTGAATAACTTTTCCTGCCTTCAATGACTTCAAAACCACGGTGGATCTCAACAAGTTGATTACAGTAACTGAATCCGGTTTAGTTCTTCCATTCTCATTCTCTTTGAAAAACCCCAAAGCCTTCAGTACTGCCATTTTGATAAGCCTCAAATATTAAGGAATTCCAATAACCCAAATCATTAACAGCTTCTCCCTCCACCACTTCTTGCAAGTTCCCAAAATCCCCACACCGCCGATACTACCCACCAAATCCAGTTTAACCACATGGCCGTGAACCTTTTTTCCATATTTAACATCCAAGAGATGAGAACAGGAATTCAACACAAAAGGATAGGGACATTCATCTGGATACATACATTGCATAACCATTTCTTGGTACACCAAAAGGGCTTTCTTGGATTCACCAAACTTTTGAAAGGCTTCTGAGGATTATGCGAATGGGAATCAACTGGGCTGTTGAGCAGAAGGAAAATTTGTTGGAAGAGATTGAGGTGGCCTAGATTGACATAACAGTCAAGAGTTTGGATGAAAGCAGGGGGTTCTGATGGAGGCCATAGAGGATGAACCTGGGTATGTATCTTGTTGGGGAAGAAATTGTGTTTGGTGCAGAGGTCTAAGAGAGAGGAGAAGGAGCTGAACGGCTGTGTTTGGATGGTGGGAAAGTTTTTGAATTTCAGAGGAAAAGGTTGGAGGAGATTTAGCGAGCGTGAAGTTTTGAGCATGTTAGAGCATCTCGAACCACACTCAACAAAATAGCTACTTAAAATATATTTAAATATTCAATTCACTATTTTAGCTAGCAACTTTTTAAAATTCACTCAAACCATTCTCAGCAAAATAACTTACTATTTCAACTAACTTTAACTAACTTTCAATAATATAATTAAAAAATGTCACATTACATAACACGAACACCATAATAACGACTGTCAGGTCACGCCATCAAATTTAATCTTTAAATTTTTCAACTATATTTTTACAAATTCGGCCATATTTACAACGGTCATATTTACAACGATTATATTTACATCCACTATATTTACAACGGTCACATTTAAAATGTATAACAGACCTCCTTCTCATTGTCATATAGCTTAAATTTATTTTACTAGTATTAACTTATATTTCTTTTTTGTTAATCAAGAGGTAATGAAGATTATTTTGAGTGATTCACCATGATGAGTTGATATATGTTAGCGGTTGCTGTTATGGCAATGGAGAAACTCAATACTGAGAATAGTTTCGCAATACGTCGTGGTTCTATTCAAGGTCATTATGTTATTTTTCACAATCGAGTTGAAGGGCATGAGAGACTTTATCGCGATTATTTTGCTAAATCACCTACCTATCCCCAAATTTACTTCATGAGGTTTCAATGAATCGATCACTTTTCGCTCGTATTCCCATCCCCATCCAACATGGAAGTTTATGATCCATACTTTGTCCAAAAAAATGATGTTGTTGGAAACATTGGTTTGTCTCCCCTTCAAAAGATGACTGCCGCTCTAAGAATGCTTGCCTATGGAGTTGCAGCAGATGTTGTTGATGATTATGAGGATTCATTAAAGTACCACTATTAAAGTCCGCGATTGTATCGCCATAGCACTTATTCATGAGTACCTCGTGTCACTAAACAAAGGCGGATACTGCTGAAATTATTAGCAATCGGGCGACGTGTTTCCTAGGATGCTAGGTAGCATTGACCGTATGCATTGAGATAAAGAATTGTCCAACAAAGACAAAGTTAGATAAATGGCTGCCATGTTCATGAACCAACAATTATTTTAGAAGCGATGGCTTCATATGATCTATGGATTTGGCATGCCTTTTTTGGGTTACCTGGATCCCACAATGATATAAATGTGCTAGAACGCTCTTCTGTTTTTACTCTTCTTTCGCTAGCCTCGGTTAATTATCCATTACTTCAAACGATTATACCATGGATATTATCTGTCGATGGTATATATCCAAAGGGCCACGTTTGTCAAAACAATTCTACGTCTAAGAGGTTGCAAATATACATTTTGCACAAGCTCAAGAGCTACTGTAAAGGATGTCGAGAGAGCTTGAGTGCTCCAAGCACAATTTGATATAGTTCGCGGACTTAATGCTTTCTGAAACAAGTGCTTAAGAATATTATGAAGGCATGCATAATATTGCATAACATGATTGTCGAGATGAGAGACAATACAAATGGACTTTAGTTATATTAATTGATGAATTCTAATTATTGATATCCAACGGAGTTCAAAATTGCTTCAATTTATTCATACTCAACATCGTATTCGAGATGAGACACTCATTTGATACTCCAAATTGATTTAGTTTGAGCACCTGAATATATTAATGTTTTAAGCAAGAATATGCTATGAAAAAAACTTAATGTAGAATTTGAACTATTATGGTCTTTAATTCCAAGTTAGGCTATTTTTTGGTACTGTAATTTTCTTTTTCTTTATTAAATTCTTTGATGTACTTAATTCCAAGTCATCATAGTCATCCTTTTAAATCAATAACATAACTAATAAGAAATCAAAGGTCATTGCACTCATATAAAAACAGTCAAATAAAAAAATAAACCAAATATTCATCATGATTTTAATAGATCAATACATAAGTTCCTAGTTGATGAACAAGAAAAACTATACACAACATTTCCATCCGAGGCGCTTTAAAGATTTAGCTTGAATCGTGGTGCATGACACTCAGATTCATCAACATTGTTTTCTCGTTCTCCTATCTGGTCATTGTACCTTCTTGTCTAATAAACACCTTCTCTTTGCTCAACTAATCCCCTCTTGTTTAAGACAACCACCATTTCTTTCCTGTGCGACTTTCTCTCTCCACCATCTTCTTTTTCTCCTCCTTCATTTCTTCAAACAATTTCATGAAATAAAGTTGAACTTGAATTATCATTTTCGTGAGAGTTTGCTCTTTGACTTTCTTGCTCGCTTTTCGCAGCCTTTCCTTCCAATCAGTCTCCTCCAGCCTCACCACTGCCTTCAGTTCACCATTCTAGTGTTAAAGGATTAGAGTTGCTAGGAGTTGCACCACTTTTGTTTTTTGTTTCTTGGACTGAGAATCCTCCATCCATTTTGGGTTATACCGTAACTCATTCCAACAATGTTCAAATGAAAAGAGGATTTATGAAGTTCCTTGTACACTTTCGTGATCACTGACTGTAACAAAGAATACCGTTACGCATCATAAAAAGAAAATTGTACAATAATATTATGTATCATAATAATATTTTCACACTTGTAATTAAAATACACTCATATCTTGTCTTTCCTACCACTACTTTGATTCAACCTTCAATTCTATCAAAAACAACCACAAAATTTATCGTGGCTAGTTGAATTGTCGCACTGTAATCCATTCATTAAAGAAACTTGATTTTCGACATAATCCGATCGGGGTTTGTATTTGCTGAAGTACTCCCAAACGCTTGCCAATACCTTGCATTTGCTCGCCCTCCATGCACCACATCCACACTAATATTCAATAACCCGAGATTAAACTAAGTCCTTCACGAAAAAGTTTTTACTAAAACTTTTGATGGTTGATTCTATTTAAGGTGATATTGGTGAAGACTGACTTATTTGTTCTACTGATTGAGTGTTAAACTCACCTACGTTTGTTCCCTCATTCAATAGATTGGTAATGTAATATCCATGTTCATCCATAAAAAAACCTGCATTGTTGATGAAAAAAGGTGCATAAAGGTTAACTACATAAAAGTAATATCTATATACATGCATAGAAAGAATTGACACCAAATCCAAATAGGGGGCTTAAAGTAATAATCCTGAATCAAGTTACCTAATGTGGGCATATTAATTCTAACAAGAAACAGCAAGAACTTGAACAACCACTACTTTGGGAGGATTAAAGATGAACAACATGAAGTTTTCATAACAGTATTAATATAAAAATTATCTTAAATACAAAAAAATCACGATAAACAACTTAATATGATGCAATAGCCAATAGCATTACCAAAATTATCTCAAATACCAAAAAATTACGATATAATAACTGATATGAACACATCAGAATTAAATTGCACAAGCAAAAAAGATAAATTTACTCAACAATTTTAAGTGACTCCAATGCTTAGAGCTCAATGATTAACTTTGACTATGGCCCAGACATTAACAATAATAGTATCAGTGAGGAGCTTCACTGCACTTCATCCCATTCCCATAAATTAAACCACACCTAGAGGCATAAAAAAGCCTATGCAAATTTCTAGCCATCAATAACTTACAATTTATTACAATTATAAAGCATACTGAGCCATGTTCAGCTTGAACCATCCTACAAAATCTGTGGTGTTATGAAAGATACCTAAGGAACCATCATTTCAATATAATTTTCCCCTCATAAAATTTCCACTGGAAAAGCTGTTCTACATGCTATATCCTTGTTTCTTCCCCATATCCCGAAACCATATTGCAAATTTGCAAACTACCTCACTCTTGCAAAGAAACAATAAAAATCAAAATACTGTGGCAACGCCTAATATGACATATCGTAATGAAAATTTTTGGATACAATACAACAAAAAAGACACAAGATTTTCCTTATACTTTCTACATCATTTAAACTCCGCCCATTCAACCCCTCGCACGTAAAAATAAATCTTTTAAGATTTCATGAATTCAAGTTCACGTCTCTAATTCAAGTTTTTCTCGCCACTTCACAAACCGATCAACCAATTCATCATCAAAGATATAAAACAAAATTAGAATCATAAAGTTTCCATCTACAACATCCTAACAAATTACAAAACCCTTAAAAGCATCCATTGGGAACATAGCTTCATGGGTCATTGTCATTTTCAATGAAACAATCAATTACGACACAATGAACAAAATGGAAAACAAAGACCTAATAAAACAATCAAACACAAATACGTAGTTAAAAAGATGAAAATAATTAAAGAAGGAAACCAAAAAGGAAAATAAAATAAAATGTGAGAATGACCAAAAGAAAAAACCTTTCAGGAAGAACAAGTTTGAATGCAGACGGGTCCGTTGTCGATGTAGCGAAGAAAGAGAGGGAGATGTAAGATGAGGAAGGGGAAGGAGGATGTCGTGAGACGTGCTTACGATCTTAGCGACGATTCATCGACCCGTGACACCATCATGACTACGCCATTTGCCAACCACTCCTCGACTAATCACTCCTTCTGGCCACGATCAACAAATACCGACGATGGTGCTGGTTTCGTGGCCAAGGCTGCCGCGGATCCGTTTCTGATCTAGAGAAGACATCGCAAAGGATTTTCGAGGAGAGATCTCGCCGAGCGAAAACGCTACACGAGCCGAGGGAGAAGGTGAGGAGGCAAAATCACGAAAGTGTGGTAGCGAGCCGATTGAAGCCCTCGTTTGAATCGACCAACAAAATAGCGCTAAAAAATAGCTATTTGTCGAGCCCTGAGATACTCTTAGTAGTAGTCTCATGCTGGCCGTCACCGCTTCACCGTTACCCCATCCTATTCGTGTGATGGAAAAAGACTAAATGCAACGGAGATACTTGGAAGGTAATTTAATAACTTAAATTAAATTATTAAATATAAATCATTTATTTATTTATTGATAAAGGTGAATGAACTAATTTATGTGTACCTTAACTATCATACGGATTTGAACTTTAAACTATTCGATAAATTTCCTTTAACGGCTAAACCTTTCGATACACTCTAGTTTCACTTGTCGAGATCATCATATCCCTTCTTATGATATATATGTTTTGTAAACCCTTATTATTTAAACTAAGCATGATGGGCTTTAATGACTAAGCCATTTAAAAAAAAAAACCCCACTTAAAATCATTAAATAATAAATATAAAACTTTATCAAGATAAGGAAGGTTGCTTATCGAGACTACCATTTGGAAAGGGGTTGAGTCCCTTATGAGGTCCAACACCTTCTTCGTCACCTCCTTCTCATACATAGATCCTAACGAGGAGATAACCTCCCTGCTTCGGGGTCATTCATGAGGGGTTCTTGAACAAAGAGTCGCCCAACAAAAGTGCCTCCCAGTGGATGTGAGGATGTTGGCTTCTCCACAGGTGATTGGGGTTCTAAAGAGGCCATCGCCTTCCCTTTCATCTTTCCACCGACGGGGACACTTCGGGAAGGGCACAATTCATGACCCTAAACTATTTTTATCCTTCCCCGAGGGTGGGGGGGAGTCCGTGCTCCTCCCGAGCGCCTCGCGAGCGTGGAGGCTCCAAGATTCCTCGGTGCCAGCTACCTCAAGCAACCTCTCGCCAGAAATAAAAAATTCTTCCACTAGCCCGTGGAGTCCTCGAGGAGCCGTCATTGCCGCAACTCCACCACGCCTATCGGGCCTCCAACTCCTCGTCTTTTTCAAATGAGCCTACAGGGCACAGTGGAGGAGGGGGAAGCAAAAGCCGCCGCCAACGTCACCTCCCGACATCTCCTGGCTTACTTGACCAATAGAGAAGGCAACTCGTAACCTGCCTTCAGCTGCACCGCCTCGAACCTTCGAAGTTTAAGTAAGGAACTTTTGGGAGAATGAACTCCTTCGGAAGATCGAACACATCTTGGAGGTTTGCAGGCTTCAACAAGTGCTTGAAATCCCTCTTGGTGCTAAGCGAACTCAACACCTTCACTAAAGTGTCGAATTGAGTTGGACTCAGATCGTCAACGAGCTTTCCCTGACTCAAAGTTCCTACTCACCACAATAAATGAATTTAAGGTCAGTTAAACCCTTCGATATTAAGCGAATGACAAGTCAAACCAGCAAGACAAAAAAAAAAAAGAAAAAGAAAAAAGACTCGGATCTCAACGCTAGACACACATCAGGATCCATAGTTACTCAAAATTCTTAGACCATGGGATTGCGGGCACATCCCCAAGGGCCGAAGAGCAACACCTTACCTTGCGGCTTATTTTTACTGGTGGTGGGAAGATTTGTTACCAGTTGCAGCGTTTTATTGTCTGCAACGAGGTAATACATCCCCATATTATGGTGTTTTAGGGAGTATGAGTACAAAACCTCTTCCAACCCTAAACACACCTCATACTTCCTGTTGAGTACGCACACGCCCAATAGAACACGGATGATATTCACATGGACGCGGATAGGATGGAGTTGGGTGAAGTGTAAAAACCGATGAATCAGGAGCAAAAGGGGGAACCTTAATCCCTCACTAATGTGGATCTTCGGCCAGTAGATGAAGTTCATGCCACCTCGATCCTCGTTCGTACGTTCCAAAAAATGAGGCCTCGAGGAGGGAAAAGAAACCTGAACAATGGGGGAAAAGAAAATTTCCTCCAAAATGCGTATGCCCTTGCCTCTCTAATGGGCCTAAGCCACGTGATGACTCCATTCGGTCCACATGAGAAGGAACGTCCTCGGACGAAGTAGAGGACGAGCTCTCGTCCACGCAACTTTCAACATTATCCTCCTCTCTGGCCATCCTTTAAGCCTCCGTCACCGATACGAAGCCTGAAAAACACACCAAGGTTACTCATTCGGCCTTAAGGGAGAACATCCTAAAAAAAAAAAAAAAACAACAACAACAACAAAGAAGAAGAGAGAGAGGAACATATGACAAATGAGGGGAAGCAAACACCATAATCTATCTTTACCTTCAAAGTGTCAAGAAATGGGAGCTATACAACACCAGTGAGAAAACATAATCCAAACTAATGCAAAAGATAACCAGAGAGACTATACGATAGCAAAGGCGTGAAATCCCCCAAAGAAAAATTCTGAGGATATTTAAAGCCAAACATGTGAACACTGTGGGCAAGACATTCGAAACACAAACATTTAACATCGTTGTATCGAGAACCCGCCCAATCCAACCGCCATCCGCAATGGGGATCGCGGAAATACCAACGCACATGGACTCGCGGCACGGCCAAAGAGCTCCATCGCATTCCAACCCCAATGGCTCGAAACGACGCTAGGCTAAGGACCGGCGCCATACCACATGGCGCTGCGTGAGGGACCCAAACTCGCACACGTGAGCTGTAACGTGAGTGACCCGAGCTCAACAAGGACTCACTTTACATATAATTCAGGAACGTTGAGCAGGCCACCACCTCCATAACCTCGGGCATTGAGATAAATCACCTCGAGCATCAAGATAAAACGGTTATCCACCTCGATTGACTTTATGTCACCATCAATGCGTAACGTAAGCATTACACTAGGAATTGTAAACCACTCATTAATGTCCACCTCATAATTGTCTATTTGATAACCGTCCACCTCTAGATTCACACACACACACACACACACACACACACACACACACACACACACACACACACACACACACACACACACACACACACACATCATTACATATATATATATATATATATATATATATATATATATATATATATTTTTGGGCTTGTATCCCGATGAGGATTCTTTTTAAAGTGGAGATTAATAGCGTAGGTACTCACATTCTTCAGCCCCAAAGGCATTACGTCAGAAGAATACATATCAAAGGTGTGGATGAATGCAAGGTTTACAAATCGAGGAGATGCATCGGGATTTGGTTATAGCTAAAGTACGTGTCAAGGAAGGATAGGAGTTGATGGCCAATTGTTGCATCCACTATTTAATTAGTATTGGGGAAGGGAAGAGTATCCTTCAGGCAAGCATCATTGAGGTTAGAATAATCGAAGCATACGCAGTCACTTCGCTTCTTCTTAAGTGACTCCACCACAACACACAACCACCGAGGTATCAATCTCTCCCGATGAAGCGAACGACGAGGAGTCATTCACTCTCTGCTTTAAGGACTTCCTAGCATGTCAGGTGAAATCGCCTCACTTTTCGACGATAGTCACACCCTTCAAGGGTTTAGGTAATGCCAGCCATAAGAGGGAGAAATGTCGGGCACGCCTGCTGACCATGCAAAAATATCATCGAACTCTTGCATAAGTGATAAGAAGGAGTTAGCCTCCCCCTACGTGAGAATGGTGCCCAAGCTAACCTCGCTTCAAGCCTCGTCTCTGATCATCAGATGCGCCAGAGAGGTTTTCGTGACTTTAAGGCCCTCGGCTATCGCTATTTGCCTACTGGCCCTCCTGGCTGTTGACCTCATAGCATGTCTGGCAAAGACAAGTTAGTCTCCCTTGCGTCAATCTAGCCCTATGTAGTCAAGAACCAGCATTGCGGGAATAGACTGCATGTCAAGGCATGGATCCGTGTGCACCTTAAAATGGCATCAAGGATGATCTGCCGCCAATCACCGTGAGAAATACCAAGGTGGTGACAGGTCTAACCGAAACCGACATGACTATTTCTCCCACACCGGGTCTGCGGATTGAAAACTACCAACACCCTTCCAAGACTGCGGCTGTCGTCGCTTATAGCCTGATGAGCAGCAAGGCGTGTAGAAAGGCATTGACGATACCGGGGCTGGGTCAATCGAAATCCACTTCACAGTGCCTCCCACTTCCAAAGTCGAACAAGTGCACGAGTGAGGCATAGATAGTCCATTCGAGGAGTTTCGTGAAGGTAATAACCCCGTCACGGGTCTAATGCTACCGGCAACCGTACTAACCCTAGTTACAAAAACACCGCAGCATGGTCGACTCAGATGCCCTAAATCCCGGGGTAATTACGGCCGGCATATTTTTTCAACAAGCAACTGCGAATATTTGCCCATGAACAATGTCCATGAACAATGTCCATGCACAATGTTCAAAACAGTGACCCTAAACAGTGCACAACACAGTGCACCACCCCAGGTCTATCGTGTGCACAATGCACGCACACTATGCTCTGTCGCACGCACACTGTGCGCTTGTCACGACAGCGCCCACAAGCTTAGCCCTATCACAACCCAAAAGCCCAGGTCGCGGACACCGCGCCCAACCCTTGCCGCGACAAAGCCTGCTCCACCACGCAGCTCCTCGTCGCGACACCATAATGCGGTCGCACACCCTAACAACCATCCTCACAAGACAAAGAGAAAGCCTTGTTGTCGCGACAAAGACTCTCGCTTCCCACTAGCAGCCCCCGTCAGCGATTATAGAAAATCAAAGCATGACCTGCGCGCCTAATCTCAAATTGTCACTCGACAAAATCTTTGTCGCGACATGGGGCCAACCCGTCTCCCCTCGTCTCGACAAGGAGTCTCGTAGCGACCCAATCCTCCAGGCCAATGTAACGCCCAAAAATACCCTATAATTTTTGTGAGACACTTCTTATTATATATCTCGATATAAATCGAGCCAAACTCGGGTTTTTCGAAACTAATAAATTGTTAAATTGTGAAAAGTGTTTTAGAATATGTGAGCATATGATTAAATATTATATGCTAAATGAGAAATTGATTAAACCTTTAAATAAACTCATGTTTAAAAAGGAAAATTTGGAATTGGTAAAATAGCGACCTAGGTCATTCGAGAAAATGTTTATGCTTCAAGTGCAAATAGAAGTGATATGTGCTATGGCACCAGGCAACTTAAATCCAAAAATGGAAATGGATTTAATGAACAAGCCAAATGGCCTAGTGGTGAAAAAACATAATCCAGTGGCATATTTGGTCTTTAATTTGACCATTGTGCAAAAACGTTTTTGGAGAAGAGAATGAGAGGAGAAAGCTAGGGTTTTGCAAGAATAAATGATTTTTGGTGGGAGATCATCCTCATTCCTTGCTTCTAAGCATCAAGATTCAAGTAGTTAACATTCAAAAATGATTAGTGTGGGAACCAAACCCTAGATTTCTTTAAATGATGTTTGAGTTAGAAAAACCTTAATCCATCCATTAGTTTTGCTCATAGTTAGTTTAGGATGATATTAGAATGCCTTTAGGAGTGATTTCTAGAGTTTCATTTGGATTTTGGGGTAATTTTTGGAGAAAAAAAAGGAAAACCGTAAAACCGGGCAAAACGGCCCTTCGGCCGCAGTCAGAGGAACCCACGCCGCGGCGTAGACCTACGTCGCAACGTGGGATGCCTCACCGCGGCGAGGCCGAGGTGCCCAAAAGGGCAACCTCGTGCACGCCTGCTACCTGTAACTGCTACGTCACGGCCAAGGCCTATAGCCAGTCGTAGCCACTGTTCACAAGTGAGCAAAATTTTTGGATTTTGTTTTCGAGCACCTCGTATTCGTACATTGATAGTTTAAGGACCCTAATAAATGATTAATGGAGGTTCAAATAAGAATAAAACTAAATGAAAACGTACTGTACCTCGCCGCCTCGATGAAGCGAAATGAAAAATGTGTCGTACCTTGCCACCTTGGCGATATTCGTTAAGTGTGAGTATTGCTAGCTTACTAAATGCGACATGATTAAGAAAATAAATACATCACCTAACCTGCGATCAAGATCAAAAGAAAAAGAAAGAGATGGGATTGGCTTATTCTATCTTCTCCATTCTCTATTTCAAAGATTAAACGCTTGTTCTAAATGTATAAGAAAAACATATTGATTTGTTTTAATTGATTTGAGGCAATTGATTGTGAAATGTTTGCATATGAAAATTACATGAATATTGAAAATGAACTGTTTATACAAATATACATATTGTATTGTATTTTACAATAAAGGATTTGAACACCCTTAATAAAATGTTAACCGTTTAATTTGCATTAAGGATAGATCGTACACCAATACGGTTAAATTGGCAAAGATCGCTTAACAAAGTATCAGATGTGTTACTCCGATCAAGAACTCGTGCTGGGACAAAGATTCGTAGTATTCACGAATCGATTTTTAATAACTAATACAGCCCCAAATGTATATCAAGATTTGAAATGGACTGAACTATATTGTTATGCTTTTAACCGAGATGCTGCGTCATCTTGTTAGGGTTTTAACATTTATGCTTCTGTGTTGCATCGAAATGTTTTGATAATGTATTCCTAGTATGAATCAATGAATTTATATCATTTTAAAAAAAAACTAATACATGAGATTTGAACTTAAACGGTCCGATAAATTCTTTAATGGCTAAACCCTTTTTTGGATACACTCTAATTTCACTTATTGAGATTCCAATCTCATATGCCCTATCTCCTTTATGTTTGTTTTAAAGGTGGACCTTTTATTATTTAAGCTAAGCATGATGGGCTTTAAT
Organism: Tetrastigma voinierianum; assembly: GCA_016808115.1. NCBI lineage: Eukaryota > Viridiplantae > Streptophyta > Magnoliopsida > Vitales > Vitaceae > Tetrastigma > Tetrastigma voinierianum. The sequence continues at coordinate 223,023 of JAEQBH010001261.1, read as the reverse complement.
GGCTAAACCATTGAAAAAAAACACACTTAAAATCATTAAATAATAAATATACAACTTTATCAAATACCCATTTTAAATTATGTCTTATTGCATTCCATATTAAAGCCTAAAAAATTTAAATCTATGTAATATGAATAATAAATTTTCGAGCTAAAAATTTTAAAAATTAAGACATGATATAACCTAATTTTAACTAATTAAAAACCATTATAAATAGGAATGTTCCATTCCTCTTATTAGAGGAACTTTCTTATAATATATTTATTTATTTTTAATAATTAAGTACTTTATTATAATATAGTAAATCCTCATTTTTTAAACCTTAAACACTCTATCAACTAAAGATATTTATCATTTATACATTATCAGGAGGAAACTGGTCCATCCTATGCCCAACCCTTTAATAACTGAAGATCTTATCAACAATTATGTTGAAGTCAAATTGACAATTTTGTTGAAGTTAGAAATTGGTTTTAATACTTTCTTTTTTTTACCACATGCTCAGCTCAAGGAGGGGTGAAATCAGAAATCCCAAGTTAGATAAAATAACCTGGTAGGGACAATTTATTATAGGTAAGAAAATGCTTTGTTATAAAAAAAATAATTATTTTTAATATATTTAAAAAAAATAATAATATAATATTAAGAAAGAATCGGGTGACATTAGGTTAGGTAGAAGCACGTTTGCCTGAAAAAACGGGGTGGGTGACAAAACTGGGGGAATGTCTCAGGTTGTTGGGTACCGGAGGGTGACTCTAAATAAGACGTGGCTAGTGCGCGGGTTAGCCGCTCGACGCATTCGGCGCACGATAGCACTTGCCTTCGTCACTCTCCTTCGAATTCTGCAGAGCTTAATCCTCCTCTTCAAGCCTGGAATCAAATCTAGATTCCCGTTTCCCCTCCGTCCAAGCAATTCGATCTCTCTACCCCTCTGTACCGTTCTTTTCTATGATCCGGTTCTAATCCACTGGTCAAAGTCGGAAATCAATTGAGTTGATTTTCCTGGTGCGATTCTTTGCCCTTTGTTAATTGCTGAAGAAAACGCGGGCAAACAACACAAATTTGAATGTGGTTGTAGAGATAGGGGAACGGACGTTACTAATTGACGCCTAATACCCTTGTTTTGTCAATCGAGGTTAGTTTATATGTTTTGAAAACGTAAATTGAGAATTTAATTTTCTGTGCTTGTCGTATGAGATATTGTTGGAGTGAATGGATATTTTGAGCATAATTCAATTCTGCTCAGTTGACATGGAATATTTGATCCAATGTTTAGAACTATTCAACTAATATCTGACATTAGATTCTATACTTGATATTGTCAATTTGAATTTATTTTATTTTATTTTATTTTTTTTAAATTTAGTGAATGTTTTATTGGTGTCAAAATGTAGGAAAATATAAAAAATTGAAAACTTGCAGACTTGATTTGTGGTTGTGTACAACTTTGGAAAACATAGAATTTAAGGGGACTGGGCCAGTGGGCCTAACAGGACAACATAAATTACAGGGTTCAAACTTTGTTCTTCTGATTGTTTTTTCCTCGGTTTTCTCAGCAACCAAACTAGAGTCAGGGTAACAATTGGCTACAGCAGGATGTTTAATTGAATTGGCTTTGGATTAGCCTATAATTGTGGTTTCCATTTCTGTTCCAGATCTCTGGTACAGGAACTTCTCTTGTTACGATTGCCACTAAGGACTGAACAATTTTGGGGTGGGCACTCATTGAGCTGAAATTCCGAATCAATGGATGGAGATGGACTGAGTGTCTCAGCAGTTGGTATTGAAGCCCGACTAGTTCCCCTCCAGTCAAGGCGGCAAAGAGGTAAAATTTCCTCTTGGAACTTTTTCAAGTATTTGGTTCTTTTAGACATCCTATGGAAATAGAATATGTTGATTGTGAAAACATGGGTCTTGCTATTATTGATGGCATGGAGGTTTCATGAAAGCTCTCTTTTTCTGTTTTTTCACAGTAAAAGACCACTCTGACTTTGCTTCATACCCCCTTCTAGATGATACAGATTTTTATATAAAACTCTAGGGGCCAAAATAAAACATGCATGTTCAGTTGATTATATGCAGAAGATACATGTGACACACTTTTATGCATTTTTTGGGCGGTTTGGAAAACTAGAAATGACATTGCTTTTAAGAATGAAGCCTTTTCTTTACAAAAGTTAAAGCATTTTTTGTACATCTTCTTTGGTTGGAGACCAAATTGTTTTTTGTGGATGGTCCCTAGACCCTTTTACACTTTATAGATTGGGTGGGCGCTAATTGATTTGGCTGGGGTTTTGTACATGCTTTTGGGGGTTTTCTTATTAGGGGGTGAGTATCTCTTTTTTGTTTCTTTTGGGTCGCCGTGTCAGCGCCTCTTTGTTAATACAATTTCTTATCAAAAAAAAAAAAAAAAACTGAAAACAGGTGTACGATAGAACAATATATTTTCAATGTTTTATGAGAATAAATCATGCTTTTGTTCGAATCTTTTAATTTTGTTAGATTGGAAACTCTGGTAAAAAAGTCTCTCAAGTTTTGAGACGGGGAATTGTGAATTAGAGAACCCTAAGAATAATTATTTGGTTGATTGTCTCTTACAGTGAGCTGATTTTTGTAAAAATTCAGAAAATTCTTAAACCAAGTGAAGCATATATGTATGGGTAAAAGTTTATTTTCTTTTGTTTTTGTTCACATTGGAACTTGAACTTCGAACCTTCCATAGCTTCATCCCAACCCATCTACCACCTGGCCCAGTCCTCAAGGGCTATGCTTCATGTTTTTAATGTATTTTCTGACTTCACTTCTATATTTAAACATATATTTCCGTGAGTAACGAGATGGTAGTTTAAGTCTTTGCCTCTTCATTGAAACTCATTTATGTCTTTACAACCTTCCTTTCTCTAATGCTAGGATGAGGTACTTCTTCTTGACGTTTTTTGGGCTTATATGGTCTTTTTCCCCTCCTATTATGGTGACCTCATGCCTCAGCAGCTCATTGATTCTTTTGGATTCAAAAGATGCATCAATTATAACCCATAGAATTAATGGGAAGCTCATTCATCTTCCATTCCAACTCGCCATCAGCTCCTATGCTTCTCAATTACCCTGACTCATTCCTTATTTCACACTCTTCCTTGGATTGTTTCCCTGGCTTGCAGCTACCTTTAGGGTCTGATTATTTAAGAATGCATGGAGGCACCTGCAACTAGTGCTGTTTGTTTTTTGGCTGAATGGAAAAAGTAAAATTTTTTGCCTTTTTTCTATTCAGCCAAAAGCATCACGTTACTATCAAACAATATATTTTAATTGAACATATGTATGATAATTACTTTATTCATATTTGTTGCTATTAATAGAGTGCTTTTGGCTGAATAGAAAAAGCCAAAATTGTTAGACTTTTTCTATTCATCCAAAAAACAAAAAACGGTGCTTTAAGTATGCAAAAGAATGCAATGGCATTAACGAAAAATATTTGAAACAGATCCATCCTTATCAATGACACTAAGTCATTCTAATAACCCTCCTTCCTCTACCTACAAATAAGTTATGTGAATCTCCACGACCAAAATAAATCGAAGAGATGCAGCCATAGTTTTAAAAGGTATGCCTTAAGCGTGCCTAGGCTCAAGGCACAATCACTCCTTGGTTAAAGCGCCTCACCTTCCAAAACATGCGCCTTACTAAAAAGGCGTGCCTTATAGACTATAATTTCTTTCTAAAACACGTTTATTTTTTAAATTTCTAATTATATATTAAATTTATATAATTTTACTACTTTTTTTGTTGAAATTTTCATTAAATGTTAGGAATTTTTAATTTTTTATTAATATAACCATACTTTGAGTCATATTTTATAAAACTGATATGCATCAAATGTCACATTTCACTTCACAAAAGCTCACGCCTTAGGTGCGTCTTGCGCTTCAAGGCCCCAATAGGCCTTTGCGCCTTGGTGCGCCTTGCGTCTTTTAAAACTATGCATGCAGCAATGGGCTTCCCCAAGTTGGCTGCTTACCATTAAAGTTCAGAGACTGTCAATCTAGCCTTCATTTTGCAATTGTTTTGGAATTTTTTTTCTCTTGATATCTTTTGGTGAACGGATGATGCAAATCTTTTATCAAATTCATCAAGAACGCGCTCTGATCAACATTTTTTTCTAAAAATTTCTGCATCCCTTCCCCAAGTCTTTCTCAGTCATTTCCCTTAGCATGTCTCAGATAACTGGTCTTTAGTATTCTTTTCTTTGGTTCATGCTAATATAATGTCATGTGGTCTACTGTTTTTGTGTATGCATATATATTATTTAATTTCAATACTTTGATTTGCTCTGTTTTCTTACAGTAGCATATAAATGTCTTCACTATGATGATTTTGCAGCTATATATCAGTTTACACAGCAGAGTCTCCCAGCATGTAAACCTGTATTGACACCAGCATGGGTTTGTGCTTGAACACTAGTATTTATCCTTGAACCTTCCATAGTCCAGTATTCATATTTATGTTTGTGATGTTAACTTTCTTCTTTACAGGTTATTATTACATTTTTGTTGATCGGTGCAATTTTCATTCCTGTTGGCCTTGTTTCTCTCCACGCTTCACAAAATGTAATCTCCAATCTGGTTGCTTTGGATATATTATGCAGCTGCTTATTTTTTAATTTATTTATTTCAAATTATTCACGGTTGCACAGAGAATCAAGCTGTTTATTAACCTGACATTTTATATCTAGGTTGTAGAAATTATTGAACGTTATGATGCTGACTGTATACCAGAGGAGTATCAAAGCAACAAGGTTGCTTATATCAGAGATAGCTCAATTTCCAAAAACTGTACTCGGTACGTAAAGGTGATAACTCTTTTCTTCTTCTCCGGTGTTAATATGATCCTACAATAACCATGTGTACTTTCTACTTTATAGATTTTATCTTGATTCATGGGACAAGTTTTAAAGGGTATTCCACTAAGGTTAAAATCTCCCTTTAAATCTGGATTGCATAGCCTTTCCACTTAAGAAGAAAGAGGGTCCTGCAGTTTATTTAGACCTGTGCTTTTATCTATGGAAGTCCTAACTTTATCATTTCTCAAGTTCTATATGAGCATAGTCTAGATATCTCTGCCAAGCTGTGGTCTTCCTGTCTTGCAGTAGCATGTTTCATGTGGTCATGTTAAGACTTGTATGTTAATATGAGAGATATGTTTGTTTTTGGGTAGCTTCAATTGCCTCATGGTGGTAGGAGTCTCTCTTCTGGTCTTGGACTTGGCTGTTGATTAAATTGAAGACAACCTTTTAGGGGAGACATCTTTCTCAAGTAAAGACAAAGCTTTCCAGGGGAAATCCTAGTGGCATCCATGTAAAAAGTCAACACTAGAGGCAATGGCTCAAACTAATCATCAACCATGTTATCACTAGCGAAGCCAGAAAATAAGTTGGGTGGGGGCAAAAACACAGGATTATTTTCAGCGAGGGCAAAAATAGAGCATAACTCACTTGGATGGTTTAGGGGGTTAAGATATTTTGCTCACTTAGAGGTTTGTACATAGGTGAAGAGATTTCTTCACTTATAGGATTTTTTGGAATGGATGGCCTCAAGTTGAGGGGGGTGGTGAGGTTTTTTGCTTTCCCTGTCTCCTAGTTTTTTGGTTGCTTGTATTCTTCCTGTTTTTGTTGTAGCTTTGCTCTGTTTCTCAGTTTATCTGTCAAAAAAAAAAAAAAGTCACTCGGATGGTTTAATGGCAATTGACTTTTACTTTAAACTAGGGATCATGGGTTTGAGTCCTTATAAAAAATTAACTTTTTCCTGGAATTTCAGTGGGGCCAAATGTGCCGCCCCTCCCCTCCCTCGAGCCCCTTGAGTCGTATGTAACCGCCCCTGCATGTTATTCTGTCTTCACCTCTGATCTTTCAACTGCTGTTTACATTATTGGAGGCAAATGAACAGTCATGAAATGGATTTTTCTTGTCAACATCATTGAAACCCCTGGCCTTTAAATGCCCATGCCAAAAGTAGAAATTCCCTCTATTATGAGAAGAATGATGAGTTTATTAATAACACTTTTGGCGTAAATAATTTCTGGAGATGTACGAAGTGGATCAAAAAGTTTACTTGTAGAAGGAGTTGACAAGTATTAATGATAGGCTGACCAATTGTCTTATTGTTTGTTTTGGTCGCTAGGAATTATAGATGATCAGTATCAAGATTACTAAGTTGATTATAGGTCAATAATTTTATCTTATGAGAGTTGAATGTCCCTAAATTGATTTTGTAGGTGCACAAACATATGAAAGCTCCAATTCACATCTACTACCAGCTTGATAATTTCTATCAGAACCACCGACGGTGAGAGTTTTTCCATTTCCATTTCTTATGTAGCGAGAAGTCCTTTTACTTTACATCGATTTACGTGTTACTTGTTTACGTTGTTCTATAAATTCATTTATAGGAATTATCATGGATTTCTTGCATTAGCCTGCAGTCTGTATCTCTAATTTTTAAGGTTGTTCTTTCATGTTTCCATTCTGTGCTTCAAGAATGTTCAAATGTATTGCAGGTATGTCAAAAGTAGAAGTGATCAGCAGCTCTTGCATGGACTGCGGTATAATGACACAAGTTCCTGTAAACCTGAAGAATTGAACAATGGTCTCCCAATTGTCCCTGTGGGTTGATAGCTTGGAGTTTGTTTAATGACACATTTAAGTTTGTCCGTGGGTCAGAGGAAATGAAAGTCAGCAGGAAAAACATTGCATGGAAGAGTGACCGGGATCACAAATTTGGCAAGGAAGTGTATCCCCTCAATTTCCAGAATGGGACTTTAATTGGTGGTGGAAAGCTTGATCCAAGGATTCCTGTAAGTGTTGTCCATCTGCAAGAGCTTATCAGTTCATCCTTTCTAAGTCTCTAGGTCCTCTAAAGCATAATATCTAATTCTTTAATATGACACCACTTATTCATTAGTTCCAGTATTTTTGTAACCATCTCACTTCTGGCAACTATACCATATTTTCTCATCTTGTTTCTTTGATCATCAAATCTTAATAACCTATAGATATTTTTGAAGTTTATGGAGATAATGATATAGTTTTCCAAGTGATGTCATTGTAAGAAATTTGGAATGTTATTTCTGTTCATTAACTTCTGAAAAAGGGTAGGCCAAAGGAAAGACTGTTAGTTCAAAAGTCCTGTAGGATGTTTGTGTGAGATTGTTCTTGAGTTGTTAGCTGGATATGCAGAAATGTATGGGAATGTTGTTTATTTTAATACCATAATGTGGAAGAGAGGCAGATTTTGGATGCAGTATTTGTGAGTGTAATGAAATACTTGCATTTTGATAATGACTGATAGGATTTTTCTTTTTGTACTTCAACAATGATGTTTGTTTTTTTGTGGTGGGGTGTTCTTGTGGCCTTCTATAAAAAAAATTTAAGAGTTTGGATGGGAGTCATGGTACTTTTTTTTTTTTTTATACAATGTAATTTCCTAGCCAAAGAAGTGTAGAATATGATGGTTCTGGAGTTGGTTGACTACCACTCTTCATTGGAAAGTGGTAATGGATATGTGGAACTCCTCTCTCTGGGTTGATGGACTGATGTTTCAAATTTGATGGCATTGTCGCATGCTGTTTAATGGTGTATATTTGGATAGAATAAGAGGCTTTTGAAGAAAAACAGATTTTTGCAGTGAAACTGAAGTAGTTTAGTAGCAGAGCCCTATCTTTGGAGTAGAGGCTGTTGGCTTAAGGCTCATCGACTTAGGTGTTCTTTTAAAATTCTGAATTTTATGTGTATACCTACCTGTATATGGGCTGCTAGCTTACTTTCTCTTTGTTTACTTTACAATTTTTAGTTTTATTTTTTGGTTTAATTAGTTTAAAAGATAATTGTGGATATTCATCTTCCTTTTGCTTTGCATTACTAAAGCCTCCATTTCATCCAATGTTAGAAATAATATAGCAATATCATATGGTTATAAAACCATTTATCTTCAGTAATCATGCGCAAGAGCAAGGAACAATCCTTGACCAAAACTATCATGATTTTGCATTCTAGGCCCAAAATCAACAGCAAAACCTTGATTGAATAGCAATTGCAAATAAAGTGAAGAGAGATATAGCCTGAAAAGCTTCTTCTCCACATGTTGATTCTATAATTTTTATTTATTACATTTTTCAGCTGAATTGTGAGTTTGACAAATTCTTATGATATTCTGACATAAATACTTTTTGTGCTTTGCTGGGGCTGGCCATTGGATCACATCTTCGACCAGCTGAGCGATCAAGAGGATCTTATAGTATGGATGCGGACTGCAGCGCTCCCTAGCTTCCGAAAGTTATATGGAAGAATTGAAGAGGATATAGAAGCAGATGATGTTATTGTTGTTTACCTCAAGAACAACTACAACACCTACAGTTTTGGTGGGAAGAAAAAGCTTGTTCTTTCCACATCAAGTTGGTTGGGAGGAAAGAACAACTTCCTTGGAATAGCTTACATTTTTGTTGGTTCTTCCTCTATATTCACATCAGTTGTCTTCATGTTGCTTCATGTGAAAAACCGAAGGTAAAACTCCATTATCTGCACCATGAATGATTGGATTCCTTGCATAATATATTTGAACACTTTACACTTGTTTGGTTGGGTGAAATTTCAGGTGACAGACATGGTCATCGATGCTTTTAAATTTGAAATTGAGTTGAATTGAATTCAAATTCAAAAAGAAAAAAAAAAAAAAAGCTCTTAATCTGAGTTCAGTTCAATTCAATTTCAAATCAAAATGGATGTTTAAAAATGTGAAAGTCCTTTGAGTTAGAGCAAATAGTATTCTTAATCCTATATGAGTATGATCTTCTCTTAACCTCCTAACCTTGTTAATGGGTTTTAAAGTCATAAAGGGAATCTGAATTACTTTAATTTTTAGGTATAAATTAAAATAGTATTTAAAATTACTTTCAGTAATAAATATGTAATCCAAAAAGTATGTAAAAACCATCTATTAACTATTTTAAAAGAAATTATTTTTCACAAAAGATAATTAATTAGAAGGTAGTTAAATTTGATACTTTATTAAAAGATTATATGTCCATTAAATGGATCTTCATATTGATCCTATTTATTCGTCTACTTAAAAATAATAATTTTATTGATACATCTGCATACAATTTGAAAGATGTGTAAAATACCTTCCAATTCTTCTTTCCTACCCTTATCTTTTATTTTGTTCCAAGTTTATTTTCAACCATAAATGATAAGAAAAATCTTCTATTGGAACCTCATTTATTGTCAGAGGAGTATACACCCATGGCTCTCTCTCTCTCTCTCTCTCTCTCTCTCTCTATATATATATATATATATATATATATATATATATTGCTAAGATGATATTCAGAGCACCTAAATCCTAAAAAACAGCTTGTGAGTATTCTGGCCATTTAACATAAGATCGTGAAATGGCTCACGTGAGGCCCTGCTCGAATCCTCTCCTACAATTTAATCCCCATTGCTTATTCAGTTCATACCCGGGATTCGCCTCCACGTGCATCTGATGCCATGACGCGATGAGCAGAGTCAATCTTAATCAGCTTTGGTGAGAGCTGTCATTTAACAATATATATATATATATATATATAATTAGGACTTATTCTTTATATAATATTTGATATAAACTTGTAATAAAAAGTAGATAATCAAATGATGTTTGATATAGGAAGCAACGTATAATAGCAATATTTAAACATATAAAGCGGATAGATTCCAATTGTTTGGCAAATAATGTCTAATAGTACAAAACATCTGCAAAATATCCAAACCCTGCACCATCAAACCATTCACAAATCACATTATCTCATTTTTCCAACTCCAAAAGTATAAAATACAAAAAAAAAAAAGTAACTCATATCATCATTGGAGACGATTATTTGTTCATTTATTAAATACTGACTTTATTGTAAGTTTTACTAATGTCATGCGGAGGTTATAATAAGACAAGAACATGAGAGGTGAGAAACTCTAGCTGGTTGTATCGGGAGGTTGGAGATGGAGAATGTGAATAATTCGTATCTAAGGGATCTAGGTGATCATTACCCCATTAATTGTAACCATTGTAATAAAGTTTTTTTGAAAAATATTTTTCGAGAATTTTAACATTCTATGTGAGGTCCCATAGTTTTCGTCTTGATATGACGTGTGGTTATCGTCATTTTAGTGTGACGTTTGTTTATCGTCACCTTGGTGTGACATTTGTTTATCGTTATCTTGTTACGGTGTTTGTTTGTTGTTGTAGTACGACATTTATTTGTATGAGATAATTAAAACGAGTAAAGTATATTCGATCAATAACAAGAAATCAAATCAATAATCGTCAATATATTATAAAAAATCATAGGTATTTTAGTCACAATAGTAACATTAAATGTGTAAATTCGATTCATTATGTTATTTACTTGAATGATGTTTCATCCTCTAAGGTTTTTAAAATTTTTGATTATATATTTCTATTAAATGTATTACTTGTTTGAATCAATAAAATTATTTTTCGCTTAAAAAAAACTTATCAGTTTGAGTATAAAAAGAGGGTGGATGATATATCATTTATCTCATATTTCAATATAAGAAATCCTTTTTAAAAAAAATGAATGTAAGATATCTTATGATGTTCCATCTCTAATATTATCTCATGCCATATCATCGATTAAACACGAATTTTTTTTGAAAAGAAAACATGATTTTGTTTAAAATCTAAAAATATAAAACATTTTTTTTAAAGATCCAATAAAGCCAGGTACATGGTTCGAAAAAAATAAAATAAAATAAAGCAAGGTACAAATAAACAATGTTCTTATATTGATTTTAAAAATAGTCAAATCTATGTATTTTTAAATTATTTAACTTTTTATATAAAGGTGAAAAGTAAGGTAAAATGAGTTTAAAATAATATATAAAAATAAATTGTTAATTTTAGATCTAATTTTAATTTCTTTTGTATTTTTATCTTTTTCTTAAGAAATAAACATAACTAAAGGAATAAAAAAAAAGATAGAAAAAAGGAAAATTAAAATATCTTGCAAAAAGGAGTTATCAAAATAGTTATATTATGCAATGAAGTTTTTTAGTTTCTATTTTAATAAACAATCCAAACCAACCCCACAATTGAATTAACAATGAAACTGATTTCTTCTTCACATTCTCCTAAGAGCCAACGTTACAATCATGAACTATTATTCTATCCCATAATTTTTCAGTGAATGAAGAGGAGGAATAACTTCAACAATTATTTTATCAACAATGTTACAAGCATCTGTTCACTTTCCGATTCCTATCTTTCCCCTATTTCAATGGAAACAAACAAGGTCCAGAGAGAAAAAGAAAAAAAAGAAAAGAAAAAAGAAAGCTCTGGGCATCGCAAGGAGAGCAGAGCATGTCTAATCATGTCCAACATCCAATCTCACCGTCGAATTCTTGTGATTCGCCACCACCCACCTCATGGCCACGGCCATTTCCGTTATTTGCCGGCGGCGATTCAACGCCGACACGCCCCCCCTCCCACTTTTACAGTCCCATAATACAATTACTTTCACCACGACATTTCATCAAACACCATGTCTACACAACAACAAAAAAGAGATTACAGAAACAACCACCGGAAGAATAAACAACGCCGCTTTTATCTTCACATCATCCAACCCCTCCGACGACCCTTCTTCCATAATCGTCTCCAACTTCTGAAAACTCGAAGATCTAGCCGGATATATTAGCAGAGACGGCGCCGCCTCCACCCAATTCTCCACATGCCTCATGCTCAACCGCTTCGCCATCTCTGTAGAGAGAAAGAAAATCGTTACTTAAAAGTTAAAAGATTACTACGGCGGGTGGCCTAAACTTATAGAACCGGGAGGAGAGGAATGGGTGATGAACAGCACGCCACGTGTGTAACGTTTGAAAATGGCGTGGCAGATCGCCATTGGGTTTAGGACTTTGGTTTAGGTACGCAACAGCTCAACAAGAATTGCAACAACGTGAACAGAATTACAACTTCACACGTGGGCCACACGTGACTGGGGGGGGTGGTCCATGAGTCATGAGTCATGAGTGTTTGGTCACCAGCCTCGCACCTTCATTAGTCTATTTGGAAGCCACTCCACTTTCTGCTGCTACCACCTACCATTTTCGCTTTTCTAATTAATAACAAGAAGAAAACAAAAAAAAAAAAAAAAAAGCATAACAAATACTTTTGAAAAACATGTTTGCTCAACTATGTATTGATTAGGTGCAGTGACAGTGAGTCAGTGACATGTTTGATTAAACTATTTTCTTTTTTCATTTTCAAAGACAGTGAGTGGAAACGAATTTTTAAAACATGTTTCTAAGTTTTATTTTAGAGAAATTGGTTTAAAATGGATAGATCCAAAATTTATTTATAAAATTAATTTTTTTGTAAGAGTGATCTTTTTTTGAAAAAAAATACTCTTAAAAGTGTAAAAAACAATTACCCACATGGTAATTAAATCCATAATGGATATTTTGTCTCATCCTTTCTTATAATTATATCCTCAAGGGCATTTTTATCCCAAAAGTTTCTTTTTGAGTTTTAAAAAAACATGTTAGTTTTGTAAATGACTTTTAGATTTATCATTTTCAAATTATTATATTTTTTTATATTTGTTTTCATTGCACATGACAATAAATTAAAATTTGAAATATTTGATTATAGAACCTCAAATAGCCTATAATTTATAAATATAATCATCTCTCGTTTTTTTATTTAAAAAATGATTCAATTCAGATGAAAATGTCCTTTTATCATTTAAGATATTTACATGTACCTTTTAAAAAAAGAGTTATTTTTACAAGAAAATAATAAAGATATTTTTATTAAAAAGTCAAAATTAATTAAAGTATAGATTTCTGAAAGTAGATTTTGCAAAGATATTTTAATCGAATCATCCTAAAAATTTCTCCATCAAATATCTTTTCTCTTTCTTCTTTCAAGCTCCAAGATATGATGCTCCTATGATTTTAAATTGAGTGGATTAGATGGTTGAACTTATCCCAACTAATGATTGTGACAGAAGAAATCAAGCCCACATGTTAATTAAATTATTGGTAAACTAATTATCATTGTTGATTTTTTTTAGATTAAGAATTTGTACTGAAATTAAAAAAAAAAAAACAGGTTGGATAGGGACATTAACCTTCATGTGGAACTCAAGTGGGTGAGTGTCGGTGTGAGTGTCTTGGGGCTTTCTTTAATCAGTCACTAATCATTCATCAGCCTTAAATTTCTTTTTCTTTCCACAATTACTTTCGTAGAAAATAACATGCATGAGAAACATATGTCTTGTTTGGATTGCCATGTTAATCGTTTCTTTCGTTTATCATTTATTTAATTCTTTTATATTTTATTGTATCTTTCTCTTTCAACTATTTACCGACAAACAAGTCAATTTATAGACAGGAATGGGTACATCGCCACTTTTACAAAAAGTAAAACAATACGATTCACGTGTGTGGAGAGAATAATTGACATTGACACCACAAGATTTAATGTGGAAAATAAAAAAAGATAAAATATTAATCATGAAATTACGAACGATTCAAAATATCTATTATGAAAAATAGCAATCAAGTTATAAGGTTTTACCTAATTTAAGTCCAAGATTTCATGACCATTTAATCAGCACCTTTCAACTTTAGTTATTTTAGGCAATGTTTCAATTATAATTGCATAATGTATGGCTCGATCTCCAAAAGGTGTTGTAGCAGCTGTTTTATATAACAGGTTTTTAAACCTGAAGATTGAAGGAGATTCCAAAATAATCTTAGATTGTTATAATAAAAAAGTGGTTTACATAGTTCAATTTTGTTACTAATGAAGGACATTTGAAAACTTTTTCAGAATCTAAATATCAACAATTATTGTCATGTTTAAAAGGAAGTGAATAGAATAACAAATTGTTTAGCTAAAAATTGTATCAATAGTATTGGTTCAAATATTTGATGGTCAGATTTTCTTAGAGATGTTAGAAAATTTACCTTTGAAGATTATTGTGGTTAATTGTTTAACCATCTTTGTATATTTACTTATTTGTAGCCTTCTTTAAAAAAAAACTTTAGTTATTTCTTCCTTTTAGAACATGTTTATAGTTCATGTCAAGTTCAATCCTAGCATTTTCTTAAATGTGCACAATAAGAAAATAAGTTTTAAACCAAATAATAGCAAAAGAAATGGACGAAAGAAGTCTAATGAATCAACACTCACATTTTTTTTTGATAATAGGAAAATTAATTTGAAAATAAATAAGAAGGATTTTCTTGGCAATAAATGTACGATTATGAATTTGAGAAAGTACAAGAAACCGTTTGGGCAAGTGAAAATAATAGGAAAAGAAAGAAATCATAAGAACTGATGATCTTACTTATGTTTAGTTTCATAAAATAAATATATATAAAAAAAATCAAATATAATCAAAATTTCTCAAAATTTCACATATTTTTAAATTTATTATTCATTATGTAATAAAGAGAAACAAATAAAATGAGTTTGAATAAACATATAAAATTAAATTATTAAGTTTAAACATAGTTTCCTCCAAATTTTCTTCCATTTCATTTTTTCTCTTTATTTTTAACATTTAATATTTTTAGGGTTCTGACAGACCTAAGGAAATAAGTGTATGTTCTGATCGATGATGCGCTTTTGCCAGGATTCAGGGAGTGGGTATACAGTGTTCAGGAATTTGGAGCGAGTGCAGACTTTGGATGCGTGGTAGGAGATAAAATGAGGCTTTGCAGTGAGATGTGGCACCTCCTCTCAGAGAAGGTGGGTCGGCGAGGGACCGTGGGTGGCATTCAGTCTTTCGTCAGTTTGCATTTGTGAGGAAAGATAGGCTGGATTAGAGGGCCGAATGTTTTGCGATACGCTTCCCTTTGGTGGGTGGCGCGGTATTTATAGTATATTTTTTACGGTTGGATAGTGATTAGGATTAACTTTAGAAGATTCAGGTAGGGATATTTCGCGCTTTATCGATATCGGTTAATAAAGGATGTTATGGAGGGTAGTTTATTGAGAATTATCCTCGTAGTATTAGTGAATCAGTTTGATATGTAGGATAAATTTATTTATCGTGGATTATCATTTTCTTTCTTTGATGAGATTTAGTTAGATTTATTGGATAGATATCGTTGAGGATTATCACTGCCGCCTTTATTAGCGAGATTTAGTCGATTGCGGGATAATGAGTGCTCAGGTGTCATGTGGCCGTGTGGCGAGTGGACCCGAGCCTTAGTTTTGGGTTGGGTTGAGCCCCGGGTGTTTACTGGCGCATGTGCTTTGGGCTTGGTGAGGTGAAGCAGAGCGTTTGCACGATCACGTGTCAGGATTGAGTCCTAATTACATTTTCTTAAATTTGCACAAAAAGAAAATAAGTTTTAAACCAAGCATAAACCAAATAATAACAAAAAAATGGATGGAAGAAGTCTAATAATTCAACACTCACATTTTTAATTTAATCTAATAGGAAAACTAATTTGAAAAAAAAAGGAAGGATTTTCTTGGCAACCAAATGTACCCATAATTAATATTATGGATAAAAAAAAGAGAGCTTAAGGGAAGTGAGTGTACCGTCTACTAGTGTTTCTGTAGCCCTATAACCAAAAATACTAGATTAAAATAGGAAAGAGAATCCTTGATTCAATGGCCAAAAAAAATGATATAGTGATGATATATGGATCGATCTTACATAAATTCATATCAATTTTGAAATGGGGCACAAAAATACTTGACTCAAAAAGTGATAACCTATTTCCGAGCTGCTCATTTAATGGATTTTTATTGATTCGAAAAACTAAATTGGTTTGATTCCATTTATCTACTACATCAACTATATACTTCAGAATCTAATCACTTTCACAGGCTTAAAATCCTTTATTAGGCAAGTAGTCTAATAAGGGATTTGGAAGAATTAAGTTGGGAGAACACCATGGGAGTTTTTGACTTAGAATTGCTAATTACCAAACTTTAGCAATTCTGTTTAAAACCTTGTATTACATGAATGAGTACAATCATGCCCTACCCACCCTCAAACACACTCACTCACTCAATCTCATAATCTAAGTAATATGAATCCAATAAATTGAACAAAAAAATAAATAGCACACTTGCATATATAGAAATACTAAAATCAAATATGCAATGTTCTTAGAATTAGGTTGGTCGATAAAAAAAATAATAAAACAAAAAACTTAATAAGAAATTTATAAATATGAACATTTGTATGGTCCCTATGCGTCGCACTTTAAAAGGAATATACTAAAATAGGAAGAGGAGGTTCAAAAAATATAAAATCCTATAACACCAAGTAGGGGAAAGAGAAAAAAAAAAAATCAAGAATGTCTAAAACCCGGGAAAAATTTATTTTTTTTTAAAAAGGGTAAAACGGTAATTTCGGTTGAAAACCAGAAATTTTCTAGATCTTGGACGAATGAACAGCGCAGTTGAATTTATGCGGAAATCACAGTTATTTTGTCGTTTAAGTCGGATTAAATAGTCGAAATTCGACACTATTCGAGATATGCTCAGTGTGGGTGGCAGTATTGACATATGATCTGTGAATCTGCACATGGCGCATGGGGAGGGGCCGCGTGGTATGGCGTGTGGTGCTAATAGCTAGATTAAGTTATGTGTGAGTGGAGATAAAGAAAATAAGAAAATAAGGAAAGAAAAAAGGAATAGAAATTAAAGCCAAAGGAAAAGGGCCATTTTGGCAAAGGGGCAGTGAGTGAGCTTGAGGGAGGAAAAGAGAGAGAGAGAGAGAAAGGGGAAAATGGTTTTTCGCTTATCTTTAAGATTTATGGAAATTGAGCCGTCGATTTTCGTCGAAGCGAAAAAAAAAGTTGATACATGTATCGCAAGTTACGTGTGGGTACCAAAATCTTAAGGTTTTGTCGGCCTGCGAGTCTTTTTCATGCGCGAAATATTTTAACTTTAAAAGCCATGCAATATCGTAGATTATGCTTGGAAACATGTTGGTGTATGATTTAGTCAAGATTTTGGGATGAATGTTGGTACGAAGGGAATAGTTCGAAGCGATCCGATTTGGGTTGAGAGGTTGGTTTGATCCGTAGATGTCTTCGGGTTTTGTGGTGTGTCTTCGGGCTTGTGGTGTGTTTTGGCATCACGCACCCTATGACGAATCGTGAAAGGGACCAAGCAGGTGCCCTATTTTATATGGGTCCGAGATTGGGTCATTTTGTGTGTATTGTTGGAAAAATAACACATGTCGTTGTGTGTAAAAATCATGTTAATATGTGCTTACGTGATGTATTAACATGAAAATTGTGATGAATGGAAATTATATATAGGAAATATAATTATCTAGAATTTATAAATGTTGCATGTAGCATGACATAGCATGAAATGACATGATTGCATTTTATATGCACGGTCACATCGCGCCCGGCCGCGTCGGTGCATGTACCGTTATTCACCATTTCCAGAATGTGCGGTGAGTTTCGAAATGGGACCACGTCCAAATCGAGACTCATGGTTGCATAAAACAATAATAAATATAAATCACATGTGTTTCTGGCCAAGAATAGCATGCAGATACATCTCTATGCGAAAGACCCAAATTTATATGCGGTATACATGATCACCGGCGGTGAAAGCCTGTAAAAATGTTGGAAGGCACGCGATGATCTTGCGGTGTGACCCTGAAAAAGACGTGGCCCATGAACAGTCACACTGATTTGAAAAAAATTCAAGTAAATATCGGAGGTTGTCAAATAGTTGTCATCGGGTGAAACACCAACATCATTTTCACACTTTGCCAGGAGGTGTGGGAGGGAGTCATCGGACTGGGTTATGGGCAGCATGAGGAGTCTCATCTTATGCATGACACAGAACATTCCACATAAGCAGAGGGATCAATATTTATATGGAATGTGATCGGGATCGCTTCATGGTTGAAGCATCATGCATTTTAGGCGAGTACTCAGAGAGAATTTTCTAATTCGCATTGCTCACTGCTATGGATCCTCGTGCAATGTGGTTGTATAGGGAGATGACGCTTCGATGAGGCCATGATTATGAAGAAGGCCAATGTGTGGCCTGATATTACCTTGAGTAAACATTTTTTGTAAAATATTTTGTGCTAAAAGAATTATAATCAGCCTTTGGGACTATTGTCTAAAATAGTCAGCATGTAATTATGTGCAGGGTCAGGGATTCGACCCACGGACTGTACTGTCGCTTTTATTTTCATATTTGATTTAAATGTGAATGAATGGATCCCTTATTATGGATGTATATTAGGATATGGATGATGGACCTGTAAATACGTACTATGACCTCGATGAGTTATGATTATATCAAGTATATTGTTGTATAAGTTGGCAGAGCTCCCCAACAAAAGCAGACTCTCGGGCCTACGGTTGTGAAAATATGGATCCTGATACAAATGTGGTCACAATAGTGTGATATCATGTCACCGAAATCCATAGACTCTCAGGTCGACGGGTTGTCAACCCGACCCTGGTTTTAGGTGTCACACTCTTGGCATCGTAGCTAGGTAAATCCGCCACCAGGAGCCTCGGTGTGGGTATCCACAAGTATAGTTCTTATATTATCTCGTCTCAACTAGGTATCAAGAGTTCAGCACACAGTACCACGCCACGGGCATGGGCCCAGGATCATGCATTGTCAGAGCCATGAGCCAGGCTTTAACATATTGCGTGATATGTGTAGGATCTGTAAGGTGAATAACATACATGGTAGATTTTATATGGAAGACTGTGGTTAGAAACACAGCCCCAGGGGTTCGGAAAAAAAAAGAACATGATAGTTCGAACCGGGATTAGATAGTGTTCGTGACATGCACCACTAAGGCAAGGGATGAACTGCAGAAGTTCATGATGTTAAAGCCCTATTAGTGGTCGGCATGTACCATTTTAGTTAGATTGAGATAGAAATTTGATAACTCATTAAGTTATCCGACATGTGCAGATGGCAGCGCATAAGAGGATTGATGGTGCTGACACAACTCCACAACTACCGCTTTGGACTGGCGCCGATCTCATGAGGCCGCTGTTACCGCTACATACCCTTATGCAGTGAAAGAACAGCCACCAACACGCACAAGCTAGTGCACTGGGGAACTGGGTGGGGCTCACGAAACTCCTAGAGGCTTGAGTGGCCATCATCCTCCAATTTCAAGGAGGAGGAGTCTCACGGTGGAGGGTCATTGTTTCCGACAGTCGGAAAGGATACGTGGCGCTAGTGATAAAGAGGAAGGAGAGCTAACCTTCTTTCTAGCCTGCAAAGCATAATAAGGATAGGGTCAGGCTACCAAGGCCAAGGCCAAGGTCAGGGTGGGAGCGCCGGTGCTCTGATCGATCGAGAAGCGATGAAGTGTTACTATTGTCACCAGCCTGGACATAGGAGACGGGATTGCCCTAGGAGGTAGGGATCCTAAGATTGCAGGCTACCACGGTCTCGATCGGTAGTGGGACATGCAAGGCGTGGTTTGTTCTTCCTTCCCCTAGCGGGCTAAGGAGGCAGGTATCAATCTCAGGTGTGCTTTGCCTGGCGCTACCTTCCTGGGACGAGGCTAGAGAGGCCAGAGTATGGGTAAAGGCCGGGGGACGGGGCTTGGCCAGGAGACCGAGGACTGGGGTGTGTCTGCGCCGTTACACCTGGCCAGAGCTGCGGATCAATCGGTTATACGGTATGTTTGTATCTTTGCTATGGTGGGAATCACTGTTTGATTATGGTGCATCGCATTCATTCATCGTTGCATCATGTGTGAGAGAATTGGGCTTAGAGGTTGAGATCTTGGAAAAGCCGTTGTATGTGAGCTCTCCCCTAGGAATTAAGGTGAGTGTCGATTGAATATGTCGAGGTTGTGAGTTAGAGATCTCTGGGATTCTACTCACTGTGGACCTAAGGGTTATAAACATGTCGGAGTTTGATGTAATCCTCAAGATGGAATTTAGGTTGTGACACACCCAGTCGTCATTATTTGTGATCGTAGGAGGATTCTTTGCCTACGGGATGGGATTTGTGTTATGTTTAAGGGAGCATGACTGTATACGACTCCAAGTGGCATGGATAGTTGATGGGTTGGTTAGCAAGCCTTACCCTAGAGGACGAGGTGAGACAAGAGATGAGTCTACCTCGGGTAGTTTACGAATATGAGGATGTTTTTCCGGATGAGCTATCGGGATTACCTCCATAGAGGGATGTGGACTTCTACATTGAGTTACACCCACGACGTGGCCGGTTATGACTGCTGCGCCAAAATGGCGCCGATTGAGGATACGAAAATCAAGGTCAGATCTACAGAGTTGTTGGGGCGGTTTCATTAGGCCAAGGCGCATGGCCAAAGGTGCTGCAGTTACGTTTTACTAAGAAAGAGGTCCAGGATTCAAGTGGAATGACCCATGCGACGGGCATTCAAGAGTGAAAGGAGGCTTATTTATTTATTACGATAGTCGAAAGGACGAAGGTACCGATGGATTGTGATGCCTCGAAGGACGGACTGGGATGTGTTTTGATATAGTTTGGGAGGGTTGTAGCTTATGGTTTTGGCAGTTAAAGGACCACGAGTGGAATTACCCTACACACGACATGGAGTTGGCGGCCATAGTCTTTGCCTTGAAGATTTGGCGCCACTACCTATATGGTGAGCAATTCGAGGTGTTTTGAATACAAAGTCGAGTATATCATACACAGCTTGACCTCAACATGAGGCAACGCAGATGGATGGAGTATCCGGAGGATTATGACTTCACTTTGCATTACCATCTTGGTAAGGCAAATGTGGTGGCTGACGCGCTTAGTTGGAAGTCACGGGGAGTATTGGCTAGTGTAGCTTCCCGGAAGTGGTAGATGCTCGAGGTTGTAAGATAGTTTGGGCTACAGTACATAGATCAAGCTCAGGGTGTCTTAGGGAGTTTAGTGGCCATGCCTTCATGCGAGCAAAGTGGTGAGTCCCGAGGCGGGAGGCGAGATGATGTCATGGGGACCCCAGATGCGGTCAGTGCGGGTGATGAAGGTTGGACCATGCATTCAGATGGTAGTCTCTGGTATAGGGGACGGGTTGTGGTTTCCTAATTGACAGATCTGAGAGAGGAGATCCTTAGGGAGTTCCATTACTCTCGATTTGCGGTGCATCCAGGTGGCATGAAGATGTATTATGATCTTCGTCCCTAATATTTTTGAAGCAGGATGAAGAGACATGTTGGAGACTTTGTTTGACGATGTCTCACGTGTCAACAGGTAAAGGTTGAGCACCAGAGGCCAGGACGGCTACTCCAGCCATTGGGGGTAGCAGAGTGGAAGTGGGAATATATCATGATGGATTTTGTGACTCACTTGCCAAGGACATTGCGGAAGCATGATGCGGTGTGGGTGATAGTGGACCTGCTCACTAAGTCGGCGCATTTTCTGGTCGTGCGGATAACCTTCACACTAGAGGAATTCTGTAGGACATACAATCGAGAGATTGTTCGGTTACATGGAGTGCCAGTCTCTATTGTATTGGACCGGGATCCTAGGTCTACGACTCGCTTTTGGAAGAATTTCCAGAGAGCCATGGGATCACAGTTGATGATGAGCATTGCTTTTCATCCATAGACAGACGGCTAGTCGAAGAGGACTATACAGGTTTTAGAGGATATGCTACGAGCATGTGTCCTAGATCTCAAGGGTAGCTGGAAGAAACATTTGCCCTTAGTGGAATTCGCTTACAACAACATTTATCAGGCGAGTATACAGATGGCACCCTATGAGGCTTTGTATGGGAGGCCATGTCGATCTCCGATTTGTGGGACGGAGGTAGGAGAGGGATCTATTGTAACACCTCGAAATATACCTTAGTCGTTTTCAGCATGTTTATGGTAATTTGTAGGTATAATTTAAATTTTTCGTAATTGTTAATTTGCTAAGTGAGAAAATTTCGAAACCCGGAAAATTGTACAAGACACAAGGACAAATTTGTAATTTGTCAAAAATGGGACATAGAAGTCATAAGATAAGAAGACTATGGGTTAAAATGGAAATAACATAACTTGATTTGTAAATAATAAAGAGTGGGAGGATTAAAAGGCAAATAAAAGGAAAATTTACTATAAAAAGGGAATGAGACCAAAAATATTTCATTTTTGGTCTCCAAAAGAGAGCTCATACGGGTTGGGAGAGAAAGGAAGAAGAGAAAAGAAAAGAAGAAGAAGAGAAAAGAAGAAGAAGAAGAAGAGGTCAAGAAAGGAATGGATTCTAGTATTGGATGCTATGATGATTTTGTATGGAATACTATGAGATTTGTATGGATAATTTCTAGGGTTTAGTTAGGAATTCATCCTAACCCTAGATTTGTTGAGAGTTGGGTTGGTAAAACCCTAATTTGTATAAGACGAGTAGGAATCCTCCATTTGAGTAGAGATTCTTGGTTTATGATGTATGGATACATGTTTGGGTGTTAGGAAGTTGACCTAACATACAAGTATTTGAGTTAGGGTTTGGAAAAACCCTAATTGATCTCTATGATTGGTATTGGTTGAGTTAGAACATACTTGGAAGATGTTTTTCTGGATAGCATATGAGCTTTATTTTGTTTTTGGTTAATTTTTTGGAAAAAGGCACGAAAACAGCAAAACTTGGGATTTTCGGGGGTCTACCGCAATGACGTGGCGACCACAGCGCGCGGCGAAGGTTCCCACGCCGCAGTGGCTAAGAAGGAAGAATGTAACCGACTTAGGTTCGGCGAGTGGGTGTTGTTCCTGACATGATGGGGTCTTTGTGTTTTGGTTTTGTTTTGTTATTCCGTTGCTCCGAGGACTTGTCTATTGGACCCTATAAGTGTATGAAAGGGTCTATACATGTTTGTAAGGTAAAGTAAATGAAAAATTCAGGCAAACTTAATGGACCTATGATAAGATAGTAAGTTCTTGAACACATTTAACTGTAGGACTGCCTTAGACTAGATATGGAATGACGGAACATACGTCTTCTGACATTTACATTATGTGAAGCGAACCGCGTTACGTCGGTGCCGACACTCCACATTGGTGCTCGACACTTCTATTACGTGGGCAAGCACGTTCTGATCAGTGCTTTGGCACTCCCGCTAGTGCTATGACGCCTTACGTGCATTGAAGCGAGACCGCGTTACGTCGGTGCCCGGCACTCACGCTGGTGCTCACGACAACACGGTAAGTGGGCGAACCGCGTTCGTCGGTGCTTTGGCACTCTGGCCCAGTGCTCACGACACTTATTCACGTGGGGTAGGCATGTTACGTCGATTAGCCCGGCACTCACAGCGCTGGTGCTCACGACGCCCATTGCGTGGGTAGGCGCGTTACGATCGGTCTTATGCACTCTGCTTTGTTCTCTGACACCTCGGTCTTGTGCCATACCTTCGGTGCCCATTATCTTGTGTCCTACTCATTTCTTATTCTTGGTCCTGGTAATCCAACAGGTTATATGATAAGAGTGAATAGCGAATAAGGTAAAGCATAAACTCTGCATGGTACCTCACAGTACTTATGTACAAGCGTAGGATTACGTAGTACCTATAGATACTATCGGTATAAGTATAAGTTTTTGTAACTCCTCTGGGAGATTTGAATAAGTATAAATGCATTAAATTACAAGTATAATAATATCACGTTTGTTACATGAATTCATGATAAATCTTGATGTATTTATTCTTTGTTATATGATTACGTAAGTAGTATCAATGCATGTGTATACGTATAAGTTATATGTTTCCCCCTTGGGGTGTAAGCTTAGCACGGGTTTTCAATGGTGTAGGTATAGAAGAGGGATGTCAGAGATCGTCATCTTGTTAGAGCGACACACTGGTAAGGGGTTCATCACTTTGTGGGTTCCATGCTTTCGGTTGTCAAATCTGTCATCTGGTTTGTATATGTAGTAGGACTTCGAAGACTATATGTATATGACACTGTAAACACCACTACGATGGTAGTTTTATTTTGTATTTTTTTTGTATACGATATTTTGATATAGTTATAAGACTTAAGCCCTGATATGCGTAAAAAAGAAGGTAAAGAATCTGATCTGATGCTTTGGCCACCTCCCCCTCGCTACGTAGTAGGGCGGGGGTAGAGGCATGACATCTATCACGGGTCCAGATCTAATTAGAGACACCTCTAAGAGGTGGATTCGATATGGAAGCGTCTTCTCACGGCTCAGAGCTAGCAGAAGAGCTACGCCGCCAGATGCCGTCGACATCTAGAATTTGAGGTGAGTGGTCACGTCTTCTTGAAGGTGATCCCTAAGAGAGGAGTGGTTAGGTTCAGTTAGCGGGGGAAAGCTATCGTCGAGATATATCGGGCCTTTCGAAATACTCGAGAGGGTGGGCACAGTTGCTTATCGATTGGCATTGTTCTGGGAAAGCATCGGTGTCCATGAGGTATTCCATATCTCATCTTTCGAAGAAATACACTCGAATCTGACTCATGTAATTAAGTTAGGGCCAAGCTTATTGTTGATACAGATGGAACCTTTGAAGAGGGATCGGTGCGTATCATGGATAGCCGGGATCAGGTTTTGCGACGCAAGATCGTGAGGCTAGTAAATGTGTTGTGGAAACACCGAGGATTGGAGGAGACAACATAGGAACGCGAGGCCACGATGAGAGCCACCTATCATTTCTTGTTTAAGGATGAAGGTATGTGGTTTAGTCGTTTGGTGATTAAATGACTAGTTCATATGCATGTGATTGTGTGTGGTTGTATATGCATGTGATGTGTGTGCTAGTATGTGAATTCGGGAATGAAGTGCATTGAGGAAGAATGTAAACACAGGAAAAATTCATTTTTTGAAAAAGGAGTAAGCAGTGAATTTCGATTGAAAACCAGAAATTTTCTAGATCTTGGATGATGAAGCAGACTTTACCTTTGAATTTTTCTCGCGAAATCTAGTTACCCCATCGAATTTCGTCGGATTCCAAGATAGTCGGAATTTCATGTTTTTTGAGGCATCGGGTGTTGGGTGACACATGGCATGATCCTGTGGATGCCATATGGCACCTTAGCGGAGGGACACATGGCATGACATGTGGTGCACTTGTGTGAATGGCTCACATTGAGCCAAGTGTCAAGTGGAGGAATAAAACAAGAAAATAAGGAAAAGAAAAAAATTAAGAAAAATTGAAGGGAAAAGAGGCCATTTTTGGAACAAAAGCGAGCTGATAGTGGTGTGTGAGGAGGAGGAGGAGAGAGAGAGAGAGAGAAAGGGGAAAATGGGTTTTTCACCTCTCTCTAAGATCTACGAAAATCGAGTCGTCGATTTTCGTCGGAGCGAGAAAAAAAGTTGATCCACACATCGCAAGCTACGCGTGGGTACCAAAATCTTGGAGTTTCGTCAAACTCTACGAGGTAGGGGATTTTCCTACTTGGAATATTTTTGGCCTAAAAGCCATGTAATGACATAGGTTGCCTTCGGAGCCGTGATAGGCCGTGTGATTTAGTCCCAAGATTTTGGGATTGGTTTGTTGAGGTTTGGTTTTGATAGCGAGATTGATGTCTTCGGGTTTTGTGGTGTGTTTTGTTATTACAGTAATTCGGTGACGAACCGTGAAGGGACCAAGAGGTGCCTTGTTTTATTTGGGTCCAAGATTCGGGCCATTTTGTGTATATTGTTGGAAAAATAAATAATATGCTGTTGTGTATAAAAATCATGTTAATATGTGCTTGTGTGATGTATTAACATGGAAATTGTGATGAATGAAAATTATATATAGAAAATATAATTATCCAAAATTTATAAATGTTGCATGTAGCATGACATAGCATGAAATGACATGATTGCATTTCATATGCATGGTCACATCGCGTCGAGTGGGGTGTAGGTGCATGTACTGTTATTCACCGTTTTTAGTGAATGTGTGGTGAGCTCGGAAATAGGACCACGTCCAAAATCGAGACTCACGGTTGTATAAAACAATAATAAATATAAATTACGTGTGTTTGGGCGTAGCAGATGAGATAGATCCCCCTAGGGTGAAAGACCCAAATTTATATGCGGTTAGACATGATCACCGGTGGTGAAAGCTCGTAAAAATGTCGGAAGGCACGCGACGATCCTGCGGTGTGACCTCGAAAAAAGATGTGGCCCATGAATAACACATGGGATTTGAAAAAAAAATAAATTCAAGTGAATATTGGAGGGTTGTCAAATAGTTTAAGTCATTGGGTGAAACACCAATAACTGGTTTTCACACTTGGCATTGCAGGTGTGAGGGAGTCAATCGGGACTTGGGTTGTGGGCATGAGGAGTCTCATCTTATGCATGACATGTAATATTCCATATAGGATTGCATTATTTATATGGAATGTGATTGGACGTTTTTGTGGTTGCCATTTCATGCACATTTTAGGTGGGGAGTAGCCCTTGTAGGAGAAATTTTCTATTGAGCATTGCTCACCCCCTTATGGGACCCCCTTTCAGGTACAGGGGTTGTACAAGGAGATGGTGCTCCGACGAGGCCGTGATTATGAAGTAGATGTGTGTATGATATTACACTTTGAGTAACATTTTTTGTAAAAGTATTTTTGTATAAAAAAGAATTAACTAATTCTTTTGGGATTATTGTCTAAATAGTCGGGTATGTAATTATGAGTAAAGGGTAGTGATCGGACTCTTACGTTTGTAATTAAAGCGTTTATTTTCATATTTTAGATTTAAATGTGAATGAATGGGTCACGGTAAAGGGATGTATATTGGGGATATGGATAGATGGACCCTGTGGGGTTAATACTACTTATGTTGAGACCCTGGATGGGTTATGATTATACTGTTATACAAGTTATATGTTGGGTAGAGCTCCCCGAACAAAAGGAGACTTTGCCCGATTATTGTGAAAATATGGATCCCGATAAATGGGACACAACAGTTTGGTATCGGGTCACCCAAAATTCATAGGAATTCTGCGGGTTGACGGGTTGTCAACGGGACCCTCGGGTTTTGGGGTATCACAGAATGAGTAAAGAACTACTCAAAAAACTCAACCTTCCATTAGTATGTATTAGTAGCTGAGAGAAGTTGTTTGTCAACTACATATGGTTGCTCAAAGATTCTCTTACAATTCATGTATTCCTATTAATGCTTTGAATTCTTTATACTTCAAACCAATATTAGATGTAGCTAGTTACTGTCATCAATATATCCCAGATATATATAAGGGTCTAACTTATCATTAATGAGATTAATGGGCACATGTTCAAAGAGATTAATAAAACGTTCATCACACTAATTTATAAATTTGATAATCCTAAATCAATAAATCATTTTAGACCTATTAGCCTATGTAATATTTGTTATAAAATTATAGTTAAAATTTTGGCTAATAGGATAAAACATTTCTTAAATAAAATTATCTCCCCCTTACAAGGGGCATTTGCTCCGAGTAGACTTATTAATGATAATATCATGCTAGCCCATGAAGTCATACATTCTTTTAAAAAGAAAAAAGGGAAAAATGGGTTACATGGCTGTTAAACTTGATATGGAAAAAACTAATTATGATAGATTAGAATGAGATTTTATGAGGGTAATTCTATCAAAATTAGGTTTTCATTCAAAATGGATTGGATGGGTTATGGAATGCATTCCATGATCTCGTACTCCTTATTAATAAATGACAAATCATAAGGGAAAATTTAGCCATCAAGAGGTATTAGACAAGGGGATCCCCTATCTCCTTAGATTTTCATTTTATGTGTTGAGTTTTTGGGTATAAAGTTAATAAAAGAATAGGTGAACCCTCAAAATCACATAAGAATTCAAACTCATTGGAAGGGTCCTAAAATTCATTTCCTTATGTTTGCAGATGGCTATATCATTTTTGCCAAAGCTTCACCAAAAGCTTGCTCTAATGTTAACAAAGTTTTACAAGACTTTTGTGCCATGTTTGGTTAATTAGTGGTACTATAGATCTGTAGCCCGTTTCTCGGGGGTCCGTTGACAGATCAACCGCGAATATTCGTGGATGTCGGGTAGCAGGGACACCACTCACGAAAATCGGGCGGGTTTCCTTTGTACGAGGAGCTCTGCCCAGTCTGACTGTCCCGACATTTACAAACGCGTACAGGGTCCACATACGAATAAAAATGAGTAAAA
This sequence comes from Tetrastigma voinierianum, assembly GCA_016808115.1. NCBI lineage: Eukaryota > Viridiplantae > Streptophyta > Magnoliopsida > Vitales > Vitaceae > Tetrastigma > Tetrastigma voinierianum. The sequence goes on along the minus strand of JAEQBH010001261.1, from coordinate 194,896 downwards.
ATGGTCATAGGCCGCCACATCAATACTGCATCGAAATACATCAACTATATATGATAGCTCAGAGTTATTACATTACTCTTAACCAAAACATATATCAAATTTAGAGTTTTAATACATGTTATACAAGAGAAATGAATGCAAGCCACAACCATGCTTTCTTTAAAACCGGCCTCCCAGTGAGCGTCGTCCTCCTGTATACTCACATTGCGAAATAGTGATCCTCGACGGGGGTGAGCAAAGCCCGATGGTGATAATTTCCTGTGAGTTACTCCCCGCCCTAAGTGCACATGTCTTGACAAACAATCACATCAACAATTACATGAATTACTCGAATGTCTACATGACCAATCCCACGTATTCAGGGTCTCACCAGGCTCACACATATGCCTAAGCTAGAATCTGCAGTAAAATATCCAGTTTGAAACAAAAGCTTTTTACATTATACCAGAAACTTCTTCTGCAGGGTTTCGTGGTAAAAATATTAATTTCTCTCGAGGCGAATTCTTTGGATAGCAGCTATCGAAGCTTGATCATGAGTCCTCATCAGAGTGATCGTTGGATGACTCTCAAGGCAATTCTTGAAAAATCTTAAGTCAAATTCCTTTCACAAACATTTCGTTTTTCTTTCAATTCATGTCATGCACTCCTCATAATATTCTAGGGTGCCCCGATGCATATGGAATGCATGATGCCAATCCCAGCCAAACTTCGTACTAATATATAAAACATGTATATACTAACATAATTAATCCACATAAATCATGTTATGCAAATTAGCAATCAATAACTTGCAAAATTAGCTCACATGGGCACAGTGTAATTCTGAAGCAATTCATTTTGAATAGCACAAATATCATAAAAATCACACCAAAAATGTCACTGTTACGTGAGCAGTGAAACCCTCGGTTAGCGCTGTACAGCCCGCAATAATGAGGATTTTCTCCGCTCCGGTTCAATGTTTTGAGGCCCAGAAAACCACGGCTAATCCAAGCCTCAGAACATCCCTAACCATTTACATGGTTCTTAGCCAAAGAATAACACAAGTAGGAAAAAATACCTACCTCTTAGAGTTGTCGGAACTCCTCCAAATCAGTGTCCACGCATATCCCCTTGTGCGTAGATCAGCACCAACCTTTAGCTGCGTCGAGCACGACAGTCGGCAATATAAATCTAGAGAGAAGGAGCTCCTTCTCTCTCTAAAATTCAAAAAATCCCAGCCACTGTCGATTTTCCTCTCCCGCACGTTTTGGCTTTCAAATAATGGAGAAGATGAACACTATTTGCTATTTTGTCTTATCTCATTAAACTTTCCATTAATTCCACTTATATCCCCTCCTTTCACTATTTGACACATGGCTTAATCTAAGCCACTCATTTTCATCATCTCTGTGTCATTACAGCATGTGTCACGTAGTCACGTGTAGTAGGTGTTCTTGTCGCGTCGCATGTCTCAGCGGATTTCTGACACGACACCCAATTGCCTCGAAAAATGTGAGTGACGTCTCGGGTCGTGAGTTGACATGGTAGCTAGATTTCACGAGACGATTTCAACGGTGAAGTCCATTTTGTCATCCGAGATTTAGAAAAATTTCGGATTTTGACCAAAATTACCGTTTTACCCTTTTTCCGAAAATTGGAATTTTCTCGGGTCTTACATTCTCCCCTCCTTAAAAAGAATTTGATCTGAAGTGCAGACCGATCTGAAAATCACATGCATATGCAACGTGCGCTATACCATGCATATGAAACTAGTCATTTAATTAAGCGAATAAACCATGTACCTTCATCCCACTGTAAACAAGAAGGGATAGGTGGCCGCTGTCGTGTCATCGCGCTCCCGTTGACTCCTCCACTCGCGGTCGCAGCCTAGCACCCTCACTAGCCTCATGGTCTTGCGTCGCAAGAAGCACGATCCAGGCTAGCCATAATAATGCACCTTTGGTCCCTCTCGAAGGTCCCATCGCGTGTCGGCGCTATCTCTCACGTCCATTATGTTTGGATGCGGGTGTATCTCGGGCGTGGGCGTGAAATCACGCCGTGGACCTTGAGCGTCTTTGGGCGGTAAAGCCAGCAGGTACACTCTGATACCACTCGGTATCTCGAAAGGCCCGATGAACCTCGGCGATAAGCTTCAGCGCTACTTAGAGACGACCCACTCCTCTCTTGTCACCTTCAAAGAAGAGCGTGATCTCAACCTCAAACTCTAAGGGTCGGCGTCGGTACATCGACATAGCTCTTATCATAGGCTCTGAGTCGTGAGAAGATCTTTGTCATTATCAAGCTCTGCAGCTAAAGGAGGTATCTATCGAATCAGGACCCGATGATGGAGCTCTCTCTACCTCGGTCAACATATCGATGATCTGCACTTGGGCCTCCCATACAATACCTCATATGGTTCCATACGTATACTTGCACGATACTTTGTTGTTGTGGCGAATTCCACTAAGGGTAAGTGCTCTTCCCAAATGCCCTTATGATCGAGCATTATCTTCGTGAAATGTCGCCCATATTGTATAGTCATACGTGACCATCCCGGAGTACGTGGGTGGAAAGGTGTGCTCATGGTCGGTAGTGTGCCCATAGCCTTTTGGAAACTCTTCCAAAAGTGCCCAGTAAACATGGGTCTCTGTCAGGCACTATGGATGCGGTACTCCGTAGTCGGACTATCTCAGGATATCTGGCCGAATGAATCTCTCGATGTGAAGGTCATTATACGGCTAGAAAATGTGCCGACCGTGAGCGATCCACTATCACCCATACGCATCATGTCCTTCTGCGATTGTCGTGGAAAGTGGGTCACCAAAATCCCGCATCGTGAGGTGCTCCACTTCCTCGGCCACCTCCAGGTCAGTGAAGTAGCCTGGCGCCACGGTGCTTTCGGCCTTAACTTCTTGACACGTGAGACATCGTCGAACAAGGTCCCCTATGTGTCTCTTCATTATGCTCCAGTAGTACTGACGACGAAGATCCTGGTACATCTTCGTGCCACACGGATGCCTGAAAAATGTCGAGAAGCGATGAAACTCACGAGAATCTCCTCTCTGGCTCGGTCGACTGGGAACCCTTTGCCGATCCACATCTGAAGACTACCATCTCATTAATGGTCTGACCCTCGTCACATGCGACTATATCGGGTCCACGATGGACAATATCTCGTCTGTCCACAGGACTCGAATCCTCCCACTCGATAGAGCGGTGTAGCCCTTAAGCTCCCCCAGCGTACGCCCGACACGCTCAACTACATCGGCCTTGGCGTCCCACGGTTTGAGCATCGCCGGCTCCTGCGGAAGCTATACTGCCAATGCTCCCCTTGACTTAGGCGAGTGCATCAGCCACCACATTTGCCTTACCGGGGATGGTAGTAAGCCCGAAGTCATAATCCTCTAGGAACTCCATCCATCTGGTTGCCTCATATTGAGGTCTCGGCGTGTGAATATGTGAGACTTTTGTGAAGTGCAGTACACCTCGAACTCCTCGCCATATAAGTAGTGAAGCGAATCTTCCCAAAGTAGAAATCCCCGGTTGCCAACTCCATGTCGTGTGTGGGAGTAGTCTGCTCATGATTCTTCAAATGATGAGACCATAAGCTACTACCTCGAAATCAAAGCACGTAGTCCAGGCCCTCGAGAATGTCTGATACCTTGTGTACCCACAATCACGTCAGGGACTATCAAGATAGAAGTGCAGTAAGCCTCCTATTCAACTCCTGGAACGCCTCCTCGCATCGGTCATCCCAATCAAACTTGACCTCCTTCCTTGTCAATCTTGTCGCAGATCGCGCTGTCGGGAGAAATCACCGATGAATCTCAGTAATTGCCGACCCGATCAGAAGCTACGTATCTCGGCGGCCGACCTCTCGACTCATGTGACCTCGACCTTCTGCGGGTCTGCGACGGGCACGATGCGCGACTTCCGCGTGTCCCAATCTCACCTCGATAAGCGGCTTCGCACTTGCGAACTTGGCGTACGGTGATGGTCTCGACAAGCGTAAACAATCCTCAAATGATACTCGTAACCCGACTACGGTAGGAGTAAGATAAAAATGTCATCCATAAAGGCTGACAAAGCCGATCTAAAGATAGAAAGTTTGGAATACCCTATGCATAAGTCACGTAGACTCTTTGCTCGCGTGTCAATCGAGAGCATCAACGTAAACTCGAAGTGCATGCGATCTAAATGCTGTCTTAGGGATATGTGTTCCCACCAACCCTCGGTGATGGTAACCGGTGTGAAGGTACATCTTGGAGTAGACTTGCGCTCCTCTCATTGATCAAACAAATTGTCAATCCTCGTATTAGATACAGATTCTTGATCGTAACCACAATTCATTGCACATGTCAATGCACAGTCAAAGGGTCTTGTCATGCTTCAACTGCGGAAATAGAGGCAGAGCGCCCGTGGTGAAGTGCTTTCGGTCTAATGAACCCCTTGTCGATGGCTCTGTGCGTGGACTCAGGTTTCTGACTCGGCGGGTGCCATTCTATGCGGAGTCATAGATATGGGGCGAAATGCGGTGTAACTTCGATCTGAGAGTCTACAACCTCTGCGGAGGCAATCCGTTAGCTCATCAGGAAAAACATCCTCATCTTGTCGGACTACTCGAGGTAGATCTAAGTGGAGTCTCACCTCGTCCTCGAGAATAAGGCCTGGCCCAACCCGGCCCATGATTATCCACAACACATGGACTTGCTGTCTGGGGCAAAATATCATGCTTGTCCCCACGAAGAGCACAACATAGTCTTGTCCGCAGTGTGGCGGTAACCCTCCTACGCTCCTGATAGATGTGACCATGTGGTGTTGTGATCCATCCCAGATATTGTCCGAACTCGACATGTCCGCGACCCTCGGGTCCATTGTGAGTAAGTCCGAGATCTCTAACTGACCACGACATATCATCGGGAACTCACAAACAAGGGCTCATCGAGGCCTCGACCTCTAAGCCCAACTCTATCTGGCGTGCAGCAATGAATGAATGAGGCATCGAGAATCAAATAACACTCTTGCCTATAGGCGAGATAACAAAAGCGTGCAGTATAAGCGGTGTCTGCGGCTCGGTAGGTGGTGTGATAGCGATAAACATGCTGAACCCCTGGCGTCCTACTTGGTGGGCCTCGTCCTCTGCCTTGGCCCCTGCACAGCCTCTCAGCTGCACGATGCTTGATAGGTGCCGTCACGACTCCTGAAATCGATCTTGGCTCCTCGCTGCAATGGGGCACGTGGAGGAATATAATGTATCTTCTCTTGTCCTATCGTGGGACTGTCCGAAACCTTGGGATCCTGTCTCTGGGGCGATCCTCCTCATATGTCGAGCTGTTGTGATGGTAGCACACCATCGCTGGTCGGTAAGCTTGACCACACGATCTGTCCTTGCACGGATGGCGCGGCCTTGAACCCGTGCCAGACTAGAAGCCCTCTGTAACAGAACCTAGAAAGAAGTGACTCTCCTTCCTCTTTGCTACTAACACGCATCGAGGTGCTCAGGCATCACCAGTCTCTCTCTCTAGCGGTTATTGTCCTCACCATGGAGTCCATGTCACGTGAGGCGGGTCTGCCTTGCCACAGAATGGACAACTTTGGCCCATTCATGAGATCTCCGACCTTGGCCATGTGGCCATGTAGTCATCGACAAAGCCCAGGCTAACTCAGTGAATCTAGCCACATACTCAATCACGATCCAAATCTTCCCTGCTTCAACTTTAAGGAACTCCCGAGCCTTCGCAGTGAGTAGTATCAGAGAAAATACTTACCATTAACGACTCTTGGACACTGCATTATGTCATTTGCCTCTAGGTCTCTAGGAGTCTTTGCAGGTCACCATACTTGGGCCTCACCCTGTGAACTGTGGTAGTCTAATCTTGGTCATGTCGGAGGTAATCTCCACTAGCCTCGGCACTTCTGAGCTTGCATGAACCAATGGTTTGCCACCATCAGATCTCCTCCCCCTGTGAATGTCGGAGGATGATGTGCCCTAAACCTCTAGAGGTTACTCGGACCTCCTTGGCTACCTATTGCACTAGCCTGTGCAATGGCAGCAGCCGCAATCCCTACAGCCTCAACAAAGGCCTGCTGGTCAAATACTAGTGGTGCTTGACCGGAGTACCACATTAGTGCCTCACTTCCTCGCCCTCGACTAGCCATCTACACATGTCAAATGGCAAGTTAAATTCTAATGCGGTATCTCTAAGGCTTAAACATAACCTTGAGACACTATTCACACATAGAAAACATTTCATACATAATGTCCTTGCATTCATAGGAAATGCAAGACAATTAATTCCATATATTAAATCAAAATCAACAACAAAAATTTTATTTTAGAAAATTTCATTTTAAAAGATTTTCTTTTATTTGATTTGATTTTAATTTATTTAAAAAAAAATTATTTTATTTTATTTTTTATTTTTGAAAACCTCGTTAACAGTGCCCATAGACGATTGTCCCCTGACGTTGACTCGAGCGGTGCGGTCGGGTGCACAGGTGCACACTGGTAGAGTTATCGCGTGGTGTTAACACACATGTGCTATCATGCAAACCTGGCGACGGTGTGTGAGAGCACGGCGTGCGATAAGTGGCGCCATTGCGCATCATGGCACTGTCATGTGTGTGTAGTGCCTTCTCACGGTCGGTCATCGCGTATATTGTGAAGCTGTCCGTATTAGAAAACACCATAACGTATATATTCATATCATTTGCCAGTAATGAGTATGAGCACCTTGACAAGTGAAACCTTTATCATCTTACAATGTTTGCATAACATATATCACTGTTTTTACCTTTGTCGATCTAGATATATGTTGACCACAAATACAACATTGATCCTCATCTATCCGCAGAATCTGTTTTTATGTTGACACATCATAACCAAACCACTTGACACTCATTCTGTAGTAAGTCATTATTGGCCTCTTTAAATCATGTGAGTATGTCAGTAGCCCAGATGATTGTGTGTGTGATATCATTCCTATTGTATGAATAGGCCTCTCAAAATATATATCATATCATGATTATTTTCATGTCGTGATCAGTCAGTGAAAATGATGATAGCCAAATTTATACATGGCCTTTTTTTTTCTGTCTTAAATTTTTCTCATTCATGTGTTGATACCTGATATCTCTATATATTATCATATCATATTTTTCATTTTAAATGTGGATTCATTCTTTGAATTCTCAAATAAACAATTCTTTATATTACTAAATTAGTTCTGTTTTTCTGTGTTTATTCTATAAACTTTGTTCTGTTTTGTGTCTTGCAATCACATGAGACCCTGCGGTGCATGTAGTGTTCTAAATCTGTCGTGATTACCTAGGTAATCACATGCCTAACTTTTTGCACCCGCAGGAGCTCCACAGGTGTCGTTTACCTTGGCTCACGATGCCAGGATTGTGTCCATTTCGAAGTCCGTTGACAACTCGTCAACGCGTAATATTGGATGTCGAATGGCAGGCACCACTCACGAAAATTAGGCGAGTCTAATTTGTCTGAGGAGGCTACGCAGTCTGACCTGTCCCTGACATTTTACAAGCTGTGACCACCGGATCCACATGCGAATAAAAATGAGTAAAGTAATGCTGGAGGCCCCATACATCAATACTCATCCCAAACATCAACTATATAACAATAACCGAGTTATTACATTACTTTAACAAAACATATATCAAAATTTAGAGTTTAATACCTGTGCCACAAAATGAATACAGCCACAACTTGGCTTTCTTAAAAGCAACGGCCTCACAGTAGATGCTGGATTTCTCACCTTCTCTCCTTGTACTTGAAATAGTGATCTCACTTTCGGCGGGTGGCAAAGCCGATAGTGATAATTTCCTCGTGGGTTGCTCCCCACCTAAGTGCACATGTCATAATGAACAATCGCATCAAGCATCCGATGTCCCGAACCGCCACCGACTTCAACATACGCCCGGTCGAATTTTAGGAATATCCGCAAACAAAAGTTTTGTTTTGAAAACTCACAACAGGTTTCAGAAAATATCGACTCACCCTTCCGAGGCGACCGTCGGATAATCATCCGAATAGTCATGATCCTCGATCCGGCGGATCCATCGACGACTTCATATACTTGAACTTCCATCAATCTCTTCACAAACATTATTTCCGACTTACGTCGGCGACCACCGATTATTAGGCGTCGAACGCGATACGGACACGACGCTTAATCCCACAAACCTACGCGCTACATATGTCATGCATATATCAACATAATTAATCCACATAAATCATGTTATGCAATCGACCGACGACCAATCAGCTCAAGATGAGCCAATTAACAAACACGCACCATTTGAATCACCTAACATCATAAATTATATCACTATTCATGAATAAGAAACCTCGCTGGTATTGTTCACTACCACAACAATGAAGATTTTTTCCACCTTATTCAATGTTTTGAGATCAACACTACGATCTATTCTCGTAACATCTCCAACTACTTACATGGCAGATCTCAAACAAAGAATTACCACACAAGTAGGAAAAATCCCTACTTCGGTTTGAATGAACCCTCCAACCTATCCACGCCGCAGCTCTCACACAGAATCGACTTATCTGTCTGCTGAGAACCGATCAACCGACCCACCGCAAACATAAAGATATGATCATTCTAATCAATCCAAACACCGTCACCTTCCCTGCATCGCCTTGGCTTCAACACGGAGAAGATGATGAACACCATTTGGCATTTTGTCTTATCTCAATAAACTCTTCCACACTCCACTCTATGTCCCTCCTTCACTCATTCGACACTACGGCCAATCTGCCACCACTCATCATCTCAATCATCGCAACACGTGTCACAGAAGACAGAAGAGCCACCACACAAGAGACGTCTTCGTGGTTATTTGACGATCGATGACCACATTAACATTACGTAATTAGATCACGGACCGGATCAATCGACGCAGAATGATATTTACGATCGATCTTTAACGGCGAAGTCCGTTTCATTATCCAAGATTCAGAAAAATTCGATCGGACCGAATTGATCGCGATCTTTTCCAAAATCGAATTTCGAGTCACACAAGTCCACGCCCAAACATTCAATAAATATTCGCGACCATGGAATATAACTGTGATAAGACAAATATCTGCTACTTTACCATTAGCAAGCATCCACACCAATTTATCTCAAAGCAGAATTGAAGAGCATCTTGATACAGACTAAGTCCTAAAAAGTTATTTCATGGAGTTCATTTTCAAGAGCTGAAGGCAAAATAATCAGATTAATATAATTATGTCTCTCTATGATGACCATTTCTGAACTTTTACAAAAGAAATAATGAAGACTTAGATAGAATTAATAGAAATTTTTATATTACCAACATGAATAATGGAACTAAAGGTTTCCTTATTACCTTGGGATGATGTTTGTAGACCTAAGTTTGAAGGAGGCAAGGGAATTAGGAAGAATGATGATGTTAATAGAGCTTCAATAACTAAAATAGGTTGGAGAATTCTCACAAATAATGACAACATTTGGGTGATGATCATACGAGATAAAAATGTTAAAGAATAGTAGCTTTTTCAATATTCCAAAGGCTGGAGACTTCCATGTGTGGAAAGAAATCATTAAGCATAAAGGTATGTTGAGGTTGGCCTCAATTGATGCATAGGAGATGGTTGAAAAGTTTGTTTTTGGACAGATAATTGAGTTTATATGGTGCCTTTGGTTTCTTTTGTGAATGATAATAATTTACAATACATTAATTTGAAAGGTAAGGACATGATTTTATAAATCATGAATTTCGAGAGTGGAATATTCATCCAGTTTCAACTATCCTCCTTCTTAATGTGCTGATAGATATTAAAGTAATTTATATTCCTTGTACTTCTATGGAGGATAAAATCTTATGGAGTTTCTATCAAGATGGAAAGTTTGCTATTAAGTTGGCAACTTGGGCAATGAGAAAGCTTATCGTGGATCCCAGACATAAAATTTTAAATTGGATATGAAAATTAAATTTGCTACAAAAAATAAAGGTTTTCCTTTCATTGACTATTTGAGAAGCTCTTCCCACTTGTAAATTTCTAATTGCTAGAATGTTAGAAATTACAAACACGTGCTATCTTTGTAATCAAAGTAAATGAGTATGATCAAATATCACAAATATGGGATATATCGGGCATCTGATTTTACAGATATATCGTGTATATTTTTACATAAAATATCAATAAAATATAAATTATCAAAATCACAAAATGATTTAAAAAGTTTAAAATTTGATAAAATAAGTAAGAAGGCATACGTTAACATTATTTTATAGATATATATATATATATATATATATATATATAACCAGAAAGATAAATATAAATATGCAAAATTTACTTAAGTAATTAAATTATTAAAAAGTATATTGATAATTTATTTTATTAAATTAATTTTAACGTATGAAATAGCATAATCTTATTATTGTTATTATTATTATTATTATTATTATTATTATTTTTATATCTTTAAGCAAGTTTGAAAAAAAAATCATATTTTTTATATTTCAATAATATACAAAAATTAAACAAAGGTAAATGGATAAACATAAAAAAATTAACAGAAATTATAATATTTAAGATAGGATAAATGAGATATATTTAATACCAAATCACAATTTAGTCAATTAAATGCATTCAATAATATAAAAATAATTTGTGACACGCACATTAAAATATATATTTAGATATAATTAAAGTTTTATTTAATATTCATATCTTATAGATAATTCCTGATAATATAAAAATAATAAAAAAATAGAAGAAAATATAATGATAATCCATATATTAAAATATATTTTTAAGATATTATTAAAGTTTAGGATAAAAATATAAATGAGGATTGTTAGTTCGAGAAAAATTTAAAATGCAAAATTTACGGCAATATATGAGGATTGTTAATTCGAGCAAAATTTAATGCAATATTTAAGGCAATATTTAAGACAAAATTTAAAGCAAAATTTAAGGGCATTGATCTGGCTATTTAAAAAAAAAAAGAGGCAAAAAATCGTAATAAATAGGCAAAAAAATCATCGATAAATCGGTGATAAATCGACGATATTTTGCCGGTTTTTTTGTTGCCTTTCTCTTTTACGCACGCGTGTTGAACACGCATGATATTTCGTTGATATATAGATTTTTTTTCCCGATATATAGGCGAAATATTAGTGATTTTTCCAAAATTTGACGATTTTTTCTCCAACTGACTTTCGATTGCCAATATCGTGTTGATTACCTCTGATATTCGATATATCGCCAATATATCGGCTGACATATTGGGTATTTTTGTCCATGGTAGTGAGAATATTGATCATATTTTTAAATTTTGTCATTTTGTCCAAGGAATTTGGGATCGTATATTTGTATTAAGTATAGTTGGCTTACTCCTCTATTTTATGAAGGTAATTTCCTATCTTGGCTTGAATCGATTGAAATAAAAATTATAAAACCCATTGTAAAATTTTCAAACAACCAATGGAAAAAATTGTCATTATCCTTTAGAGTATTTGGACCCATTGGAATAAGATGGTGTTTTGGAAAATCAAACTCAACTCCTTTCTCATTATTGAGAAAGCCACTTCAACATTTCAAAATCTTCATGAATTTATAAGTGATTCTTATCTTAATAACGAAGGATGCAATGTCCCTCGTAAAGTTGAAAAATGGATTCGATGGATTCTTCCTATTAATAGAAGGTATAAGTTAAATTTAGATGGTTCAAGGATAAAAAATATAAGTGTATGAGGAAGAGACTTCAATCGAATTATTAAGATTAGAGACTTCAATCGAATTATTAGGGTGACAGGGAGTACACACTTATGCAATGCTTCGATAATTACTGTGGAATGTGTAACTTTGAAAGATGGTGTTCTAACTGCAACATATTATGGTTTTTCAAACCTAGAGATTGAAGGGGATTCCAAAGTAATTATATATTGTTATGATAAAAAACGTAGTTCACCTAGTTCAATTATTCAATTAATGGAGGAAATTTGGAAACTTTCTTAAAATTTAAATATTTATAACTATCGTCATATTTATAGAGAAGTAAATAGTATAGTGGATTGTTTAGCTAAGAAAGGTATTTATTTTTAATACTGATTCAAATATTTGGTGGATAGATTTTCCTAGGATGTTAGAAAATTTGCTTTTAAAGATTATTGTAATTTATCTTTTAATTGGATTTGTGTTTCTTATTTGTAATTTTCACTAAAACTTATAATTACGATGGCGATAGGTTTGAAAAATAAGGTTCAAGCCCACACACCAAGCCCAAGAAAGAAAGCAACAAGCCAACGACGCAAGGCCCATCATCGACCTGAAGGAGAGGTTATTCAACGAGGCGACCAAGCCTTTATCACAAGATTTTAAACATCAAACAGAAAGATATTCATCCATTATTCGGTTAACACGATGAGACCTGACAGTACGTAATAGAATAGTCCCAACATCCAACCAACAATTCATCATCAATACGAAGATTATCCCAATAAACTACTTTCATATCCTATACCAACCGATACGGACCGTAATAAGAAATATCCCATCCAATGGGAATGAATCCTAATCAACCAAATCGAGAATATCTACTATATACCGCCGCGTCACCTCATCTATGAAACGAAAAACACACGCCTATACTACCTATTACTTATTTTCAGAAGAACTGACAGGGCAGATCGAGTCATGACATGGTCTCACGATCTTATCTTTGAGTTCTGGCAAGAGATGTCATATCCAGAGTTCATGACCAATAGTTATATAACGATCATATCTCACTCAGATAGATTGTCAAAGTCTCACAGATCCGGAATTTCATTACTGATCCGTCCGCCAACGACTCTTACGCCATCCTCCCACCAAGAAAGGCATCATCAACAAGCCACCAGGAACGATAGCTTTACAAATATAATCGACACATCACATGGTATCGACTTAATACAAGGCAGAGCACCACGATCCATGATGCAGTGGATCAACACGAACACTCGAACGGAGAAGTAATGAATAACACGATGAGGTGGAAGCGATCATCACCAATCAACGCCCGATTATAAAAGCCGGTAACAACCCACCGCATGTGGATCCGCGCCGACCGAGCCGACAAACTCGTGAAGGTCAAGACACCGCATTCCCATGAAGGACAACACATCGTTCAGATTCCCAAGGGTCAAAACCGAGGCAGATCCAACAGAACTGGCACGACCACATCTATTCGGAATAAGAAGGAACTAAGGCTGAGAGCAATGAACGGAGAATTACGTCATCCCCGCATGAACACCGCGGAACAGAGGTTTAAGAACCGCAAAAGCCCGGCCGCAAGAAGGAGGTGGTAAAAGGACGAGCTCCCTGACACTGGGCGGACACCTTGGTACAACAAACCTGAGTCACCTGATACACCAGGTACCCACTTTCCACCGTTCAGACGTTATTGTGGAAGTTGGTCGATGGCATCAGAGATCCCGCCGATCATCCAACACCCACAACCGGTCGATTTACGACAGGTATCAAGATCCGCTACGACGCGCAGGCTCACGATCATCTTGGTAAATCACTTGAGACACGAACCATCAGATCTAACGACGACTGACCTCCCCGCTTTAGTGATCGTCCATCATGTCATTCTCACTCCACTGGCTCGGACGCACAGCCGCTACCATATGCCAACTATCAAACAAAGTAACGCAAGAAAGCCCTAGAGGTCCATGTCCAACGATTCATCGTCAATTTCAAAGACAGATATACCGACGAAGTTCACGATCACCGTCACGGTCGGTTTAGGATTCACTAAGATTTATTAACATTCAATCCCCAAACGCGATGGCGGTGAGTGGTGTCGTGAAATGAGTAATATATTAACGCGAAGAGTCTCACATTCAAGAAAGAGCCTTCACAAAGAAGAGCGACGGATAATCGATGATGACGGTCCCAAGATATAAGCCACTTACAACGTTTCACGCGAACGATTATTCGCGCGAACTCAGAGATCGCGTCGTTCAATCGCAACCGAAAGAGACTGACGACGCTATTCACCCCGCTACTCCACCCCCACAGTCTCAAGATCATCAGATCCACACACATCGAACTGACCATCCCGAGATTATTAACCAACAGTCACCCACAACAAGAGACAACCCGCACCGTGAGTTCCAGGACTACGACACCGCACGACCAGATACAAATTAAGAGAAATAGAGCACTTGATACACACGACACTGGACGCGATCCCAGAACTGGGATCCAGAGGTCAGCCAGAACTAACTACCAAGAACCACCACCCTAGCAGATGATGACTAAAGACCAACAACCCTGGTGAATCCAAGCAATCCCAGGAGGATTCACAGAGGAGGAGAATCTAGTTCAGCACGTATGCCAACTCAGGAGATCAGGTCAACGAGGTAGCAGAATACAAGCAATATCCACGTCCAAACTACCAGCGACTGATTGACGCCGATCACTTTCTCTGACTGGGACTTGAGGGATGCCAATCCGCCATGACGCACTCACTGGTAGTTCGTGTTATGGGCCAACAAAACAGTCCATCGGTCCTAATTGACAACGGGAGTTCAGCCGACATCATCTATACACCTTCTCGATAAAATGAGACGGCGGAGAACCGAACCCGCCAATGCTCACCTACGAGGGTTCTTCGAGAAAAAAGTACTCACCTCTTAGGGCTCAATACAACTAGTACTCACCTCGGGAGATCCCCATGCCAGCAACGACCGCAGCAGTTCCTCGTCAGACGCCCGGCTCGCTTACAACATGTTGTCAGCGCACCCTCTCTCAATGCAAAGCAGAAAGCCATCCTCCGCATATCACATGATGATCAAATTCCTCATCAGAACGGGTAGGAATGGTTCGAGGAGACTAGCGAGCGGCTAGGAATGCTACCAGCATCCATGAAACAAAACGCTGAAATATATACCGGGAACGCAGGCTCGACATGAGTGACGAGGTGGTCATCCGAATTCGAGCCATCAAGAACCTAACCCAGATATCGACGACGACCGAACATTTCCGCCTATATCGCATCCAAGCTGGGCGGAAGACCCCAAAACCTCCTATCCATTTTTTAAACAAAACAAAGACGCCTTCGCATGGTGCTGTAGTCACATGGGAGTGGATTGATCCTACAGTAATCACTCACAGGCTGATCGTCAGCCCATCCTTCAAGCAAATCAACAGTTATGAGGAGCTTCTGCGCCAGAAAAGACAAAAAGCCATCAACGCAGGAAGTCAACAAAACTCGCTAAAGTGGTGAGCCGTTTATATGGAAGTGCAGAATACCGAAAGCGGCTGTGGCCAACGCCAGTAATCAAAAAGGCAAACGTAAGCGGCGACTTACATCTACTTCATCGACATCAACAGCACGCCAGTGATGCCGCCGCTAATCGATCTCATCGTAGATGCCATCAAGCGGGGCCATCAACTCCTCAGCTTTATGGATGCCTTCTCCGCTACAATCAGACTGTATGGACTCAAAGTATCAAGAAAATACCTCGCTCGTCATGCCACGCGGGAACCTATTGTTATCGCGGTGATGCCGTTACTCAAAAACGCGTAGAGCCACATATCGCCAGGATCGTGAATCCGATGTTCCAAAACCGCTAGGCAATAACTATGGAAGTACACAGTATGACATGCTGTTAAAATCCACCACAGCAGAGCTCCACATAGCTCATCTATCCGTTGCCAGATCTTGAGAAAACTACAACATGAAACCAAATTCACTTCTATGAGTCATGACAGCTTCCAGAAATTCGGTTTCATAGTCAACCATCGTGAATTGAAGCAATCCAGATAAGATAAAGGTCGTGGCTCAAATGCCATCGCCATCAAGTATAAAGGAAGTTCAAATACCGACGTAGCGGTGATTGTCGCCTAAGCCTAGTCAGCATCCGTGGCGCGATAAATGCCAACCTTTCTTCCAAGTCTCCAAGCATTCCAATGGGATATGCAAGAAGCATTCTTGCTTTTAAAACATATTTGATTTCCACCCATTCCCGTAAGTCCCGTTGAAGGGAGTTTCACCCTATACCTCGGCAGCTTTAATTCTCGATCAGCAGCTTCCGTCGAGACAAGGAACGAAAAGATTCACTTACTATTGCACGCTTTAAGAGGAGCAGAGGAGAGATACCCAAGGATGGAAAAATTAATTTTGGCCTTGGTAACCATAGCCCGAAATCTCGCTTCTTACTTCCAGCTCACACCATAGAAGTCCCAACTGGTCACCCGACAGGCTAAGTGTTACATAAACCGTAAGTCTCCTGGCGTTGATGAATGGGCCATAGAGCCGAGCGAAAGTTCGACATCGATACAAGCCAAAAACCCGTAATAAAGGGCAGCCTTAGTCGACTGGCTCATGAATTCACCTCAAGAGAACCGGCCGAGAACGCTGCCAATGAATGACCCCTATCCGGAAATCCTCTCAGATGGAGCCTCAAACGCCAGTTAGGAGAGGAGCAGTATCTAATCCCGAATTCTCCGTATGAATAGATATCGAATATGCACTTCAGATTCGATCGCGCCTCCAACAACGGTGGGTTTGTGTATGAGTCAGCCATGCAGGTCTCAACCTCACTATTCATCAGATGACCAGCTAGAGGTTCCAGGTGACTCCCCACTGCAAGACATATAGAAGATACCTACGAGGCCAAAAGCGGGAGGATGATCCTATATCTCCAAAAGGTACGATTTATTGAAAAAAATTGCGTTGGTACAGTCAAACATGTTCCTGCATCGTAGAACCTGCAGCCGACGCTTTGGCAAAGTTAGCAGCGACCTTACGGGAGGACCTCGGCGGTGACACCCGCCGAGTGCACAGCGAGGCCCTCTGTCGATCTCCTGCGTGACATGGAGGTTGCCTAGGTCGAACCGAGCGGCTGGATGGACCCCATTTGAACCATATAATAGACGGTTAGCCTTACGACCGAAAGCTGACTAAAATAAGGACAAGATCGCGAATTCACACAATCATAAAGGAAATTACATATAGCGAGGTTTCTTCACACCGAAAAATCCTCAGATGCATCGCGGGAAGCATTGAATGCGTGCTAAAAGAAGTACGAGGGTATATGCGGAAATCATATTGGAGCTCGAACTTGCAGGAAAGGTCTTGAGACAAGGATACTACTAGCCTACAATACTCCAAAGAGCGTGGCTGACCTAGTCGAGAAATGCGAATCTGCCGGGAGTGCGCAGATCTCACGCCTCCCATCGAGCCTCGGCGTCGATCTGAAGCCCCTGGCTTTCGACAATGGGGTTTGGACACTAGGACCTTTGCCCCTTGAGAGACATGTAAGTTCTCCTCGTCGCCGGTGGATTACTTCACCAAATGGTACGGTAGAGCCTGCGGCCACGATCACGAGAAGAGAAAAGATCTTTAGCAGTTTTGTGGTGGGCCATGCCATGTAGGTTTGGTATCCCGAGAGCCCTGGTAACAGATAATGGGAAGCAATTTGACAGCTAAATTCGGAGACTTACGTGCCGAGCTCGGAATTAAAGTCTTGCTAGATCCCCACGGCGCATCAGCGGTGTGGACGACCAAAGTCACCGCCAGAACCACTTAAGCCTGATTAAAGACGGCGGAAGATCTGAGGAAAGTGGGTAGAATACCTCCTGAGAAGTGCTATGGGGCTATAGGGCGACCGCAGTCGACAACGAGAAACCCCTTTCGCCG
This sequence comes from Tetrastigma voinierianum, assembly GCA_016808115.1. Lineage (NCBI taxonomy): Eukaryota > Viridiplantae > Streptophyta > Magnoliopsida > Vitales > Vitaceae > Tetrastigma > Tetrastigma voinierianum. Next base: position 177,209 of record JAEQBH010001261.1, on the reverse strand, counting down.
CAACCTTCGGCAACGAGACGATAACCTGTCGAGATCGAGGCTAAAGTCCGAGGATTGAGTTAGCGGCCGGTGGAACCTGATGTGAGCTCGTGCGCAATTGGACCTCTTGAATGAAAAAGCGAGAAGCGGTTCTAAGGCGTGAAAACATCAAAGGAAGTGACAAAGGTCGCAACCAAAAGTCAAACCCCAGCTCTGAGGCCGTTGATTTGGTGTATCTTGTGTGAGGAAGAATCATACGTGGGAAATTGATTTGGCCCGGGGCCCCACATCGTATCTGGTGATGGACCGGTAGCTTCTGATCTGGCGAAGGAAAAATTTTTGACATACGGAATGCGAGAGAACATCTTAAGCGGCTTTTATCGGTAGGCCTTGGTTTTAGCAGTCTTAAATGAAGGTGTCGATTTCGGGTTAATGATTCGGCCATTTGCGATTTATGTTGTTAAGGCGTCACACACGACCAGATATATAATGTTCAAGTTATATACAATAAGGAGAAAGATGGTAGACATAAAGAAAAATCTCTCTTTACTCAATCATATTACATTTAGTTACAATCGAGTGGTGTCATCGATTACATCTTGGCCACTGTTCAAACGGAGTTCCCTCGAAAAAAAAAAAAAAAAAAACCCCTTCAGGAAGAAAAAGGAAAATGAGATGGAAATAAATGGAGGAAGGTTAGAAAGGTGGAAAGAGGAGAAGAAGAAAGGGATGGAAAGAGTTCGTGAGAAAGGGAGCGATGTGGAAGAAAAGGAAGCAAAAAAAAAAAAAAGAAAAAAAAAGAAAAAAAAAAAAGGAGATTGGGAAGGGGTTTTGGCACGGAAGAAACAAAAGGGGAGAATGAGATGTGGAAAAGGATGAAGAAAGGAGGAGAAGGAGAAGGAAGGAGAGGAAGAAGAATGGAGGCGTAGTAGAAATGCATGTACTCCCAGGGCTTGACTACAGAGCCCGAGCTAGAGAATAACACATGACTCCCGTAAAGGGGAGACTAGGGAAAAGCAAACTCGCATGTAGAAGAACAACGAGGCGACAGCCGAGAAGGATCCCATGGCGAATACTTGAGACTTAGGCCTTCATCTCACCCATGTTTCGACTACGCTGAAGCGAGAATATCTGAAAGTAAGCTCCGCCATAATAAAGCACGCGTTTATAAAGAAGGCGAAGCACTCAAAAAGTGCCAGAACGGTTCAATTCTCCATAAGTCAACGTTAAAGACTTTTGGCGCTGAAAATGGTCGAATGGCGCCGTGACGGCTCGCTGGCGGGAGTTCGTCTGCTCTGCACAGGTCCATGCGAGGGTCGGATCGGCTCGGGCTACATGCCGCCGCTAGCCGCTCGGCCACGGCGCCGAGGGACCGGCCGCTCACTTTGAAGCCCGAGTTCATCTACTTTGCATGGGTCACCTTGCACAGTCGAGATCGGCTCGGGAGTACATCGCCACTTGGCTACATCGCCATCGACTGCATCGCCACTTTCGACCCTGACGCGAACCCGTAGGCTCACTGACGAGTTCGTCTACTGCAAAGGTCCGCATTTACTGAGAAGTCGGATCATTTCGGTACATCGCCAGCTCGGTACATCGCCGCTCGACTGGCGGCCAGGGCGTGACTCACTTTGATGGAGTTCGGTGCACTGCGGTCCATGCACAGTCGAATCGGCTCAGGCTACATCGCCACTTGGGCTACATCGCCACTGGCCTGGCGCGGGCCATGGCTCACTTTGACGGTTCCATCTGCTGCATAGGTCGCCTTGCACGGTCGGATCATTTCATTTTATCGGCCGCAGGTACATCGCCGCTAATTACATGTACCAGCCCGCAGCGCGAGCCCGACGGCTCCGCACTGGCCGATCGTCTACTGCTGCCGCAGTCACGCTACGAGGAGTCGGTCGGCTCATTTACATCGCCGCTCGGCTACATCGCCCTTTCGGCGGCGCCGTGGCAGGCCGGCTCACTTTGATAGGTTCGTCTACTCACGCACCAGTCACGCTACACGGTCGGTCGGCTGGGGCTACGCGCCGCCTGCCGCCCCACGGCGAACCAATGACTCCGCTGGCCGGATTATTGCTCTTTGCACGAGATCACTTATTGCACGGTGAATCGGCTCGAGCTACATCACCACTCGGCTACATACGCCACTTTCGACACATTGCCACTTTCGGCCACGGCGAACCCGGCCGGCTCACTTTGGCGAGTTCGTCACCTGCGCATAGGTCACGCTACGAGAGTCGGTCATTTCGAGGGCTACATACGCCGCTCGGCTACGCGCTCGACCACGGCGTCAGGGCCCAGTAGCTCACTTTGGCGATTCGTCCCCTGCGCATAGGTCCGCAGCCACGAGTCGGTCATTTCAGGCCACGTGCCACTACACGCAGTCCTGCGCTACGAGGGTCGAATCGGCTGTTATCGCGCTGGTATATCGCCCTTTCATTTGCTCGCCCACTGTTTTTGCTCGCCACTGGCCGTAGCACGAGCCAGCGGCTACGCTTCAGCGGTCGTCACCTACGCACGGTCACGCTACCTGGGGCGACCGGTTGGGCAACTCAGCCAAGAGGCCTGACAACTCACTACGGCGAGCTTTGCCGCCCATTGCCTGACGACTCCTCCCAGCGGTGCATGGACGAGCTACACTTGGCTATTCACATTGAGCTCTTCCCGATTCACATAAACAACCGCCCGATGATTGCGATGACAAGTTCACATGGAGCGAAACTACTGTATTCACATACGCGAAACGCTTGCCCGGCGGTTGTTAACCAGTTCCACATGGGCGAGCTCACCTGTATTACATTCTACGAGCTACGCCCAGATTCGCGATTAGCGTGTTCACATGGGCGAAGCCTACCCGGCTATTTGCATAGGCGGGTTACGCCTTAACGATCCAGTGGCGAGCTTCAGCGATTCTACAGGCCATGCGGCACAGAATCATTGGCTATTGAAGGCAAATGTCGGCGGCCCGAACCTGGCGGCCATATTGGCGAACGCGATTACGCATAGGCCATGCGGCCCTGGGGTCATTCAACTTAGGCAACTCGGTAAGCCAGAACTAACGATCGATGGCGAGCTGACCAGTCTCACGAAGGCCATGCGGCCTAAGGGCGGTGCATTTCGAGCGACCGCGGCCCGGCGGGCTCGGTAGCGGCTGGCCGAGCTCATCCACTCGGCATAGGCCATGCGGCCTAAGGATTGAGTTCGGCTGGGCTGTTCAGCCCGTAAGGCGAAGCCGGGCCTCGGCGAACCAATTTAAGGAGAGATCGACATCACCTTCGGGTGCTTGAGATCACGCTCTGAGAAGCAAGTCAAACCAAGCGAGCGACCTGAGAGTGCAAATAAAGGCGAAAGAAGTAAGATGAATTAAGAAATATTCATTGACGAAAAGGTTACATATATCTTGGGTCCCAGGCCCAAAAAAAAAAAAAAAAAAAAGTGTAAAAGTCGACGTTGGATAGGCGAAGATGAGCACAGGAGATCAGGCATCAGAAGGAGGAGCAGACGATGAAGGGAGTGTGGACCTCAGCGAGGTGCGGGCTCTCGGCATAATCGGCAGAGAAGGACCGCTTCCTCGCCCGCCGTCATTTGGGAAGGTCAGTTGAAATCCGGGTCGGGATGGGCATTGACGGCCTTCTTACGGAAAATGACACCAATCCATTGATCGGTCTCGGCCCTCGATCTTCCAACAGTCTCGTGGAGGAGCCACCAAGAATCTTTGGCGATGAAGATCCCGTGCAACCTATGCGCTCCTCATTCGGGCGTCCCAGTGGCGCCGCCATTAGCCTCAGCGGCGAACCTCGTTCAGCGGTGTCGTCTTGTCCGCGAAAGAATGCGTCTTTGATTACCGCAGCGGCTCTTCCTTAGACTCTGAAGCTCGCCGCCCAGGGCGTGGCTTCGTCCACAGCGGCTGAAGTTCATGCGGGCGGCTACTTGACGCCCTAGCTCCGCGTCAGAGTGGATTACGCGACCCTTAATTCGCCGAGCCTCTGAAGCTCACCTTGAGCCGCCACCGAAGCTGCCAGGGCTCGTCCTCCCACCCTCGGGCGTACGGCAAAGTGGTATGTTTGAATCGACTTGAGCTTCCACGACTTCCTGGTCATACTTTGCACATCCGACCTAGCGGCTATTTCGCTCGAGATGTGGCGAAGGCAACCACCCTCGCCTTATAGCTCGGTAGCTTTATGACCTTCATTTATTTTTGGCTTTACGGCTAAACCCTTCAAATGATAGCCACACAGCCACATCCGGCATAAAATCAACATCAATGCAAGCTCGAAACTCACCCTGAAATGCAAAAGTGAAAGGCGAGTGCGAGAACTTGCGGGAGGCGACCACGGAAAGACAAATTCGAGCCTCTATCAAGCGGACGTATGGCCGACCTCGCAAGATCGAGTCCCTAAGAATAGACGAGCTGCGCCCGCCGCGGCTTCGGCTGAAGTAAGAATCCGTCTCGCGACTTGGGGTTGGGATCTTTCCTCCTGCGCCTCTTTCTCTCTCAGAAGCGGCTGCTCGTTGGCGGGTTCAGACGGTGATAGATTGTGATCGCCGATTTGCTCAACGGCCCCACCCGAGGGACCCTTTGCCTGCGACGGACTCGAGAATGGGACCGCGAGCTTAAACTATCAGGAGCCATAACTTGGATTCGATTTATGGATATGAGAGGACGGAAGATGACGATGCCCCCGACTTTGGAACTTTAGCCCGCAACCAGCTATCCTTCTCAACAGAGTTCGAGGTTTTTCGTTTCCTACTCCAGGGCTTGCGGGATACCACCTCCAGCGGGCGGCGGTTCCCCACTGATGGGTTTGCGGTAGGGCCCAGCGGAGGAACTTTTACGGTGGGAGGAGGCGGCGCTGCGAAGCGGCGGTCGAGTGGACTTGAACTCGATGGGTGAGTATCGGAAAGCTTATCAACAAACTTGGGACGAGGAGCTTCGGTAGCGCAACGCTATGGCATTATCTTCGGCGACCGAGATCAATTCGACACACGAGAAATACGTGAAGCGATTCGAGTCGAAGCTCTCGACAACCGTACCTGAGTACAACAGAAGCGAGCCGCTCACGAAGATTATCGAGAATTGGTATCGGAAGCCCGAGTGTCATCCTTGTCGAAGGATCGCTACTCCCAATTACGGCATGCGAAAAATAGGCATTCCACGACCTATGGGGAGGAGGGAAGATCGAAATCACGAGAGGGCGGCTGGGCGCTTTTGAAAATAAAGAAAACCCTCGGATGTCTCATTGGACTGAGAAAAGATAAAAGCGAGGCTATCTTTGCTAGAACCATGAGCCCCATGTCCTAAAGAAAACCGGCGAATAACCAAATGCTGACCATTGGGCGCGAGTTGGGCGAGGACACACATTGAAATCTTTGCAAGCCCGCATGAAGGGATCTGCGAGGAAGCGAAGAGTATCGAAGGTCACTTGAAACACACAATCCTAGGTACGAGACCACATAGAGGGTGAAAACATCGGGGGGATACGGCAAGATGGCTATATGAAGAATGAGCCTTGCTAGGTCCCACCGGTTAAAAGCATGTAGACGGATCTCAAATATTAGACCCCCGGATGCTTAACGGCAGATCTCAGATATTCCGACCCCCCAGGGTATTTAATCAGATTCACTTTCCCCTTGCCCTTGCCCAAGGGAAGAGGAGGCGCCTCGGGGGTACCTCGAAGTCCACCTCCGACCAAACGGTCGGAGACACCGCCAGTTCGTCTAGAACCATCAATGATACGAAGAATCGCTGCTCCGATAAGCAAGAGAAGAAACGGCCGGACCCATGATGAAATTGGATAATGAAAACAAAATTCAGCCAACCCAAACAACTTGTCTTATAGCTCGAAAAGAAATCAAGAAAACCAAGACGCAGCGAACCCAGAAAGACAACAGAGAAAGATTCTGCACAAAAAGGCTAAGACAGAAGACTAAGAGAAGGAAATTAGAGACTCGCTAAAAGCCCGAATAAAAGATCAGACGTGTAGTACACCAAGACAAAGGATGTCATGAAGAAACAAAAGGCGAAGAGGATAGAAGAAATAAGCGCAGCAGAAGAGTCATCATTATCACAAGACAAATGGCGACCAAGCTAATAAGCTAATCCGGCCCGACCGGACACGTGGAAATTACACCCGGCGAAATGTTCACGACCCTTGCCCACGTGCAAGTACACAAGAATTTGAGAGACTAGTGATAGAGTTTGAAAATAAGGTTCGCGAAGCCCACTAAGCCCAGAAAGAGGCCCAGGCCCGGTGAAACATGAGCCCATCGGTTGAATTCAAAGGAGTGGTTTGCCCGATGAGGCACTCGAGCCTTTTACGCCCGACATTCCCGGCCTTTTTGGGCGACCAGGGAGAGAGGTCTAATCAGCTTGGCCCAAGGCCACTTATGGAAAATCTCTCACCCAGTCGAGAAAATGGGAATAGTCCCTAATATTATATCATTCCATGAGTCCGATGAATCTCCGATGGGAAGGAAGATTATCCCCGAATAAACTACTCTTTCTATCCCATGCCAAATCCGATCTCTGATTTATAATAAATATCCCATCCAATGGGAATGAATCCTAACTACCATCCAATTTGGAGAATATCTACTATAAATGCAAGGTCCCACCCATCGGTGAAGATGCGAAACATACGCCTATCGCGTGCGGTCTCTCTTTTCTCTCAGAAATAAACTGACTTAGGCATCGGAGCGGCCACGGGCGAAGCCCTCGCCCGATCACCGCTTCTTCCTTTCTGTGTGTTTTGCGGTACATATCGAGCTGCGGATCCAGCGGTGCAGCGATCATACCTCGGCTGACGGGACGTTCCAAAGGCTTGCATCCCGGCCCGTCGGCAATCGGGTCGGCCGGCGACCCTACATTTCCAGAGCGATTCCGATTGAAAAAGACATCATCAATGCAAAAAAAAGTTCCAATACTGTGAACTCTTATCATGAAATTTAGGCAAAAGTAAGGTGTATAATAACGAGTGATGGTTAGACAATAACAAATAAAGACTACTTATCAATTTCCTTGTTTAGTATCCACAAGGAAAATCATTTGTGAAATTTGTTGATGATTTGAATATTATGATAGATGCAACTAATTTATTCCGACTATTTGAGGAGATAATTGAATGGTCTATATCAAGAAATATATTTCATATAGTCACTAATAACTACCTATGTGTCTATAAGGAGAATGAATTCTAAAAGGTATAAACGCATGATCAATTGGTTATCTTATGCAACTTATTGTATTAATTTGATTTTATTATTAGGATATTGGTAAGTTGGGACATATTACTAAACTTACAAGACATGCATCTAGGTAACAATTTTCACCTTAATTTGATGAGCTAAGTCTTCATTTGAACTTAGAAATATGATTTAAAAACTTTTTTGAGATCTTCATGGTCCTCCCTCTCTAACTCTATTTGCAACACTCATGGTTAGTGTTTAATACGTATGACTCACTCATTTTATATTCATTTGGACTTTTCATGGTTCACAAGTCTTGACTCATTTTAGCATATGTTTAAGTCATCTCTCTTCCTTGATTGAACCTAAATTTTATATAACTCGTATCTTCTCTCTTATAACTTTTTTCTCCCTTAAAATTGAAATAAAGCTCAAACTATATGTTAGACCTAAAACTAAGGCCTTAATTAGCACCAACTTAATTGAATAATTGAGTCTTCAATGTTACATATATATCATATCATGAATGTCATAGCTAGTAGAGCACATATTTTCACTCCAATTGATATTCCATTATTTCAATTGAAAAATCTTTGGACCACATAAACTTTTTTCTCTAAATTCCCAATAAAACATACTATGACCCTTTTAGGATGTTAAACATTTTTAGATGAACAGAAAAGCATTGATATAGTTTTTCTTGTAGATAGGGGCCTAATTATATATAAACTTATTTATTCCACTTTCCATCAAAGTGAACAATTAATACTCATATATATTCTCTCAAAATTGACCATTAGGGTTTTTAATGAACAATTATTCATTCATTAAGCCACAATGAGCATATTTATCATATCCAAAAAGTGGCACATGGACCAAGTTACAAAAGTACACCCTAACAATGCTTCAAGAAAAAGCATAGAATCAACATAACAATAGATTCAGATTACACCAAGGCTTGAAGTAAAATCAAAGACAAGAGAATTATATAAAACTAGCTAATGTTAAAAATGACTGTCATATATGAAGGATCAACAACATTATTTAGCATATTATAATTCCTCTAGGTCTTCCCATAGTCAATTCCCTAAGAATACTGGCAAGTGTGCCGTATATGAGGAAGAAGACTTAGTCACTTCAAGAAAACACACTGTCTGTGAAGACAAAAATGGCGTCAATTGAGCTGAGGATGTCTCATCATCCGTATCTGCAGTTTCTTCTTCATGTATTGTTTCCAATCTCATTTGAATTTGGAGTCTGGACAACATAAGAAAGCGAGCCGGTGTGACTGACGAGAACGGTTTCCGCCTTGGGTTCTTGGAGGCTTGTCTCATGGACGTAGGTTGGGGGAGAGTGACCGGAAAAAATGGCGCAGAGAGCTGAGTATCAGCCATTTTTCTGCAATTTGAACTACAATCCTTGTTCTTAGAGGAGAGGGAAGTGAGCTTGGCTATTTTCATATGCCATGTTGGTATATATAGAAGTGGACCCAATTATAACAGACTTGAGTTTAATAAAAATAACAATTATACCACTGGAACAAACTATGGAAGTATGATATATATATCACCCTTTCCTGATATTATCTTTTGCAGACCTATGAAATTAATGGACGTAAGTGAGGGTATTTTATATTACTAGGAACTTAGAAAGGGCGGTGGCTGAGATAAATGTTTAGCCATACTTAGGACCCCATTGAAGAAAAAAAAGGTGTGAGACATGGCTGCTTTATGAATTAAATGCCAGCTTGGAGGTATTTGATGGGTCTCTTTCCTTGGGTTCTCTGGAAAAAAGGCTGTTTTAATTGGTTCTAATCCTCCAAGCATGAATTTGGGTGTTCTATATTTGTAACCCATCTTATTCAAAAAACTATTTCCTTTGAATAAATTAAATGAGGAAAAGTTTGTTTTGATGTTTGAAAAAAAAAAAAGAAAGATAAAAGATAAAAGAAAATCGAAATCCAAGAAAGGGAAACCAACTTAACAACTACTTATTCAAAAAATATTTCCATTTTTATGTGAATAGGAATTTTATTCTTAAAATGCTATTCACTAAATATAGTGCTTAATTAAAGTTTACTGAGTTAGAATCTAAAGTTCGATAAGATAGCTTCTTAAAATGCTCTTCAGAAAATATAGTACTTGAAGTTCACTGAGTTAGAATCTAAAGTTCGATAAGAAAGTATTTAAAATTTATTAAGGTAATACCTAAAATATTACTTTATAGAGAAGCATTTTAGTACTTAAAGTTCACAAAGTTAGAATTTAAAGTTCGATAGTATTTAAGGTTATTAAAGTTAGTGGCCGAGCCAGAAAATAAATTGAAGGGAACAAAAATACTAGGGTTGTGTTTGGTTCCTAGAAAGTAATAGGAAAGAAAAAAAAAATATTTTTTCAGTGTTTGGTTTCACCATGGAAAAAAAAAAAATCAAATATAATCAAAATTCCTCAAAATTTTATATAATTTAAATTTTTTTAGTCCTTATATAATAGAGAGAATAAAATAAAATAAGTTTGAATAAAGGTATATAATTAATTTATTAAATTTAAACCTATTTTTTTATTTTCCTCCAAAAATTTTTTCCTTCAACTTTTCCTCTATATTTTCTTTTCTTAATACTTTTCGGGTTCCAAATAAAGCTTAAGGAAAAAGATTTTCTAATGATTAGGTTGTCCAATAAAAAATGTTAGGTTTTGTTTGGTTTCCAAAAAATACTAAGAAAAGAAAAAATGTTAAGAAAAATAATTTTTTTTTATGTTTGATTGTCTAATTTAAAATTTCAAAGAAAATCAAATGTAGATAAATCACTTAGTTGGTTTAATGACAATCAGATTTTACTTTGATTTAATGCATATATGGGTTTAAAACCTACTTTATAAATTTTTTTCCAAGAATTCAGAACTTTATTTGCCCCTCTTCAATCTGATAATGTGCATGAGTAAATATGATAATGTCCACGTTTAAAGTTCTCATAGTTTTGTTTCTGACTCTACGAAAAGGGCTCATATCCATCAGATATTGTTTATCTTTCCTCCCTATTTTTAATCAACTTGGGATTTGGATGCACATCCAACAATATCGGACTGGGGGCATGCCCTAGGAAGGAGGCAACTGCGAAAGAGAGATAGAAGAGCTATCAGCCAAGAAGAGATGGGGGGTTTTGGATGAAACCTTCACTCCAATGATATTCATATCAGGGGATGGTAGCAAAATGACATCGTCCATATCTCTTAACATTATTCATCGATCTTCTACATTATCAGTATCTGTTACTTGTTGGGCGGAAGTGGCAATGCCCCCTGTATATATAATTCTCTTTTAGCACTAACTTTGACTTCAGGGCCCTCAGTGTCATGTAGCCTCCATTAGAATACAGATGGACCTAGATCTACTTAGTTGTATGACCAAAAACTTGTTTTCATTCGCATTAGTAAAGTCTTTTAAGTTGAAAGCAGAGCCAAATATACATATGATTGGATCAGTTATTTAAATGGAGCTTGTTTAATTACGGAGTTTTTAAAATTATTTTTTTATTCCAAAAAAACAAAGAGAACTAAGAATAACACAGTTTGACTATTGGTTCTCAGAGAACATAAAAAACATTAAATTTTGATATTAAGAATAGTTTTAAGAGAATATCGAAATTTAAAAATGGTTCTTCATGATAATTTTTAAAAATAAGAACCAAACAGGTAATAGGATAATGAAATTGAAATCTATAGGCATATGAAGGAAGGGTGGAGTCTTTATGAGAATGTCATTTCCCACTTGTCTCTGGTCGGCAGCGGCAGCGCTCGGTCCCTCAGTCTGCGCCTAAAAAGAAACAATTAGGCATAAAATATAATTGACTAATTCAAGAAAACGCGTCCATTCAGTGATTCAGAAGTGGGATTTCTTGCACGAGAGGGCAAAGAATTTTCCATTCCGCCATGACCGCTTGGCGATTAGTAGGAGAAAAGTTTCTTGGTGACGTCATTGTCCAACTATGCATGATGCTAACTGGAAGTTCTCTTTCCCACCAGGTAAGAGACAACCAAATGCTTTTGTACATATGATATTGCAGCCAAATGCTTTCGTACATATGATATTGCAGCCAAATGCTTTCCAAAAAAAATTGGGAAACTTGTCTTTCGGCCCACATTCATGGGAATAATTGCAAAGAAGTTATAAAAAACGAAAAATACATAGTTGAATACAATTTCACAAAAAAATAACCATGTTTAAGATATGAAAGTGGTGATTAGTTATAATATACAAAAAATGCCTTGTTGACCAAGTAAATTTTACCCTTTGATACGATTCATTATGATTATATCTATAACTATTAACGTGGTATTTATAGTTTATTAAGATTGTATTTCAAGTATATTAAAATAGTGTCTCACCTTAATAAATCCAAGTTGAGATACTATCTTAATAAAATATAGGTACTGTCTTAACAGTCTTATGTACTATCATAATGAACAATGTTAGAGGGCTAAGTAGGCTTGGTCAGAGGGCATTTTTGGTATATTATGTCAAATCATTATTTATATACTTGAAACATAATTATTTTCTGTGAAACGGTATTGAATCATGTATTTTATATTAACTATCGCTGCGATTGTTAACGAATCAATTAGCTGAAACATAATGTTCCCCACAAAATGGAAGCAAAGTGTATAAAAACAAACCTTCAAAGAGACATCCATGTTGGGCTCTTTTTTTTTTTTTTTTTTTGTTGTTTCTAAACACAATATAGGCTTTCTACTGGAGATGTCAAAAACCCAAAATTGGAAGATTATGGAAGAAGGGAAAAGAGAGAAATATCAAGGATGACTTTATGGGCATTGTTGTCGAGCTGAAGGGTGTGAATCATGGTGTAAAGGAGAAGCTTTTGTTGGTAATTCCTTGGATTTTATGTGGAGGCTCTTGCTTCTGGCACACCAGTTCTCACAAGCTTGCATAGGAGATGGGATAAACAAAAATAAAAACAAAATCTGGACAGGTCAATGCCCCATTCATTATGGGCAAAATGGGCTGATTTCTTCCCTGGCGCAACCTAACCTGCATCCTTCAATTAATTGACAAGCCCACTAAAGTCTCTTGGCCGGAGGATAGGGATTGCAATTTCCTTCGAACCCTATAAAGAATATGTTGACACTAAAAATAATTTTTGGGTACAAATGGTAGTGGAATGACCGCTAAATGACCCAATCGATAAAGGCCAAGCCTGGCGAGGATTAGCTTATGAAAGGTCCCGTAGGCGTTTACGGAATTTTTTAAAATTTTTTTAAAATTTCTTTAGCGGAGAATATTGTGTAAAAGCTGAAAAATCACGATTTTTTAAGGGTAAAAAGTAAATTCGGTTGAAGAAATGCGAAAATTTTCTAGATCTTGGTTGTGAAATGGACTTAAATCGTTGGAATCGTCTCCACGGGAAATCAAGTTACCGTCGAATTTCGTGGTCAGGGGCCCATCGAAATTTCACGTTTTTAGGCACCTGGGAGTAGCAGTGGCCTTATGACATTTGGATTGGGTCTCCTGATAAGCGCGTATCAAATGGAGGAGAGTCAAAGTCAGGGTAGTATATGTCACAACTTTATAGGATAAATCCAATTTTGGATAGTAGGATAGGAAATCAAAGAGCCAATGGTGAGGTGACATGTGGCAAGGAAGGGGACATCCCCCTTGACTTGTTGGACCAAACAATTCGGTGGGGGAGAGGAGAAAAAAGAGAGAAGAAAGAGAGGAAAAAGAGAGAAGAAGAAGGATGAGAGAGAAGCTTCACCATCTCTCTAGATTTCCTGGAGATCCGACCGTCGGCGTTCATCAGAGCAAGAAACAAAGTTGATCACGCGTGCGAGAAATTACGTGTGTCTAGAAATCGGGAGTTTTGACGACTCGAGGGGGTAGAAGTTATTCCTACTCGGTTTTATTCTTAGCTTAAAAAGCCATCAAATGGCATGGTTTTGGTTCCCCGGGGCCGTGAGTGGCCTTGATGTTAGTTAATATTTTGGAGATTGAAGGTGAAATATTCGGGACAAATGGGCCAGTCCCAAACATATACAGAGAAAATGCAAAATTGCTAGGTTATGGACTAGCTAGTCAAGACAGCATGACTCATTATTCGTGACCTAGCGGGATGACATGCGATTCGCAGCGCCGCGGCGTGAAGCGACACGCCCGGGGCAGCGCGGCGTGACACGGTGTGCAATCACAATCGGGGCACAGGTGTGCGCGATTGCGCTACGTGCGTGACATGGCATCATGTGAGGAGGTTCACTGCAATAAAGCGGAGAACCTTGATTCTGGAAAAAGAAATTTATTTTATTTTATTTTATTTTTTGATGTGTTGAGTGTTCTGAATGTTGATGTCGGATGATGCCTTATTGGATTAAGGTCCCAATTCAAGGGACTCTTGCGTGTTATTGTTTGATAATAAATAACATGCAGTTTGTGCAAATTGATATTGATGTGATGAATGAAAATTATTTGCCATGAATTGGAAATAATGCATGTAACTTAACATGGCATACTTGCATTCCATGTGCATGGTAACATCGCGTCAGGTCGGGTGTGTGTGCATGGTAATGGTTATTCACCATTTTTGGTGAACTTGGAAATGGGACAACGTCCAAAATCGAGATTCACGGTTGCATAATGTGAAATATATATATATATGTGTGTGTGTGTGTGTGTGTGTGTGTGTGTGTGTGTGTGTTGGGCGGGGCAAGATGTGGTAGATCTACCCTTAGGGTGAAAGACCGAAATTTTATTCACGGTTAGACATGTGTGTCTGGCGATGTAAATTCGCGAAAGTGTCGAAAGGCGTGTGATGAGTGCCCAAAAACACTCATTACAAACTCGGGATTTAGCGAGATTTAGGATCGATTTCATATATATATGACTTCGTTTTGATTACTTTTCTAATATTTAGTTTTTATTGGGTTTTTGTAGGAAAAGTGTTGGAAACGGAGCCTTGTAGGAGTCCTGGAGAAGAATGGTGCAGAAAATAGCTCAACGTCGCGATGTGCCAACGTTGCAACATTGCGGGAAAAACTTAGCAAACCTTATCTCGTGAAGAAGCTATGAAAGGAACGGGGATAATCCAATTAAGAGGGTCGAAAAACGTTTGCAGTGCTAGGGTTTGAGGAACTTGGGTTTAGACAGGAGGAAGAGACTTGGGGCCTATCTTAGAGAGACTTGAAGAATCCGGGAGATCGTCATTCCCTCGATCATTGAAGTTTTCTTTATTCTTATTATTAAGTCTTACTTTTCATTTGTAATGGAATAGAACATCATGATGTTCTAATTTCATGGTTTAGGGTGTTGGTAGTGAATTGGACATGAATACTATGTTTAAGTGTTGACTTTTCATAATTCCATTATCTTATATATATTTGTTTTACCATTAACTCATGCTTGGTTGAAATCAACATATTAATTTCTGATCAATCTTAATGTGTGGGTGGTTCTTTGTAAGATCTAAGAAGTGAATGAAGAATTAGACATAGGTGGGTTAACCTAATAAACTTGGTAATACAGGTTTATCAATAATTAGGAGGCTCGGGAATTCTTTGCATTCCATGCACCTTTAATGCTTGGGGTTGAGCCAAGGAGTAAGAAACCTAGTGATAAAGGGAGGTTAAATGACCTTGAGAAAGGCTTTAATTACAATAGATAAGAGCCGCATTGGAGAACATGTATATTAGATAATGGAATGGAGCTATGACGGCGTATAGTAGAATTGTCCAACAACACCAACTTTTTGGCTCTTTGCACCCTTTTGATCATTTTCACGTTTGAAGCGCACAGTTACATTAGTAGTAATTTAATCAGGTTTTACTTCCGCTTAGCCATCACGATTGCTAGTTTGAATATTAAATAAGTATTATAATTTTGGTACTTAGCCCACTACGATTAAGGTTTTACCTGTGGATCAATATCCGTACCTTGAGTACACTATATTACTTGACGAGCGTACACTTGCGCGATTAGGCAATTTGCATTTCTTATTGCATATCTTCAAAAAGACAATCATGTAAACGACTATCAAGTTTTTGGCGTTGTTGTCAGGGAGAATTTCTATTTCATCGTGGTGTTTATGCTAATATCAACACTAAGTACTTATTTGGTTCTTCAGATATTTTTTTTGATTTAATTTTTACTACTTTATTTATTTATTTTTTTTTTGTGAAAAAACTTGCAGGTACGTTAGGTTGTATGCAACGAGATTCTGCTAAAAATCTTATTTCTTTGGATCTTGAGATCAAGAGAACTTTGAAAAGAATTATGAGGGACAAGAGAGAAGTAGTTAGATTGGAACAGCTACCTATGGGACCGATGGAAGAAAATAGAGAAGACGATGTTGGTTCGATTTAAGAGGGGTAGTATAAACTGATGCGACAAATATGGATACTGTATTTAGCACCTGGCCAGGGTGTAGCGCTTATACTGCGGCTACTCCACATGTGATTAGGAGACCCGATGTCTGAGCGGGCTCCGTTTCGAGGCTCAGGAGTCCATCACTCTGCAGATTACTACCGAGGAATCGAGTTCCGCGGGCTCACACATGAGGATTGAATGCTCATATCTACGAATTTTTTTGGAGGTGTGTGATACGATGAAATATAATGGGGTGAGCAATGTTGCTGTTGGCTTAGATTGTTTCAATTTCATTTGAAGGAAAATAGCCAAGCATTGGCTTATTTTAGAACCACCGGATTCAATCACATCATGGGATGACTTATCGAACAAATTTCTTACTAGATTTTTCCCACCAGCCAAAGCGGCAAAGTTGAGAATCGACATCAATAGTTTTTATCAATATGAGGGAGAGTCATTCTATGAAGCGTGGGAGAGATTAAAAGATTTGTTGAGAAAATGCCTTCACCATAGTTTCACTAAATGGATGCAAGTCCACCATTTCTACAATGGTTTGAGTCGTCCCACAAGGACTCTCATTGATGCTTATGCTGGAGGGGCGATTATGCATGGGAAAGAATGAGGTGGAGGCTTATCAAATTCTTGAGAACATCGCCTTAAATGATTGTCAATGGACGATTGAAAGAGTAGCACCGAAGAAACCAGATGGGGTGTTTGACTTAGACATGTTCGCAAACTTATATGCTCAAGTGTCTACACTCTCAAAGAAACTATAAGCTACTCAACAATTAGGTTCGCAATTATCTGCACATAAGGTTGAAGAAAGCCCACTTGCATGCGAGCAGTAATAAAGCGGACCTCGCTGCTCCTGCTTCCTCGGTGCCTAATGATGAATGTCATGGGAGGATTGAATGTTGAGCAGGCTCGATATATGAGCGAAGTTCTATAAGGTGGAGACTTGACCCATATGAGGTCAAAAATTACAATTTTGGTGGAAGAACCATCCTAACTTTTCATGGAAAAATCAGAATGCGGGTAATCCTATGGAACAAGCCAAACCTCTCCAACCACCTCAAGAGAAGAAGTCGAGTCTAGATCTGAAAATGGAACAGTTAGCTGATATGCATATGAATATGATGAAGTCACATGATAAGTTCGAGAATGAGACTAGGACGTCATTGAACAATCAAGCAGCTCAACTCCGAAATTTGGAAGTACAGATGGGCCAAATGGATTCATTATTGAGCGAGAGGCAACAAGGAAATTTGCTTAGTACTTCAGAGGTCAACCCAAGGAGAGAAGGAAAGGAGCATTGCAAAGCTGTAACCCTTAGGAGTGGGAGGATTCTGGAACAGTTAGTTGAGGCCCAGAAAGAGGTTGAAGCCTGGGTGGTCGCGGGACGAGTGGAATTGAAGATGCTGAAAGAGAGTTAGTAAGAGAGCCGGTCTCGAACACAACGGAGGGAAGTTGGAAGCTCGAGAGGCAGCCGTAAGATGAAGCCTATTATCCCTTATCCACGAGGCGAGAAAGAGCAGTTGATTAGCGGTTTAGCGAGGTTCATGGATATTTTCAAAAGCTTCCACATCAACATCCCATTTGTTGAAACACTTGAGCAAATGCGAGGGGATACATAGAATTCATGAAGGCGTCTTGTCGAGAAAAGGAAGTTAGGAGATTATGAGACTGTCGCTTTGTCGGAAGAATGTAGTGCTATATTGCAAAAGAAGTTGCCACCTAAGTTGAAAGATCTAGGTAGCTTCACAATCCCATGTGCTATTGGGAATGCAATATTTGAAAGAGCCCTGTGTGATCTAGGTGCGAGCAATAAACTTATGCCGTGGTCGGGTGGTTTGAAACAAAACCGCTCATGCCTAGTAAGGCAAGGGAAGCCATCGAAAAGATAATGAACATTGTGAATATTTTTGGCATTAGGATAGCTATTCCGCCCATCTCGTCGAGATAAACAAGACGTATTCTATCATAGTTGGTTTCTGCCAAGAAAAGGCGACACCAAAAATCCATGAGAATTATTTTCAAAATGGCCCCGTTGAGTCCACATGCTCGGTTTATGAACCAGTTCTATAATTATAGAGCCCATATGAATCTGAGGATTAGGCTATTCTTTTTTTTTTTTTTTTAAATTATGTTGACCAGAAGATGTTGAATCCGCATAGATTATTTGCATTGTACCCACTATTACCAACCAGGGAAAAAATATAGAATGAGTGTGGGGTAATAATTCCATATTGATCCGAACCAAACCATTTTTAATGACCACGACATTTTTAATATACCATTTTTAATGTGATATTCTTAATATACCAAACCTATTACTTGAGAAGACCAATACCTGAACCATTTTTAATGATAAGAAGATATTGGAACATCAATTTGGAAGAGATGATGCAAGTAGGAGTTCATTTTGGTCATGGTACTAGGAAATGGAATCCTAGAATGGCACCTTATATCTCGCAAAGGGTAAAGGTATTCATATTACAAATCTTACTGGCCTTGCTTTTTATTAAGCTTGTGATTTAGTTTATATGTAACAAGTAGAGGAAAACAATTCTTAATTGTTGGTACCAAAAATAAAGCGTGATTCGTAGCATGGCTGCAATAAAGAGGCTCATTGGTATATCGACAAATTGGGTCCACTCACGGGGACTTGAGAATGGAACAAAAAGGCAAGGGGAGACTCAATCGTCTTAGAAAGAGATACGGCCTTCTTAATTGAAGAGACAATTATCTTACTTGCAAAACATATTTGGGGATTAAATATATGTGGGGGTTTACTCGATATTATATTAATACGTTGATGAAGCGAGAAGAATATGCATCTTAGGGGAATGTATCACTTTAGAATTCAACGATTTGTTTTAATCAGACTGATTGTGACCAATCTCGTGAATATTTAGGTTCCTACAAATGATGGCTAGCTATAAGCTTCAATCACGATATATACGGGTATGGAAGTCGGCCCGACATTTTATTAGCGAATAGGGGGTTTCAAGTCCGTTTCAAGTACTTATTCGCCGTGGTTGTAATCACCATCTTATTAGGTTTAGCTACTCTAGTTGTTGAATCCACAAACCATTCCTCTTGTGGTGGAATTTCTTCGAATATGTCGCCCAGATTCATTTAAGGCGTGAGCAAAACCAGTTGGAAGAATATGGTTCTTGGGTTCCTTTTATTGGAACTATATTTCTATTTATTTTGTCTCAAATTGGTCGGTGAAACCCACTTTACCTTGGAAAATCATATAGTTTCCTCATGGGGAGTTAGCCACACCCATGGCAGATGATATAAATACTCACATTGCTTTAACTACTCACATTAGTGGACTATTTCATGCATGTCTTACAAAAGGGATTAGAGTTATTTTTGGTAAATATATTCCTTGACTCCAATCCTTTTACCCAGTAACATCTTAGAAGATTTGCAAACCTTTAACATAGTTTCGACTTTTCGGTAATATATTAGGTGATGAATTAGTAGTTGTTGTTATTGTTTCTTTAGTACCTTCAATTGTTCCTATACATCATGTTCATGGATTATTTAAGTGGTATTCAAACTCTTATTTTTTAACTTTGGCATGTATAGGTGAATCCATGGAAGGTCATCATTGACTAGTTTTCGAAATAAGCTTTTTTTTAGCTTAGTCCAACGTACGCTATAAATTAAATGGTTTAAGATAATCTACTTAGGGAACATAAATATACAAATACGGTATATATGATATAGAGTAATATAAAAAAAGATTAGGATATTAGGGAATTGTAAAAAAGGGAAAGGGATCTAAAACTAAAAGATCTTTTTCCTAAAATTCCCCTTTGGTCGATCATTCTTACCTAGAATAAATATTCTATTTATATTGTTCAGCCAATTCCAATATGAAATATTAGGAGTCTTAATTTGAATAAGAATTCTTATAGTATCGATTTAAGACTTATGACGTGCGATTAAATAAAAAAAAGATGTTCTATGGAACGATTCCCATTTCTTGTGGATGTTTCGAAGAATGATTCTAGAATCCGATTGAATCTAAGATATGAATAGTTGGGTTGCATTATGGAAGAAACACATGTTTTTGTCATATTAAGACTAGTTATATATGAGACTAGCTAGTTATATATGAACTAAATATATATCTAATTTGACTTACTATTGTGAATTTACATGGGGATTCTAATAGAAGTCCTTCCATTTCGTTTGTGACTATGAATTGAATGAATAAAGGGATGAAATCAAAGAAAAGAGAGGAAAAGAATCAAAAAGAATGGTTGAGCAAGAAATGGGGAAAAGCAAAGTCCACATAGTTCCTAAAAAGGCGCCCGTGTATAGGAACTAAAAAAGGAAACTCTCCGAAATAGTTATGATGGTCAAATAATATTATTACTTCAATTTAGAGTTCTTAGTTGTATTTGGATGAATGTTATCAATACGGAATAATTAAGTCATAGTGCATTGTGGTTGATTGTATCATTAACCATTTCTTTATTTTGGTGCAAGGAACTAACTTATCATGAATCCACTAATTTATACGGCTTTCATTCTTTCTTGGATTGAAGCAAAATGAGAGGGCTTGCCCGGTGTGGACTGGCGTTGATCCAAGGGATACTTGCTATAGGCGAGTAGAAGGTATTACCAGAACAGCTTCCCGAGGCGGAGGGAAAAATAAGTACTTTGACTTCTTAGTCGAAGCTTTTATGGCTTTAACAATTTATGGGCTGGTTGTAGCATTAACACTTTTATTTGCAAATCCTTTTGTTTAATCCTAGAAATATAAAAAATACGTATTTTTTTTTTCTTATTTTATTCCTTGGATCTGTCGCTTGCTTTTTAGAATTATACCTAGATTGAACTACTACAATTACTTATTCATTGAGATAATAACCCATGGGAAGGACTAATTAGAGGATAAGGAAGATTTGAGGATGAGGAATTAGCAAACCGACTTGCTTTCTTCCTTCCCTTCCCGTTCTTAGTCCAATGAAAACCTTTTTTTAGTAAGTGTTGGAACAAACGAAGTATTTTGTAATTGACATGAGACTCGGTATCTCATTTATCATTCTTTTCATTTCAATTGAAAAATCGATTAAATCGAATATTTATTTTGATTACATTTTAGAAATAGAGAAATTAATAAAAAAGAAAATCAAAATAAAATAAGGGGTGAAGTGATAGAAAAAGAACTCTATTCGATTCTTTTAGTCTATCTATTTTAGTGTATTTATAAGAGGAGATCATATGAAAAATGTAACCAATTCTTTCGTTTCCTTGGGTCATTGGCCATCCACCTGGGGTTTTGGGTTTAATACCGATATTTTAGCAACAAATCCAATAAATCTACAAGTGTAATTAGCGGTATGATGCTTTTTGAAAGGGGTATTAATGCGAGTTGTTTGTTTCAGAATAGGCTAGACTAGACCACTTGCACTTTCGTTATGACTAGGAAGAAAATTCATGGTCTGTAATTATACGAATGAATTAAGAAACCATATGTAAGAACCATAGCATTTCGTGATTCATTGGTAAATATATTTTGATTCTCTATCAACCACATTGATCTGCAGTAACATTAACATGGATTTAAAAAGCTAAAACCGTTTGAGTCGGACCGGCATAGTATTCTTTCTACCACTATATTAATGCGGAGGTAGTTTCAAAATAACTAGTTGGAAATTTTTTTGGTATAGAACACTCATGTCGATAAAATCATTTGAACCATTTATTGGGAAAATGGGTATTTCATTCCCTTTTTTATTTTTATTTTATCCAATGCTGAATCGATGACCTATGTCTATGTATTAAGTAAGGAGAATTTTTTTGGATTTGAATAAAAAATAAAAGAAACAACTTTGCTGAGAACTACATAATATGTTTGGTCGAGGAGAGTCTCGAATATTCTGGTCTTGGATTAGTGTGATCGATTATCGATATTTTTTTTTTTTTTTTTGAAGAAGGGGTTATGAGACGGAGAGAAAGGGAAATGCTCATTACATTGAAAACAAAAATATATGGGAATTCCGCATAAGTAATTTAAGTAATTGAGCGTGAGAGCCAAATGAATTGAAAGATTCGTGTTTGGTTCAGGAAGAGATCATGGAAAATTTTAAATGAATGGAAAGATAATTTACTTTCATTAAGTGATTTATTAGATAATTGAAAACAGAGGATCTTGAATACTATTCGAAATTCAGAAGAACTACATGAGGGGGCCATTGAACAACTCGAAAAAGCCCGGGCCCACTTACGGAAAGTGGAAATGGAAGTAGATTAGTATCGAGTGAATGGATACTACGAGATAGAAACTGGTCATTGATTAATTCAAGTTATAATACTTTGGAACAATTAGAAAATTACAAAAATGAAACCATTCATTTTGAACAACAAAGAGCGATTAATCAAGTCTGACAACGGGTTTTGCAACAAGCCTTACAAGGAGCTCTAAGAACTATCAATAGTTGTTTGAACAAGGAATTACATTTACATACTATCAGTGCTAATATTGGCATGTTTGAATTAGATGAAAGAAATAAGAAATAAGCTGATTAGTCGCGCTACTCTGTGGTATTATTTTTCTTTCAAAAAGATTAAAATATTCATGATAACCATCTGAGCCGATGATATTAGTAATATTATCCATGAATGCATTGAACAATAGAATAGGGAAGTAAAGATTGTAAATATTGGTACCGTACTTCAAGTAGGTAATGGCATTGCTTGTATTCATGGTCTTGATGAAGTAATGGCAGGTGAATTAGTGAAATTTGAAGAGCATTACAATAAGGCATTGCTTTAAATTTGGATCAAATAATGTTGGTATTGTATTAATGGGTGACCCAGTTTGATGATACAAGAGGAAGTTACGCAAAAGAAGCCCGGGAAGAATTGTAGACACGTAGTGAGGCTTATGGGTCATGTTATAAATGCTACTAGCGAACCCCTATTGATGGTAGGGTGAGAATTTCGACACGAGATCTCGATTAATTAAATCTCCCACTCCAAGTATTATTTCAAGACGTTCCGTATATGAGCCTCTTCAAATAGGGCTTATTGCTATTGATTCGATGATCCCTATTAGGCGTGGTCAACGAGAATTAATTATTGAGGATAGACAGATAGGTAAAACAACAGTAGCCACAGATACTATTCTCAATCAACAAGGTTAAAATGTAATATGTGTTTATGTAGCTATTGGTAAAAAAAACATCATAAAGTATTTCGAGGTAGTGACTACTTTCGGGAAAGGGAGCGATGGAATACGCACTATTATTGTGGTAGGCTGAAGCGTGAGACCCCTCGCTGCTACATTACAATACCTTGCCCCTTATATAAAGAGGAGCTCTAGGCGAATATTTTATGTATAAGCGACATACTTTAATTATTTATGATGATCCCCTCCCGAAACAGCCTGAAGCTTATCGTCAAATGTCTCTTCTATTATAAGAGAGACACCTAGTCGCGAAACTATCGGGAGATGTTTTTATTTGCACTCATGCCTTTTAGAAAGAATTTGCTAAATCAAGTTCACCCCAGGTGAAGGAAGTTTATTGCTTTGATAGTTGAGACCCAATCGGGGGATGTTTCGGCTTATATTCCTACGAATGTACTTTCCATTACAGATGGACAAATATTTTTATCCACCGATTTATTCAATGTTGGAATCAGGCCTGGTATTAATGTGGGTATTTCCATCTCCAGAGTAGGATCCATAGCTCAAATTAAAGCCATGAAACAAGTAGCTGGCAAATCAAAATTGGAACTAGCGCAATTCGCAGAATTAGAAGCCTTTGCATAATTCGCTTCTGATCTTGATAAAGCTACTCATAATCAATTGGCGAGAGGTCAACGATTACGTGAATTGCTCAAACAATCCCAGTCATCCCTTTTGATTGGAAGAACAAGTAGTGATAATTTTGTGGAAAAATGGTTATCTTGATTCATTTAGAAATTGGACGAGTAAAGAATTTCTTATTGATTTATTAATTACTTAAAAACGAATAAACCTAAGTTCCAGGAAATCATATCTTCTACCAAGACGTTCATCGAGCAAGCAGAAATCCTTTTGAAAGAAACTATTCAGGAATAGATGGAACTCTTTTTGCTTTGGGAGCAAGCATAAAGAAATTGATCACTCTTAATTCTTAGTATAATTAATGAATTTAATAATAAATAAAAAATTAATATTTAATAAAAAATAGGTATTATATTAAAAAATAGAAATCAGCCAATAAAGCGTCTCTGATTTTAAATGTTCAAATTTCATTATGATAAAAGAATAGAATATATAAGAACAAGTTAAATCCAATAAGTTTGAACCTATACGAAAGGTTTAGAAGACCTCTGTCCTATCCATTAGACAATGGACTCTTTTATTCCTGATTTTTTTTTCTTTTTCTCATTTTGCTTCCTTCTATCTCTTGTTCGGAAAAAAAGGAATCGGATTGTGTGAGAGAATTTCGAGAATTACATATTCAATTCAATGATGCATTAATTTCATTTAATTCTAAATAATATAGAGTCTAATATTGATGAGGCGAATTTAGAGGGAATCGAACCCGTATCGTTAGCTTGGAAGGCTAGGGGTTATAGTTGACGTCGATTCATTATTTTTAACGTCTCTAATTCAAAACCGAACATGAAACTTTAGTTTCATTCGTCTCCTTTATGGAGGATGGATAAATTTACATATTTAAGACATGAATGAAATAAAAAAAATTCGATCCATAACATCTATGTCGGCTTTTTTGCCTAAATGCATTCAAAACGATTGGCTTTTTAGATGATCCCTCTAGAACAGGGTGATTATAAGAATTTTTCTAGTTACTTTGTTCTCTAGTCAATTTGACCCCCCCCCCCCTTTTTTTTTTTTTGGCTGAGTAAATTGACCTCTGATGCAAGGGGTCGATTTTCTCCGTTCATATATCATAGATTGGCAAAGGATATTTTTATTCCTTGTCACTCCCCTTCCTGATATTTATGTACCATAACAATTAGGAATAGAGAATCTATATCAAAGAAAGGTCTAACTATTGGAATATTTGTTATTTGATACAGTGCGGTCAGTAACATTGGTGAATTAGGTGAAAGTACGGAAAGAGAGGGATTCAAACCCTTGGTAAACAAAAGCTGTAAAACCCTAGAAAATTAAAATTTTCTAAAGAAGGGTAAAACGATAATTTCGGTCAAGAATCCGAAAATTGTCTAGATCTTGGATGATGAAGTGGACCTCATTGTTAAAATCGTCTCGCGAAATCTAGCTACCACGTCAAATTTTGTCGAATTCCGAGACAGTCGGAATTTCATATTTTTCGAGGCACCGAGGGTAGTGCAAGACACTTGGCACATGATGAGTGGTTCACAGTGTGCCACGTGTCAAGTGCAGAATATCTCAAACAAAGAGCTCAAGTGGGACCCATAGGATACATGTGGCAACATATGATTGGGGAGAAATCCAAGGTAGATGGATAAGGCGATAAAGGTAATCCAAGGGAGCCAATAAGGTGATGACACGTGGCATGGGAGGACATCCCACTTGACCCATCTTGGACCTACCGGTGGGATGGGAAGAGAGGGGGAGAAGGGAGGAAAGTAAGAGAAAGATAGAGCTTTAAAGAGAGAAGCTCTACCTTATCTCTAATTTTCCCGGCGATCGGACCGATGGTTTACAGTGGAGTAAGAGGGAAAGTGCTTCCCCGTGACAAGAGCTACAAGTAGAGACCAGAAACAAGGAGTTTTGACAAACTCCATGAGGTAGGGGTTTTCTCCTACTTGGCTTAGTCTTTGGCTAAGAGCCATCTAAATGGCTGTGATGTTTGGGGCCGAAATGGTCGTGTATTTCAGTCCCAAAGATTGGGACTGAGTGTTGAAAATTTTGGAATGTTTTCAGACAGTCCAGACTGGATTGTGGACTGTCTTCGGGTGGTCAGGAGCTGAGCTCTTGTGTTTGCTTTGGGCAATTCCGATGGATTGCCGGGCTATTGATTGGCCCATGTGTGCTACTTTGTGTTATTGCTAAAAATGAATAACATGTTAATTGTGTGTAAAGTATGTTAGTATGTGAAGCATGATATATTAACATGAATTGGCATAGAAATGACATATTGAATTTCATATGCACGAGGGCACCATAGAACAGAAGGTGTAAGTGCATGACATGGTTTCGGAGGGTTGACCAACAATTATTTATCGGAGTATGTCCACTAATATATATATATATATATATAGGAGGGTTGTCCACACAATTATTTATCGGAGTATGTCCACTAATATATATATATCGGAGGGTTGTCCACAAATAAAACAAACATTTTGTTTTGAAAACTGTTTTTTTTTTCATACATGGCAAATGCATGTGTGAAGTCGGCGAGGACTCGAGGCATGGGATGGGGCATGTAGACATTCAAGTAGGGATATACATAGTTTGCCAGATATTTGTGTGGTGCCATTGCTGACATAGGTGGGGAAGTAACCCATGTAAGAAATTCAACGCTCTTTTGGCCCATTTGCTCACTACTGTCATAGGAAAATAATTTTAGTCGCAGTACGATTAAGGATGGGACAGCATCAGGGACCTAGTGGCAAAGGTCCATATATGGTCTTGTTTTTTTTTTTGTATTATGTCATTAGGTGTTAGAAGACCGAGTTTTTACGTAATTTGTAATTAAAGACAAATTGTAATTAAACTCGTTTTTGTATAATATATACATTTTGGCTAGTTTTCTAGAATTCAGTGGCCTTTGTAGTGATAAGGCAAATTTAGGTTGATTTTATAGTATGCTGAATGAAAAAAAATAATCACACGAGAGTATCAAAGTGAGGTGGGCTACTACCAAATTCCAACTTTAGAATTACCGACAACTGCTTGCGATGTCGTGATAGGAGGGGCTTGGTGTACTGACAAAGCGGCGCTGCTGATGCAAGGCCAGGGACTGCAGCGCGGACTTGCACAGGAAGGCTGTCGCGACGGGTCTCAATGGAGTGCTGCAATCGCGATAGAGAATTCACTATTGCGACAAAGATGGCTCACCCTGCATCGTGACAGAGATTTTAGTGTCGCGATAGGGTGTTAGGTAGCAAGGGCTTTCGGTGTCGCAACAAGGAGGGTTACGACAGGGTTCGGCTATTTGGTGTCGTGAAACAGTCTTGGTGTCACGACAAGGTCGGGCTTGTGGGTAGTGTCACAACAAGAGCGCGCCTAGCGTGTGGCGACGAGGCTCCGGCCTTCGCTACGGACTGCGATAGTGCCTTTGTGTTGATACCTTCATTTAGATCCTTGTTCATGGACACTATTCATGAGCCTTTATTCAAAAAAAAAAAAAAAAAAAAGTAGAAAAATAACCACGGGATTTAGGGCGTCACAGCCCATAGCGAGTTGATATATACACTTGAACCTAAGCCATCTCTCCTACATAATGGTGCCCGGGAACCCAGTGAATGGCCGAGTCATTCATATTGAATTCTTTGGATAGGTACTTGACGATCGATCCCAACTCTAAATAGTTAGTATGAAGAAAACTTTTCATCAAAGAAAGGTCTTTGTCCTTGAGGCTGGGGAGATATCGGTAAAATTTTTGTCTTGTGAAAAATTGTTAAAACAATGTAAAAACACTTCCCACAATAAAGATATCGCGCTCATGTCTTTTCCTCTTTGGATGCACAATTCAATCAAAACTATAGAGTTCTCTAAATCCCTCTTCTCACAGGAAAATTCCTTGATTCTTTAACCCAAATAAAATTAAGAATGGTTGTCTTATTTAGTATACTACTACATGTGGAGTGAAATATAATTAGTTCAAATATTTTCCTATTGATTCCTAGCCAAAAGAAACAAGGAATTTGAATAGAAGGTCCATATATATATTTTAATGATTCTTTTTATGTTATTTAAGTCTTTGTACCAATTCCTTTGTTTGTGGGATTCTTTTCCCACGAGAAATTAATAAGAAAATTATCAGATGGATTGCTACCTATACTGAATCGCGGATAAATGGAAATTTTATTGATACAAGATTTTCAATTGTAGCCAATATCCTTTATTCTGAATAATTCCAACAACCTTGGGAGAAAAGAGGCATTTACCTAATGAGGAGAGATGGAGTGCGATTTGAATTTTTATTTCTTGCTCTTAGTCTTGGGAGAAAGACACATGATTCGAGAGATAGAAAGAAGAACTACTTATTGAAATAAATTCACGCTTGTTTGAAGGTGAAGTTTGTAAATAGGACAATTCCTTTTTTGTCGGTATCACGATTGATGCGGCTCAAGATGCTTCTATTGTTGATTCTAGTATTGAGCGAAAGGGTTCATACCTATGGGTTGTATTGAGTCGATCTACTGTATTTAGTACGATAGGCGGCATAGGGGAAGAAACACTACACCTAGGAATCAACAACACAAAAACTTTGTTATAAATTACCACTTTTCCTTATAGGGATTGTGACGCCCCAAAACCCCGGGGTCCCATTGACCACTGTCAACCTGTGGAAACCTGTGTGTCTCATTTCATGAGACCCATACATCGAAATGAAATGACCCGATAGGGCGTCATCCCATACTAAAATCCATATAGTTACAAAACCATACATTTCTATAGATCTAAGGTTATTTTTGTCGCTCTTAATACAAAACATATATTAAAACTAGTTTGTTCTAATATATACACAAAACATGAATCAAGGCCACAGTTCGGCCTGCTTCATAATCCCGGCCTCTAAGGAGCGCCGTTTTCTTGTACCTGAAAGGGGGGTCCCACGATGGGGTGACCTAACGCTCAGTAGAGATAAATCCTATAAGGGCTACTCCCCACCTAGGTGCACATGCAAATGATCATTTCACAGTCAAACTAACCTTGATAGTACGCCATGTTGTCTATCATGGAAAAGAAACTACATGCATGTATGAGGCGGCCTCTGCACATGCCCACGAAATGTATTGGTGACCTCAGAGCCCACACTTGATGAAGTGCTAATGAGAAATCAATGCGGGTGGAGTGGAGCTCCTATCTACAACGTGAGTCTTTGGCAGTATAATCGTTTAGTATCTTTTGGGCAATAGAACTTTCGGGGGTCTCCTTTGTGGCACCACTTCTCGAGATCCGACCCGATTGGTCAGAACTTGGAGATCGGGATGCTCACTAAATTGTGATACTTGATTGGGCTCTGTGATCGGAGTTAACTTCATAGCCTCTAACTTGTGAATATTAAACTTGTTTTTATATTCACATCACAAGATTACAAAATACATATACAAGTTCCATATTTAATAATGTTCAACATTTACATTGTTTGAAAAACCAAAAGACATATACATTATACCAAATCTTCCAATGGACCCCTATGGATGTGTTGACCTCGGATGCTGATGATGTGGATCGTCTCGTCCTCTAGTTTCCTCTTCTCCTGCTTTACGGGATGAAACACCCATTAAACTGCGCTTAGTGGGGAAATAAACTCAAAGGCGACCCACCCCAATAATAATGTCTACTCTTTAAACATATACATATACTTATGACAATTATAATCTTTGCATATACTACTCATTTATGCATTATCTATCTGCCACTAACATGTTTCATTCCTTAGGTTTTTGATGTCATTTAGCACTTTGCCGTGTTCTTGTCATTGTATACTATCATCACATAAAAATGTTAAGCTTCCCATATCATATCAAATCATATACTTTTCATATACATTTCTTTTGTATAATATTTTCATTTTCTTTTATATTCATTGCCTGCAAATACCTTTGAAGCGGATACGGGAAATAACTATATGTACCCGAAGGTACTATCACTGTACGAGACAGTGATCTCTATCTGTGTGTACCCAAAGGTCTCTTATCAGCATGCGAAGGCAGTGGTATTTATGCGTATATACTAGAAGATATCATCAGCATGCGAGGCAGGTGACCTATGCCATGTGCTATGTGTGACCCTTTTCGGGGCCACACCGTGATCGAAGCGGGATCTATATCATCGACCGACGGGGCCTCGATATCTATATCTATATCTTTACTTGTGTTGTATCTTCCCACTATAGGCATGCACATCTATCCATCTTCCGGTCATATCACCGAGGCCAATTGGGTTTGTATTATAGTTTCTTTCATATATTATACAATGATATCCCTTATACATGAATATCTACTGATATCATGTATACATATGAATATATTCATGATCAAATAGCATTTCTCTTATAACCATGTTTACTATACTTTTCATATAACCGATTATACATATATCCTCTTTAGCTTTCATATATAAAGAATTTATACCTATACTTGTATCATTAGAAACTATGTACCCTTGTTCCTCTATGAATCTACTTTACTTAGAAATTGGAATCATTCCAAACTCAAGTTATGGCATTTTCATGCCAATTAGTCAATTTACCGATTTTACCGAGGGACAGTTTGCACTACTTATTTTCCAGTGCCTTAACTCCATATTTGACACTATCTCTTTGTACTCATTTAAATCTAAGGTGCTAAGGGTTCTATTCCAACTGGAATCACCCAATTCGGAGCACCGGAACTCGAGTTATGTTCAAAACAACTCGGACGACTCTATGATCAAAACTGATGCAGGAATTGACTTGCACATGACCACACTTTGAGTGAATTTTTGGGCCATCTAGAGTCAGAATTTGGCGATGCCTTCTCTTTAAGTTTTGTTCTCCTTGAAGTCTATTTTAATTGGCCACTTGAATCACTCAAATCGGATAAGAAATGAGTAAATTGTAATAAAGGCATACTAAACTAGTTAAAGCCCCGGAAAACCCGAACAAGTTGTACCGAGTGAACTTAACTTCTACCGGTAGAACTTGGCCAAAATCGACCAGTAACGAAGTTGTACCGGTAGAACTTAACTTCTACCGGTAGAAGACATCCGAGAATGCCCAGAATGGGTGTTTTCTCACCTTTTTCCATTCACTTTCATCCTTAGATCACTCCTAATGCATCATCGTAAGCCTTGCAATCCCTCTCAACAACTCCACAAACACTTTTAATTTGCAAAGAATCTTAGGGTTCATACCAAAATTCACCCAATTCTATAAAAACCTTGATATTTTGAAGGGATTACATATCTATTCCTTATCAACTGGGCTTTTCAACCAAAATTTCCTTAAAATCTAGAGTTAGAATGTTTACTGGCAGAATACTGAAAGGGGACAAGTGTAATGTCAAATGAAACCCCTAATCCATATCGAAATTCTTGTATCAAAATCAGGCTAGAATCCATAATTTCCATACAACAAAACATGTATCCATACCTTTGCTTGCTCCTCCTCCTTGCTCCTCTTCTTCTTTCTCTTCCTCCCTAAACCCGTATGAGCCTTGTTGTTTGGAGACAAAAATGAATTATTTTGTCTCCATCTCCTTTTTATACTTTAAGTTATCTTATTTGCCATTTAGTCCTCCTTCTTTCCCTTATTTCCACTACAACTTAAAGTTATTTCCACTTGATCTCTAATCTTCATAACTTCTACATTTTATACCCCTCTTTTGATAAATTACACTTGTATCCTTATGTCTTGTACCAATTCCGGTTTTACTTATTTTATTTTTAGCCTTATTTTATTTAAAAAATATATACTTTTACTTTTATGATACCCGAAACATGTTATAAAATGCCAGGGTATGTTTTGGGGTGTTACAACTCTCCCCCCCTTTAAAATAATTTCGTCCTCGAAATTCATACCTGATTCAAAAAGCTGAGGATATTGTGCTCTCATAGTTGCTTCTGGCTCCCAAGTAGCTTCTTCTCTGCCATGGTGTTGCCAGAGCTCTTTGACTAATGGTACTTGTTTGTTCATAGTGTTTTTACCTCTGGGTGCCGGGTGCCTTTGGGCTCCACTCATCATATGACAAGTCCTCTTGTACTTGTATCTCTTGCTTGGTAGTATGCGACTCATCGGAGCGATATCTCGAAGCATCGACACATGAGCATCGTGCAATTTGTGGTCGGAAGTGCGGTCAAATATGCCGCATAGAACGACCGCGTTTGAGTCTCACTTATATGGCCCTATGAACCTTGGACTCGACTTACCTTTGACGAGGCAGCTAGAATTTTCCTCCATGGCGATACTTTTAAGAAGACCTTGTCTCGCACTTCATATTCAATATCTCTCCTTTCAAATCGACATATGACTTTTGTCGATCACTAGCGGCTTTCAACCTTTGCGGATAGCAGCCACTTTCTCTTCGGTATCTTTTTCACGATATGCAGCCCGATCACTTCTGTTCATTCAATTACATCTGACATCACAGGGGTTCTACATCTCCAGGAGCCATATCTGAGCCTCGTATGGTACCGTACGATCTTTTGGGTGATAACTATTGTTATAGGCAAATTCCATCAATGGAATATACCTATCCCAACTGATGAATTCCATTACACATCCGAAGCATATCTTGAGTACTTGAATTAACCTCTGCATTGTCCATCATGCAACGGATGGAATCTTTATCTTTAAAATTGACTAGTACCCCGAAAATTGTGTAGTTCCTTCCAAGATCTCGATGTAAATGGATCTCTATCCGACACAATAGACAATGGTACCATGCAATGAAGTACAATCTCACTCTACATACTTAGCTCGGCTAATTAGTCCATAGAATAGTCAATCTTATTTGGAATAAAATGGGCGACTTTGTAAGCCTATCGGTAATCCCGCGAACAAAGTCATGCTTTTGTTGCGTGAGAAAAAACCCAGACACAAAATCTGGTAATGTTATCCACTTCCATTGAGGAATTGAAAGGGGATTCAACATACCGATTGGAACTTGGTGTTGACTTTAACTGTGACTATATCAAGCATTTAGAGCAAGTACTTTCAGTCCCATCTCTTTTCATTCTTTCCACCAATAAAATTGTTTCAAGTCTGGTACATCTTATTTACCTCCAGGATGCATGGTAAATCTTGTATTATGAACCTCAAATAACAACTTTTTTCTTTGCTCTTTATTATCGCACACATAACCTATTAGAATACAAACTTCCATTTCACTAGCCAGAAAATCACTCTTATCATCGTCACGACCGTGCGTAACCTTTAAGCAGCTCTACATCATTTTTACGACATCTAATCATACGCTTCAGCAGTGTGTTTCTAAGGTGAGCTAATATAGGTGCATCTCTTTGCTAATCTCCCGTTCACTAAATTGATGACATTCTAACCCCTTTGTCATACACTTAAAGCATCGCTACCACGTTTAGCTTTTAGGAATTGATAATCTATAATCGATCATAATCTTTGAACAACTCCTAACCACCTCCGTTGTCTCAAATTAAGCTCTTTTTGAGTGAGCAGGTATTTGAGACTCTTGTGATCTGTATAAAATTCCTACGCTTTTCCCCATATAAGTAATGCGCCATATTTTCAATAAACACTACCCATGACCAACTCTGGTCATGAGTGGGATAATTAATTCATGTAACTGGCTAATGCGGAAGCATAAGCCACCACTTTCCCATCTTGCGTGCTGCGCATCCCGAGCCAATGCTGAAGCTTGTCGCTATCACAGTATACTCTCTTTTCCCGTGGTAGGCTGTGTCAACACTGGTGCTTCAACCAACATTTCTTTCAAGCTGTTGGCTTGTATCGACATTTTATCGCTCCACTCAGCACCTCCTTTCACAGTGTCGGTGGCGGAGAAGCTATGATAGAAAACTGCCTGAATCTTCTATAATGGCACGCTGAACTCGAAACTCCTCACCTGGTTACACTTTGAGGTGGTTTCCAATTACCATAACTTGATTTTTGGGGTGACTCTTATGCCCCTCGTGGATACAATGGCCTAGAATGGAAACTTCCTTTAGCCAAAAATCACATTTCTTTGAGTTTAGCATATACTTTTTCTCTCTTAAGTCTGTAGAACTATCTTGAAATGTTGCTGTGCTCCTGCTCATCTACGGAATATACCAATATGTCATCTGTCATCTGACGACAAAGCGAATCTAAATAGGGTGAAATACTACATTCATTAAATCCATAGATATTTAACTAGGTGCATTAGTCAACCCAAATGGCATGACCAAAAACTCCTGCTTAATGTCCATATCGGGTTCCATCGGTCTTGACTATCAACTTCGCCTCTTAGCTGATAGTACGATGTAGGGTATCTGAGAAAAGACACCGGCTCTTTTAGGCGATGAAGATATTTAATTCTGCAGCAATGGTACCTATTCATGCAAATCTTTTGTTGATTTGCCGATGTCAATGCTACATCAGTGAAATTATATCTTTCTTTCTGTCATGGTGCACCCAGAGCTCTTGGGTGGATCATTCATTTATCAAGCTCTTTGATTGGCTCTTTAACTCTTTTAACCTTTTGGAGCCATCCACATCTGGTGCCTGAACGGTAGGTATTCATTGTTCTATGGCTGATCCACCTCCTCTCAAGTGGAATACCGGTAACTCTTAGAGGAATACATGCGGAAAGTCCACCTCTTGGAATCTTCTTTCACATCAACGACCTCGCTTAGGTGATATCTGACGAAGAATGTCTCATCCTTTCTCATAAATCTCTAACTTGCATAGCGGAAGTCACATTGGACGTGCGGCTTGATCCAATGCCTTGTATTATCACCTCTCGGTTGGTGAATTGTCTGCCCTGTCTTTTGACCCATGATCAGCGATAGCTCGGGTGTTTGAACCAAGCAATCCATTCCGAAATCAAAAGTGAATTCGGAATGGTAAAGATATCAAATCGAAAACTCTCTTGCTTGTATGACAATGGGGCAATTTCTATATACACTATTCACACTAATGTTGTGCCCCAACGGATTAGTCACATGCATGTCATATGCTAATTTTTCCATCGCTGGTACTTTGTCAAATACATGCTCTATGCACACATATGAATGAGTAGATCCAGGATCAATCAATGCATGCATCTCCAATATCATGAAAATATACGCTATAACCACCGGGCATCTGATCCTCACGACCTTCATAACATATACTCGTAGTAACCCAGCGTGTTGTAGGCATAGAGACCGATCTAGTCTCGACCTTTGTGCCTCCTTGTCCTCTATCGACTTTGGTTTCCCTCGACCTCTACCTCGATCGAGTGAAAGTGGTGCGCGGATCGCCTCCGCCTTGATGACTTCTATTGTCTGATTCTGGGACAATTTGCCATTAGAAATGTTAAGTGCCCCACATCGAAGCATCCTCCTGTCAATAATGCAAGCCCCACATGCCGTCGATAGCGTAGGGCGATGCGGAATTTCTCCATGTCCGTGACACCTCTGTACTAGGTGCTGGTGGACTCTATCCACCCACGTAGCGGCACTATGTTACGATTGCGGCGCGGCTCCTGGCTCTTTCGAAGACGAAGCCTCTAGAAAGCTGCTTTTGAATCTTTCCTTCACGCGTGTTTCTAGTCTACTTTTCATTCACGGCTTGGACCCGGTGATAAAAATCCCTTGTTTGAAAGAAATTATGAACGCTCTTGATGGAATAAATGCGGTCCATCCTCAAATTGTCTACACGATGCCTCGGTGAGGACCAGCTCCAGTGCATAACACTTAAGAGCGATAAATTATATCGATAGCAAGTTTAGTTATGCAAATTCGGGCTGTTTCCACTTAGAGTCTCTATACATATCGGTAACGTACTTCGCCCTGAACTCTTGGATAAAGACCTCCCAAGTCATGGGATTTGGAATCCTTGGACTTCTTAACACTAATGTTCCTGATCCTTGTACCTCGCTCTGTGATAAGTGAGGCGCACATGATACTCGATCGGAGGGCATCTTCACCAAGCTATTCTTTGTAACTTTCTAGCAAAATTCAGCTTTCTCGGACTCTTCGGTTGTCCCATAGAATTCCCTCATTATGTCTCTTACCATGTCTATCGGGGCTTTTGGAGTATTATTTCTAGTGCCGGGTCGTATCAGAGATATCCTGATGGCAGCTACATTGGCTCGATTAGTTTGGCTCACTTACGACAGTTGAAGGATCAGAAACGAATGTTCCACATCTCCCGAGTTAACACTCGACTGCTTCTTAGTTAGATTTGGAGGGCGATCCATCTATACAAAACAAAGGACATCCCACATCAGTGCTTGACTACTAAACACATGCTTTCTATCGATATTCTACTCGAGCTGGCCTAACTGGCTGGCTGCTTCAAACGCTAGGCTCTGATACCCATAAGCATGACACCTACCGTCAGGCAGATTGGTCGAACCAGATCGGGATCTTTCTAACAAATTGTGATGCCCCAGGTTGGGGCTGTGATCAGTTAACTACAACCTCCCAACTTGTGAATATTAAGCTTGTTTTATATTAATCACAAAGGATACAAAATACATATACAAGATTCCATGACTAATAATATTTCAGCATTTTACATTGTTTGCAAAAAAAACCAAAGACATATACATTATACCAAAAAATCTTCCAATGGACCCTATGGATGTGTTGACCTCGGGATACGATGATGTGGATGATCGTCCTCTGGTTTCCCTCTTCTCTGTACCTACCTGGATGAAACACAGTGCTGGCTTTGCAGCTTAGTGGAAATAAACTCAAAAACTGACCCTAATAATGAATCATCTCTCTTTAAACATACCATATGCACTTACTGACAATTATAATCTTTGCATACTCTCATTTGTCGTATCTATACATGCATGTTCATTCCTTAGGTTTTGATATGATTATACTTTGCCGTGTTCTTGTGGTGTATACTATCATCACGTAAAAATGTTAAGCTTAAGTATCATATCCGTCATATACTTTTCATATACGTCTTTTTATAATATTTTTATTTCTTTTATATTCATTGCCATATGATACAACTGAAGCGGATACGAAGGCAACTATATGTGAATCTTATCCTTTGTGCGAAGACGTTGATCTCTATCATGTGTACCCAAAAAGTTATATCTTGTGATGGTGGTATTTATCTTGTATATACCGAAGATATCATCTGTATGCGAGGCGACCTATACATGTACTATGTAGTGACCCTTCCCGGGGCACCGTAGTCAAACGGGATCTATATCATTATTGACGGGCTGTATATATCTATATATTTATGCATTTGTATCTTCCCTAGGCATGCCTATCTATCCATCTTCACGGTCTTGCAGGCAATTAGGTTTTGTAGTAGTTTCTTTATGTATTACATACAATGATATCCCATATACATGAATATCTACTGATATCATGTATACATATAGAATATATTCATGATGATAATTTTCTATATAATATATTTACTATACTTTTCATATAACCAAATTATACATATATCTCTTTAGCTTTCATATATAAAAGAATTTATATACTTGTATATAGGAAACCTATATACCTTGTTTATATGAATACTTTGCCAAAGTGGAATCATTCTATTGGATCATCAAACTTCAGTTATGGCATTTTCATTTTAATTAGTCAATTACCGATTTTAGGACAGTTTATACTTATTTTCCAGTGCCTTAACTCCATATTGACACTATCTCTGGCCTCGTTTAAATCTAAGGTGCTAAGGGTTTCTATTCAACTGGAATCTTAGTGGTACCGGAACTCGAGTTATGTTCAAAACAACTCGGACGACTCTATGATCAAAACTGATGCAGGAATTGACTTGCACATGACCACACTTTGAGTGAATTTTTGGGCCATCTAGAGTCAGAATTTGGTGATGCCTTCTCTTTAAGTTTTGTTCTCCTTGAAGTCTATTTTAATTGGCCACTTGAATCATAAATCGGATAAATGAGTAAGTTATGGCCAAAATAACTAAAACTGGTCAAAACTGGAAGAGCCAGAACAGTTGTCTTGGTAGAACTTAACCTGGGTGAAACACAACCCCAATCGACTTGATAACGAAGTTGTACCGGTAGAACTTAACTTCTGGTAGAATAGAGAAGTACCCAGTGGTGTTTTCTCACCTTTTCCATTCACTTTCATCTTAGATGCTCCTATTGCATCTTAGTAAAGCAACATACAATCCTCTCAACAACTCACAAACCTTTTAATTTGCAAAAGAATCTTAGGGTTCATACAAATTCACCAATTCTATAAAACCTTGATATTTTGAAGATTTTATATCTATTCCCTTGCTCAAACTAGGCTTTTCAACCCAAAATTTCTTAAATCAGTTAGAATGTTTGCCTAGCAAAACCACAGAAGGGAACCAAGTGTCAAGTGAAACCACAGTGATCATATCGAGAGATTCTTGTATCAAAATCAGGCTAGAATCCATAATTTCCATACAAGCAAAGCATGTATCCCATACCTTTGGCACATATCCTCCTCTTGCTCCATATTGTACTCTATACTGCTCCACTAAACCGTATGTTGCTTGTTGTTTTATGAGCAAAAATGAATTATTTTGTCTCCATCTCAACACCCCATACTTTAAGTTATCTTATTTATATTAATTCCTCCTTCTTTCCCTTATTTCCACTACAACTTAAAGTTATTTCCATGATCCTCTAATCTCATAACTTCCATTTATGCCCTCTTGATGATTACCTTGTATCTTATGTCTTGTACAATTTAGGTTTACTTATTTGTTTTAGCCTTATTTACATTTAAAAAATATCTTTTCACTTTTATGATACTGAAACATATTTATAAATGCTCTTGGGGTATGTTTTGAGATTACACTCACCGTGGGTCTCACCACCTTGACATTTTTGGGGTTCTGAGTGGATCTGTATCTCTATGAGTTTGACTCACCCAGAAGAGAGGGTGTCCTATCTTTGCCTTTCATACGACACTATTAGTTTCCATTTCCATTGCTCTTGTGGAACTCGAGTTGACTTACGTCCCATTCAGCCTATCACGATTAGCCTTTGGCAGCAGTCTTGTCAGTACCATACGCTGCATGTAATGAGGTGTTACCGCTTTACAAATACAATGCAATTTGTGCCCTTTGCCTCAAACCCATGACGATGTATGAAGACCTTTACATGAACATTCTACACCTTACATTGTATTGTGCTATGAACACTCATGTCTAATGCACACAACATTTCGCCTCTTTAGTTCAACATCAACATACATAAAGTGTTAATATTCCACACATTCAAATCAGGTACATCATAAAGCATCTTTTCATCTTTTCTATCATTACGGTTCTATTTCTGTCAACGCATCGTCAGTTCATTCATGTTAACACATCATTCAAGCATGTATTAACATAATTCCAACCATTACTTAGGCAAGTAATGCCATAATTCATATTCCCAAGTTGAGACATAGTATGTTAGTCATATAGCCCAATGCATATAATTATTTCCAAATCTTTAATAAAGCATATAATACGATTTCACATATTCAACATATTAATTTATGCGATACGCACATTAGCTATTCTAACCTTAAATTTGGCCATGCTTGACATAGAAATAATTTGGACTAGTCCCAAAGTCTAATTTTTGTAAATACCACAAAACTTATCTATATATGCAATTCTGCTGAATATGTCATTGATCATTTCGAGATCTGAATTGATTCCAAAGCGAAGTTAGGAACCCAGGAAAGGACGTTTATCTTTCATTGGCCAATGAATGTTTCAGCTAATGTTTTTGGCCAGAGAACATTTCTATTAATTGAACTCATGACTTCCCATAGAGTCTAAGACGTGGTGGAGTTCGGACCCGGGAAAGTTATGGCTGTTAAAGTTGATGCGGGCGATTCACAGGGTGTGTGAAATTTGGGCTTTGATTTGCCATTACGCTCGGATTTTGCTGTCTGGGAGCACAATGTTAGGTTTGGAATGGTCCAAACACTCATGACAGTCTTTGACCATCACACAATCACAAACAAACTACTGTATCTAAATTGAAACAAATCGGGCGTAACCGTGAGGCGTTACAAGCCTCTGAAACTGCATCTTGAGTAGGAGGAAGCCTACCTCTTGTAGCGGAGTTAGGGTTTTATAGATAAGATTTTCACTCCTTATAACCTCCTTCTAACACTTCTTTTCACCTCTCTTCCTCCCCTTTCTTCTTCTGCTTTTCTTCTTTTCTTTCTTTTCTTTCTCACTTTCTCTTTCCTTCCCCACTTTCTCTTTTCCTTTCCTCCTTTCTCTTTTCCTTCCTCCTCCACTTCCTTGCGCTCCCACAGTTGAATCCTCCATATTTGCTAACTTTCAAGTGTCGCCATCATTGACACATGGCACTGCCATATACACCACATAGCTTATATGTCCCCCATCTATGAGCCTTTTACCATCTGTGTGACACCATGTGTCCCTCCGTAGTCCATGTGTGTCATCCACATGGCTCGCCATGTGTCGCCCGGAAACACCAGTTATCCATCGTGAAGTCGACTATCTGGAATCTAATGAAATTCGTGGTAAGCTGATTGTGGCGTTCAACGTGTCTGTTTAAATAAATGTGAAATTTGAAAATTGACTCCACTTTTTTTTTTTTTTTTTTTTTTCCTGGTTCTTCAGGTAAAATTTACCATTCCCCCATATTTTTTTTTCTGAAAAATTATTAAAATTTTCACAGGTTTCTGAGGATGGGGACTAAGAAGAATGGTTTGGGATCTTCATCCTTCTTGTTATATACTTTGGATATATAACCATCGAGGCTTTTGTTGAATTGACTATTCAGGAGGTGGAGCATTGGGGACGAGAAAATGTTGGAACCACACTTTCTATCTGTATAATACCAACAAGATACCTTGATGTTAAGAAATATACTGGAAAGGTTGGCTAGAGATTTCTTGCGAAACATACTTGGAAAGGTTGGCTAGAGATTTCTTTGTAAAAACACAGCCCGCTAGTATATAATGAGAATATTTATGTTTTTTTTTGGATTCATGTATTATTCTCTGTTATGCACATAATGGAGATGGGTATGTGATGCAATCGTCTGGCTCAGACGGAAGATTTTTTGAATCAAATGATGGCCAGTAACATTTATCGACTCAATTCGAAGGAAATTATGTGGAAGCTTTATAGAATTATTATGGTATCACGTGAAATTAATCCTATGATCGAGAGTTTATATACTCTATAACATGGGACTTATCCACACAAGTAATGGAGAGTATCTGAAACTTTGGAATATTATTTTGAGACGGTAGAGACGAAACACAGTACATGGCTTTTAATAATGTGGGTGTGATCTATCATTAAATGGAAGCTTTCTCTGGCTATGAAAGAAAAAAAGAAAGATCAAATCCACTAGTAAATACTAGAAACAAAACGGGCTTTCTACATATTATCACCATCAAATCAAAACAATGATTTTTATAGCGTAATAAGAAAAAACTTCAAAGAAATTAAATATGAAGAAATAGATATCCTAAATACTTTATTCTGGATAAAGCATCTAGATCTAATTGATGAGGCTTAGTAAAGATCAATTAACGGGGTTTTAGTAGATACAATAATAAGCGCTTACTTAATGTATTGGTATGAGATAAAGTTAGAGATCAGCTTATGTAATGGAGTTGATGCGCTAAAATATAGAAGCAGTAGTGTAACATCAGATCCCAAAGATAGTAAGTCTTTTTTTGTTTGAAGGAAAGTATTTTTTCAAAGATTCTATATAAATTTCTACATGAAGCGAGATAGTTACCTTTGAAAATTCTAAAAGATAAGGTAAAATACCTAGTCTTCTAAAAGGTGGGAGAAAAGATAAAACTAAAATTAGTTGGTAATAAATCAAAATTCAAGTTTTAGAAACTCATCTGATTAACCTCTTTTTGTTAACTTAGAGAAATGGTTATGAACAATCTCATTGATATGGTAGATTAAAAACGGGACACCGATAAATTATTGTTGAGCCGTATGAGGTAGGAAACTCTCAAGTACGATTCTAAGGAAGGAATTGACTTTGCCTATTCCATTGGGAGAACAAGCCATTCGCGATTATGAAATTCAGAAAGCTTGGTTCCGATCGGCCAGATTGAGCATTGAAACAAGCTATAAGCACTTACTCCTATTAGTGTATTGAAGCGCATAGTGGTTGAAAATCTGAGGTGTTTGAAGACTAAAAAACACTTTGTTTATTATTTGTTGGACCTGTCGGGTCCAAATAAATGGATCATTCACATGCCTATGGGAAGAACCAGCCAAAATTTCATTATATCCCTTAAGACCCGTTCATTCATTTTGTTATCTTATCTAAGTAGGGATAAGCAGTACACATATATCATAGAGAATATATTTCTTTATTTTACACTTTATTAATAGTACTATTAATAAAAGTAATAAAAATACTACTAATAAAAGAGACCTCGAATGACTAAATAAAAATATGATACTCGATGTTTCTTAGTAGCGACTACCCATGAAAGTATCTTAATGTGCAGCTATATAAGACGCCCAGGGTGGCTATATCTAAGAGCTTCTAGTGAGATATGAATACACTAGGTTGCACAAAAGCGTTTTTCTTTCAAATTCTAAAATTCAAAGACACAGAAAGGTTTATAATATTAAAGCGTGTCAATAAGCACCTGAAGCTATATCGTAATAGATTGAACACTTGCCTAGATCGACTTACGGATCATAATTGCTCTAATGAATAACTAAAGAAAATGAAGATAGATGGGAGATATAAGAAAGAAAAACTAATTCTAAATATCTCTCATAGGTTTACTAATTTCTTATTTGTTGTGAGTCTCTTTGTGTGTTGTCCCGAGGAAAGGAGGACTCAGTGATTGTTCGTTGTGAGACCGAAGTTAAAATTTTTGGTAGATAGGGATTCCATGAAAACTTCTTTCAGGAATGAAGCGACGGGTCATTTCTCTCAAGAACAATACTTTTCTAGGCCACGATACTACCACTTGGATGCGAACTGTGCTGATGCTCACGATTTGATAGCCATACGTTGATTTAGGGAGATCTCACGAAGTATTTAGTGCTTATTTGAACGGCATCTCACGTCAACTCTTTCTTTAATTTGAGTGGCATGTATTTCCCACGGTGCTCCTTTTCCAATTATGAAGCATGGCTAAACGTCTACTCACATTGGACCCTAATGCAAATTGGTTTGGCCAATAGTGGGCAATATTAGAATGAGTGATGTGGTAGGGGTTTTGGGGAATACCGATAACCTATGGTTTTTTTCAAATAAGGTGAGCATATGGAATAACTAGTGAATTACAACTTTATTGTACCGTAATTGGTGCATTGGTCTTTGCAGGCTTAATG
Organism: Tetrastigma voinierianum; assembly: GCA_016808115.1. Lineage (NCBI taxonomy): Eukaryota > Viridiplantae > Streptophyta > Magnoliopsida > Vitales > Vitaceae > Tetrastigma > Tetrastigma voinierianum. The sequence goes on along the minus strand of JAEQBH010001261.1, from coordinate 134,535 downwards.
CTTTTTGCTGGTTGGTTCCATTATCCGCAAAAGCCGCTGAAATTGGCTCGGTTCGAGATGTAGAATCTATGTTGGAATCCCACCATTTAGTGTTTATTAGGACTTAGGTCTCTCTTTTTCTTGGTAGGCATCAAGTACTGTGTATTTGATTAACCAATTTCTAAACATGGGAGTAGACCCCAAGAGATCCCTTCCTCATGAATTTATCTTCATCGAGATCTTTTGGTAAGCTTTATCCCGGTTTATGAGAATAACAAAATTTTCACCTTGAATTGGTCAAAATATGCAGAATTTCTTACTTTTCATGGAGGATTAGATCTCTAGTAACTAAGGTCTATGGTTGATCGATGTGCACACACCATCATTTAGCTATTGCAATTCTTTTCTTGATAATGGTCCTGTATAGGACTAATTGGAAATTGGTCATGTTAAAAGATCTTTAAAATCATAAGGTCCATTTATGGGTAGGGTCATGGGCCTATATGAAATTCTAACAACGTCATGGCATGCTCAATTACTCTCTTAACCTCGCTATGTTGAGCTCTTAAACATTCTTCAGCCAGCTCATATGTATTCCATGCCCCCGTATCCATTTAGCTATTGACTATGGTACATAAGCGTCAAATTTGTTCACACATCACGTGTTGCGGATTGGTGGATTTCTCATAGTTGGTGCTGCTCTTGCGTGCATCCATTTTTATGGTAAGAGGTTGTGATCCGACTATACAACCTAGCGATCGTGAATGTGTCCTTGGGCATCGTGGTGCAATCATATCCACATGCCCAACTAGGCATGTATATTTCCTGAGCTTTCACGGTTTTTGGTTTTGTATATTCATAGCCTTGATACCATAGCACCAGACGTCAAGATATGTTTTTGAATCTTTGTTATACAATACAACTTCGTCTTTACTTTCGAGAATGAAATACCAGTTAAATCTCTCAGAAGTTCCATCCACAAATGCAAAGTTTATGGCTTACTGATATTGCTCATCATCATTTAGTTATTGCATTTATTTTTCTCGTTGCGGGTCTTATGTATAGAACTAACTTCAGGATTAGGCACTATATGAAAGATCTTTTAGAAGTGCATATTCCTCCGGGAGGACGATTGGGGCATGGACATAAGGGTCTTTATGACACAATCAATAATTCGATTAATTTTCAATTAGGCCTTGCACTAGCCTCTTTAGGGGTTATTACTTCTATGACCAACAGCACATGTATTCTTTGGCTTATGTGTTCATATCACTGAAACCTTACTACTTTCAGTACTGCATTATATATATGTCGCTTAATACATCGCGAGTTCATCATGACATGAGCTTTTGTGCATGGAGCTATATTTTTCATTCGAGATTACAATCTGCAACTGAATGAGGATAGTGTGTTGGCAAGAATGTTAGACCATAAAGAAGCTATCATATCCCATTTAAGTTGGAACAAAAATATCATTTGATTTGTCGATCCTCAAAAAAGGAACTAAGCAAAGTTACGTCGTTGAGTGAAACAAATGGGAAATTCATGGAAAGTTACAATCCTCATCTCGTAACAGTGCACCTACACGTCTTCATTGACGTTGTTTTTTGACCGGAAGATCGAGAGCTAACTATTGAGACTTTGGGTTTTCTAGACACTTACTTCATGAAATGGTTCATGCATGTTTGTTGCCAGGAGCAACAAGATCAAGTTGGTAGGGATTCAAATGTCCTATAATTTTTCTATTCGTTTCTATGATCGATGATCATAGACGATCGTCTGTACCTTGCCATTTTGTATAAATGTTTATTCTATTTGTACGAGATATGGTAGAGGCCACTTTTAATCCTTGTTTGTCCATTAGTTCCTAGTTCTTCTCTTGGGGCGAGGGTAGAGTATGGCTTGGTAGCTGTGAGGCTCATAACCTTGAAGTCCACTTGGGTTCAAATCCTGTCTCATAATATTTTATTAAAATTATTTGTGTTAACTGGCAATTACTTACCATTCTTTTTGGTGGGGGGAGAAGAATGGGGAAGGATGATACCCTCTACTTACACTCTGTAATTGACTAATATACGAATGCTTTGCTCCAGTGTCATTTCTTTTATGGCGGATAGCGCTCGAACCAGCAAATCTTTCTCCTTGTATGAAGAAATTTACCATTCAGCCATATTCGCATTTTCGTTTCTTGATATGAATATAAATAGCACACCTATTGTGATCACCCCAATAAGGGTGTCGTTGACAACGTCGACTTGGAATAATCGTGGATGTCGGGTAACCCGACACCACTCCTCATCAGGCGGAAGTCTCCTTGGTATGGGAGCTCTACCCAAATACAACCTGTTCAAATAGTTTGCTGACCGCAGTCATGCGAGTAAAATAATGGCCACTTGGGCCCTGCATTATGCCACAAAAATACATGAAGCTATATGCAATAGTTCAAGGTTAATAAATTACTCTTTGCAGACATATATCAAAATTTAGGTTTTATTACATGTTATACAAAGCGAATACCCAAAGCCTGCCGACTTTCTTCTAACGAGGCCTGCAGTGAGCGCGAGTCTCTATACACTCACATACCTGAAATAGTGATCCTCGACGGGGTGAGCAAAGCCCGATGATAATTTCCTACATGGTTTACTCCGCCTAAGTGCACAACAATCATCCAAGCAATTACATGAACCTACTCGAATGTCTGCACTTGACCAATCCCGTGTCTCGAGTCTCACTGGCCTTCCTCCATATATACAGCTGAATCTGGTAAAGTATCGATTTTTCAAACAAAGCTTTTTGTTCTCGGCTTCAGCTCTTAGAACTGGTAAATACATTGGGCCCACCCTCGAGGCGGGTGGATATTTCTCAAAGCTTGATCATGGTCCTCATCCGAAGTGATATGTTGGACAACTCTCCAAAGCAATTCTTCGGAAAATCTTCCTTGAAATTCCTTTCACAAACATTTCGTTTTAACGATTTAAGTATATGCGCTCTGCTCCCCAATATTAAGTCAGGAGTGCGTATGGAATGCGTGATGCCGTCGACAAACTCATGCTAATATATAAAACATGTATATGCTCCTGGGTAATCCCACATGCAAAATCATATTTATCACAATTCACAATCGATAACAAGAATTAGCTCACATGGGCTAATTAACAAAACCACCAGTAATTCATTTTAGATAACCGACCTCATAAAAATCACCTTGCCAATCAACGTCGATATTCACGTGAGCGGTGGAAACCTCGGGTTGGCCTTGATTCCACGACCCATAAGTAGGATTTTCTCCGCTCCCGGTTGAATGTTTTGGATCGAAAGCCACCAATTTGGTGTACTCAGAGCTTGTCACACGTAATTTACGTAGCTCTTGGCCGAAAGAATAACATAAGTAGGAAAGATCCTACCTCTTGGAGTTGGCCGGGCTGCGAGTGGTGTCGCGTGGCCACTCGTAGTGTAAATCATTTCTTGCACTCGTCGACGAAGCTGGTCGAGCGGCAGCAATCTGACTCGCCTGCCAAATCACAAAATCATAATACTACGTAATTACATACTACAGGTTTTTTAATACCGAAAAATGAAGAAAAACCTTTATTAACTGGCTGTGGAGTGTAATTAATATTTCGTTTAATTCGCGATAATCAATTTTGCGATTTTTGTGGCATGTAATCTGTGGTGTTTATATATACACTCATCGGCGTGTGTCGCGTAGTGCGTGTAGTAGGTAGCTTTTGTCGCGTCATGTCTTTCGACGATAGTTTTACGGCACCAGGCCTTTCAGTGCCTCAGCATTAGAGTGGTATCTGAATTCGGCGTGGTAACTAGATTTCGAGCGATACCAACGGTGAAGTTAGTTCGTCATGAATCTGAAAAAATTTGGTTTTGATCGAAGTGCGATTTTACCATTTTCGAAAGATTAATTTTTTCGGGTTTTACACCTATATATCATATAATATATATTTTTATCATATTTGTGCAGAGTTGAGCCAATACTCTCTTTAGGGTGATTCCCATATCATTTATATATTTCTTTTAATTCAATTTAAAATTAGAATAAATTATACTCTTGCAATATGTTATAATATTCATTTTAATATTAATAGGATTAATATTAAAAAGGACTAAAAAAAACTTATTAAATTAAAAAAAAAAAGTCAAATATTTTTTTATTTCTAAAATAGAATTCTATTTAATATATATATATTCTAATTATAAAATGAATATGTATATTAATTGTATTCTAATTATAAAAATGAAAATATTAATAATATATATATATATATATATATATATATATGTATATAACTCTTTCTAAATATTATTGGCAAATTTAAATATGGAATTGTTAATATTAACAAATAAAAATTCCCTTTTTTTTTTTCATTCAGAACTTTGACCCCTCCTCTAATTCTTTGGTAGGTATCTTAATTCTCTCAAATCTTTTAAGCCTATTCGTCCCAAATCCAAAAATGAAATGACCCCTCCCTCTAATTTTTTTTGTTTTCTTTATTTTCATGTTGGAGGATTTATATTTAATTTGAATATGTCTCACAACCAGAAATGCATTATGGAGGGATTTTATCGTGAATCATTGATTCTGATTCTATATGACTTATTACCACTTTTTACCCTTTATTCGGACACGGGTGGGGGGTGGGATTTTTGACTTCACAAATAGGCATGTTGGATCATGCATCCTCTATGTAGGATAAAGTCACTATAGATGGAGCCTGTAGATTCACACCTTAGTATATTTCTACAAATAGTGATGGTATCAACTCATATCGATATGACCATGTTCTATTTGGGAGAATAAAAATAAAATAGAAATTGTCTTTCGGAGAGATGGCCGAGTGGTTGATAGCTCTAGTCTTGAAAATCGATATAGTTCAAAGAACTATCGAGGGTTAGAATCCCTCTCTCTCATTTTTCTCAATGAAGATATTTTTGTCTTTATTGATTTTGCTTGGCCCGGTATCCTATATCATAAAGGGAATGGCTGAAGCTATATATCCCTGCTTGAGCAAAAAAAAGATAAATTGTCTCATTAATATAAATAAATAGGTTGAAAAAGAAAGAATGCCTTTTAAGTATATGACTAACCTGCCTCTTATGGATTGAACCAAATAGATTCCTACTTATTCAACATAGGATCTCCGTCTGATTATTAGTTAAGGAGAGGTGTAAGAAAACAGGTTTCAAAATCACGATAAATTCCTTTTCAGAGTCTCTGCATATTGTGAGCCCTTCATGTGCCATAAATGACCCTCTGAATAAGGGAAAATCCACAGAACAAATGATGGCTAACCAACTTCTAGGAGGACATAGTCAAGTGCATTGATCTCGGTAGCTCATACCATGGAATTTAAGAACCTAAGGCATAGGTCATATATTCCACGAATGTAGTTCTTGCCAAGGTTGTATATCTTTTTCGGCCTCTCAAGTCAAACCATTAGGACCCTTGGGGTTCTAACCGGGGGCACGTAGATCCAGCATAGTTTCTCGTCCAGAAAGTGATTTTCTCATCGAAACGCGTGGAAATGTTACCTAAACCTTGTGGGGTCCTTGAAAGCCGGATCCACATTAGCCCGAGGCGTTGGTCTCTAACTAGAAAAATGTCCTTGAGCTTGAGCCTTAAGATCTAGTTGTGTAAACTCACTAGGATAAACGATTATTATTGAACAGGACAAAGCAACAAGCAATGAAGCAGAAACCAGAGATAAAGCACCTAAAGCTATAAATGAGTAAGCCTCTCTAGACTCTCTGAGTGCACGCGAGCCCACCTGAGGTTTGGTTAAGATATGTCGAGATTCTACTAAATATACGAGATGGAACCTAACTTCATACATGCCCTCCTGATTATATCTTCCAAATCGTCCCACACTAACAATCCATCCCTTCCTCCAAAGGGAGATTTTAGTAAATAACCAAATATAACACTTGGGCTATGGTCAAGTCAGTGGTTTTTCTTATCCCCCTCTAAGAGCCTAGGTATCATATATGCCGCCAAAATAAGAGCCTTGAATACTGAAGAAAAGCACCTATACCTAACAAGGTCAAGTGAATACAAATTGGTAATTTTATTTCTATCTTTCCATATGTAGAAAAATGGAAAAAGATTCTTTAGAGTCTTAGGTCCAGTACATGATAAATACACTTAAAGCCAATCTTTAGAGAAATTCGTGAAGTACTCAAATACAAAGTATGGAAGAGTGTCTATAACTTCCCAGGGACCTACCCTGACCTAGAATAGCTAGTGAGTAAATCAAAATCCTTGTTCATACATGGGCTTCTCTGGTACAAAATAAACCACTTCAAATAGGTTCATTGGTCCAGCCTAGAATACTATTAATCCGGCATGGGCTACATGAGCCCTAAGTAATTAACTGGATAAATTGATAAATCAGGCATTCATTACAAGTGAAAGCCGGTGGTTTCTTGAAGTCACGACCGACTAGAAGCTAAGTTCCATTAAAGAGCATTTCCGAGGTAGAACTCCAACAGGAATAAGGTTTTAATGAGTTGATCTTGGCTTGCCATCGAGCCACGAATACCTTCGTTTAAGAGAATATTTTTGGTGTAGAGTCTCAAATTCAAGATCTTCATTTACTTGGTTCACGAAGCAAGTCATAGACATGTAAGTTGACGGACCATACTACTCGAGCACTCATCCATAAATCGGTTATTGGTACAAATAACATAAAGAAATGTAACCAACGTTTATCGGAAAAAGCAACCCCAAAGATTTGGGACCAAAAGTAGTTAGAGGTGACCATTGAATAAGTTTCTTTAGCTTGAGTTGGATTAAAAGCACAGAATGTATTTGCACCATCACCATTTTCAAATAAAGTATTTTCTACGATAGCACCATGAATAGCATATAGTAGAGCAGCGCCCAATACGCCGAAAACTCCCATCATATGGAATGGGTTCAACGTCCAATTATGAAACCCTTGGAAAAAAAGGATGAATCGAAATATGTTTGCTACACAGCTTAGGCGCAAAGAACCAACTTGAGGCCCGCTGATGGACAAATTAGGAATACAAAAACAAAAGCAACAATTGGACGAATCACGGTGCATTATAAGATTAAAATTGAACAAATCGAGCAAGTTAGTTATTGGCTGTAAAACATATTGATCAGAAGCGCCGCGAAGAGCAACCGAGTCAGACCACTAATTGACACCAATGTAAAATCTCCTTGTTAGCGGGATACTATAGTAACAATAAAGAATGTGCTAAACTATTAGCAAAGGTAGAAGCAGCGGTTGTTAGAGTACAACCTTCCCGAATAGGAACTGCTTGATCCATGGGTATACCATGAAGTTACAAATGTTGTACGTAGACCAACCCCCCCAAGCGAAATAGGCGGAAGGAAAGAGCAATAGACGGACATTCACAAAAAGCGAAATGGTCCCTCCGTAACCGGTCATCCATAATATCAAATAAATCGCTTTAGGTCTTTGTTAGATTTACCCGAGGAGCTATAGTCATAGTGATCCTCCAATTCCTTCTTCAACCATTTAGAACACCTCATAGCGTTTTCAGGGAATCCGAGGATTCGATCATTTATGTATGATTTGATTTCTCATACATTGCCCCTTCTAATGCTAATGGGTTTCGAAGATAAAAATAAAAATCCTTTATTGATCCATAAATTAACCTAGGTCAATTGTTGACCAGACCTAAACACATATACAAATTTATGACGTTATTACCAAGGACTATTGTTTAATCCCCGGCAACGACGCCATAAAACTTGTTAACCGGACCAAAGCATCTCCTAGAGTAAATCATTTTCAATAGTTTGGCGGGCTTTAATATCTGCAAGTGCCTGGTCGACAAGTAATAAATTGGATTTAAGAATCCCCGGTCTCGATCCTGAGAGATCTCAAGAATTACAGATCAACTACACGACTACTCAAGCTCCATACTATTTGGACTATAAAATGACATTGTGTTCAAGCTTAGAAATTGTAAATTATACAAGTATATAATAAAAAGAATGAGAACAATCGAATAAGCGAATATAAGAATAATGAATAACGAATAGTTAAGAAAATAAATGGATTACCCCGAATAATTATATAGTTTAGAGTACACGTAAGATCAATGCTATTGTGAAGTGTCAATTCACATTAACACTGTTAATTTTACTTGTGTATTTGATTTTTAGAATGCGTCGATGTTTAGTAATGCAATTTTGGATCTCTCCACACTCCCACATTTCATTATCTAATTTTACACTGATCTCTCGAATACAGGGAATGGGATAACTACTTTTAACGGGGACTTCTAATTAAAATTATTTTTCTTGCAATGCGCTATACCCACATTTTATGGAATGTAAACCTTAGCTCCCAAGTTATCGGTCAAGCAAGGATATACAACTTCCAGATTTTTCTTATAAGTGAAATAGATGCTTTCTCATGATTGAATCTCAGCTTCTTTCTGGGATTGGCTTCACTAATGAATGAGAGTGAACTCTACCTTGTTTAAATTGATAGCTCATTGACTCGTTCTTGATTTCAAGTGAGAAGGATTTATCAAGTAAACTCACAAGCTCATTAGATCTCTAATAGCGAGGTTAATATACCTTCAAGAAATGTTCGCAACTCCCGAGTTGTCATCTCTGTGTCTCTCGAGGACCTCCTTGAAACTCGGAAAGCGGTGAAGCGATTCTTAATACGGGTATAAGCGTATTGGTCAAAACATTAACCCATACTTGAATGTAAATTCATAGCGAAATTCGCGATTTCTTTGAACCACTCTGAAAGATAATTTTTGTGATAGCATTCACATTAATGGAAATTTGGGTTCCTCGATTACTTGAATTACACCCCTCTGACATTCCTCGATCATAAGAATAACTACAAATGGAAAGCGGGAAATTAATTCGAAATTATGCGAACTTCAAACATTCGGTGGTAATTTGAAAAACGAATTACGCATTCTTCATTTCCGAAAAGTTAACATCCGAGTTCAGAAAAATAAGCGAAAACTAAAGCGATAAATCTAATCTAATCTCTAACTATCAACATTTAAGAAAAGAAAGAAAACTAAAAATAAAAAATGAGCCTTGACTGCAGTTCTCTCGATACGTATCATGTATTAGTTATGAGCTGGTGGTAGTATTTATAAGGTTTCTCGGTTGAACAATCCCGATGCGGTTTGTGGATTTCAAGTGGGTTGGCCCATGTTAATGTTAGTCGCGACTTAACTCCTTGTCGCGACATCATCCGCTATCGCGACATCGATCTCACGTGCGACATCGACAAAGTCGCCTGCGGCCTTGACTTGTGTTCCGATGTCGCGGCCAATCTCATGTGCGACATCAGCTGAAATCCTTGCATGCTTCAATCTTGTAAGCCATTTGTATCTTTCAACTGGTTGCTCTTGGTGTCGCGACATCAATCTCTATCATGACATGGCCTGGATGCGGAGTTTTCACTTGATGGTTCTTTGTTGTCGCGACATGATCCCTTGTAGGCAACAACTCGCGGCTCCGGTCTGGCCCATTGGATTTCTACGATGTCGCGACATCAATCTTGTCGCGACATCACGCCATGTTCTGGCTTTGAACGTATCCGCTGCCAATGTCGCGACATCGATCTCGCGTCGCTGACATCAACTTGTATCATCGTAGTTTTAAGCTTGTGTTCCCGATGCTCCGCGACCCTCGACTTCTTGTTGACATCGCACTTTTAGGCTGCAGCACTTCAAGCGACCACGTCATATACAAGCGACCTCTATCTCCTGTCGCGAAATCTTTCTGCGGAGGCTTCAATGGTTGTACGATGTAGCCTCATTCCTCTGTCGCGTAATGACTCAATTCTATGATTTCATCTTTTTCTGCTCATCCACAGTGTCGAGCTTTTCTTGTCGCGACCTCTGTCTGTCAGCGACACATCATGATGTTGTCGCGACATCATTTCTTAAGTTCTGTAATCCTCAATTGCTATCTTGTGATCCATGCTCAGGCTGCATCAAATTCCTTCTTTTTCTGATGTATGACCTCATATTTCTTTGTCTGAGCCTTTAGCTGCAACATGGGTTAACACGATTTGCTTTCATTTTCCACATTTCTTCTCTTTATACTCATAATAATCGTTTGGTGAGTTTCTTCATATTCTGCATCTTAATTATTCATTTTGTTTAAATCAAACGAATGGACTAAATAGATGACTTTTAAGCTCATCAAACTCCCCGAAGACTTAAATTTTGCTTGTCCTCCAAGTAAAGAGAAAAGAAAGATTTGTTTGTCCTGAAGCAAAATAAAAGAAAATTTTTAAAGGACATTTTACGGTTTGTTATTAACGTTAACTCAATTCTAATTAATACAATATGTACATTATTTGTACATCTAGCTTTAAGTCCCGGTTCAAAAGTTAGTTTCTACTTTTCACTGTGATATAAAATAAATTGACGAAATTGTTTTACAAATAACATAATCATTAGATCTGTTGAATAATGAATTGTTTGCTGTCATTCCATATTAGTCATTAACTCCTAAAGTCCTTCTGATTTGATTGTTTCTACATTTCCAAAATCCCATAAGTTTTGTTTTCATATTGATGCTCATAATGTAGGTGATTTATTCCAGGATCATTGAGTCTTTGACAATAATTGTTAGGCTTGGGTAATGGGTAGGATGGAAAATTTTTAGGTTAAGATTACCTGAACCTTCTCTCCTCTTGCCCACTTTCTTTCTTATAGTTTCTCTAATGAAACTCCCCCAAACTTCATGTTTGGGACATCTCTTGATTTCTTCAATTCGATGACATGCCCCTATTTCTCACTTGTAATTCCAGGAAAATTTCCTTTGTTTATGTCCAATTTCAGGGATAGTGCAATGTTTTAACTTTTTAGGTTTTCTACTGCGCACGAACTTCAGGTTAGTAGCTCCCAGTACAGATGGCATTAGGGTACTAGGTGTTTAAACACCCTAAGAACTTAATTGTTCGAGAAGTTGGGCCTGAGTAAACCTCTATAAGCCTTCTTTGTGCATTTTCTTTCTTCCTTTTCTTTTAAATTTGTGCGGGTTCCTCAAAATATATCTCCCAAACTGTTTCTTTCTTCCTCCTTGAATTCCTGGGTAATCCTTAGGTTCTTTTAATTGATTTCTTAAAATGGGTTGGGGTTTCCATTAGTTATTTTGAAAAAATAAGCTTGTTGGCTTCGATTTACGGAACTAAAATTGTGGCATCGACATATGAATAGGGATATTAGAATGGCTCAAACTATCCAAGAATGCTTCACATCGTCTTCAATTTCATCACCTGGGATTTAGCCTCAATCAATAATCCCAACAAATTCTAAATTTGGATTGAGCGATTGTGACTAACCATAAAGATACTATGATATTTGTTGATGAGTAGTTAAATTAATTGATATTCAACAGGTTCCCTTAACTTATTTGAACTGCATGCCACAAACTCAAAAAATATGTTTTGTTCCTTCTATTGTATTACTTTCACTCTATTCTGGACTTATCGGTTAGACTTTAAATGCTTTTGCATGTGTTTCAATTCGCGCATTCATTTTGCCGCGATATGATTTTTGCATTTCGACTTATTCTAATCTAATTTGCTTCATTCGGTCGACTCTGGCATCTGGCAATTTTATTACGGGACTATTCTGCTTTAATTTCCTAATCTTAACCTGAAGCAATATTGAACAAACCAAAATTCAAAATAGGCCCTTGACAATTCAATTTAAATTTCGTTTTATTTCGATTCATTTTACCTTGATTGGATACTACGGTATGGGATAAGGAGGTAAGAAGGTTCGGCGGAAGGTCTATTTTTCTTTGGGGGAAATAGCCGGGGAACTAAAGATATTTAGGGGATCTCTGAGTCCAGTGTACCTAAATAGTACAGAATTGAGGTACCAAATTCTCTTTTCTTTCCTTTCTCTTCTTGGTTTCTCCATTTGTTCTTCAATGAAAATCTCGTGGGGAATCAACCTTTTTATTCGACTCATCCTGCCCTCTTTAAGCCATTCAGTGTATTCTCATTTCGGTCCTTTGTACTCTACAAATTTGGAAAGATTGTTGTTAATGGATCTAGTTTTAACATTCTTTTTCTATGGGATTAATCTTCTGGCTGTATCTCTATCATCGATTTCTTCTCAAAATCATACCTTGAGACTGTATAAAAACTTGAATCCTTTGATTGCTCCTAAATTTGGCTTCTTGCTCTTGTATCTCTTTTCTTTATCAATGTTAAGAGTTGAAATCACGCTCAAGTAGTTTGTTATAAAAAGCTTCATGGTGAGTTTGAGTTTAATAGCAGTTGTGTCTCTTTCCTTCATTTCTTTCTTAACTCTTCCCTTTATTTGCTTCAAAATTTTTCCCATCTTTTTCCTCTTTTACGTTGGGTTCTTCTTTGTTATTTCTCTTCTTTGGTTCCACCTCATACTCCTTTTCTTTAAATTTTAGCTCTTCCTCCCACTTGCTAGTCTCTTTCTTTTCAATTCTTTTCATACATACCTTCTACGAATTCACCTTTAGGTTCCATCCTTTTCTCTTTCATATTCTCTTTTGCATAGCAGAGAGCTTCGATGTCAAACTATTCTCTTGTGCTCCCCTTGAGCTTTCTCCCGTGTTGGAAATTTTTTGTTACGCACGGAGGAGCGCTGGGGATGGAGGGTGTTAAGCCAGCCGTCCACGCGCCCTTTCATTTGTGCAAACATGTAATCATTGTTGTCGTTGAGTTTGGGTGCTCTGCTCCTTGATCTCGGCTACTCGAGTCTCAGCACCCACGGTCCTTGACTTGACTTCCTCATTCTCCTACCGGCCTTACTTTTCTTAGTTTCTTGGTCCCTTTGCTAACTCTGTGGGAAAGTGGTGAAGATCTAGGTACTTCTTCTTACGATTCCCCATATTCCCCCTTTCACCCGACCTTCCAAACATAGAAGCATTGATTGTGTTTGGGTGAGGAGATAAGACCTCTTTTGTTCGGCCGCGTACCTAAGCGAGTAGAATTCTCAATGACAACTCATGATCTTGTATCCTTTTGGGGATGTATCGACAACCTGACCTCACAATTCTCTCCACTTTGTGCATACATGTTTTGTTGGAACCAAGCGAAGCCGGGGAAATCGCCATACATCGCTTCCCTGGTGGGCTTCCCACATTCCTTGTTCTTGGCCTTCCTTCTTCTTGGTTTAGCTACTTACAATGAAGCTGAGCTTCTTATAATCTTTGATAGTTTTCCAGTTTCTTAAATTTGGAACCGTAGCGTACCTTGCCATGCTATAGGCCTGGATTGATGGCCTTAGCCTCATATGAAACCAGACTCTCTATTTCAAAGCCAGTCCATCCCTTCCTTCCTACCATTTGAATAAAACTCTCATACCGATCTGTATACCTGATTTTTGGTGTCTTGTGAGAGATTTCTCCCGCCTCTCTGTTCTATCATCTCCTTGAAAGGCGTATGGGGGATTTTTGAATCCTCCTCTCTGCGACAAACCCTTGTTAATAATATTTCTTCATTGGGAGTCGCCGTCGACACGAAATCTTCTACTTCTTCATCTCTCATCTTTTCCCTTTCCCTTTTACTGCTCTTTCTTGAGAAGTTGCTTCGAACTTCGGATATTTTTGATGGCACCTCTCACCTTGTTCTTCTGACGAATCATGCCGTTTCTTCTTATGAGTTTCTTCTTAGGTTGTTCATTTTCCCTCATAATCTGCGTCTAGGTTAGGGACTGGGTGGTGAAGCCATTGGAAACGGAAGACAAGCTTTTCAGAAGGTTTGGAAAGTTAGGGTTTTCAGGGGTTGAGATTCAGAAGGAGGAAGAAGGTGAATAGCTATGTGGGTTGGAGTGAATGAGAAAGTTTCCAACAGTTGCAATTCAATCAATGTTTGTGGGCTAATTATTGCTTCATTAAAAGCCGCGTCGCGACGATTTTAGCGTCTTTTTATTTGAGGTCATTGAATTTAGGGCTTTTTAGAGTGAGTAGTTGGCACTGTGGCACGCAGCCATGACATACTTAGGATGTAACGACAATACAAGGTTGCTAAAATTGTTTGATGTTGCGACATCCTTTTCCATTTTGAAACTTAATTCTCATCGACTTCACAGGTGGTGTCACGACATATACCTTCTTTGCCAATGCTCACAAGATGCCCTTTGGAACGGTCCGCGACATCAATGTTTTGTCGCGACGCCGTATATCGCGACACAACTACAATCAGCGCCACAACCCTTAACTCAATGATCTCGAAAAAATTTTCTGTGTTTCCTAACCCTTTTAGACATTTCTTCGGGCATCTCCAAGCAAAGATTTAACAAGCAATTCAAAGTATATCCTCTGAGAATTGGGTTGAGATTAAGTCATACCCTTTTCTCATGTGGTGACTTTTACCCTTGAGAAATTCTTTGGAATTGTTCTGGTTGCCTTGCCATTCATGTCTTTAAACCTTTACTTGAGAAGATCCTTTGCAATATTCAGAAAAATCTAATTAAACTACAATCGATTTCTAAAAATTAAAATCTATCCTTATAAAAATAAATCTGACTAATTTATGACTAAAGAAAAATATTTCAAAACTTAAAACCGAGAAATTAAATCCTTATGGAGTTCCAAGCCAATAGTCCTGAATGGACTTGCTGGTCATGGTACTTTCTTTCCTCAAGAACTACCGAGTCTTCACTTTCTCGCAGATAGGTTTTAATCTTCATCGATTGACCTTGAATTCTTCACAAGATTACCCTTGTCATCAAGCCCAAATGTAGTAATTTCTGGACACCACCAAGAATACGCCTGCATCTAATTCTGGATTTCAACTTTCCTCGGAAACAATTCTCGGGGCCTAGAATTAAATGTTGCGAACCTCGTTCCCCTCGTTCGAACTCTTTTCTCAAGATTCTCATCATGCCATTTCTTTTGTCTTTGCCTTTGTATATTCTGTAGCACATACAGTTTCATTTCGCCTTCCAATTCAAAGTAAATGAGCAATCTTTCTTCTTCATGTTCTTAAAATCGAAGTTTAACTTCGATGGCCCACATTGCCTTTGTATTCTAATTCAAGAGGTAGATGACATGGTTTACCAAAACAACTCAGATGGGGACATTCCAACGGGGGTTTTGTATGCAAATCCCGTAAGCCCAAAGTGCATCATTGTTTGGAAGACTAATCCTTCCGGCTGAGCTCACAAATTTTCAAGTATTCTTTTGATCTCCCCGTTGGAAATTTCGCTTGTCCATCGTCCGGGATGATAATAAACTCATTACATGCTTCGATCCCATACCGCATGAGTTTTGCAAATATTTTGTTTCAAAGTGTCCCATCACTAATGATAGTTCTCCGTGTTCCAAATCAGCCAAAATATTCTTTTCGCAAGAAACTCACAACTCAGATTAGCATCATTCCTTGACAATAATTTATTCACCCATTTGGAAATCGTAATCTAACAAGCAAGAAGATGTATAGGTTTCAAATGATGGTGGGAAGGGTCCCATAAAATCTATTCCCATATCAAAAAATTTGTATCACCACACATCTTCAGGGCATTTCATTCGTCGATATTCCCAATCTTTTGACATCTATCACAATCTAACCCACTCAGCACAATATCTCAAGATAAAATAATAAAACTCGAATAGATATTCATGGGTCGCTCTTTCTCCGTAAAAATGTCCTTATATATGGATGCATGGCATCCATTCCGCAATGTTGCTTGTTCACTGGGCACATCTTCCATTATCATGTCAAGACTCTCAATAATAGTGGATCATCCCAAATATAATACTCACACGCTTCCGAGCCTCTTCGTCAGAGCCGACTCAAGGCATTATCTACCCACACGATAATCTACAATATCAAAGATACTGTGGAAGTCGAAGGAAACCTTAAACAATTGCTCATCCGGGAAGTTCTCTCGTTAACATCACATTTTCCCTTCATCATCGCTTTTCTACTCTTGACAAGTGATCGCCTATCACATTGTCACATCCCTTTTATCCCCTTTTGATTTCCAAATCAAAACTCCGCAACAAAAGAGTACCCACCTTTATCAATCTCGACTTAGCTCCTTTTGACATCAAGTATTTGATCGGGCCGCATGATCAAAGGTGAATTACCACATGAGATCCTAAAATGTACCGGGCTAAATTTTTCATAAGCAAATACTATGGCTAGCATCTCCCTTTCGCTTGCTGAGTAGTTTCGTGCTTCATCGGGTCTTACTAGCATAGTATACGGCCCTGAATACTTTCTTTCTTTGCCCCCAACACAGCCCTACGGCAAAAATCACCGGCATCACACATTATTTCAACCTCGGCTCCCATTCTCAAGCACCATTATAGGTGCTTGTACCAATCGATCTTGATTTCTTTCAAAAGCATCCTCGCAGGAGTCATCAAAATCGAATCCTCGTATCTTTTCCAAAGACCGCATAGTAGGTCCGCTTATTTTTGAAAAGTCTTTTGATGAATCTCCCCAGAAATCCAAAGATGCCCCAAAAGCTTCTTACTCCTTTATCACCGGGTAGGTGGTGCAAGAGTTTTTATAATGGATACCTTGGACTGTCAACTTCTTAGTCCAAGAGCAGTTCTATGCCCAAGAACAATACCTTCGTCACCATAAATTGGGCATTTTCCCAATTCAAGTAGTCGTTTGTCTCGTATCTTGGAAGCATCGTTTCCGCATTGTTTAAACATTGATCAAAGCTGGATCCATACACAGTAAAATCATCCATGAAAATTTCCATCACTTCTTCAACCAAATCTGAGAATATAGACATCATACACCTCTGGAATGTAGCTCGAGCATTACATAGCCCAAATGGCATCCTTCTAAAGGCAAAGGTGCCATAAGGGCATGTGAATGTGGTCTTCTCTTGATCCTCGGGTGCAATAGCAATCTGATTATATCCTGAATACCCATCCAAAACAAAAGCCGAGGGTGTCCCGCTAACCTCGTCCAACATCCGATCAACACGCAAAGGAACGACTTTTCCGTGGTCGTGTTTAGCCTCGTAATCAATGCATACCTCCATCCGCCAATTGCTTCATGGAATCAATTAATTTTTCATTATGATCACAAGAACCCCTTTCTTTGGAATCACATGGACTGGGTCACCCAAGATCAGTTCAACAAGATAGATAAACCAGCATTCAAATACCTGAGTACCTTTCGACTACTTCATCAATGGATTCGGGGCCTCTTTCGTGTTCCACGATGGTTTGAAGTCTCTTCTAGCGTAATCTTATGCATGCAAATTGATGGACTGATACCTCTTCAAATTTCTTCAATGGACTAAGCTAGAGATTCCTTGGCAGCTTCAATATTTTCAAGCACCTTTGTTCATCATCACCAGTCCCATTAAAATGATCACTCGGTTTTTTCGTAATTTTATATGGATACTTTAAAATGAGCATGGCAATTCTTCTAAAATTATCCTTCCATCGTTTCGATTGAATTTCTTCGTCATTATTTTCCACATCGCTTCGTTTTTTGTCATTAACGACGTTTATAGAATGAAAACCGCCGCAGGAAACAGATGATATCTCAAGATATCGAACGATCCCTTTCTTCATTGATAAAACTGATGTTACATCGTTTGTCGCTGGTTTATCAAGATTTGAATATAGATGTGTCCGTCTGGAGCATTGCAATTCTCTGTTCCCGCCCATATTTTTCCATAATATTATTACAAAGTAATGCTTTCTTCATCCCTACAGAACCTTTGATGTCAATCAAAAAATCGTGATATGGATAACTGGTCTCCAATATAAAGGTTTGGAGGTCTCCTTCCATGCCCGGTCGATAAGTTCATCGTAAAACAAATCTGGGTCAAAGAATACCAGATATCTTCGTCGACTTCTAAAGCTTACCATCATCCACCTGATTTAATATGTTCAGCCAGGAAGTCTCAACCCATTTCTTTGGAAAATGAAGATGATCAACTATTATTTAGTCTCCTGAGTCACAGCTCTGAATCCAATCTCCTAACACCACAAGGAACCCAGAAGCTCCCCAAGTCCTCCATCCACCAGCCTTTCAATACCTGATCATGGCAAAGGAGACTCCACTGATCCCTCCCACTCATTTTCTTCTGTCAAGACGTCCAAATTTCTACAGATGGAGCGTGCATTTGAGGTTGTGTCACTGCAGAGGCTGTACACTGATTCCCACTTCTGAGTGCTCAAGAATCTTGCAATCCATTCCTCCATCCTCACTTCAGCTCGGTAGCCGGATCAGTGTTTTGACATCCTCTGAATGCCCTCCCCCTACTCTCAGCCTCCAAGCTCTCTCCTTTCCCTGGTCTGGCATTCTTCGTCGCCATTTTTCTTCTATCTTCAATCTTCCCATCCTGGTCGTAGCAAACATGCCCTTTAAAGTTCTTCCTATGTCAGCCAAGAAGGTATCTTTCCTCCCGTTTGCATGTATTTCAGTCACTCTACCTGTTTCACCTCCAAACCTGAGATTTTACTGGTGCAGAACTCCTGTGTGTTCCAGAACGTAAAGTGTCCAAGCCCTCCACCCCAAGTTTTTGTTTTGAGGTTAAAATGCAGCTATGCTGATCTCCCATTGAACATGAGGTCTGCTCTTCAAAAGATTCTGGCCCTCCTCCCACCCCTTCAGCATTCACTTTCATGTTTACTCTCCTCTTCACGCCCTCATTGAACCTAGGTGGTCAGCGATAACCCTATGGAGGGTTCCTCATCTCCATGCCTCAGGGCCTCATGGAAGCCCCTCCAATTACAAGAGAAATTCTCATGGTTCCTTTCTCTCGTGATAATGTGTCAAGGTGTTGCATTGGGTTTAAAAATGGTAGTTTCTTGTCTACCCAGATAATTGAACTCTTCAAAGATCATAGAATCGTTTCACTATCTCCTCAAAGACTTCCTTCAATAACCTCTTCTCGATCGATCCTATTTCATGAGCAAAGGTGTGTCTTTCTTCTCGTTTATCCAACCTGTGCATAATGGTCCAACTGCCTCCATACTGCCATTCAAATTTCCATGATCCCCTTTCCTCATTGCTTCCCTTGAAAGCCCGAAGGAGTTTTCATGTTACATTTAAATGATCTTCAATCACTTTTGGCTCTTCAAAGACTTCTTTTTCGCTTGAATGCTCCACAAAGATGAAGCATCACGATCCCTCGATATATCATCTGGGCTGCATGATAAATGTCCATCCGAGTCTCGATTCATCCCATGCATCGACATCTTCCTCAACAACCGCTTCAATCTTTCCTAAGCTACATACAAAGCTTTCATCTTCCCCCGTTGAAACACAATGATTTCCCCTCCTTCTTTCCGTGGTGAGGGTCAGGGAAAGAATCTACCTAAGTAGAACTAATTCCTCCTAAGTATCAATGCAACCATATGGTATGATTCATACTATGTAGCCGCTTGTGTCTCAGGAGAGAATAAATGGGAATAGATGCGCTTGATGACTGTCTCACCCCATTTAACTTCATCAGATAGCTATCCGAAATCTCCTGTGTGCTCGCTCGGGTCTTCAAAGCTGGATGACCAAAGAACCGATGCCGCTGACCATTGCACCGTGGCCGCTTCGGGCTCAAAATTATTAGCATCAACTGAAGCCGTCTCAATACAGTATTCATCCCGTGATAATCGGGTCTCCGTAAGTCCTCCATTGTATCGTTGATCGAGGTCTCTAGCTTCTTCTATATGTACTTCATCCCGATCCCGCCATCTTCCATGGTCGAGTTTTCGCTTTATCTTCTCAAGCTTCGAAAGGTCCTCCTTCTAATTTTTGGTGGTCACCGAATCGACGTTGTTCTGCTTCTATGCATTAAAATTTGTCCCTCGAAATCAAAACACACTTACATTAATAGGATTAGTTTCGTCAACAAATATTTTCACATGGTTTGTTAAAGGTTAGTGGCTAAAATAACCACTCGCTTGAAAAGCTTGTTATTTTTGTTCTTTTTTTTTTCCTTCAAACAACCAAATTAGTAATTCCTTCCTTTCATCTAATATTGATTTATCTAATTTTTCTGATCATCAAGAATCTGCGCCATAAAACTTGTTGACCGCACTAATAAAACACATATATAAATTCATTTAATTATTACCAAGGACTCATTGTTTAATCCTCTAAGAATCCGCGCCTATAAAACTTCTGTTAACTTGACCAAAGATCTCCGCCAGAGTAAATCATTTTCACATTGGTTTTGGCCTAATATATCGCAAGTGCACAGTCAACAAGTAATAAATTAGATTTAAGTCCGTATATCGATCCCACGAGATCTCAAGAATTCTAGGATCAACTACCCCGACTACTCAAGCTCCATACTATTCAGACTATAAATATATTTGTCATGTTTTAAGAAGTCAGAATTATACAAGTATATAATAAAAGAATGAACAATCGAATGTTAACTCAATCTAAGAATAATGAATAACGAATAGTTAAGAAAATAAATGTGGATACCGAATACCCGTTTAGAGTATTACATTAAGCATCATGCCATTGTGAAGTGTCAATTCTCATGTTAATGACTGCTAATTTTACTGTATTTCGGGATTTAGAATCTGGCCCAAGGCGCTTAAGAAGACAAATGATCTTCCACTCTCCACATTTCATTATTCAATTTTTACCCGATCCTCTCGAATACAGGAATGAGAGATAACTACTTTTAACAGGACTTCCTAATTCCGGGGTATTTTCGCAATACTTCATACCCATTTTCCATGGATCAGAAACCTTAGCTCCCAAGTTATCTATTGCCAAGGATATACAACTTCCAAAAGTTACTCTTCCTCAAAATTAGAATAGATCACCCTCTCCTTGATTAGATCCTTCACTAACACGGATTGGCTTCACTATTCGACCGAGGTGAACTTCCCTCTCGCTTGTTTAAATTTTGATAGCTCATTCAACTCATTCTTTCATTTAAGAAGAGCATTTATCACAAACTCATTAAAGCTCATTAGACTTCTAATAGTGTGTTAATATACCTTCAAAGAAATGTTCATAACTCCCAGGATTGTCATCTCTCGTGTCAATTGTGAGGACTTCCTTGAAATCAAGAGCAAAGAAGCAATTCTACTTACGTATAAGAAATCGATATTCGCATCAAAAAATTAACTCCATAACCGAAAGTAACCATAAATCGAATTCAAAGAATTTGTCGGGGAACCACTACAGGAAAGATAATTTCTGACAATAGCATTCACATTAATGGAAGCTGGGTTCCTCAATTACTGAATTACACCCTACAAATATCTTCCATCATAGACCTGAAATGGAAATCGAAATTAATTCCAAGAATCGTTCAACTTCAAACATTCTGTGTAGTAATTTTGAAAAGAACTAATTTCAGATTCAACTTCGCTCAAAAGATAATATCCGGGGCCCAGAAAATAAAACGAAAACTAAAACGATAAATCTAATCTAATCTCTAACTATCAACATCAAGAAAGAAAGAAAAGAAAACTAAAAATGTTAGTATGGATTTTCAGCCACCTGCATCTCCTCGTCTCAGACGCCTAAGTCGCAAGCATGCGAGTCGGGTAGCTGCAGATGATAGGGTTTCTTATCGGGCCTTAATCCCAATGCAAGTGCTGGGATTTCCGCGGGTCGCCCATGTTAATGTTCGTGTCGCGACTTCTCAACTCCCTTTGTCGCTGATCATCCATGTCGACATCGACCCCACGTCGCGACATCGCCGTCTTCGCAGCTTCAATCCAGGTTCCCGATGTCGCGACATCAATCTCATGTCACATCAATCGATCAATGATAAGCCAACTTGTTCTTCACTGTATCTTTCAATCGGTCGCTTCGTGCTCGCAACATCAATCTCTTTGTCGCGACATCGCCTTATGGATCCTGAGTTTAATTTGATGGTTACCGCTGTCGCCACATCAACCCTTGTCGACATCACCGGCGACTCCACAGTCTCAATCGTTCGCCCCGATGTCGCGACATCAATCTCTTGTCGCTGATGATCACCTTATGTCTCCAGCCTTGAACTTGTGTCATTCTTAATGTCGCGACATCGATCTCACGCCGCGACATCAACTTATGTCATCCGAAGTTTCCAACTTGCGTTCCCGATGTCGCGACTCCGACTTTTTGCTGCGACATCACTTTTAAGGAATCGCAACCTTCAATCGACTCACGCCTCATGTCGCCAATTTCATCTCTCGTCGCGAAATCACTTTATGTCTCTGAGGCTTCAATCGTTGTTTTTGATGTCGATGATTTCCCAGAGCAGATCGCCCAATCTACAACAGCTTCATCTTTCAAGACCGTCACAAAGGTCCGTGCGCTTCGTCGCGACACCAGCCTTCCGTCGCGACATCATGATGCTGTCGCTACATCATTTCTAAGTTTCTCAATCCTCACCGCCATCTCTGCGGATCCATGCCGAGACCTCGCACAAATTTCTTTTTCCCGATGTCGCGACCATAACCTCACAAACCCCAAACCGGCAACATCAGTTAACCAAGCCGCTTTCATTTTCCAACGTATTTTCTTCTTTCTTTTATACTCCTGCAACAATGTGATTCGTGAGTTTCTTCATATTTCTGCATCTTAATTATTCATTTTTACATTAAAATCAAACAGAAAAATGGGACTAAAAATAGATGACTTTTAAGCTCATCATCAATCCATGAATTCAATTGGATTATTCCTATTCTTAATAAGCACTTGAACCATGAATTGTCGTATGACTCATCAATCAGATAGATTCATTTTTTGAAAGAGTTGTTCAAAGAACAAGTGATCGCTTCTCTTGCTGCAAGTTGATCTCTAGATTTACCCTCCTCATTCCATCAACTAATCTTATTCTCATATCTCAAGATTGAGAAAAATAAATATCTTTATGGATTCTTCTAATTTCTACATATATTAAACTAACACAGAATCATATATTTTCTTACTTTATACTTTGCTCTTTCATTTTATTATCGACTTTGTTATATTTCCTTTTCCTATAGATGAATCTAAAACTCCAGAGTATATATTTCCACAGGTCGAAGTAAGAAAGACACTTTGCATATTTTTCTATTTACTTTTATCGGAACAAAAATGTCGGATGTATCGATATATTGGGAAATATTTGATACACGAAATCATGATCTCATAGCTTCTTATATAGATATAAATTGATCTTGTTCAGGAATCAAAGAAAGATGTTGAAAATGGCTCTTATGTTGTGACTTGGAATACCCTTTTCTTTGTGGAGGAAAGGAATAGCAATTTATTCCTATGGAACACCTAGGAATAAGAAGATTTAATTGGAAATATTGACAAATGCTTCATGAGTTCAAAAAGAATATGGGACTGACTATCATTTTATCGATCATTTAGATATTATTAGGTGGATATAGTCGTGATTTCGTGAGTCAGGTCCACTTACTTTTTATTTTCTTGGTTTCTACTAAGGGATTTGATTGGAATATTGCAAAATAAGAATATTTGGTGATTTAAGAGACAACTTATCATTATTCATTTTAAATTTGAAAGAGCTCTTCAACTTTATAACTATAATTATTATAGCATAACCTATTATAATGATAACTTCTATAATTAAGGCTAATGTTTTTTTTTTTATTACAAATATCAACCTATATTCTCTGCTCAAATATGAATACTACGACTTGAGTTTTATGAAAAAAGTAAAGCCCCTCATCAACCGATGACTTATATTTACCATGTATAAGTACTTACCACTGAAGCAGCGCTCCATTTGATTCACCCCTCGAATTTTTCACTATGCAGATAAGATATATCTATGTGTGTGTATATATATATATATATTACATAAGTACTTGCATTAAACTCATAATGCCTAGTGGCTCATTCAGGAATGAGAAATTTGATTTACCTATCAAGTATTGGGTAAAATTATTTATTGATATTGGATTTGATAAATATCAATGCAATGAACGATTTCAAGACCTCCCAAATTGCTTTTTGAATTGATCCCCATTAGAACGAAATTAACTTGATTGATACATGTACCTACTAATTCGACATAGATCCAGGATATTTCATTGAATCATGTGATGAAGAGACTTGATCGACTTGTCCCCTCCCTGAACCAAATTCTTAGAGAAAAAATAATTTTCGATAACTTATTGATTCCTCTTCCCCGATTTCTTTTTTCGTTTGTTTCCTAGCTTAGTTTAGTGCGAGATAGGGATAGGCATATCTCATCTTAACAACGAGTGAATCAATGAATGACCATGGAAGAAATGGTGTTTAACCTGTTTTGGCGGACAAATGCCTACTTGAAAAGAGATTATCTTTCGTATTTTCGAATTATTAATTTATATTTATTTAAATATTTTATTTATTTGTCTTTATCATTATTTATTATTTTATTTAATATTAAATATTTTTAATATAATTAGAGTAAAGTAAGTACATTCGTGACGCCTACTTCCCGAGGGTCCCGCGGACTCATCAGCACCTCGCTGAAACCTATGTGCCTCATATCGTGAGACCCATATATGAGTAAAAATGGCCACATTGGCCTACACATCATAATTTCCACTAAATATAATTCCAACCTTATCACAATAGTTTCAAGAGTTGTTACATCACCCTTAATAGAAACATATATTAAAAGTAAGAATTTTAATACATGTTTTACAAAAAAATAAATATCAAAGCCACAATCCGGTTTCTTCTTAAAAGCGGCCTCTCAAGTCGAAAAGCCAAGCGAATCTTCTGAACACTCACAGCCTGAAATAATTTTCCCTCGACGGGGTGAGCAATGCCCAGTAGTGATAATCTCCTACATGGGTTACTCCCCGCTAGTGCTCATGCAATGAAGAACAAAACACACACATTGAGTGATTCATGATTCCCTGCTCGAATGTCCTACATTACTTGATCCATGTCTTGATTCCTCATCGACTCCTCACACATGCCTAAATAATATGAA
The DNA here is from genome assembly GCA_016808115.1 of Tetrastigma voinierianum. NCBI lineage: Eukaryota > Viridiplantae > Streptophyta > Magnoliopsida > Vitales > Vitaceae > Tetrastigma > Tetrastigma voinierianum. Next base: position 109,677 of record JAEQBH010001261.1, on the reverse strand, counting down.
AATCATTTCCAAGCAAAAATAAACTGTTTAATTGTGGGCAACCCTCGATATAAATACATTGGACAATCTCAGGGTAATTTGTTAGGTAACTCACTAAAACAATTCCTTAGGCCCCTCGAGCGTGGTGTTGTTGTTCCCAACACAATTCTTGGACTTTCCGATAAAATTATTATTTTTAATAATTTTACAAAAGAATTCATCTTTTGGACAACCCTCCATTTTATTTGTCATGCACTCACACCTACCATTCTAGGGTGCCCCGGTGCATATGAAATGCATTATGGAATTTCCAAACAATTCATGTTAATATATATATAGCATGCATATACTATAAGATTTATCACAATCACCTTTGTATTAATGTCAACATGCATATATTAGCAAATTTAACTACCCTGACATATTTATTCCTTGCATGAAGCCTTTTAAAATGTCGGCTCACATGGGCGATAAATCGACGGTCACAGCAGACCCATCCACCCGTCACAAATACCACAACATAGGACACGTCAGAAGCTGATCATTACAATAATCCGAATTTGCCTAGAAATGGTCAGGGACCTCGGCTGTCTGTCTCTCAGAGCCAAACCTGTGATTCGACCCCAGCGCAGCAACCATTTGGGTGGCTCTCAGCAAAGATTAACACCGTAGGAAAACCCTACCTTCGGAGTTGTGAAACTCCTGAAAATCGGGAGCTGCCGCCACATTAGGCTGCTGTAGTGGGGGCTTGTTTTCTGTCTCTTGGCTCGCCCAGGGATTAAACAGTCCGATATTCAGGAATTCTAGAGAGAAGTTGGAGCTTCTCTCCATAAAACTCCTTCTCTTTTCTCTCTCTTTGTTCAGGTTTGCTCTCTGGCTGGTTGAATTAACAGTCGAAGAATTGTCCTCTCATTTACATGTCAAATTCTTTATTGGTTCCTTAGATGACACCCATCCCTTATTAATACTTGAGATTTTCCTCCAATTAGGAATGCCACATCATGTGTTTCTGCTCTCATATTGACTAATTCGTACTTGACATGTATCCTTGGCATAAAATGTGCCAGTATGCATTACTCTCGTTGCCTCGAAAAGCCATACGAATTCCGGTGTCTCTCGGAATTGTGTCATTTATGGTAGCTAAGATTCGTGGGCGATTCTAACAGTGAAGTGGTTTACATATCTGAGATCTAGAATTGATTTGACCAAAATTACCATTTTATCATTTTTCAGAAAATTAGAATTTTCTCGGGTTTTACAATATCGATTTATATATAGAATGTCGATTAGAATGACTAATTCATGAATCTAAATGATGAATAAAAAATTATGGAATGTGAAAGAAGGAAAGATCCTTAGTTGATCACTGTGCATTATATTGACTATTTCCAAAAACTATTGATATTATCATCTTAGTATGATGGTGGTCAGAGAAGTATGCCCCCATCATCTAGTGGTTAAGGACATCTCTCTTTCAAGGAGGCAGTAGGGATTCGACTTCCCTTGGGGGTAGGAAGAAAGGAAGTTGATAATGGATTATCAATAATCCTCGAATTGATTCTTCTTGGGTCAATGCCCAAGTGGCTAATGAGACCAATTTGTAAATTGAACCGGCAATATGTCTGGTTCAAATCCGACTCGTGATAATTCGCCGATCAGCATGATGCTATAACCCATTTGTTTTAAATGTTGATCTGGAGAAGAATACGAAAAGTCAGATTTTCGATATATACCTACCCTATTTACTTATGTATTTTAGCTACTTATTTGTTTGGTTCCTCTGATTCTAATCTTACTTCAATAGTCTGGAAATTCATATCAAAGGATCGAGGTAAGTATTAAGTATAAAGTCTAAGGAGAGGAAAAGAGTTAAGAAAAAAAATAGACTTTTTGATTGAAAAATTGATTTGTCAATAGCAAAAAGATTACTAGTAATCACTAAAGTGCATATCCGTGTGTATAATTAATATATCATATCACTCGTGTCTCTCTTATAATATAAGATGGCCCTTCTAAATAGCAATGGGTTGAATTAAATCATAGAATATCTGAGCTATATTATACGCCTTATTTCCACTGGGATTGTAGTTCAATTTGTCGGGACATATCTGTCAGTAGCTGGGTTTGAGCCCCATCAGGTCTCAATGGGTCGATAAAAAAATAGATTTATTACACTCATACATCTATTTTTACTGTGAAAAGAGTGTGAATGATTTTAATTCTAAGGGGAAGAGGAAGGGGGATTGTGGCGCTGAATCCCAGTGTCAGTTGACAACGATCAACGCAACGAGGAATAATGCGTGGATTAATGGTGGCGAGCACCACTCGCTGAAAATCGAGTCTCCTTTGTACGGGAGGCTCTGCTAGAGAATACTAAACATTACAAAAATCAACTTATGACCACATCGGGTTCATATACAATTAAAATAATTAAAATGGCCACTTGGGCCCTGCATTATACTCACAACAAATATATCCCAACCAAATATACTACACGGTTCAGAGTTTTTCGTACTTTTAATACAAACATGAAATTTACAATTCTAATACATGTTATGCAAAAAACATCAAAGTCACAACGAGCTTTCTTCAAAATCGACCTCCGTGGTGATCTTCTCGAGCGCTCCACAGCCACTGAAAATACATTTTCCTCGACGAGGTACAGGCAATTGCCAGTAGAGATAATTTCCTACATGGTTACTCCCCACCTAAGTGCACATGCATGGCAAAACAAACACATTGTGATTACATGAACCTACTCGAATGTACATGACGATCCCATGTCAGGTCTCACAGGCTCCCTCATTATTCCTAAGCCGAATGCGAGTAAAAATATCAGTTTTCAAAACAAAACTTGTTGTTCTCGAAAACACACTACCGAATTTCGATAAAAGTATTAGACTACCCTCCGAGGCGAATGTGTTGGAGAACCTTCCTAAACAATTCATGGGCTCCTCCGACGTATAATTGTTGGACCATCTCCCAACACAATTCTCCGGAAAATCATCCATTGAAATTCCTTTGCAACCATGTTCGTTTTTCTTTTCTTTCATGTCATGCACTCCTTTAATATTAAAGTTTGCTCAGGTGCGTATGGAATGCGTGATGCAAATCACAACGTTTATCTTTAATATATTCATATATATATTAACATAATTAATCTAAACAAATCATGTTATTAAATTCACATCAATAACACCAAAATGAGCTCACATGGGCTAATTAGCAAACACAATCAATTCATTTTGAATCACTCAATATCATAAAAATTCATGTAAAAATATTCATGTGAACAGTGTAACCCTTGGGTTACTGTTCACGATCACAAAAAATAGGAATTTTCTCCACTCGGTTCAAAGGTTTGAGGCTAGGTTGCAGCTAATACAGCGCCGAACATTACCAACCATTTCGTGGCTCTTAGCGAGTATTACTTAGCAGTGGAAGAGATCCTTACCTCTTGGTTAGTCGGACTCCACGAATCGGATGCCGCGTGTAGCCTGTGGCGTGGAGCAACTACTTCTTCTTCCGTCGAGCCAGACGGTCCGTCGACAGAAATCTGGAAGGCGCACCTTCTATAAAAACCAGAAAATTCAGCCACTGCATCCCCTTCACGTTTTTATTTCCATTTGAGAGAATATTCTTTGGCTTTTGTCTCATTCATTAAACTTTAAGTGGTTCCCGTCCGTGTCATAGTCTTTGGATTTTTATTGACTTGTACGGCTTTATGTCATCAATTCATTACTCTCTCTAGTCTTGTATCATATGTCGCGAGTGCGTGTTATAGGTGGCTTTTATCATTATCGCGTGTAGTTTTACGACATCCGTCGTTATGCCGAAAATGTGCAAGTGTTATCACGAGAATTCGACGAAGTCGATGTGGTATTTGAATTTACTGCGAGACGATTCAGCAGTGAAGTTCGTTTCGTCATCAGAGATCTAGAAAATTTTGGATTTTTACGAAATTACGATTTGCCACTTTGAGAAAAATTGGAATTTTCTTGAGTCTTACGAGGATGCTTATTCTTATTTCGTATATATATATATATATATATATATATATATATATATATATATATATATTCTTTTTCAAATTTAATCAAGCGAATGTAAATTTCCATTACTTTAACTAGTAGATTAATTAAGGAGAGAGACATATGTGCATTAGTAAAATTATGGTAGCATTATATTGGTATCAAGCGCTCTGGTCTAGCACCGATTACTCTGATTCGTGTAATGGAATAGAGTACCATATATCGTTCAGGAGCACATACACCGTCAATTCATTTTTTGTTTTATATGATGTGAAAACAAATGAATTTTGTGAAACAGAAAGTCTAAATTTATCAAAAGATTAAAATGGTAATTTAAGTCAAAAGTGGAATTTTCTAGATCTCGGATGATGAAAGCGAACTTCTTGTTGGAATCGTATCCACGAAGTACAGCTATGTGTCAATTCCGTGAATTTCGAGCCGATCGGAATTTTAAAGATTTGAGACACTTGAGGTAGTGCGGGACAAGCGCGTTTTGGTGGATCAGGGCGCCATGTGTCATGTGCATAGTTGGTCGACTTGAGCTCAAGTGTGGGGCCCACATGGACAAGTGGCGTCCCTGGTGGATGGAAGTAAGTAGATGGATAAAAGGATAAAGGAAATCCTATCAACCAATTGTAGGCCGACATGTGGCAGAGGAGTACTCCATATTCAATTCTCCCAACGGGATTTGGAGAAGGAAAAGAAAGAAGGAAAAGAAAAAAATCTGATTTTAGAGAGAGAGTGTCAAACTTCTCTACAGATTTTCTCGTGTCCCGGGCCCGAGTGATATAGCGGCGAAGCAAAGTTGCTACATGGCGAAACTATGCGTGGGCACCGTTTAAAGGAGTTGCAAACAAACTTGGAAAATTGGGGTTTCTCTGCGATTTAATCCTTGTTTAAGAGCCTTGTTAATAGTTTAGGATGGTATGAGTAGTGAGCGGTTGATCGATCAGAAAATTAGGGCCCATGTTGAAAATTTAAGGACCCAGTTACAAACCAGTCCGGTGATCTCGGATGAAAAATGGTCCTCGTGTGCTTTACATGTGTGTTATATTGTGGTTTTGGGTGTTGTTGGGCCGAACATGGCCATGGATTTCGGTTCCAAAGAAATGGAACCTGATAAGAAGGAAACTGACCCGCGTGTGTTGTTTTAGGGGTACATTAAAAAGCAGTCTGGTTTGCTGATTAGTAGAAAATGTCCATGTGTTATTTGCGTGATGTTAGCCCAGAGTGAATGGCTTGGAATGTGTGCGAAGCGAATTGTTAATGCGTATAGTTAATGTGTTAACATGATGTTTGAATTATATAAATATAAATGTGTGTGAGACATTGGAATTAAATTGTTTATTAACGTGTGGTAATTTTGATGTTATTCTTTATGGATGAATAACATGTGGTTAGTATGTGAATTTTGTCAATATATGCATGATTGATATATTGGCATGTGTTGTATGAAAATGGCATAATGCATTTGTGAGACCCCGGAAAATTCAGATTTCCTAAGGAAGGATAAAATGGTAATTTCGGTGAAAATCGTTTTTCTTGATCCTGATGATTTAACCGACTTAACTCACTGAATCGCTCTTCACGAAATCTAGCTACCACATCGATCTTCATCGACCCGGTGACAAATTAATTTCCACGCTTAGAGACCGAGAGGGATGGTGGACACTTAGCACGTTCTTTGACGGCCCAAGAGGCGCCACGGTCAAGCTATGGGAGAGTCAAACATTGAGCTCCGCTCACATGTGACATGCAAGGTGATCATGCCATCGAAGCAATCCAAGTTAGATGGATACAGATAGAACTGGCAGGTCCAATGAGAAATGGACACGTGGGCGACGAGAGGACAAGTCCCTTCACTGTCTTCCAACCCTGGCCGTATTTTAATGAATAAAGAGGAGAGAGCAAACGGAGAGAGATAGAGAAAGAGTCGAGAGAGAGGCTCCACTCTTCTAAGTTTCCTCGACGACGACCTGGCAGGTCGTGAATTTATAAGAGGGAGAGTTGATTCACAGTTGAGAGCTTCAATTGGCACTAATGGGAGCTTCAAAACTCCTGAAAACAAGACGATTTGATGGACATCCGGAGCTTTGTATGGCAAATGGGCCAACCGGCCTGATCTGTATTTTTGTGAAATTCGGGCAAGAGACCGCTTTGTGTAAATCGTAATAAAACAATTGTAAATAAATTCCCTTCAGATAAAATTTATATTTGGTTTTATGGATGCAAGGGCCTTTATCAGCCATTTATTACGTGTAATGGGTCTCAGCGAGGAGACATATAGATTTCCGCGGCCGACGGGGTCAATCCGGGACACTCGGCTCAAGGTCACAAAGATTTCATATGCACCGGCAACCTAGGAACACAGTGTGAGTGCATGGCATGAAAGAAAATAAAAGGAAAAAAGGTTAAAAGGAATTTGCAGCATTTTCAAGAATTGCCTTGGAGAGTTGTCCAACGCTTCATCTCGCAGGCGCACTCCATGACTGCTTCTCGGATGAATACCAAAGAATTTACCTTGGAGGGTTGTTCATGATTTTACCAACTTCCCCAGAGTATGTTTTCGAGAACAAAATCTTTGTTTTGAAAAATGTGCTGTTTTCTTCACACTTGGCTAGGCATGCATGAGGAGTCAAAGAGGGCTCAGAGAAGTGGGGAAGGGTGAGTCACATTCTCACCTGCTTCATGTAGACATTGAGCAGAACATATATGTTTTGCTTCGAATGTGTTTATTGCTGGCCAGGTGCACTTAGCGGGATCGGCAGGAGTCATCACCATCGGGCATTGCTCACTTGTCGAGGAAAATTATTTCCGTGCAAATCGAAGGTTCACTTGGGGATGGACGATCCCAGGTCTTGGGGACGAAGAAATGCCATATTTAGCTCCTTTGTTATGTATTTATAAAATCCGGTAAAAGACCCTTTGGATAATTGTAAATTAACTCCTTTTTTGTATAAAATATACATTCGTGAGTATGGACAGGGCCAATGTGGTCATTTTATTTATGTAAGGGTTCATGATAGAGACATAGTTTTCAAGAAAGGATCGTCAACTGACACCCCGATTTGGGGTGTCAAATTAACAGCACCTAATAGAATACTTCTTTCTAAATTTAATCATCTCCTTTTCTGGCTCCGATTTTGTGTTTCTTCAATTACTAATTTGAATTTGAAAGAATTGATCTCCTTCAAATTTCATAGTGAACTTTTGATATATGAGTCCAAGTACTAATCCAAGGAAAGAGGATATAATAAAAAAAAGGATCAAACAACGATCCCACCACTCTTACCAAGGTAATGAATAATCTTTTTTAGGGGTCCCATCGAAGAAAGAACAAACTCTAAAATAGTGAATTTTATGGACTATTAGATCTTTTATACCGGGCCTCATCTTTATCACACTTCTTTGTCTTCCAATAAAATTAGATCATTAAAAAACATAGTTTATAATCCTTATTCCTTTTTTCCATTTCACTTCTATTGTTTTTTTGAGTTTGTAATCAAGAGAAGGGGAAAAGCGGTCAGATGATACTTTATCTGATAATTGTACAAGGAAGGAAATAGGTTATAGAAAAAAAAAGAGTGGATAAATAAAGTGAATTCTGAGGATCAGAATCAAATTCTTGAGCTCCGCATGGATAAAAAGATCTTCTTATGTTATACTATTCAATTTTGATATGAATCAATTTGATAGCTCAGATATTGTTATTCATGATATTGATCCGATCTAATATCATCGAGATGCAATTGTCCATTGAATACATATATTGCGAAGATTTACCACTTATGGGATTAACCTTTAGTTATTGAGAAAATAAAATGAAATGATGATAGCTTATGGAAGTAAATATTCTATCATTTATTGTCACGACTGCTCATTCTAGTTCCTACTACTTTTTTTACTTATCATTTACAGAAAAAGTTAGTCAAAATAATTAATTTGAATGAAACCGAACTTTAGTCCTTATCAATACACAATTGAAGAATAAAATGAAAAGGATTCACCCTAGCTTCTTAAACGAAAATAAGCGCTTCCAGGATCGTAAGTATTAGTATTTTAATACTATTCTAATAGATAGACTCGTAGAAAGATTTATATATAAATCTTTCTACCAATCTATATATTATTCTATTCTATTTACTATTACATTAATTTAATGTTATTTATAGTTGTACTGTATAACGTCTTAATAGAGATCAATCCACGATATGTATTTTCATATATGTAGTTATCAATTACATATATGTACATTGTGAGACCCCGGAAAATCCATGTTTTCTAAGGAAGGATAAAATGGTACTCTTTACAGTAACCTTAATTTTTTCTAGATCCTTGATGACCGAAATGCATTTCACCGGTTGAATCGTCACAAATCTAGCTACCACGTCGGGACCACGACTCCGGCATACTGAATTTCACGCTGAGGCACGAGGAGCCAAGGACACTTCTAAGACCCATGAGCGCCCAAGAGGCGCACGTGTCGCCGAGATAAATAAGATGAGCTCATGCTCACATGTGACGTTACATGGCATCATGCCATTGGGAGGCATATCTCAAGGTAGATGGATATGATACTGTGGTGAATCCAGCGCATTCAATTTAATCACATGCATACGAGCTGACTTTCCTTCACTCAAGTCTTCCAACCGCTCAGAGGAGGGAAGGAGAGAGGGAGAGACCAACCGAGAAAGGGAGAGGTGCGAGGTTTGTAGAGAGGCTCCACCTCTCTTTAGTACTCCATGACGGACCTGCTTCCTGAAGGCAAGGAGCAAAGTCAAGCCCCTTACCAAAGACTTAATGCCGGTACTCAGCCATGTGGAGTCAACTCCCGAAAATATGATAGGGTTTTTCTCCTACTGCTTTACCGTTTAATGTTGTAATCAATTTTGATTTGTCGGAGTACTCTGATGGTTTGCATTTCGCCCAAAAGATTTTGATCTCAGTGAATAAACTCGAATGGTTTGGATGAAATCTACCTGACTGCTTAGTGATTTGCTTGATTTATGTGGTGTTGTGTTATTGCCATGAGAAAATAACATGTTGTGTTATTGCCATGAGAAAATAACATGTTGTGTGAAATTGTGGGCTGTTCCAAGACGCACCGGATTGCGGCCTAAAATTTCATGTGAATAAGTTTATGTTATTATTATAAACCTAATAAATATGATGTATGGATTTAGTTATGTTAATATATGCATGAGTGATAATAGCATGTGTTGTATGTTTGAAAAGCCATTGCATCAGACTAGGAGTAACCCAAGTAGGAAATTCCACTACCTGGCTGCTCATCCCGTCAGGACCCCTTTCGTGCATCGAAGACGATTGGGATGGACGATCCGGTTTTAGAGGCGAAGAAACGGGCCGAGATGGCCCCTTCCTCTTTGTATTTCCTTTAGAAAATTCCAAAATAAGACTCATGGTATAAATTGTAATTAAATACAATTGTAACAATCACTTTATAAAAGATACATTTTATGAGTATGATGTAGGCCCAAGTGGTCATTTTTATTATCGCAATGCAAGCCTCACGACGCGGAGACATGTAGATTTGAAGGTTGATTCGTGAATAATCTGGACCCTGCTTTAAGGCTACATACATAAGACCTCAATTTGATTTCTTTGCTTTGATTTGTATTGATTAATAACCAATTTGAAATAATCGAGTGAATCCTCTACTTTATGGGTCTAATTACTAGATTTCATATTATTTCAAATATGAATCAGATCAAAGAACCAAATCAATAAAGGAAAAATAGTATGGGCATATAGAAAAAGAAAACCATATCTTTTTAGCACTTCAAAGAAGTAATTGATTTGTTTTCACTGATAGATGGGAATATAAGGAAACTTCTTCATCTAGAAAAGAAGTATAAGAAAAGTAAACCCACTTCGATTTATTTTAACCTTCGAATCTATGATTTGAAATGAGTCGATAAAGCATAAATCCAATTTTTAAAACAATAAAACAAGTGGTAAGTCCACAATATGGGACTCATCCAAGACAAGATCTTATTATGTGCACATCTCACCGCACAACCACCATGTCTATGTTCTTCCCATGAGAGTGTATCCACTTAATAATGTGAACGCACTCCTCTTTCTCTGAATGCAAAGCAAAGAGGGAAACAACTAAAACAAATAAAAAAAGGGTCCGTTATTCCTCATTGTCCATATAAAATTCTGGTAAGAATCGGTTCATCGAAATAGAAAATTTAGGTATACTACAAGAAAAATTCTGTTTTGCAAACTAAAATTTAACTGATTAATTTATTGGTAAAAATGTAAAGAGCATGGCAAACTAATGACAATAAAATGTATAAATTAGTAACCGACCAAGAATTAAATTGAATAAAATTTGCAATGAATTCATTTCTGTTGCAAAACATGGTGGGAAACTTTGGTGCCATCTTTGGAAACGACATTGCAATTGGATTGGCCACAGAAATTAAGAACTAAATAGCATCATGTAAACTTGTAAACTGATCGACAACAAAATTATAGTTGTTGCAATTTCGCAATAGATTTGCAATAGTTTTACAATAGATTTATAAATTTCAAGGCATTTTATTAAAGATAACTTGAAATTTTATTTATAATTCAAGGTAACTTATTAACTATCAACATTTATATAGAGGGGCATTTAACGTCCCTTATTTCATTGCACCAAGGCAAAATATAGATATAAATATTTAAGGTTCTCTAAAATTTATAATTCAAGGTAAAATATTAATTTTAAATTTTTATAGATTAAGGTTTTCTTATTTACTTGAATATAAATAAATCTTCTCAAATAAAATATTTACTTGAAATTTATAGATAAAATGCACATTTATTGAATCCATGTGACAAAAGAAGGATCATTTTTTGTTTAAAATTAATTGGCTTATTTATATAAATACTTATGTAATAGATATAAAAATCCCTATATAGACATATCAATATTTTTTATTTTATTTTTTAAACTATAGACATATCAATCTTAAACCGACTATTATAGATATCAAAATAAAAGACATGTATACTATGGGCATTTTTTTTAAACTATAGACATGTGTATATATATATATATATATAATTTTAATATTCAAAGAAATAATTAGGTGTCGAGTTTTTAGTCAACAACTTAAATATAATTTGTATTCGAATAAACTTAAATTATTAATTAATAAGTATAAAATTTGATTCACACCTTCTTATTACTTCTTATTACCTAGGAGATGGGTTTTTATTTCCCATAATCAACTAGGAATAAATTATAAAGTAGCGTCGTTTTGTGACTAGATGATGGAAGACAACATTGTTTTGATAGGTTGGTGAAGAAAAAATGTGAAATTAAAGAGCAGAAGACTGTCCTAAGAAAAAGTTTAGAGAATCCGGCAATTCATTTATCTGCTCTTTCTTCAAAACTCTTTGAAAAGCTTTTGTTTCCCAGCTCGAAAGAAGAAGAACTCTGAAACCTAAAACCCTAATAATGCTTAGCCTTAAGCCCTTCATTTTCCGGCCCCGAGCTTAGCTCGACATATTCGATCTATAAAACCCTGAAAAGGGTTACAGATACCTTACCCCTGTAACCAACGCTAAAACCCTAGTTCCTTTTTTCGTACTTTGTTATGTTCGTTCATTGTATAGAACCAGGAAGAACATAAAGATCAATTTTCTGGATCCATCATAAACCCTAAAACAAAACCCACATTCCCCCTCTCCTTCAAAACCCCCCATCAATTTTCTTTTTTCTTTGATTTCAAAGACAATTTTCTTTGCTTGCTTACATGAGCAGAGAGCGCTAGTGAGTGGTCTTCGGGTGAAGGGAATCATCTCGGGATGCCAAGGTTGCAAGAGAAGAACCCATTTGGTCAGCGGTAGCTGCATAATCCCCTCAACACTCATCTCTTGCATTTTGCTTGTTGGCGAACTGTGAGAGTGAGGTTTAGACCTAAAGGATGTTAAGTAACTTGGTTTTATGCCTTAATTAAGGGTCATTTATTTGCTGGATATTTCTTGGAATAAAGGACTTTAAGTGACTTATTTTGATGCCTAAAATATTGGTTAATAGCTGTTGGAATTTATTGGGTTAATGGCTTAAATGGTTAATAAATGGAATTAGAGTTTTGGTTTGGTTTAAGTTAAGTTTGGGACTGTTGGTTGTTGTTTTGGAATTTAAGAGAAGAATTATTGGATGATTAAAGGTTTTGGGAAGGAATCTAAGGTCCTAGAAATATTAACTTTTTTGCTGGACAAATTAATTTGGGAATTTATTTGATTTTAGATGTTTTTGTTACAAGTCACAAAGTGGATAAAGTTAGGTTTTGAGATGTTAAAGTTAAAAACTGTGATCTACTGGGTTTATAATAGTGGAAACCCGGGAAAATTAGAAATTTTCAAAATGGCAAATGATAATAATAATAATAATAATAAATCACATAATGGTTCGTAGTTTATAAAATTTTCTTAGATCTTGGATGAAAAAACGGATTACGCCGTTAAATTCGTCTCACGAAATCTAGTAACCCAGAAAAGTTTCGTCGAATTCTGAGACAATTGATATATTTTTACGATTTTCTAGGTGATAAGTTGTTAGTGACTCTAAGGACGAGATTTTTACGAAAATCTAGAAAGTCAGGAAATGACTTGAGCTAAGTTTATTTAAAATAAATTGAACTCAGTTAAAATAAATCGCTTTAAAAAATGACCTCGATCGAGAGATGGACACATGGCGCAATGTGAGCCATGTATCCAAATTAAAAAAAAAAAAAGATAAAAAGAAGGAAAGTCAAAAGAAAAGAAAGAGGAAGAGACGGGAGAGGGAAAGCGAGAAAAGAGAGAGAGAAAGGAAAAAAAAATTCTGCTTCTCTCTAAGATGTATGGAGATTGAACCGACGGTTTCCGTCGGAGCAAGATGCAAAGTTTATCTACACGACGAGAGCTACGTGTGGGTACCAAAATCTTGGAGTTTCGTCAAACTCCACGAGGTAGAGAATTTTCCTACTTGGGTTTATTTCTAGCCTAAAGGCCATTTAATGGCTTGGGATTTTCTTAGAGGCCGTGAGAGGTCAGAAATTTCACCAAATTTTCGAGATTGTATGCAATTTTTAGAAATTTTTGGAACCGTTTATTGTACCCCAAGTTGAATTTTCTGGACTGTCATGCCTTGGTTGAATTTTGATGAGTCCAAAAACTCATTAGATTTTTAATCCATTTTTCGGTTAAGGAAAATAATGTTGAATTGTTCGTTAAAAGTGAGATAATCGACCAAATTCCAATTTGCAGAAAATACACAAAGAGAAACTCAAATTTTAGAAAAAATAAGCAGGTTAAATCACCATTAATCAGGTCACAATCAATTTAAGTCGCAACAGAAGTTCGCTTCAAGAGCCCCAAGTCACTACATCAACAAATTTACGAAGAAGAAACTAAACGTGAACAAGTGAAGTCGTGACTAAGAAGGAGGTTGCGACAAAGAAGACGGGTTTAGATTAAAGGAAACAACAAATGAAGAATTATGTCGCGAAGATCATTTCGATGCTCCGACGCCGTGCGAGATAAATGATAAACGATTACATAACCTCGAGGTCGCGATATGATCTGCCCAGCCGCCAAGAGGTCTTTCGCAAGTAAAAGAAGTCGCAACTAGTTTTTAATTAAAGGGTCAAATTGAAGTCGCGACATGCTATACAGGTCGCGACATGAAAACAGGAATTGAAGTCTTAACAAGAAAAATGATGTCGCAACCACTTGTTCAGGTCGCAACCTTAAGAAGAGCCGAAAGCAGAAGAGGAGGTCGGCTGATCACTTTGATGTCGCGACCGAAAATAGCTGGAAAAGTGAAGAAATCAAGCCAGAACGCGGAACCGAGGTAGCAAACTTTAACAAAAGAAATGGAAAGTAAAGAGGTCGCGACATCACCATGAGGTCGCGACATAAAATGAAAGTTATGAAGACAAGAAAAACACCAACAGAATTAAGTAATAAGAAATCAAGGTCACAACATGAAGTCGCCTTACAAAGAGCAAAAGTGGCTCGTAACCTAAACCGATGTCGCAACACGTGTTTCAAGAATAAGAAGACAATAATGTCGCGACATAACACTAAGGTCGCGACATCAACGTTGAAGGAACACTGAACAAAAGATGTCGCGACATCACTTCTATGTCGCGACCAATGATCAAAGACGTCACACAAACCGCTGCACCAAAAAGTAACAGGTTATGACTCCATCATGTTTATCAGATTCACGTCACATCAACCAGGTCGCACATAACATATCGCTTTATTTGATCCACCTGTTTTCAAGATTCACCTATTCTTTTTTTTTTTTTTTTTACGGTATAAATAGATAGCTTTCGAATAGTAAAGTAGTTTTCTCCTTCTTCACTACCCAACAAAGGGAAAAGAAGAGGAACTCATATTTTAGGGAGGTATTTTATTTTTTATTTTTTTAGTTTTATTTGTCGATTTTGGAATCCGCAAATTGTGCGTAGACGAGTAGAGTCGATTGTTAGTTCTGTATTTTTCTTAGATATCGTCGAAATTCTATGAAATCTAGACAACCGGGAATTCATCTCTTTTCATATTTATTGTAATTACGTGGTCAAGTATTCTACTCCATTTCGATTCGCAATGCGCACCAGACGCTGTGCCGCCTGGATTTGATTTACATTTAGTTACGCTTCCGCATTATGGAGAATTAATTTAGGTTCGATTTACTTAATCTGTCGTTCTTTGAATAGATAAGTTCCAATGGTGTAATCTAATACCGCCCGAGGGAATGTATCTTGCTCGATATCCAGGATGCCCTCCGAAAGTGACACAGAGACTCGAGATTCTTGAGTCGAGCATTCTTTCGTATGTCTGACTACCATTGACGAATTGTCGATTCGGGAGTTCATTTTGAGCAACCTCATTCGCTCATAATCAAGGCTTCCAGGTGTATTTAACAATATAAATGATCAGAGTTCACCTCAATCTAAGGTAAGCCCACTATGCTAGCTTAGATCTCAACAAGGGAAGTGTGGATAAACCCATAGATCTGGAGGTTGAGCCACTAATTAAGTAGTAGAAATTTTGCGACATGGGTATAAGAGAATTGTAAGGCTTTTGTAGCTATGTTAATTTGAGGGGTTTTAGTCTATATAGAAAAAGGCGAACAAGTTTTTGCTACGCTGCCATTGTGGGATCGGGAAGAATTAATTAGATCAATATTCGACGAAAGAAGGAAATACTAATTTTGACATTTTTAAGAAAAGAACAAAATAGTTTTAAGCAAAGGGCTACATCGCCCACTAATTTTAACAAGCCATGTTGAAAATATTTGTTTAGTTTGACTAATCCTATTAATCTCGAGTGTTTTGATTACAGAAAACCTTAATGCATAGGAAACAAGATTTCCGACCATCTCCAAAGAGATAATCGACCGAGAGAACACTCAGAGCTTAAGAAAGACAAAAGAGCAGAGAACAGCCTGGCGGCGTATTTAGAGACATGACCAAACAGAGGAACAGAGGACGCAATGTAAGGCTCCCCATTACGCATTAATAATGGAGGATTGAGGCCTATTATTCCAGAAGAATATTCGTGAATCGATGTACCTCTACTGTGGAAGGCTAAATAATTTTGAACTAAAGCACTTTACTCATAAATGGTTCAGCAACATCAGCTTACTCCGGTCATCCCAATCGAAGACCTAAATGAACACCGGGAAGATTTCTCGTGATGGCTAATATGTTGAAGCCGAATGGTGTGAGACCGTGAGGTGATAAAGCTCGTGATCTCTTCCCATTTTCTTGAGAGATATAGCAGCCACATGGTATGAATCATACCACATGGTTCAGCTTGATACTTGGGAGGAGTTATAGAAGATACTGCGTATTCTTTCCCCCATCTCTCACTCAGAGAGACGAAGAGAGATAATAGCATTCCAACAAGTGGGAAGACGAGAGCTCATATGTAGCTCGGGAAAGATTCAAGAGGTTGTCAAGAGGTGCCCATGCATGGAATAGATTTACTAGGTATTGGTGAGCCAGTAAGGGTTCGACATATGTGTGTCATTGGTACTACCAAAGGATGGTCGTCATGCTGCATAAAGGCAGTGAGGGAGTCGGTGAGTGACTCAAGATACGGGCATGAAGACATTCCACGCATGACATACGACATTCATGTAGACATTTTCACTTTGATGTGTATGGGTTGGTTTGATCATTGTATGAGCACTTAGGTGAGGAGTAACCCTTGTAGGAGATTATCACGATCGGGCCATTTTCACTCGTCCCGACCCCTTTTCAGTACAGTCGTGTGCAAAGCAATGACTGCATTAAGATCAGACATATGAAGAAGCCTGATGTGGCTGGGACCATATTTTGTATATGGATATTAGGAACTATAAGTTTTAATATATCATTAAGAGTGTATAATTGAATCCTTGTAAACATATCACTGCTGGGCCAGACGATAAGATTCGTGGTATGTGGTCAGAATAATGAAAGGGTCGTTATGACTCAAGAATGACCTTATATTGAGTCTTGGAGTGGGTTATGTGATGTATTGTTATACAGGTTGTATTTTGGATAGAGTTTCCAGTATAGAGGAGACTCTGTCCGATTTTTTGTTAAATTATGGATCCCAATAAATGGGACATGATGATGTGGCGTCGGGTTACTCGACACCCACGGCTTCATGTGTTGTTTGCCAACGGGACCCCCAGATAGGTGTCACATAATCCGATTTTGGGTGATCGGGGTTCAAGAGTCTTGGCCTAAGCTAATCAAACCACTTTTGAAGCACTCGACAACATTAAGATTGGCTTTGTGACATCGTTTTAGCAAGTCACCGCCTTCAAAACAATACGCTTACTTTGTTTTGTGCTATGTGGTTGAGGGCTTTAGAGAAGGAATTTTAAAGTGAAAATTTTCAGAGATGTCATTGGATAAATAAAGGACTAAACTGAAGAGTTTCATAATTTTTGAAGACCTTTTGAATAATTTTTGGGTAATAAAGTCCAGAGGGTGCAAAACTGGAAAAATAACGGTCCTTGCATGTGGTGTCAGGGGATGTTTAAGGTTTTTGACTTAAACTTCCTTTGGGGATGGCTTAGTTGATCAAGAGTACTGTTGGAGAATGATTATAAGTTAGGGAGAAATTTTAGTATTTTGGTTATGTGATGGATTAAAGTTTGGGAAACTAAAAACCATACCTGGCTTGTATCTTGCAGATTTAGTTTTGTAATTGTTCCTTTTAGCTAGTGAGTCCTAATTTGGGTTATTTATCAGTTTTGTCTAGAGGAGCATCGTGGAGAGGCTCTGGCATGGCGCAACGTGGGGCATCCTTGATACCTTTAGTGTTGTGAGTGGGATTTTATTTAAACTGTTATTTTGGGATTGTTATTTAAATATACAGCATGCTGTCAAAATATTTGGTGGCTGGAATATTCGATAAATTGCTTCACAAATATAATATATGTTTTCTTATAAGCATGCTTGTATGAGGAATTTGGTTTTTGTGGTTGGGATATATTTCTTATAAATAGTGACCTACATGCATATTGATATACATACATTTTGTGGAATGGATTATGATTATGGGTGATACATTCTAAGTTTCTAATAAATTTAGCGGGTACTGTGTATCACTTAAAATTGAAACTTTATATGAAACTATACTTATATAATTCGGTATTGAAAGGATTCTTCAATTCATTGAAACATCTAGCATTTGAGTTATTACAGAGGAGAAGGCTCACTCACTCTAGTAGTAAATGAATACCAATTGTCGCAGCCTTGTCTTCAATGATTTCCTTCTACCACATGCCGTCAAATTCTAAAGCAAGCATAAAAAACTGAAATTTTAATGCAAATTCCAAAAATGTTATACTATATAAGCTACAACTATAAGAATTTCATCTAAGCTTGTTTTGGATTCCTGGTTAGTACTTGTGGTAGAGGAATGGTAATTTGTTTTTAGATTTTAAACTGTTTGTTTTCTTATTTATTCGGCTCGTATGATGATTAGTATGGTTGTGGTATGGTTTAAAAACGCTTTTCGTGTGTGCACAAACCTGTTTACGACACCCATAATATGACCAACAAAAAGTTATTAAGTTATTAAGATTGAATTGCATTTTTTTTTCACAATCTATGGCTCCAGAGTACATAAAGTAACACTTCATCTAGAACACTATAGACTCTATGACTTAGTTAATCTGAATATTTTTTTTCTTTATTTCTTTATCTTGGATTGGCAACTAGGGAAGTACCCAAACAACCCTATAATATGGCCCCTAAAGTTCAGGTTGTAGGCCTTAGACTTCCAAACAACCCTATTAATTGGATACACACCCGTGTAGACCCCAGAAAAAGAAATCTAGTACTTTTGTAAAGCATTGAATGATCAATTGGTCTTTTGGGACTTTACTATCAATGTATTTCCATATCCTTTATTCATTTGTTACCTTTCTATTTTCTTACTGTGTGATGATTTTTTTTCGCTTACAGAATTTCAACATAGCTTTTTGTGGTTCACTAAGAAAGAAAATTGAAATTTACTATCAGAGGCCAGGATTTTTGTGTCACTTTCAATCAAGCAGAGTAGCATGCTTTGGTTTAGCTAGATGTCTTTGCTATTAAGATAATTTTTGGAGTGTAAGCTTATTAAGATATATAAAATTCAATTTGTGTGCATCATCAAGCTTAAGTATTTCAATATTCTGCATTTTCTGTTTGGTATATTTTCTTTTACTTTTCTTAGTTGGAAACTTGATAACTGTGAAGGAAAGAAGAATACTCGAGACTAGCTTAAGTGCTTTAACTTAAGGTATGTACAAGGCCAATCCGATTATGTGCTATATAGGGTGGAGAACTAAACGAGGAATTGGAAAATTTGAATGGTTATGATTAACATAAAATGATATAACCCCTTAGCAATGCCATTGTTTTAGAGTTTTATTCAATATATTGCCTAGAATCTTTTCATTATTCTTTTCTTTAATCTGATAACAAAAAAAAAAATTAGAATACCAGATTGACTAGAAATTTAGTCTCTAAGGTTCGTTTCTTTTCTCGGTGAATTGAGAATTTTTTTTTTTCGAGAAATAAAAGGTTGAATATATTCATAAGAAGAGTCACAAAGTGGCGACTCAAAGAAAAGTACAAGGAAACAAACTAGCCCAAAACCACTACAACAAACAAAGAAAAAATGCAGAACAACCTGAAAGCACCCCACAAAAATATACAACGTAGGAGTTTCATTCAAGAGAGGACAACCACTTTTCACGCATGATTGATAAGCCTATATAAGAATTCTAGCAAATTTCTGTTTTATGAACATCTCAATGATTTGAACATGTTGCGTAGTTAGACTGATTTGTCCTCAGATTGCCAATCATGTCGAAGCACATGTGGCAAGTACTTTGAACACCAATTTGGTTTTTAACACACCAAGCTTCCAACTTTACTTTTGTACTGGGAATGCTAATTGTTGAAGGTTTTACATTTGGATATAGTTAATGGAATTTTATGAAATTGATATTGTATGTATACTACTATGTTCGTGTTAGCATTTTGTGTGTTTGTCTTTAAGGTTATGTTCGAACTCCTAACCCTGTGGAAATATGAGGGAAAGAAAATAGGAGGAAAGAAAAGTTAGGGAGGGAAATAAATTTTTTCTTGCTCAAGTTATTCATGGAAAAACTCATGGTGATGAGAATCTATTTTCCTGTTTGATTATCTATGACCTAGCAGAGACAAGATCAATACTTTCCCAATTTAATGTATATCAATCAACTAACTAATTTATGTTACATATTAGGCGTAAAATGAGTTCCAAATTGCAGAATTACGTATTTAAGGAGCATGCTAAACGTTTTGGTACGTATTGATAAAATTTGAATTTCTATTTTGGTTTTTTTAATCACTTGTTTTAATATATGATACTTCTTTCACCTTAGGGCTGCCAAGTTGTTATTCCACATGAGCTCCTAGAATAGCTCATAAGTGGAAGGTGGATAATCGCTTGTTGACTTAAGTCTCATGAGATCTATGCGGGTGCAAACTTTTAGTCAATTTGTTTGTACTTTCGCTTCATAGAAAAATATGGTTACTAATGTTATATTTCGTGATCTTCAGAGTTGCAAGGTATGAGGCTAAGACTTCAGCTGTAAGAGAGGATGCATATTCATCTCGCTACCAATGCAACTCCAAATCATCTGGGATGAGGTCGGGGAGTCAAGAAGAAACAAATATATGACCTTGGATCGATGGGATCTTTATGCCTACGATCTCAAGCATCATCTAGTTCTATCAATATACCTTCAACTAGTCAGCCAGTCCAAGAATCTCAGACACAAGCACAAGAAGATAGTCGAATTGAGGCCTTGGAAAAGGAGATGAATGTGATGCATGAGCAAATGATGCGTAAATGTGAGGAAGTATTTGTACTATGTGAGTCTCACTCACAACTTTCATGCACAGATGCAGAGCTATTAGAGGTCTACCTATTCCACCATTCATTTCGCCCACAATCGTATATACTTCTACTAATCATCGTTCCATTGTTAGACATTTTAACTACAAATTGTTAAAAATAAGGAAACTATAAACTTAAATTGTTGTTGAATATGGTATATGAAACTATAAACTATAAACTAGTAGCTATCAAAAAAAATTTGTGTTGCATTTTTTATTATGGTACAGGAAATTTTGAAATTGGTATAGGAAATTTTGAAATTGGTATAGGAAATTTTGAATGATACAGGAAATTTTGAATGATACAGAGAATTTTGGAAATTTACAAATTTAACAATAATTAATGAAAATTGGAAAAAACAATCGCAATGGATTTTACAACGGAAATTCTGTTGCAACTAAGTAAAGTTTAGGAAGTAAATATTCGTTACAATGCTGTTGTGATTTTGCAACGGAATTGCAATAGAATTGCAACGACATATTTTGCAACGAGTCATAGTGGTTGCAAATCTGTTGCAACGTGATTGCAATAGAAATTGCAATGGTATTGTAATGAAACGGTTGCTGATCTATTGCAAATTTGCAACGGAATTGCAACAACTTTGGCTTATTCATTGTCGTTTGATTATTGGGATTTAGCAACCGAATTAGCAACATATGTGAAATCCGTTGCAACATAACAACGAAATATTTCCATTGCAAATCCGTTGGTCTTTTGTTACCGAATGCCAAAGAGTACAAAATTGCAACAAGATTTTTGCAATAGAACTGTTCTATTGCAAATCCGTTGCTAAAAGAGATTTGCAACGGATTTTTAAGGGTTTGCAACCGAGTTGCAATGGAAAAATCCGTTGCAAAACTGTGATTTCCTTGTAGTCGAAGAATAGAATTTGAATTTGGCTGGAATAAATTTCCTATCATTTGTATCCCTTTTACTTTACTTTTGAAATACAAACATGGGAATCGTTGAAATATTCCTTTTATTGAAAAGGTATTATTCATATAATACATTATTCCCCCGAACGATCTATAAACAATCGATCCAGCTTTGATTTCTCAAATGAATCAATAGTACTCTGTGAGTCACCTTCTTCCCATACTACCAAAGGAAAGAGAAAATGTAAAGACTACCATTAAAGGAAATTTTGCTAGACTTACTATATCCATGTGAATTATGTCCTCATCTCTATGAATATGAAGGAATTTTTCCATTATCGCTACTTAATAATAAGTGGGAGATGCAGAGTCAAAAACAAAAAATGATTCTCACCTAAGACCATTGATGAACCATCCCATAAATCCACTTATAAAAACAAGTTCTGCAGATTTATAGTAGAACTGAACATTAAGCACAAGCTAAATACGAGCGACACCCTTAGAAAGTATCAAGGGAGTGTTACTGATGAACATGTAATGATAATAAGACCCCTTGTTTCTTTTGTTCCCAGTATTAATGAAAGGCATAAAAATATAGAATCAAGATAGATCATTATCTACTATTACATACTTTTATTTCCCATTTAATCTAATCCTTATTGTCTCCTGATTGTTTCGTAGAGAACAATCGGGAGACAGTCTATCGTTGACTAGGGATTATTGAAAAGAAAGAATTGATTTTTGAACTCTTCATTTTTTTATATAAATTATAAGATTCAACGGCTTATTGATTGAATGCTTGAGCACTCAGAAACTCTCATGAATCTATATATAAAGTATCTTCCACCCTTTCCACAATTACTAATTAGATTCCCCCTCCGGCTATCCAATATAATTCAAGACCGGGCTAGTAGGCAGATTACTAGTGGAAAGGCTATCAAGACTTTCCAATTACCTTCCACTCCACTACTCCACAACTCTAATAAATAGAATCTTTCTTTGAATCCTAGATGATTTATAGCCCTTTAGATTAGAGAACCCCCAGATGCTTAGAATCAAGCAAGTAGCAATGTACGCGACCTTCGCTAGTAAAAATTTGGCGAATTATATCAGCAGAACATAATATGGGATTTTGAGATAAGGTGACACCCTTATTTGAACTAGGGAAAAAGGATTTGCAGTCCCCCGCCTTACCACTTGGCCATGCTGCCAAAACGATACAAAAAAGACACCCCTCCTTTTTATTTATTTATTGTAATTGCATATTGAATCCCATTTTCCTTAATCCTTTTCTAAAATCTAAAAAAAAATCTTTCCTTTTTGTTTTGAATTGGATCCATCCCTTCGCTTGATTGTATAGTATCTCAAAATACACAATACCTAAAAACTTCCCCTCTCTTTTCTATTGAAATGAAAAAGCCAAACGAGTCACAAAGCTAAATTTCAAGCATTGGAACCATTAATCATATCATGGATCGTGAATTCAAGGAACGACTTTGATTTGAATCTCAAATTGCGTTTCCCTAATGACATAAGAAAATCCAAATTGATACATAACTAATCAGTATTGATTTTTTTCGATAAAAAATCCTTTGTAATTATATTATAAGAGCAATTATGAATATATAAACCACTAACATAAATTCTACACAGATATCTAATCGTGTATCTTATCTATATATGAATATGATGCCCATAGTAAATTCAAATGATCAGAGCCTAATTTTATTTTCATTGAATAGAAAAAATAAAATTTGAATTTTTGATAGAGCACGCACTTGTGTCAATTCGAATAGAAATGTAATAAAGGAGGAGACTCGATATACAGATACTATAGCCTCGTGCATGTTTAATAAATATAACCCCTTATTTCTTACGCACTTCAATCAGATTCTAATAATTATACTAAACTAAAAAAATAGGTAAAAACATTTTTCCGTGGCATTTTGATAACGGAATCCATGAAAAGGAAGCAAAAATCAACTCATATTGTTTATGATTTTCATTCGTTTTTATCTTAAAGGAACGCATCAAAATCTTATGAACGGATCAAATCCTGAATCCATTTATATTTTTTTTCTGCTATCCAATCGGATTGGAATACGTAAAATCATAATAATGGTATAAATGGAATCACTTTTTTTTTTTTTTATTCTATACAAAACTTCATAAGTCTTAGTAGCATTTATCAATAACTTTACATTTGTATCTGTTGCAGATTCCAATTTGAATAGAAAATTCTCTTTATTCCCCTCGTTCATATATTTCATACGTTAGATTAGATATATACATGAAGCAATAAATTTCAGTGATTCAAAGAACAAATATAAATTCCATCATTATAGACTTCGAATCATATGATTCGATGAAGAATGAACCAATCCAATAACAATAATGGGATTTTTTCGATAAATGGGAAACAAAAATAAGCTTAGGTGGAAATGAGGAATGTCTATTACAATACTGGTTAAATCATTCAATTTGAAGGATTTGTAGGTTTATCGATCGTGGCTTGACAAAAGAACTTTATAAGTTTCCAAAAATGGAAGATACAGATCAAGAAATTGAATTTCAATTATTTGTGGAAACATATCAATTGGTAAAACCATTGATAAAAGAAAGAGATGTTGTGTATGAATCACTCACATATTCTTCTGAATTATTTGTATCTACAGGTTTAATTTGGAAAACCAGTAGAGATATGCAAGAACAAACAATTTTTATTGGAAACATTCCTTTAATGAATTCCCTGGGAACTTCTATAGTAAATGGACTATACCAATGTGACACCCCAAATCCCAGGGGACATTTTTGTACAAATATATATATATATATATATATATATATATATATATATATATATATATATATATATATATATATATATATATATATATATATATTTTTTCATTTCATTTCCACATAACCTATACTAACATAATTAAAGTCCTTTTTACTATGGGGACTTTGGGAATGTGAAACCCGGGAAGAACGTATTTTTCCGAAAAAGAGTGAATCGGTAATTCTTACCGGGACGGTATAGGAAAAACCCTAGAATTTTCTCTAGATCTTGGATAGGTTTACACCGTTGAGCTTGTCTCACGAAACCTAGGTACGCCGTCAAATTTCATCGAATTCTGAGACAGTCAAAATTTCACGTCTTTCGAGGCGTTTGGACAAATTATCGCATGACACATGGCGTGGTGGTCGTGTGCCATGTGGCACTTGCATGGGAGACACTTGGAACATGGGTGGGCCAAGTGTCCTGCCCTTAGGATTGCATGAGTTGGGTGGGGCCAATGTCGCTCACCCCCAAGGAAAGTGGTTGAAATTGTAGCATGGAGAACACTTGGTCTAGAGTTGACCAAGTGTCAAACAAATTGGTGTTAGGTGTCCTCCACCTAGGTCAAGCCAACTTGGTGGTTTGAGAAGGGATTCCAAACAATTCGTAGACAAGAGGAGAAGAAAGAAAGAAAGAAAAGAAATGAAGGAAAGAAGGAAGAGGAGGAGGAAAAGCTACAAGACCTTCATTGTTGCAAGGTTGAAGGATCAAGGACTTGATCCCACACACTACAAGAGGTAGAGACTTTTCCTATTTAGTTATTTTCCTTCGGGGCCATGAAATGGCATTGGTTGGAGTTTCTGCTGTGACCAATGGAGGAGATTTTCATGTGGTGTTGTGTTTAGGAGATGTCTAGTTTTTTTTTTCCTTCGACCCCTTGATTGTGTTCTGGCCATAACTTGGCCATCACTCGTCCGAATTAAGTGATTCTAGTTTATGAGTAAACTAGACTTATAGGAGAACACATCTCCTTGAAATAGGGTTATCCAATTTTCGACTCCTTTTGATTAAGAAATGCATGCAAAGTGGAGCTAGGTTCAGGCAGTTTTCTTGTGCTGTGTTGAGATCCCGTGACTATGTTTTGGCCATAACTTGGCCATCACACATTATAATTGAATGATTACAATTTCTGGATAAGCTAGACTTAGAGGAGAACACATCTCCTTGAAATAGGTCTATCTAATTTCCGACTCCTTTTGACTCAGAAATGCGTTCAAAGGAGAGCTATGTTCAGGCAGTTTATGGTATATTTTGAAAACTGAGTAGCCATGTTTAAAACAATGTTTCCAAAAATGTTTCTCCTTGCTTTTAGATCAGTTTTAAATCATGGATTTTGTGATGTCTGGGGTTAATCTCTATACTCAGTTATGATGGTACGAGGCTTGAATCTTAAGCCATTGTGAATTGTGGATTAAAGTGCCATCTCTTAATGTTAAGAGATGACATGATGACAATATTGTGTTCCAAACAATTGGAGTTATGTGTGTTGTGCTTGAACATGGCCACATTAGCATATTGCAAATCAGAGGACTGAGAAAAAGTGTCCCCATCCTCTAGAGACATGAGCCATGACCTCTATTTGCCTAATTAATGTTAGGAGTTATAGGAATGTATGCTTGCATGATGTATTGAATTGAGTGTGTGGAATTCTAGCATGACAACTTGTAAATTGATATTGAACTGATTATATGAACTTCTGTGTGCATTAGACATGAGGGTTCATAGTACACACTTAGTGTATAAGGTAAAATGTCCATGTAGTGGTCTTCACACATTGGGCATGAGTTTGAGTAGCTCTGAAAGTGCGCTGGCATAATCAGATTGCATCAGGTATCGACAACCACCGTATTACATGGTGTAAATGGTACTGATTTGGCACTCGTGGTTCAGCCGAATTGTGTGGATTCTGGGAATGGACTCGAGCCCCAATGAGTCACACAATGTTAAATGAAAATGGAAAACGAATTATGTAGGGCATAGCAAGTAAGGGATAGAAACCCCCCTCAGGTGAAAAACCTGAAAACCTGGTTAGACAGTGTAACCATCGATGAAAGCCTAAAAAATGTCGGAGGGTGTAAGAGACCCGTGGTGAGACCTAATAATAGTTGAGACTCCTGAAAAGCCCCCATACTCCAAAAAGACACGAAATGATTAAATAAATATCATATAGACTATAGGTTGTGTGACGTGAGCTCGGATCGGCTTTATTGATTTCCCATTGGCACCCAGATTGCGTGTGGGTCGAAGGTTGACCCTAAGATGATGCATGAGGTTATCCCATACATGTAATTTTTTTTTCATGATGTGGACATCATGTCTACAGAGATGGATTGTGTTGTTTGTGTGACTATGAAATGATCATTTGCATGTGCACCCAAGTGGGGAGTAGCCTTGGTAGGTTTTAGAGCCATCGAGCGTAGCTCATTCCGTCGCAGGACCCCCCGTCAGCACAGTCATGTAAAGTGCATCGATGCCCCTAGAGGCCGATAGTTAAGAAGAGGGTCGAGTTGTGGCCTTGACATATTTTTGTATATGTATGAGAACTGTTACTCGTAATACATATCTTTTTTTGTACATTGGAACAACATTTGGTTTTAATGCATGTATTTTGTACTCATATGTGTGGAGCGAGGCATATAACTCTACATTTTCAGATACCTGGACCGTATGATGTTATGTTGTGTATTTATGAATTAAATATGCAGGGATGAGTCTCGGTATATGAGACATGTGAGTGCGATATCGAGATACCTAATTTCTATAAACTTCTACAGGTTGACAGGTTGTCGACAAGACCCCCGGGTTTTGGTGCGCCACAGCTTGGTATCAGAGCTTAGGTATAAGAATACCTAGGGTTTAGTGGGGCATGGGTCTAGGACATGCTGTTAATGTGTATGAGCATCACAGCTTGGTATATCTTGGTGTTGGAGCTTGAGTTAGAGTTACCTAGTGCTCTAAATTGATCCAGATCATAGTTTATCAAGGTGTAGATAGGAGGTTACCTAGAGTCCACTCTGACAAAGTGATTAGATCACAGCATGCATCAGGTGTTTTCAGGTATGCTTTGATTGTATGTATGTGATTGCGTGTTACAAATTGCGTGAATTATATACGTGGTATGATGTATATAGGAAATAAGAACACTAGGGTTGAGAAACGTAACCTTAGGAGTTCAGGAAACGAACGAATGGTTCGGGATATTAGGTTTATTATTGGTTGGCATGTGTGCTAATAGTAGGACACGAAAATGGTTCTAAACTTAATGTTTGACTTGTGTAGATGACAAGTAGAGGTCGTCCACAGGGCGATGATCGACCGCCACTTGTTTTTTATCAACAGGCCTTCATAGAGGCCATGGATGCTGATAGCCATCGCGTAATAAAAGCACGCGCCTGTAGGGTCAAGGAGGTGCTAGTAACCTCCAAAGGTTCAAGGCACATCATCCTATGACGTTCATGAGAGGAGGGTACCCGATGATAGCTGACCATTGGTTCCGTCAGATTAAGAGGATTCTCCGAGCTAAGGAGATCACCTCGGATACTACTCGGATTACGCTAGCTTCATTCTAGCTTGAGGGTGAGTCCCAGATATGGTGGATCGGGTCACTTCACTTGTGGTGGACTCGAGACCATGACATGGGGTTGATTTTCACTGCTCATGGGAAGTATTTTCCGGCTTTTCTGACATGCGAAGGCCCTGGAGTTCCTTGAGCTGAGACAGGGGACGATGATTGTACTCGACTACAGCCGCATTCAGAGTCAGTGTTTCGATGATTATGCAATACACCGACGCACAAGGTCGTGAAGTTCGAGGATGGGTTGAAGTTGTCCATCCGGGGCATAGGGCATAACATACAGGATATGGACTCAATGGTCAATATAGCCTTGATCAATGAAACAGAGGTAGATACGCCAGAAGATCCTCGATGCGTGCTAAGCGATAAGAAAGAGGAGCCAAGCTTCTTCTTTCTGAGCCGTGGTTGGGGGCGCAGGACTCTATTCCACGAGGATTTCAGGGCTGGGTCGTACACAGGCCAAAGCCAGTCCGGTTACTGGGCCAGATAGGCGCATGACATGTTTCCATCACATCACAGACATGAGGCGAACCGCCCACAGATACGGGGTTTCAGGATCGTGACACCACAAATTCCGATCATCGCGATATGAGTAGAGATCTTAAAAAGGTTCTCCCATCTCAAGACGGCCAGGGGGAACATATATCGGGTTTTGTGGTGCGACACTGCGGCATCTGGTGCTCTCACAACAAAGGGGAGGGGCCAGAGTATGGTCGAGGCCGAGGGCAAGAGTGTGGCTGTGCCGAGACTTCGGGGACTCAAGGTCGTGTCTACACCGTTACTCCGTAGACTGAGGCAGCAGATCAGTCAGTGATTCAAGGTACGTTTCTATTCTTTCGCCCTCAGGGGCAAGGGTGTTGGCTTGATCTCGTGTGCATCACATTCTTTTATTGCTACACCAGGTGAGATTATCGGGCTTAGAGGTTGAGACCTCGCACGAACCACTAAGATGTGAGTTCTCCCTCAGGGACTAGGCGCAGAATTGATCGATATGCTCTGGGATGTGAGTTAGAGATCGATTCTACTAACGTGGACCTCGGTCATGGACATGTCGTAGTTCGAGGTCATCCTCGATGGACCGTCAGCACATCGTTGTCATAGATTGTGACCGCATGAGAGTTACCGCCTACACACCAGACGAGCACGGTGTTGTGTTTTAAGGAATAGCATGATGCTTCACCCCATACCGTAATGATTCACGGCGGCACGAAAGTAATGACGGTCACAGGCTAGCCCACTCGAGGACGAGAGGTGAGACATGACATGAGTCTACCTTGAGTGGTTTGCGAGTACAAGGATTTTTTTCCCGACGAGCTATTGGGGTTACCTCTACCAAGGGATGTAGACTTTCGCATTGAGTTGCATCGTGGTACATCGCCCATTTCTATGACTCCGCATAGGATGGTGCCGGTAGAGTTGCAGGAGCTCAAGGTCTAGGATACGTGGAGTTATCAAGGTGGCTTCATTAGACCAAGCACTTCACCAGCGGTGCCCTGCTCTATTTGGGCCAAAAGAAGCGATAAGACCTCTACGATCGCGCAGATCGATTATAGATAGTTGAATGTGGTTACGATCAAGAATCGGTATCCCTGTCAGGATCGATGACTTGTTTGATCGCTTGAGGGGGCGCGAGTCACTCAAGATAGACCTTCAGACCCGGTTACCATCACGAGAGTTAGGAGGCGCATATCCCTAAGACAATATTCGTGGACGGTACTGGCAATTTCGAGTTTACGATGATGCCCTTTTTGGATTGACGACGCATCAGGCAAAGATTCACGGATATCATTTAAACAGGTGTTCTAAATTTCATTAGATTAGCTTGTGGTGGTCTGGCTGATGATATCCATCTACTCCCAATCTGGAGGTGGAGCAAGAGGATCACTTGAGAATCGTATTTACAGCCTTTTTGGGGATCATCGCTTGTATGCTAAGTTTAGTAAGTGCGTGAGTTTGCCATCGAGGTAGGTTTCGACACGTGGTGTCGCCTGCTGCAGCACGACCTCCCGGGAAGGCTGAGGCTGTGATGAAGCTGGGAGAGACCAAGTCGCCTTTCGAGATACATAGTTTCTCGGGATTGCGGTACAGAGGTTTATGAGGATTTCTCCCGACTAGCAACTCCTATGACGAGATTGGACCTGCATGAGGCTTCGGGCAGTTTGAAAGGGATGACTAAGGAGTAGCCGTCTAGAATCAAGAGGAGGCTTACTGGCTTCCTATTCTAATAGTCCCGAAAAGGGGGACAGAGGTACACAATGTACCTGATGTCAAGGATCTGATTGATGTGTTCCGATGCGCTTTGAGAAAGCTGTGGCTTATAGTTCTCAAATAATCACGCTGCACTACCCCCACGCATGACACGGAGTCAGCATCCGTAGTCTTCGCCTGGAAGATTCGTGCCACTACTTATACTAAGTGAGCAAGCTGAGGTGTTGCACCACAAAAGTCCGAAATACATCTTCACGAATGCAGACCAACATGAGGCATGGGAGGATGGAGCTTTAGAGGATTACTTATCACTTCAGATTACCATCCCAAGAAGCAATGGGTAATGATGCACTCCATCTAGAAGTCACGGGGAGTACCGCAAAAGATAGCTTCCTGATGGCGATGCTTCGAGACAAGTGTGCCAGACTACGCACGATGAGCAGGCTCAAGGTACCTTGGGGAGTTTGATGGCTACGCTGTCACGCCCCGATTCCCGGTCCGACCCGATCATGATCCGAACCTGGCCTGAGGTGCGAAACCATATATCCGAACACTTTACCGTTTTTTTTTTTCGTAGTCGAATCTTATACTGTGGTATACAAACAATTTTTGTAATAACCAAAAATCATTTTACATATATTAAAGGAACTACCACCTGAGTGGTATCCATTAAAATCTATACACATATGCTGTCCATTTACTTATGCAAATACTTATACATGTACATATTTCTAATACAAACATCGTGAGATCGCTAAACAAGAAGCCGCGCAGCACCTATCTCCGAGATGGCCCGCATCACTGTGTGGAATGTCCCGTCCTCTCTTTATCTCCTCTTTTCAAGACCTTACACTGACAACACCCGTATGTTTACACTTAGTGGGGAATGATACAGACAAGAACGAATTAACAACAATAATCGCCGTCACTATCTTTTTACATTTACTTTTCCTTACGCATATAACGAAGCCTATTGTTATGTGACTTCTAACTCATATCATATTATACATGTAGATTTTATCCTTTTCAGATTCCATATCATTATCTTGTTCGTATTACTTCCCTGTGTCATGTCTTTTACAGGTTGTAACTCATATCTTCTACATGTACGACAGATCAGATCATATTCAAAGTAAACTTATACGTATACAATGGCAAGTCGGAACAGATCAAGTCATATTAAATACATACAGGGTCAAATCAGACTGATTCCGATGCATATTATACTCATATCATTATCACGGCCAAAGCCATTAATCAAACCCCTTTATCAATTACATTTCATGATCCGGGAGGCCCATTTAATTCTTTTAGTTATCGTTTTATTAAATTTTCATTTTCAAAAGTGTCGCGACCAATCCCGACTGACCCGGCCAAGTGATCCGCGAGCCCGATTAATTCGACATTTTCAATCAAAACATTTTGTTTGGTTTTATTAAATTTTTATTTCAAAAGTGTCGCGAATTCGAATCCTCGACTCGACCCATTGCGTGATCCAAGACGGAGCCTGGCCACTCCGACATTTTCAATTATCTTCTCAAAACATTTTGTTTGTATTATCATTTTAGACTTTAATTACGCTAAGCACTTCATTTTTAAGTAATCTCATAAACATTTACAAATTCAAAAGACCATAACATTTACATTTAACAAAATGCATTTACAAAATAATGCCTTTATACAATGTCTCCGTAATGTGTTATACTTAAACAAATACAATTTTAATGTCATTTTTCACTTTTCTGGGCTTAGGATTTCACATATAGCTATGTGGTTTCCACATTCACGGCGCATTCAAATTCGTGAATCCTGGGTCCCAGTTTCACATTCAAGAGCAATGGTTTCACATTTAATATCATTATCTCACATACGGTTATAGAAGTTCTACATTCACTACGTATCTGGGCCAGAATCTTGGTCTCCGTTTGTCATTCAAGAGCAATGTGGTTTCACATTCAATATTACCATTTCACATATGGCTATGTAAATCCATATTCAATACGTATTTAGTCGCGAATCCCGCCTGTTCACATTCAAGAAGAATGCGATTTCGCATTCAATATCACCATCTCACATATGGCTATAGAAGCAATACCACAATGTATTCACATGAATCCTCGCCCCTGCTTGTCATTTAGTAGCAATGTAATCTCACATTCAATATCACCATCTCACATATGGCTATAGAAGTTAACATTCACGATGCCAGATCTGGGCCAAGGAATCCTCGCCTTTGCTTTGTCCAACAGCAATGGGATTCACATTCAAGAATTACGTTACCTTTCATGACGAATTCAATCAGAATCTCACATGTTGGTCATTCCACAAAAATGTGATTTCACATTCATTTACACTACCTTCATGACGACCCAGCCAGGAATCCCACATGTTTGGTTGGCTTCATAATACATTTCAAATCAATTTACTTTATGCGCACTTCACTTATAGTTCAAATACTCGCACACATGCCTATATTTGACAAACATTTTGAATAACAATAGTTCAAATCAATATATATATATATATATATATATATATATATATATATATATATATATATATATATATATATATATATATATATATATATATATATATATATATATATATATTTCACAAATAAAACTCATAACTGATCATAAGCACATTTTGTCTTCATATCATTTACGTATTTCCTATCATTTGTTATCTTTTTCTGGTTATATGTGATAATAATCATATATAACTTAACCACATTGTGTGTTCATGACTTATTGCCTTTTATGCTCATATTCATGTTTCAGTTCATTTTCATTTTCCATATCACATTCATGTTTCATGAACACATCAATACATGTTGCATTTCTTGTTCATATCTACATACTTTCTTACCACGTATTCCAATTTACTTTAACCAAGCGATTAGTACACTTGGTACAACAATTAAATTTTCAGACCAGTTGTGGGCACCAAATGCCATTAAATAGCATATGGTTAGATTCTAGACTCAATGAGCTTTCCATAGAGTCCAAGAATACCCATAATGGAGTCCTAATGAAGGAGTTATGCAAGTTGCAAGCCATGAAAAAATTCTAAGAACTCGCAGTACCGCAGCGAAGAAAGCAGCTAGCCCACCGTATTTTATCATTTTCAGGGATCTTAAATTTACATTTGACACCGGTATTTTGTACTAATTTGAAGCTAAGGTGTTAGCGGCTCTTCTCTCCAACTGGAATCACCCAACCGAGCACCGAAATTCTGAGTTATGTCCTAAACAACCCGGACTACTCTATGTTAAAATGTAACTTAAATTGGCTTGAAATACGGGCCCCACTTTGAGTGAATTTTTGGGCCACATAGAAGCCGAATTTGAAGGTACCTATTTCAGGATGTTTGGTTCTCCTTGAAGTCTATTTTAACCATCAACTTGAATCACTAAAATCGGATCAGAAATGAGAAAGTTATGGCCAAAATACGAACACTGGTCAAAACAGAAAAACAGAACACTACCTGTATCGCAGACAAAATTTCGACTTTGCCCGCACGCGGGTTTTATTCACTTTTTCCATAGATTGCTACCAAAATCAACTTAATACTCTATATACGCTTCAAAACCACTCCAAATTCATCTTGTAATCTCAATTTTACTCAATTCATCTTTCATTGCATATCTTTCTTCAAAACTTTTCCATGAATTACTCCCAAAACAAATCTATAATGGGTCATAACCCATACAAAAACCAAATACAAGGATTTGTTAGGGTTTTTTCTAACCCAAACTCCTTTACTTTGCAATTAAACTATGAATCCAACCTCAAAGGGGGAGTGATTCCATGTTTTTCTTGCAAGATTCGGGGTTTTACCCACCTTACTTCCTCAAAAATTTTGGGCATGAAACTTATCAAAACCCTAGAAAAAATCAAATGCCAACAAGAAACCCATGTTGGGATGAAATTTTATCAAACCCTAGGTTTGGGGCAAGCTACTAATCATGCAATTGTATGGAAATTCATACAAGAATTCATAGTTCCATACTCATAGTCATAGTTCCATACCTTTTGCTCTTCCTTTCTCTTCCTCTTCTCTTCTTCTTCTCTTCCTCTTCCTCTTCTTCTTCTTCTCCCCTTCTCTCTCTTTTACGTTTTTTTTGGTTCTTCCCAAATGAGACCAAATTTGGTCTTAAATAAAATGTCTTTCCTTAAGCCATGTTTAGCTCCCAAAAACCCATTTTCGGGGTTAAGTTCATTATTTCACTTTACCCTTGGTTCTTCTCTTTTTGCAAACTGCTAGTATATTCTAATTTAGCCTATCAACTTTTAACTTTACACTACTGATCCTTCTTTTTTACATTTTTCAGTCTCTCAAAATGAGAGACCACCTTTATCCATCTTTTTACAGTTAAGGCTGTGCTCTGGGTTTCTTTGCATTTTTAACTTCTTTTTCTCATTTTTTTGCATTTAGGTCCTTAACTCTTTCTAATTTCTATTCCATATTTTCTCAAATTCCCATATTTGCATATAACTTATCATTTATGGCTTTTATGTCCTCAAGTGGTAAAAGACCACTTTACCTTTGTCTTTCCCATTTATGACCACTAGGTCCTCACGTGGTAAATTACATATTTACCCTTTTATTCTCTTATAAATTTCCGATTCTATCGTTTTATTTTCGAAAATTCCATTTAGCTTTTAATATACCCTAAACAAGCTCGAAAACTACTAGGGCATATTTCGGGGTGTTACATACTACCGGCTCCTCTATCGGGAAAGCGTAGCGATAGAGTCCTTGTGGCAAGATGCGTAGCTGTCCATTAGTGGACCGAGTACGCCAAAGACAATGGATTTAAGGTCGGGCCATCCACATAAATGGTAGTCTTCGTATAGGGACAGGTTGTGGTCCCTTTCGCTTGATGGATTCGAGGGAGGACATCCGTGGGAGTTCCATCAAGCCCCGATTCGTCAGGCATCCCAGTGGCACGAAGATGGTATCGTGACCTCATCGCGCATATTAGAGCGGAATGAACCGGGAGTATAATGTCAAGACTTTGTTCGACGGTGTCTCATGTACTAGCAGGTCAAGGCTGAGCACCGCAGGGACACAGGCTATCGTACCCATCGAGATAGCGAGTGGGAAGTGGGAGCACAAGACGATGGACTTTGTGACCACTCGCGGCATCGCGTAAGCATGATGTGGTGGGTTGCAGAACTGACTCGCCAAGTCGACATTTTTCTTTCGCCAGGCGGATGACCTTCACTAGAGGAATTCGCAAGTTGTATATACGCGAGATAAGACGGCACAGATGGAGTGCCATCCTCCATAGCATCGGATTGGGATCCTCGGTTTACGCTTAGTTCTGGAAGAGTTTCTAGAAGGCCATGGGGACACAGTTGTCAATGAGTACCGCTTTTCATCCTTAAACGGATGATCAATCAGAGCGGACTATTCAGATTTTAGAGGACATGTCGCAGCATGTGTCCCGATCTCGCGGTAGCCGATGAGCACTCAGCCTGGTAGAGTTCGCCTACAACAATAGTTATTAGGCGAGCATACAGATGGCACCCTATGAGGCTCTCTATAAGAGGCCATGTCGATCACCGGTATGTTGGACAAAGGTAGGAGAGAGCTCCATTACTGGTCCAGATTTGATTAAAGACACATCGGAGAAGGTAGGTATGATCCGAAAGCATCTCCTTACTACTCAGAGCCGGCAGAAGAGTTACGCTGATATACAACGACAACCTCTAGAGTTCGAGGTGGGTGATCATGTCTTCTTAAAGGTGATGCCTAAGAGAGGTGTGACTGCCCAAGAAGTATGAGTCACGCCTGTGCACACACGTAAATCTTCGAGGTACTCGAGAGGGTGGGCGTGGCTGCGCATCTATTTAGTGTCATCGCCGATTTTGTCGAGTGTTCATGAGGTATTTCACGTCTCTATGCTCCGGAAGTACACTCCAGATCCGACTCATATAGTGAATTGGGGTGAGCTTGTTGTTGATGCAGATGGGACCTTTGAGGAGGGACCATTGCGTATCATGGATAACCGAGAGCAGATTTTGCGTGGCAAGACTGTGAGGCTTGTGAAGGTGTTGTGGTAGCACCGAGGAGTCGAGGAGGCAACATGGGAGCATGAGGACACCGTGTGCGCCAACTATCCCTTCTTATTCGACGAGGAAGGAAGGTCATCATTAATGTTTAAATGATCATGTATGCATGCTTGAATGTGTATAGATTCAGAATTTCAGACGAAATTCTTAGCCAGGGGAGAATGTGAAACCCGGGAAGAACGTATTTTTCCGAAAAAGAGCGAATCAGTAATTCTTGTTGGGACGGTATAGGCAAAACGCTAGAATTTTCTCTAGATCTCGGATGACGACGCGGTTTACACGGTTGAGTTTGTCTCGTAAAACCTAGGTAAGCCATCAAATTTCATCCACCTCTAGATAGTCTAATTTCACAAGCGAGGCGTTTGACAAATTATCGCACTTAATACTTTTGGGCATGGTGGTCGTGTAACGCACTAAAATATACCCTAGTAGTTTTTGGACATGTTTAGGTATTTTGTAATATAATTTAAAATGTTTCGTGAGTTAAATGCGTAATATGAAACGAGAGAATTTAAATTTACAAGATTTAAGGAGAAAATTGTAATTGGTTCAAAAAGGGGCTTAAATGTCATAATTTGAAAAGACTATGGGCCAAAATACAATTTTGAGAACTTGGAATACAAATAGTCAAACATGGAGGGACCTTTTTGAAAATAAAGAAAATTAACCCAAAAATGGGTTTTAGTTAAAGGCCAAACATGGCCTTAACAAATCCATGATTTAAAGACCAAAAATTTGGTCTCCAAAGGGCAAAAAAAAAGAACAAACCGTGAAGGGGGAAGAGAAGAGGAAGAGGAAGAAGAAGAAGAGTAGAAGAGGAGTAGGGAGATCACAAAGCCAAATTAAGGTATGGAAACTACTTTGAGTATGGATTTCAGAGTGGATCATAAGGTTTTAAGGTTTGTATGTTAAATCTGTTTCTAAATCTAGGGTTTGATAGAATTGCATCCTAACCTTAGATTTCTTGAAATTAAGGTTGGTAAAACCCACAAGGAACAAGATAAGTATGGAATCCTCCCTCGTTGTCGATCCATGGTTAAATTGGAAGGAAGTCGAGTTAGTGGTTTAGGAACAAACGCTTAACAAATCTTGGTGCTATTCAGGAAGGGGTCATAACCCTTGTCGAATGATCTTTGGAGGAATTCAAGGAAAGAATTTTGAAGAAAGATATGCATTGAAAGATGAATTGAATAGGAAAAGAGATTCCAAGGTGAATTTGAAATGGTTTTGATGTGTGTTTGAAGCAGAGGAGTTGATCAGGACAAAATATGGAAAATGGGTGAAAAACACACATCTCTAGGTAAA
Organism: Tetrastigma voinierianum; assembly: GCA_016808115.1. Lineage (NCBI taxonomy): Eukaryota > Viridiplantae > Streptophyta > Magnoliopsida > Vitales > Vitaceae > Tetrastigma > Tetrastigma voinierianum. Next base: position 72,325 of record JAEQBH010001261.1, on the reverse strand, counting down.
TTTTCTAAGGACATGTACCGGGTGGCACTCAGACTGCACTGCACACTTTGGGTTCCGGTCATTTTATTAGACGTGTACCGGTACACTAGACCTCGTGACCGTACACCCCGTTCCTCGTTTTCCCCGTTTCGACCGCTTTGTATTTTAGTCATAACTTGCCCATTTATTATCCATTTGAGTGATTCAAGTGGCTAATTAAAATAGACTTCGCTGAAAACCAAATATATAGAACAGGCATTGTCACCCTGAATTTATGGCTCAAAAATTCACTCAAAGTGGGCCAGGTGCTCAATCCTCGCATTCGTTTGAACATAGAGTAGTCCGGTGTTGTTTCCTGACGTATCTGAGTTCCTGCATTCGACCAAAAAAGATTCCAGTTGGAATAGAAACCCTTAGCACCTTAGCTTTAAAGGAGTACAAAGATACAGTGTCAAATATTGAGACAAGAATTGGAAAATAAATATTTTACACTGCTCGGCAAAATCTTGCAGAACTCGACTAGTTGGCATGAAATGCCATAACTTGAGTTTGGATGACTGGATTGAATGATTTCAATTTCTACGTTAATAGATTCATGTAGGGACTATAATACATGAATGATGTGTGAATACAGCATTATAATCAGATAAGTATATGAAATGCCATGTAATAGTAACATGAAAATATAGGAAATGCAAAGTGCATACCGTGGTCTTCATGAAACATAAATATGATAAGTGGGATATGAAAATGAATCAAACGTGACCCAAGGAACATGAAATATATGTCATGAAATACACAATGAAGCTAAGTAATGTCCCTATTATAAGATAGTAAGTTACCGAACTCATATAATTGTAAAACGCCAAGACCAATATTAAATGACACAAAGACTCCTCGGGTCTCCTTTCATTAGTACTTCTAAGATTCCGATTAGTGCGTCTCAAGACTCCCGATTAGTACTTCTATTCCTTGATTAAGCTACTAAGACTCCCTGGTCCTGTTAAGCCGCCATGACACTTCTCTCGTCCCCGCTATGCTACCGACACTCGCCCCGACTCCTCTGCTCTGTAAGTGCTACGACACTCCTGGTCCCGATTAAGGCTACGACACTTCGTGACATATGATCTTTGGCACTTATCACACAGGTCCTACCATTCCTGTGACACGGTCTATAGGAAGTCAAAACATCTATATGATAAGACTCACAAAGAATAGAGTAAAGATCTGAATGTACCTCTCAGATAAGTTCAGAAAGTACCCCACGGGTACTTCAAGATCCGAATAAGTTCCTCGTAGCATCTACGTACCCCGTCTCTCGATTTAGTCTCTCGTGAGTACCCGCCGCACTCTTGTATCCGAACAAGCTCCGCCTCTCGACAACTCCTCGCCTTTGATTTAGTTCTCGTAGTACCTACTTCGTACTCCCGCAGATCCGAATAAGTTCCGTGAGTATCTACGTACTCCCGCTCGATTTAGTTATGTAGTACCTAAGGGTACTCCCGCATCCGAATAAGTTCTCGTCTCTCGATTAAGTCCCGTCTGATTAACTCCCGTCTCTCGGGATGAAGTTCGTAGTACCGAACGCGTACTCTTGCATTTGAATACGCTCAGTATTTTCGGTACTCACTTCGATGAATTCGTGAGTACTCGGCGTGGTACTCTCAGATCTCGAACAAGTTCCGCCTCTCGACATGTCCCGTCTCTCGCTTGTTCTCGTAGTACCTACGTACCTCGTGATTTCATCAAGTTCCGTAGCACCTAGGTACCCTCAGATCCGACAAATCTCGTAGTACCCACGGGTACTCCTGCACTCAAGAAATAAGTATAGTTCTATAACTTCCTACGGAGTCTCAATGAACATAAGTCCGTGATAAGTATAAGTCCCGAATGAGAATAAGTTCCCCAGAATCTCTACGAGAGTCCCGAATGAACATAAGTCCGTTATAAGTATGTCCTCAGATAAAACAAACTCTCAGAATTCCTACGAGAGTCTCGAATGAACATACGTCCCGCTATAAGTATAAGTTGTGATAAGAAGAAACTCAGAATTCCTAAGGAGATCCGACAAGAATAAGTCCAAGAAGACTTACGTACTCCCGCATCCGTAAAACAAGTATAAGTCCACAAATTTAAGGGTACTCGTGATCCGTAAAATAAGTATAAGTTCTCAGAGTACCACTGGTACTCTCGTGAACGGCAAAATAAGCATATATGTATCCGTTATGATCTCAGACCGCGCATGGACTAATGTCCATACCCGATATGTATCTCGCATACGTCTCTGATCCGACTCAGATGTGATAATGCATTATGATTAGTTCCGACTTATTGTACCTTCGGGTACCTTCGCACAAGGATAAGATCCGAAGATAAGTATATGACCTCAGAAGACCGTGATATACTGTGAGAACAAGTATAAGCGATAATGGCACCAAGATAAGTTTCAGGCACTTACGTACTGCGATAAGGATAAGTTCCGCAATACCGCAGATAATGCTTGTGACATCTCAGAGTACCTATGGGTACTTTATATCGGAATAAGCCTCGGTGTAAGATCCTCAAGTACAAGAATAAGATCCGACTACAAGAATAAGTTCAAGAATACAAGTATAAGTTCCGGTGAAGACTGATTTACTTCAGAGAACAAGTATAAGATACAAAGTACCGCATAAGTTTTAGTACTTACTGGTACTTCCGTATAAGGTAAGTTCCGCAATACCGCATACGTCTTAATATCTCCAGAACTCCTACGGAGATCGAGATAGATATATACCAAGACGTGTATAGGTACCTCAGATAAGCATAAGTTCCGTGAATTCCTACTGAGATCAAACAAGTATAAGCTGCAGATAAGTATAAGTACATGTATAAGTTCAAGATCAGAGGATGAGAGATTCAACAAGCTAAGTTGTTACATGAACAATTATGTATGTAAATATGTGATATAATTCTAAACATCCATATCACGTATCTCGTTAATCAGGTTCAGATAAGATATGTTTCCCACTGCGCAAAGCTTAGCACTGGTTTTTAATCCCAGGTAGGTGTCAGGAGAAGACGCTGCCAAAGAACATCCGTATACAAATTGGCCAACACACTTGTATGGGTTCACTACATGTAGGCCCTGCGGCTCGATTTGTACTGTGTGATAGTTTTGTATTTGTAAACGGACTCAAGAACGGGTGTAGATTTTTAAGGGACACCACTCCTGGTAGTTCTTTGGTTATGTATATGAGATTTTGATTTCAAGTATAAGATAATAATGGCCAGGCTCCACGTACCAGTTCGGTTTTAAAAAAATCAGGTAAAGAGTCCCAAGATGGTCTCGCACTCGCCTGCTCCCGATCCGCCTAATCTGGCCTGACCGAATCTGGGTGTGATGTGTCGTGGTGCCATGTGGCACTTAGATGGAGGCACTGGCACATGGTGGGCCAAGTGTCCCCGCTCCTTAGGATTGCATGAGTTTGGTGGGGCCAATGTCACCACCTCATGCACGAGCATGAAAGTGGCTGGAATCAGAGACGGAGAACACTCGGGTCTGTAGTCGACTAAGTGTCAAACAAATCAAGTGTTAGGTGTCCTCCACCCAGGTCAAGCCAACTTGGTGGTTTGAGGAGGGATTCCAAACACCACAGAGACAAGAGGAGAAGAAAGAAAAGAGAAAGAAAGAAGAAAAGAAAGGAAGGAAGGAAGGAAGAGGAGGAGAAAGCTACAAGACCTCCATTGTCAGAAGGTCATGATCAAGGACTCGATCCCACACACTACAAGAGGTGTGAGATTTTGCTTCATTTGGTTATTTTCCTTTGGGCTATGAAAATGGCATTGGTTGAGTTTGGTTGTGACCAATGGAGGAGATTTCGTATAGGTAAATGTTAGGTTTTGCGGGAGATGTCGCCTAGCTTTTTTTCCTTCGACCCCTTGACTGTGTTCTGGTCATAACTTGGCCATCACTTGTCCGAATTAAGTGTTCCAGTATTTGAGTAAACTAGACTTATAGGAGAACACATTTCCTTGAAATAGGGCTATCCAATTTCCGACTACTTTTGACTCAGAAATGCATGCAAAGTGGAGCTAGTTCAGCGCTCTATGTCAGGTTTAGAGATCCCGTGACTATGTTTTGCATCGATAACTTGGCCATCACACATTATAATTGAATGGATTACAATTTCTAGATTAACTAGATTCTAGAGGAGAACACATCTCCTGAAATAGTTCATCCACTTCCGACTCCTTTGACCTCGTAAAATGCGCTTAAGGGTTATGTTCGTGCGCTCGGTCTTGTTTGAAAACCCGAGTAGCCATGTTAAAAATGCTGTTTCCAAAACTTCTTCTCCTTCATTTAGATCAGTTTTAAATCATGGATTTTGTGATGTCTCGTTAATTTCTATACTTAGTTATGATGGCACGCTTGGAATCTTGGCCACAAAATTGTGGATTAAAGTGCCATCTCAAGTTAAGAGATGACATGATGACTATATCAGGTTCTAAACAATGGAGTTATGTGTGTCAGGTCAACATGGCCATGTTTCGCATATCGTAGTCTATAGGACTAAGGTGCTATGTCCCACCGAGACATGAGCCATGACTCATTTTCTCGAATTGATGTTAGGAATTATGGAATGTATGCTTGCATGGATGTATTGAATCGAGTGTGGAATTCTAGCATGACAACATGTAAATTGGATATCGAATTGAATATATGAACCGCCGTGGTGCATTAGACATGAGTTCATGGTACACACTCTTAGTGTACAAGGTAAATGTCCATGTAGAGGTCTTCACACACGGCATGAGCTCTGAAAGAGTTCGAGTGTAAAAATAATTTCATTGTAGTATCGTGTACGATAAATCAACGTGATTATACGGGTGTGTGTACATGGTACTGATTTGGCACTGTGTTTGGTGCTGAATTATGTGGGCTCGGGAATGGGACGGAGTCCAATTGAGTTACAGAATGTTAAATGAAAATGGAAAATGAATAGTGTCGGAAAGCCCAAAAAATGTTGGAGGGTGTAAGAGACCCGTGGTGAGACTCTGTAAAGTTATGTTGCCCAAAAAGACACGAAATGATTAAATAAATATCACATAGACTATAGGTTGTGTGATGGGAGTCGGGACTGACTCGGTACTAATTTCCCATTGGTACTTGCATTGGGTGGTGGGTCGGAGGTTGACCTGGTGCATGGGGCATATAGAGTGTCGTCTCATACATGCATGTAGTTTTTTTCATGATAGGACAACATGTTTGCATGGATTGTGTTGTTTGTGTGACTATGAAATGATCATTTGCATGTACACCTAGGTGGGGAGTAGCCCTAGTAGGTTTTGTTTCTACTGAGCGTAGCTCACTCCGTCGTGGGACCCCCCTTTCAGGTACAAGTCACGTTTAGGAAGACGGCGCTCCCTAGAGGCCGGCAGTTGAGAAGAGGGCCGAGTTGTAGCCTTGACGTGTTTTTGTATATTTATGAGAACTGTTACTCGTAATACATATGTTGTTTTGTATATTAGAACAACATTTGGTTCTAATGCATGTATTTGTACCATATGTGTGAGTGAGGTGCTATAACTCTCACATTTTGTATACGGATTGTATGATGTTATGTCAGGTATTTACGAATTAAATATTGCAGGATGAGTCTCAAGATACGAGACATAAAGAAAGGAGATCTAGATACCCGATTTCTATAAACTTCCGTAGGACAGGTTATCGACGAGACCCTCGGGTTTTGGTGCGCCACAGGGAAAACCCGGAAAACTTGCCAAAATGTATTTAATTTTACAAAACTAAATTAAATACAACATTTTGTTCCATATATTATAAAAAAATCTAGGTTTCCAACCTAAAAATCATAGAATGCAAACAAGACATTTTCTAGCCTTTTTCTTCACATCCAAGGTTAAAGATGTTTTATCGCCCGGCTGCATTCCAAGAACCGAAAAATGGTTTTTCACGACGTAAAGAAGCAGCCCAACATAGAAAATCTCCTACGAGGGCTACACCCCACCTAAGTGCACATGCAATGCCATGTTCACAAAATTCATACCCATTCAAGTAAAAATTATGCAATTTTCTACATGAATGCCACATGCCAAGCCCCATGCCTCGAGTCGTCATTGACTCCCTCACACATGCATTTTTTCCATGTATGATTTTTTTTTTCTAAAACAAAAGGTTTTTGTTTTAATTTTCGCAAAGGTTTGTTGGACAGACTCCGATAAAATGTTGGACCACCCTCCGATATTCCATTTTTTTTCTCATTTGGACAAACTTCGATAATAATGTGGACAACCCTTCGATATATTTCAGTTGGACAGACTCCGATAGTACTGTGGACAACCCTCCAATATATTTCATTTGGATAGACTCCGATAGTACCGTGCACAACCCTCCGATTTATTTCATTTGGACAGACTCCGATAGTACTGTGGACAACCCTCCGATATTTCATTTTTTTTTCATCGATTACACTCCGAAATATTTTTGACAGATCTGAGAATGTTTGTTTAACAACCATCCGTTAAAATCATGAAACAAAGCCATGCCGTGCACTTACACCCGATATACATAATGTACCCATGCACCTGAGATGCAATGCTACTGCATATTATTTACTTATATTTCATGCATGCATATACCAATATTACTTCCATAAAAACTGCATGGATTTTTCAAACAAGAATTAACCATACAAACTGGAATTTTTTTCCATATCTCCAGCTCAGAAAACAGCATGCACCATTAACACTATATTCACACAAAATTTACGTGTTATCAACCAAGAAGGTAAACATATAACTGGATTTTTCTTTCCAGCTTTCTAACCAAAATAAAAAAATAAAAAAAATAACAGCATGCATTATTACCACTTCTCACACATAAACCGCATGTAATCCACAAAGAAAAATGAACATGCAAATATGGAATTTTTTTCTAGATTTCCAGCTTAAAAAAACAACATACATTTTTTTTTTTTACCATTTTTCACACAAAAAACTGCATGTTATCAACCAAAAAAAAAACATGCAAACTGGAATTTTTTTCCAGATTTCCAGCTCAGAAAAACAGCAAGCACACAGTCCAGCAAAAGTACACATTCAACAGGTTCAACCTGCTCCAAAACTGGATTTTTCTGGAACTAAAAGAACCCGAAAACCCACACAGTTTGTTCCAAACTGTTTTGAGCCACTCCTAATGTTAGGGCTAAGCTCCATGGCCATTGAATGGCCCCAAGATAAAGGCATCCTAAGTAGGAGAAGAACCTACCTCTTAGAGTGTAAGCTACCTCTTCCTTTTCTTTTTTCTTTTCTTCCTTCCTTTTCTCCTTTCTTTCTTTCTTTCCTTTCGCTCTTCTCCCCTCTACAAACTGATTTCCTCCTCCTCATCACTCACTAAATCGTTCTGTCAGTGTAGAACACCACCCCAATTGCTCGACACATGGCCACATTGTGCTGTGTTCTCCATGCCTCTATTCCACCCACTACCATGCTCATGCATGACACTTGGCTTCCACCATCTTGCCAACTGTCCCCCCCTCTAGTGCCACATGGCATAAGCTCATCATGCCAAATGTCACTCCATTATTAACCCATTCGCCTCGAAATACTTGAAATTCCAACTGTCTCGGATTCAACGAAATTTGACTGTGCGCTTAGATTTCACAAGACGAACTCAACGGCGTAATCCGCGTCACCATCCGAGATCTAGAGAAATTTCTAGGTTTTCCGTTTGTACTACGACAATAGTCTATCGTTTTGCAATTTTTTTTGGGTTCTTACATTCTCTCCCCCTTAAGAGAATTTCGTCCGAAATTGACACACATATACACACTAACACATGCATATGCAACAGTCATCTATCATTTTATGACTAAGGCCACGTACCTCCATCCTCAAAGAGGAAAGGATAACTGGTACGGATCGTGTCCTCACGTTCCCATGTTGCCTCCTCGACTCCTCGGTGTTGCCACAACACCTCAACTAACCTTACAGTCTTACGTCGCAAAACCTGATCTCGACTATCCAAAATACACACAGGTCCTTCCTCAAGGGTCCCATCTGCATTAATAAAAATCTCTCCCTAATCCACCTCATGCGCTGGATCTGGGGTACACTTTTTGAGTATGGAGACATGTAACACCTCGTGGAAACTTGATAAGCTTGGTGGTAGTGCCAACCGATACGCAATTGTGCCCACCTTCTCGAGTATCTCGAAAGGGCCTGATATACCTCAGCGAAAACTTCCTTTGCTTGTCGAACCTTACCACTCCTCTTCAAGAAGACGTGATTACCCACCTCAAACTCAAGAGTTCGTCGCCGCCCGTCGGCGTAACTCTTGTCGGCTCTAAGCCGTGAGATGCTGTTGCCATGATATACCCACCTTCTTCAAGGTGTCTCTAATTAAATCTGGACCAGTGATGGAGCTCTCTCTCCCACCTCTGTCCAACATATCGATGATCGGCATGGCCTCCCATAGAGAGTCTCATAAAGTGCCATCTGGAGTCATATACGATATGGGACAAAGCATCGAGCTTATCCCCCTGAAACGTAACACGAGTACCATCCTGTGTGCAGGCGGTAACTCTCCTACTCACAATTCCAGGATAACTCTATGTCACAATCCGCCATCCTAAGGATGACGCTAAACTCGATACCAGCACCCTCACCCTAACCCAGGATGAAGCTCACATACTACGCTTTTCTAAGGTTTCAACTTCTAAGCCCCAACCTTACACATGATGCAACGATACATGAATATGAAGCACTGTATCAAACAACAATCCAAGAAGTGCGAGCTGGAAACGCACTCGTATACTGGGATCGATCAAGAACCCAAATTCGTACCACGATCCCACTCCGAGGACAATCCCGCCTCTCAGGCCCGTGATGACGATAATGGTGGCATATCATCTGCACCGGTCTGCTGTAGTCCTTGCCATGAGCCCCTACCTTGACTCGACCTATGTCTTGGTCCATGTGGCCCGCTCCTCATGAAATAAGAGGGTGCTAAAGACTCGACTGACATCTGCCTCGCCCATCGGGGTGCGGAGGAACAAGCCGCTTGCATATGTCCCACTCGATGATCGGGACCGTGATCTCCCACACATTTCGAGATCCCCGCCTCCAAGGGTCTGGGCTCAAAGTGCTCCAGGGCCGTGACAATGGGAAACACGTCGCCTCGACCGGGCAGGAGTCCCGGCGTCCCCACCCCTGGATAATTAACCTTGGCCATAACCCTAGTGGCCACGACCCTGTCCCCGAGATCCATGCGAAAAAAAAGTCTTCTGCTTCTTCCTAGAGCTAGAAAAGGTTAACTCTCCTTCCTTTTAGCACTAGCACCCAAGTCCCAGATGCTCCACACGTCGTCTACTCTAATGGCCAAGGCTGTCTTGACCACCGAGTCCTCTCCTCCCATACATGTCGGAGGATGATATGCCATAAACCTCTGGAGGTCACTCGGTCCCCCCTGACCCCCAGCTACACTAGCTTGTGCAATGGCAAGAAATGCAACATCCACTTCCGCTCGCAAAGGCTCGTTGATAAAAACAGCGCAGTTCTACGGGCGACTCCTTGCGTCCTCGTCCTTGACTTGCCATTTACACAAGTCAAATGGCAACTTAAGATTTTTTTTTTCGTTATTAGTAGTGCACTTGCCAACCACTAATGTAATTTAATTTAATTTAATTTCCAGACATCGCTGCCTCAATATGTTTTCTGCACTCTAAGGTAATGTTTTCTAACTCCTGTTCACATACTATTTATCATATAAAAAAGCCTCACGAAACAAGCACGCAAATCACATACCGCCAATTCCAATGCATAGTATATGATCTAAACCCGTGCCCCATTGAGTCCTAGGTATTCGTGTACCTCAACTCTAGTACCTAGTTGTGAAGCTGGTATTAGGATCATACTTATGGATACCCACACCTGAGCTCCTGAGGTATTCGTATACCTAAGCTCTAATACCATGATGTGACACCCCAAATCCCGGGGGTCATTTTTGTACAATATTTTTTTTTTCATTTCATTTCCACACAACCTATACTAACATAGTTTCAGTCCTTTTTACTACGAGGACTTCGAGAAACCAGAAAACTTACCAAAATGTATTTAATTTTACAAAACTAAATTAGATACAACATTTTGTTCCATATATTACAAAAAAAATCTGGGTTTCCAACCTAAAATCACATTATGCAAACAAGGAATTTTCTAGCCTTTTTCTTCATAACCGAGGTTACAGATGAGCCTTAGCGCCTGGTGTACCTCTAGTACTTGAAAAATGGTTTTCCCACGATGGGGTGAGCAAAGCCCAGTAGAGAGAATCTCCTACGAGGGCTAGACCCCACCTAAGTGCACATGCAATGCCATGTTCACAAAATTCATACCCATTCAAGTAAAAATTATGCAATTTTCTACATGAATGCCACATGCCAAGCCCCATGCCTCAAGTCCTCATTGACTCCCTCACACATGCATTTTTGCCATGTATGGATTTTTTTTTTTCTAAAACAAAAGGTTTTTGTTTTAATTCTCGAGAAGGTTTGTTGGACAGACTCCGATAAAATGTTGGACCACCCTCCGATATTCCTTTTTTTTTTTTCTCATTTGGACAAACTCCGATAATACTATGGACAACTCTCTGATATATTTCAGTTGGACAGACTCCGATATTATTGTGGACAACCTTCCGATATACTTCATTTGGATAGACTTCGGCGGTACCGGTGGACAACTGACATTTCCATTCGGGACGCACCGATAGTACCGTGACAACCCCCGATCTATATTTCCCATTTGGATGCATCCGATAGTATTATGGACAACCCTCCGATATATTTCATATTTTTTTTCATTGGACACACTCCGAAATTATTTTTTTTTTGGACAGACTCCGATAAAATGTTTGTTGGACAACCATCTGATAAAAACCGCTTGTTCAAAGCTATGTCGTGCACTCACACCCGATATACATGATGTCCCCATGCACGTGAGATGCAATGCTACTGCATATTATGTACTTATATTTCATGCATGCATATACCAATATTACTTCCATAAAAATTGCATGGATTTTTCAAACAAGAATTAACCATACAAACTGGAATTTTTTTTTCTTCATATCTCCAGTTCAAAAAACAGCATGCACTATTAACATTGTATTCACACAAAATTTGTGTGTTATCAACCAAGAAGGTAAACATATAACTGGATTTTTCTTTCCAGCTTTCTAACCAAAAAAAAAAAAAAAAAAAACAGCATGCATTACTACCACTTCTCACACATAAATTGCATGTAATCCACCAAGAAATGAACATGCAACTGAATTTTTTCCATTTCATACTAAAAACAAATTTCATTTTTTTTTACCATTTTTCACACAAAAACCGCATGTTATCAACCAAAAAGCATGCAAATCTGAATTTTTTCCGTGATTTCAAATTAAAAAACAAGAGCAGCGCCCAAAGAAAAGCACACATTCAAGCAGGTTCAACCCGCTCCAAAATCGATTTTCCGAACTAAAAGAACCCTGGAACCCACAATACGCTTGTTCCAAACTATTTTGAGCCAGTCCTAATGTTAGGGCTAAGCTCCATGGCCATTGAATGGCCCCAAGATAAAGGCATCCTAAGTAGGAGAAGAACCTACCTCTTAGAGTGTAAGCTACCTCTTCCTTTTCTTCTTTCTTTTCTTCCTTCATTTTCTCCTTTCTTTCTTGCTTATTTTCTTTCTTTCTTTCTTTCTTTCCTTTCGCTCTTCTCCCCTCTATAAACTGATTTCCTCCTTATCATCACCCACCAAACTGTTTGGGTTAGGTGTAGAACACCACTCACAAATTGGTTTGACACATGGCCATTACTAGGCCATGTGTTCTCCATGCCTCTATTCCACCCACTACCATGCTCATGCATGAGAGTGGCATGACACTCGGCTTCCACCATCTTGCCAATCGCCCTCTCTAGGCGCCAAATGGCACGCTCATCATGCCAAATTTCACTCCATTATTCATTCCATTCGTTTTCGAATATCGTTAAATTCCGAATGTCTCGACCAACAAATTCCGATCATATGCGCCTAGATTTCGCGAGATGAACTCAACGGCGTAATCCGCATTGTCATTCGAGATCTAGAGAAATTTCTAGGTTTTCCGTTTGTACTACGACTATAGTCTATCGTTTTTCAATTTTTTTTTTCGGAAGCTTTACAAATCTCAAATTGTGATTAATCAAATATCAGAAAGCCCTTAACATTTATTACTCTTGGCCAAAATTGACCATAACAAAATTTGCCTATACCGCACTATGTCTTAGATCAGGGAGGAAGATTATAATTAGAGATTGATAGAAAAGCAAGGATATGGGCTCGTGTGAGTAGGAAACAAAAAATATCTATTCTAGTTCTAACATCAACTATGCGGTCGAATCTAAGAGAATGTTTGCTATCCTGAAATTTTTTTGTCTTTCCTAAATGATAAGGAGAAAAAAAATTTGGGTCAAAAGAAAGTGCAATTTTGGAGTTTTATCAACAATTTGCTTGTGTAGGCGGGGATCCGGTATTTTTTGATCATTATGTAAGGAATTACAAAAGAAATTCTTTCAACAAAGATGTGAATTAGGAAGGATTGGTTGACGAAATATAAACCTGGAGACCTAATTCGACATACCTCGACTAATACATATTTGTTAACAGTAAGATATATCAACCGCATCATTTGATTGTAATAAATTTTGGAATGGGTATACTTGACGCATATGAATCATTTGAAAAATAAACGATTCGTCGCTTGTGGATCTCTTTGGCGCGATCAATTCGACCGCTCTAATTGCTTAGGAAAACGTGGATCGAGGAACTATATGTGGAGCAATTAAGCATAAATTAATACCGACTGTAATTTGGTAAATTTAACCCAAAAAGAACAACTACTTATGAATCTTTTTTGGCTTACACCATTATCTCAAGTTTTGGATCAAACTAATCCATTGACACAAATAGTTCATGGCGAAAATTGAGTTATTTGGGCCCGGTGGATTGATAAAATGACGCCGGTTTTTGAATCTGAGATATACATCCTAGTCACTATGGACACATTTGCCCAGTGACACTTACGAAGGGATCAATGTTGGACTTATTGGATCCTTAGCGATTCACGCGGATTGGTCGTGAGGATCTCTAGCAAGCCCATTTATGAAATTTTTGAGAGATCTGAAAAGATGCGGATGCTTTATTTATCTGACTAGAGATGGATACCTGGTAGCGGTAGGAAATTCTTTGGAATTAGGGTATTCAGGAAGAACAGGTTGTTCCAACTCGATACCATCAAGAATTCCTAACTATTGCATGGGAATAGGTTCATCTTTGAAGTATTTTTCTTTTCCAATATTTTTCTATTGGAGCTTCCCTCATTCCTTTTATCGAGCATAATGATGCAAATCAGGCTTTAATGAGTTCTAATATGCAACGCCCAGCAGTTCCGCTTTCTCGGTTTAAGAAGTGCATTGTTGGAACTAGGTTGGAGCGTCAGCGGCTCTAGATTTAGGGGTTCCCACTATAGCCGAACCGCGAGGAAGATCGTTTATACGGAATGCGACAAGATCATTTTATCAGGTAATGGAGATACTCTAAGTATTCCATTAGTTATGTATCAACGTTCCAACAAAAATACTTGTATGCATCAAAAAGCCCAGGTTCGGCGGAGTAAATGCATTAAAAAAGGGACAAATTTTAGCGGAAAGGGCCGCTACAGTGGGGGAGAACTAGCCATGGGAAGTTTACAATTCTGAAGATGCGGTACTCATTAGCGAGCGTCTAGTATATGGAGATATTTATACTTCTTTTCACATATGGAAATATGAAATTCAGACTCATGTGACAAGCCAAGGCCCCGAAAGGATCACTAACAAAATACCGCATTTAGAAGCACATTTACTCCGCAATTTAGACCATGGAATTGTGATCTCTTTGGGATCTTGGGTGGAGACGAGCGATATTTTTGTAGGTAAATTAACGCCTTAGATGGAGAAAGAATCATCATATGCTCCGGAAGATAGATTACTACGAGCCATACTTGGCATTCAGGTATCCACTTCAAAGGAAACTTGCCTAAAACTACCTATAGGTGGTCGAGGTCAAGTTATTGATGTGCAATGGATCTAGAAAAAGGGTGGTTCTAGTTATAATCCAAAAACAATTCGTGTATATATTTCATAGAAACGTGAAATCAAAGTAAGTGATAAAGTAGCTGGAAGACATGGAAATAAGGGCATCATTTCCAAAATTTTACCTAGACAAGATATGCCTTATTTGCAAGATGGACGACCTGTTGATATGGTCTATAACCCATTAGAATCTTGAAATCACGAATGAATGTGGGACGGATATTTGAATGCTAAATTTTAGGGTTGAGGAGCTAGACAAAACGTTATTGAATAACACCTTTTTGATGAGAAATTTAACAAGAAGCGAGAAACTCGTGTTTTGAATTATATATGAAACGTAAGCAAGCAGCGAATCCATAGGTATTTGAACTTCAGTATCGGGTAAGCGAAATATATTTATTGGAAGAGCGGAATCCTTTGGGCAACCTGTTACAATAGAAAGCCTTATATCTTGAAATTAATCCATCAAGTTGATGATAAAATCATGGGCGTTCCGGTGGACATTATGCACTTGTTCTGCAGCTTGACCCCTTAGAGGAAGGAGCTAAGCAAAGGGAGCAGGGTAGGAGAAATAGAGGTTGGGCTCTGAAGATTTGGCGTTGCTCATATTTTTACAAGAGATGCTTATAAATCTGATCATATTAGAGCTCGCCAGGAAGTACTTGGTACTACGATCATTGGAGGAACAATACCGAACCCTGAGGATGCTCTAGAATCTTTTCGATTGCTCGTTTGAGAACTATGATCTTTGGCTCTAGAATTGAATCATTTTCTTATATATGAGAAGAACTTCCAGATTAATATAGGAAGGAAGCTTAATCGAATTGGACTGAATTAGAATTTTTCTTCTATGATCGATCGGTATAAACATCAACAACTCCGAATTGGATAAGTTTCTCCTTAACAAATAAGTGCTTGGGCCAATAAAATCCTATAATGGAAAGAATGGTGGAGAGTTACAAAACCCTATACTTTTCATTACAAAACTAATAAACCGGAAAAGGATGGATTATTTTGTGAAAGAATTTTGACGATAAAAGTGGAATTTGTGTTTGTATGGAAGTATCAGTGTCGGAGATGAAAAACGACCCAAAATTTTGTGAACAATGCGGAGTCAAATTTTGTTGATTCTCCGTTAAGGCACGCATCAGAATAACGCATGCCAGTAATGCATGTGGTATTTGAAGCGTCTTCTAGTTATATCGCAAATCTTTTAGATAAACCTCTGAAAGAATTAGAAGGCCTAGTATATTGCGATGTGTGATTTGTCCGAAGTGAATTTCTGATTGGAGTCTTGGCTTGTCATCCGATTTCAATCCAATTAGGATGCCTCGGCTCGGCTGTATCTCTTAAAAGTAACATGAAGCTCAGAATTATGGGTGTATTCAATACTACCAAATAAAAGGGTAATTAATCTATGGTCGATTCTGTAACAAATAAATAGGAATCTTTAGTTGTACCTCATAAAAAAAAAGACTTATTTCTTTTGCTTTTGTGGAATTAACCATTCTCTTTTCTCTTTCTTTTAGAAAGAATTTTTTTTATGTTCAAGTAAACAAATATGTCATGGTTACAGGAGTCTATCCATCGCATATAGGCTTTAAGGGCATCATGGCATAGCAGAGTCGAAGGTGAAGTCGGGACTAAGATTGAATGAAGCGATATAGACAAGTAAACCCTTATGAATTCTAGAAACTCTTTTAATTTTTTAATTTGAGTTTAAGAGGATTCATCATTCGAAGTAGACTACTCAATAATATTTTATTTATGTAAATGATTGAATAAAGTGGAAAATCTAAAAATAAGGAAGAATGAATCAATGAAATGTTGGTCTTCCGCAGGGAACTTGAGTAAGGAGTAGTTGTTTTGAGGATTTTTATAGAATTTGAAAGCTAGAACCCCTTTCTTTATCTTTATTTGGTGTAACTACTTGAGCCGGATGAGAGGAAACTTCCATGTCCGATTTTGAAGAGGGGGAGATCCTATAGGATTCTATCCCAATTTTGCTTTTGCTAGGCCTATAGAGAAAAAACCTACTTTCTTACGATTACGAGGTTCATTCGAATATGAAATTCAATCTTGATACAGCATCCTTTTTACCACCCATGGTTTCGATACATTCTGAAATCGGGTAATGCCTCTGTGGCCCAGGTGCTATACGAGAACAATTAGCCGATCTGGATTTGTGAATTATTATAGATTCTTCATTGGTAGAATGGAAAGAATTAGAGGAAGAAGGACCCGCAATTAATGAATTCAGGAAGAATTGAAAAATTGGAAGAAGAAAGGATTTTTTAGTTAGACGCATGGGATTAGCTAAGCATTTTATTCGAACAAATATAGAACCAGAATGGATGGTTTTGTGTCTATTACCAGTTCTTCCTCCCGAGTTGAGACCCATCATTCAGATAGATGGGGGTAAACTAATGAGCTCGGATATTAATGAACTCTATAGAAGAGTTATCTATCGGAACAACACTCTTACCGATCTATTAACAACAAGTAGATCTACACCAGGGGAATTGGTAATGTGTCGGGAGGAGGTAATTTACAGAAGCTATGGATACACTTCTTGATAATGGAATCCGTGGACAACCAATGAGGGACGGTCATAATAAGGTTTACAAGTCGTTTTTAGATGTATTTGAGGGTAAGAAGGAATTTCGAGGAGCTACGCTTGGAGCGGTCGATTATTCGGGACGTTCACGTCATTGTCGTAGGCCTTTCACTTTCATTACATCAATGTGGATTGCCTACATGAGGAAATAGAAATCGAACTTTTCAGTTTTTAATTCATTAGTCCTAATTAGATTAACGTCTTCAGCCGAACATAGGAGTTGCTAAGAGTCAAATTAGAAAGAACCCATTCTTTGTATAGGAAATACTTAGGAAGTTATGCGGGGGCATCTGTATTCTTCGAATAGGGCACACACTACGCATCGATTAGGCATACGAGCATTCCAACCTATTTTAGTGGAAGGATGTGCTGTTGTTTACATCCATTAGTTCGTAAGGGATTTAATCACGATTTGATGGGGATCAAATGGTTGTTCATGTACCTTTATCTTTAGAGGCTCAATGGGCTCGACACTTATGTTTTCTCATATGAATCTCTTGTCTCCAGCCATTGGGGATCCCATTTCTGTACTAACTCAAGATATGCTTATTGGACTTTAGGTATTAACGAGCAGGAATCATCGAGGTATTTGTGCAAATAGGTATAATCCATGTAATCGAAGAAACTATCAAAATGAAAGAATTGACGATAATAACTATAGGTATACGAAAGAAAAAAAAACCCTTTTTTTGTAATTCCTATGATGCAATTGGATCTTATCGGCATAAAAGAATTAATTTATATAGTCCTTTGTGGCTCCGGTGGCAACTAGATCAATGCCTTATTGCTTCAAAAGAAGCTCCCCTTGAAGTTCACTATGAATCTTTGGGTACCTATCATGAGATTTATGGGCACTATCTAATAGTAAGAATGTAAAAAAGAGAGATTCTTTGTATATATATTTGAACCCTTTGTTGGTCATATTTCTCTTTATGAGAAATCGAAGAAGCCATCTAAGGCTTTGTCGGGCACAACTCATATGAGACCCTAATCATATGATATACTTAGGCTAAGTAATTATATGATGCAGGGATTAATTCGGGTCTCTCAGTTCATTCAAGATTTAGTTCTTTGAATTTATGCGTGAAGCAAAATCGAAAGAAGTTTTACAACCTTGACTCAAACCCATTGTCAAATCCTACTCGGCGAATATGGAGGTACTTATGGCGAAAGGGCCAATGCAGAGACTCACAATAAAGTGATAGATGGAATTGCCATGAAAGCAAACTTATTATGATTAATAGTTCACTTTTGGAATGGCATATACATCACACATCTGGATCAACTAAAAAAAGACTCTTGGGTTTTCCGGCAAGCCCTTTGCTACATCCATTTCATTAGGAATTGATGATCTTTTAACAATACCTTCTAAAGGATGGCTAGTCCAAGATCCTGAACAACAAAGTTTAATTTTGGAAAAACACCATCATTATGGGAATGTACACGCGGTAGAAAAATTACGCCAATCCATTGAGGTTTGGTATGCTACAAGTGAATATTTGCGACAAAAAATGAATACTAATTTTAGGATGAGAGCCCTTTAATCCAGTCCATTATAATGTCTTTTCGGGAGCTAGGAAATGCATCTCGAGGTACACCCGATTAGTGATGAGTATGAGAGGATTAATGTTAGATCCCTAAGAACAAATGATTGATTTACCCATTCAAAGTAATTTACGTGAGGGGTTCTCTTTAACAAAATATATAATTTCTTGCTACGGAGCCCTTAGGGTTTGTAGATATTGTTATGCAGACTTATCGAATCTTTGGATATCTCTTGCGCGTAGACTTGTTGAAGTAGTTTAACATATTTTGTCAGTAGAACAGATTGTGGCACTATCAGTATTTACATGAGTCCCTTGAAATGGTGTAATCTGGAAAGAATTTGTATTCAAACATTAATTGGTTGTGTTTTAGCAGACGATATATGTGTGGGCCCATGATGCATCGCCATTCAAAATCAAGATATTGGGATTGGGCTTTTCAATCAATTCATAACCTTTCAAGCACATACAGCATAGTTAGAACCCCCTTTGCTTGTGAAACACACATCTTGGATCTTATCGACTATGTTATATTCGGAGTCTTACTCATGGGGGCACAATTAAGGTGGGAGAAGTTGTAGGTATTGTACGAGGGCAATCTATTGGAGGAACCGGGTACTCAACTAACATTAAGAACTTTTCATGCGCGGAGTATTGGGTGCTACGGAGCATGTCTGAGCCTTCTAATGGAAAAATAAAGTTCAATGAGGATTGGGTTCATCCCACATGTACACATCATGGACATCACAGCACTTTCTATGTTATAAGGACTTGTATGTAACTATTGAGAGTGAAGGTATTATACATAATGAATATTCTTTGAGTTTTCTTCTAGTTCAAAATGCTCCAGTAATGTAGAATCGGAACAAGTGATTCTTGAGATTCGTGGGAACATACACTCTCAATTTTAAGGAAGGGTTTGAAAATATTTGTGTCTAACTGGAGGAGAAATGCATTCGAGTACCGATGTACCATGCACTTGAATTTACATATGGTAATGTTCATCTATTACCAAAAGACAAGTCATTTATGGATATTATCTGAGGTTCATCAGATTCGATTATAGTCCGTTTTCGATCCACAGGATCAAGATCAAATGAGCGTTTGTTATAACACATCCAGAATAAAGATATATTTCCTGCCGCTCGGTGACTAATGATCCGAGTGATACATGAATTCTTTAGTTTGGATCTTTTTGGTAAAAAAGAAGGTAGGATTCACCTTGCTTATTGAACTTAAGGTGAATCATATATCTTGCTCGTTTAATCATGGATCCCTCTTATTCTACATGAGAATTCGATTTATTAACAGGCGAAGAAATAGATTCATCATTCCCATTCAATCGACTAGTAGAGAAGAACTAATACCTTCGGATATCTCGGTTGAAATACCTATCAATGGTATTTTCCATGAAATAGTATTCTTGCTTATTTTGACGATCCTCGTCTGTGGAAGAAGCTTATTTCAGTACTAAATATGGGACTATAGAGGAGCATTCCATCATTAAAAAAGAGGATTTTATTGAATATCGAGGAGTTGAAGAATTTAAGCCAAAATACCAAATGAAAGTAGATCGATTTTTTTTCATTCCCGAGGAAGTGCATATTTTACCCGGATTTGCATCCATAATGGTACGGAAAAAGAGTATCATTGGAGTAGATATCACTTTAAATACAAGAAGCTGAGTTAGTGGATTGGTCATAGTGGAGAGAAAAAAAAAAGGATTGAACTTAAAATCTTTTCTAGAGATATCCAGTTTCCGGGAGAAACAAATAAGATATCCCGACACATCGACATCTTGATACCACTAGGAATGAGAGAAAAAAATTCCAAGGAATCAAAAAAATTGAAAAATTGGATCTATGTCCAAGGGATCCACCTACGAAAAGTATTATTTTGTTTTGGTTCGGCCCATAGTCACACATATGAAATAGCGGACGGTATAGAGATTTAGCAACACTTTTCCCTCTCGGGATGCATTGCGGAAAGGGATAATATGTACCTTCAAGTTGTCAATTATATCCTTTATGGAAATGGCAAACCGATTCGGGGAATTTCTGATACAAGTATTCAACTATTTCGAACTTGTTTAGTATTGAATTGGTACCAATAAAACAAAAGTTCTCCTATAAAAAATACCCATGCTTCTTTTATGGAAGTAAGAACAAATGGTCTTATTCGAAATTTCCTAACAATTAACTTAGTGAAATCCTATATTTCATATATAGGAAAACAGAATGATCCGTCAAGTTTAGGATTGATTGATGATAATGGAAAAGATCATCAATGTCCCGATCTGATTTTATTCCATTTTATCGAGGAAGGATTCAACAATTACTTAGACAGACAAAAAAAAAAAATCAAGGAACTATTCGATGCGTTATTAAATAGAAATGAGAGTCACGAATCTTTGATAATTTTGTCATCATCGATTGTTCTCAGATAGGTCCATTCAGCGATGGAAAATCTCACCTTTGTGAAGAATCAATTCAAAAGACACCCCAATTCCAATTGGAATTCATTTGGGTCCTTTAGGAACAACCCTTCAAATTACGAATTTTTATTCATTTTACCATTTAATAACTCATAATCATATCTTGATAACTAAATATTTCCAACTTGACAATTTTAAATAGACTTTTCAAACACTTAAATATTATTTAATGGATGAAAATGGGATAACTTATAATCCGATCAAACGGTAACATCATTTGAATTTATTCAATTTGAATTGAGTATTTTCTCAGCTTATAATTATTGTGAAGAGACATCCACAATAATTAGTCTCGAACCGATTTATTTGTGAAAATGTATGTATAGCCAAAAGCGGACCCTAAAATCCAAGGTCAAAGTTCTAATTGTGCAAGTTGACTCTGTAGTAATAAGATCAGCTAAGCCTTATTTGGCTACTCTTGGAGCAACTGTTCATGGAGATTATGGGGAAATCCTTTACTAAGGAGATACATTAGTTACATTTATATATGAAAAATCAAGATTTGGTGATATAACACAAGGTCTTCCAAAAGTGGAACAAGTGTTAGAAGTGCGTTCAATTGATTCCATATCGATGAACCTAGAAAAGAGAGTTGAGGGGTTGGAGCAGGCATATAACAAGAATTCTTGGAATTCCTTGGGGATTCTTGATTAGTGCTGAGCTAACTATAGCGCAAAGTCGTATCTCTTTGGTTAATAAGATCCAAAAGGTTTATCGATCACAAGGGGTTTAGATCCATAATAGGCATATAAAAATTATTGTACGTCAAATAACATCAAAAGTTTTGGTTTAAGAAGATGGAATGTCTAATGTTTTTTCGCTTGGAGAACTAATTAGATTGTTGCGAGCGGAACGAGCGGGCGTTCTTTCGAAAAAGCTATTTGTTACTGAACCATTTTAATGGGAATAATGAAAGCGTCTCTGAATACTCAAAGTTTCATATCCGAGGCGAGTTTTCAAGAAACTGCTCAAGTTTTAGCAACAACTGCTATTTTTAAAAAACATAAAAATAATTTAAGCTCAATAACTACGCCAAGTGATATTTTTACCCAAGGATTTGCTACTTCAGGTCTTTTAACTAAAATGTCTCAATTCGAAATATTAGTACCCGCCCTCCAATCTCAGTGGTTAATGATGCACGTAAGTATGATGGTATTGGGCTATGTGGATCATTATTATTAGTAGCTCTTTTAGTGACTACATTTCGACAAGACATAAGGATTCTTTGTAAAAAGAATCATTTTTTAAAAAGTCATTTTTCGTTGATGAGATTCAATATATCACTAAAGGAAACAATGTTTTACAAAGCACTTCTTTTCTTTATGTTCGAAATTATTACAGGTTCCAATTTATTCAACAATTAGATCATTGGGTTATGTGTTGTGGTTTAAAGTTCCTTTTAACCATAGATATTCTTTCGGGAGTAGTGTGGGCTAATGAGGCATGAGGATCATATTGGAATTGGGACCCAAAAGAAACTTGGGCATTTATTACTTGGACAATATTTGCGATTTATTTACACACTTGAACAAATAGAAATTTCCAAGTCACAAATTCCGCAATTGTCGCTTCTATGGGCTTTCTTATAATTTGGATATGCTATATTGGGGTCAATCTATTAGGAAAAGGGCTACATAGTTATGGGTTCATTTGTGCCATAACATCTAACTAACTGAATAGAGGAAAGGGTTGATGAATCGGACATAGGGTAGTATATATATATAAACTTCGTGTAAGCAGGGAAAAACCATAACCATTTGAATTAAGTAGTGCAGTGATTCAAATGGTTCTCACAAACGCCAAACGTATTCAATTCACTTTTTTTTTTACTTAACTCAAGAGGAGAAACAAAGAGTCTTTTTTTTTTTTTTTTCATTTTCATTGTACATCGAACAAATTTTAAAACCATAGGGTTAATTTTTTATTTTTTGTTTTATTCATGAAAACTATCTATAAAAAAATTAGATAGAATAGCTTCAACCTTGTCAACTGATAATGAGAGAACGAAATCCGGGTAAATACCAATACCTATTACGGGTAGAAAGATAGAGATCAAAACAAATAACTCTCTCGGTCCAGAATCAAAAAAATAAGAGTTTGGGGCATTAAATAGCTTGTATCCATAGAACATCTGGTGTGACATAGATAATGAATAAATAGGAGTTAATATCATTCTAACTGCCATTACAAAAGTAATTAAAATTTTTGGCATTAAAAGATATTTTTGGCTGGTAATTATTCCAAAAAAGACTATCAGTTCTAAAACAAAACCGCCCATGCCTGGTAATGCAAGGGAAGCCATCGAAAAGATACTAAACATTGTGAATATTTTTGGCATTGGGATAGCTATTCTGCCCATCTCGTTGAGATAAACAAGATGTACGTATTCTATCATATTTGGTTCTGCGAAAAAAGCTGAGCCCGAAATCCATGAGAAATTATTTGTAAAATGGCTCTGTTGAGTCTCGTATCGGTTATAGAACCAATTCCTATAATTATGAATGTGACATCCCTATCCCGAGGGTCCCGTTGACCACCGTCAACCTGCGGAAACTTGTGTGTCTCATTTCATGAGACCCATACATGAGTAAGATGACCCAATATGGCCCATCATCCAAACTCGTCCATGTAGTTACAAAACCATACATTTCTATAGATTCAAGAGTTATTACATCACTCTTAATACAAAACATATATTAAAACTAGTTCGTTCTAATATATACACAAAACATGAATCAGGCCCTGATCGACTTGCTTCATAATCGACCTCCCAAGGAGGCGTCGTCTGCTTTTGTACACGGAAGGGGATCCTAAGACGGGGTGAGCAAAGCCCAGTAGTGATAATCTCCTACAAGGGTTACTCCCCACCTAAATGCTCATGCAATGGCGCAACACAACACCCACATTCCATACAATTTACAATCTACACATGGAATGATTTATGTATCATGCATGAGATGTCTTCATGCCCATATCCCGAGTCACTCACCGACTCCCTCACACATGCCTATGCCAAGTGTGACAACCGTAGTACCAATGACACCATATACCGAGCCCTTATCGGCTCACTAACACCCAATGCAAGTGCCAATGGGTAATCCCGAGTCAATCCCGACTCCTATCACCCAACTCGAAGTCTAAGTGATAACCATGACCGTGTGTCTTCTTTAGGCAACAGAACTTTTCGGCTCACGCAGCAGATCTCTTACACCCATGCATAACTTTTAGGATCACACCGCGGGTCTCTTACACCCTTACAAAACTTTTCGGATGATACCACGGATCTCTTACACCCAAATTCACCCAACACACATTACTTGCCATTTAAATGGCTTTACACCCTCATGAGTCTCTACCTTGGACTTTGTCCCATTTTCCAAGCTCATGACCCATTCACCAACACCGGTGAATAAACAATACCATGCACCCACACTCGATTCCATGTGATGTACCTATGCATATGAAATGTATGATGCCAATGCATTTTCAACTATAATACATGTATATATGGAGTGCTACATAGTTTCATTTACATACTATGGATAATTGTAATTGATACATATAATTCTCCTCCATGCACAACCCATGTTAATACATCATACAACATACATTAACATGTCATATTCATACTGCATGTTATTCATACAAGCAATAACACACCACCAGGTCACAATCTTGGACCCATCCAACAGGGTACCTCACGGTCCCTTCAAAAACATGAACCAGTTTGGTTCCAATCATCCATATAGCATCAAACAACCCAAAAACATAGAAACTTGGTTTCTGGTTCAAACCAACAACCCCACGGTCTTGGGTATGTGAAAGCCGATCATAGAAATCTTCTATCTTTAATCCCAAGTTTTGGAACTAAACCATATGGCCTCTCATGGCCTCCCGAACAACCATACCATACCCAATACAATAGCCTACAACATGCCATGCAATGGTCATGTCATATCCCGACTATTCACCTCGACATAACCATGCAATCTACACACTTGGTGAAACACATAGATTTTCAGCCACATTATGATCACCTAATGCCCTTCATAGATACATGGATGGAATCTTGACTTCATGGGTTTTCCATAGAGTCTAATAACACCCAAAACGGAGTTTGGACGAAGAAGTTATGACCTTCCAAAGTTGGAGGTCACACATGAGTAGGTAGCCCTACCCGGCCAGTCCTATCCAGCCAGCCCTACCCGACCTCCCCTTCCTTGCCAGCTCCAGTACCCACTGCCCTCCACAGGAATATGGCTGAAATATTAACTCAATGGGCTTTCCATAGAGTCTAAGAACACCCGAAACGGAGTTCGGACAAAGAAGTTATGACCTTCCGAAGTTCAAGGTCAAACATGAGTAGGTAGCCTTACCCGGCCAGCCCTATCCGGCCAGTCCTACCCGGCATCCTTTTTCTGGCCAGATCCAGTACCCACTACCCTCCATAGGCATATGGATGGAATCTTAACTCCATGGCCTTTCCATAGAGTTCTAGAACACCCAAATCAGAGTACGGACGAAGAAGTTATGACCTTCCGAAGTTGGAGGTCACACATGAGTAGGTAACCCTACAGCCCATTACCCAACTTACATACTACTTTGAATTATCCTTTAGGCCGAGGTCGGTGCCACACCTCACGGGCATATGGATGGAATATTTACTCAATGGGATTTCCGCAGAAATTACAGAACACTTTTAAACGAGTTCGAGCGAAGAAGTTATGACGCGTTTGAGAGTTGGAGGTCACACATGAGTGGCGACCCTACTGCGACCTGCGGGCCTTCACTGCCAGAATTCCTTTTACGCGGATCAGGTACCAACGACCTCCACAATCATATGGCTGGAATCTTAACTTAATGGGCTTTCCGCGGAGGTCAAAGCTTTGAAATAGGTTCGGACGAAGAGTTATAACCTTACGAGTTGGAGGTCACACATGAATAGGCGACCTACCTGCTTGACTTACGGGCTGTCAGAGAGCCCCTTTAGGCCAGCTCCATGCCCTCCATAGGCATCTGTTTGGAATTTGCGACTCAATGAGCTTTCATAAGTCGAGAACACAAAGCGGAGTTCACGGACCGCTGAAGTTGAAGGTCATGCATGACCTTAGGCCCCGGATGGACCCATCGAGCGGACTAGCCGGGCCCGGCCCGGCCGGGCCGGACCCATCTAGGCGACCCGGTCGGGCGGACCATCCGGATCGACCCGGCGGAGGTTATTAATTTCGGACAACCCTTCCACTAAGCGTTCGGGAGTAGCGGACATAGCGAGCTCTGGTCGATTTGAAATTCCGAAGCCTAACATCAGGATTGTTGATGTGGCTGCAACCAATTCTTTGAAGGACTCACTACCAAATTCCTTTTATTTCTTACCCAAAAAGCAGTCCTAAAGTCCAACTAATGCGTATGATCAAAATAGGGCAGCTTCCCATGGTTCAAAATGCAACCAAATACCTCCCTTGGGCTTGAACACCACCACACAACGGCTTTGGGTAAAAGTAACCAAAGCGGGAAGATCTACCTCTTGGAGTTGTAGAAACTCTACGATTCCGGTCTCTACTACTTCTTGGCTGCAGTCCCGAGGAAAGACTTTCCCTCTTTGCTTTGCCGAGGCTTAGATGGTCGATTGTCGAGGAAAAATCTAGAGAGAAATGAAGCCTCTCTCTCCGCTCTTGCTCTCAGGCCCGGTTTCGCACTGCTCCCTCTCATTCCCTCTCTCCCAACCCGGTTGGGAGAAGATAGAATCAGTGAGATGTCACTCTCACTTGCACCATTTGTCGATTACGAAAGTGGCTCTTGGATTCACAGCATCGTCTTATCAATACACCTTGGATTTCCCTCCAAATCATGCATTGCCACATGTCTCTCCTGGGTCCCACTTTAGCTATTTGTTTGACTAGCTCTCCACTTGACACGTGTTTCATCTTGAGTCACTCTCAATTCATGAAATTGTCTGTCTTACCCTCGATGCCTCAAAGGCGTAGAGAAATTCCATTGTCAGCGGAGTGTGACGGCGTGGTAAATTTAGATTTGTGAAGGCGATTCCAACGGTGAAGTCTATTTCGTCATCCGAGATCTAGAAAAATTTCGGATTTTTGACCGAAATTTTTATTTTATCATTTTTCAGAAAATTAGAATTTTTTGGGGTCTTACAATGAAACCCATATGAGATATAAAGGAATATGCTATTCTTTTTTTTTAAATTACGTTGACCAGAAGATATTGAAGCGGCATAGATTATTTGTATTGTACCCACTATTATCAACCAGGGAGAAAATATAGAATGAGCGTGAGGTAATAATTCCATATTGATCCGAACCAAACCATTTTTAATGACCATGGCATTTTTAATATACCAATATACCATGCCAAGATATAATGTGCTATTCTTTTGATAGTAAGAAAAGTTTTCAGAGAACATCGAACTTTAAAAATGGTTCTTAATAATAATTTTAAAAAATAAGAACCAAACAGGTAATAGGATAATGAAATTGAAATCTATAGGCATATGAAGGAAGGGAATTGGAGTCTTCCTTGAATGTCATTTCCCACTTGTCTCTGCTCGGCAGCGGCAGCCCTCGGCCCCTCAGTCTGCACCTAAAAAGAAACAATTAGGCATAAATATATAATTGACTAATTCAAGAAAACGCGTCCATTCAATGATTCAGAAGTGGGATTTCTTGCACGAGAGGGCAAAGAATTTTCCATTCAGCCATGACCGCTTGGCGATTAGTAGGAGAAAAGTTTCTTGGTGACGTCATTATCCAACTATGCATGACGCTAACTGGAAGTTCTCTTTCCGACCAGGTAAGAGACAACCAAATGCTTTACTACATATGATTTTGCAGCCAAATGCTTTCGTACATATGATATTGCAGCCAAATGCTTTCCAAAAAAAAAATTGGGAAACTTGTCTTTCGGCCCACATTCATGGGAATAATTGCAAAGAAATTATAAAAAACGAAAAATACATAGTTGAATACAATTTCATAAAAAAATAACTATGTTTCATATATGAAAGTGGTGATTAGTTATAATATACAAAAAATGCCTTGTTACGATTTATTATGATTATATCTATGACTATTAAGATGGTATCTATAGTTTATTAAGATAGTACTTCAAATATATTAAAGTAGTGTCTCACCTTAATAAATCCAAGTTGAGGTACTATCTTAATAAACTATATGTACTGCCTTAACAGTCCTATGCACTATCATAATGAACAATGTTAGAGGGCTAAGTAGGCTTGGTCAGAGGGACATTTTCGGTATATTATGCCAAATCACTATTTATATAACATAATTATTTTCTGTGAAACAGTACTGAACCATGTATTTTACATTCTTTATACTTTTTTGCAATTGTTCTCAAATCAATTAGCTGAAACATAATGTTCCCCACAAAATGGAAGCAAAGTGTATAGAGCAGACCTTGAAGAGACATCCATGTTGGGCTCTTTTTTTTTTTTTTCTAAACACAATATAAGCTTTCTACTGGAGATGTCAAAAACCCAAAATTGGAAGATTGTGGAAGAAGGGAAAAGAGAGAAACATCAAGGATGACTTTATGGGCATTGTTGTCGTGCTGAAGGGTGTGAATCATGGTGTAAAGGAGAAGCTTTTGTTGGTAATTCCTTGGATTTTATGTGGAAGCTCTTGCTTCTAGCTACCATGAGTTCTCACAAGCTTGCATAGGAGATGGGATAAACAAAAAATAAAAATAAAATCTGGACGGGGCCAATGCCCCCATTCATTATGGGCAAAATGGGCTGATTTCTTCACTGGCGCAACCTAACCTGCATCCTTCAATTAATTGACAAGCCCACTAAAGTCTCTTCGCCGGAGGATAGGGATTGCAATTTCCTCCGAACCCTATAAAGAATATGTTAACATTAAAAATAATTTTTGGGTACAAATGGTAGTGGAATGAGTCGAATAGATATGCCAAACCCAAACTGCACGAGCCCAACTCAATCCGATAAAGGCTAGGCCCATGAGGATTAACCTATGAAAAAGGTCCATAGACATTTTTGGAATTAAATTATTTTTTTTTTAAGATGCTAGCGGAGAATATTGAGACTTCGTCTCAAAGGCAGAACATGGAGGAGACTGTTTCTCCAAGTCAGGACATGGTAGAGGGCATGGACAGTTACTTGAAGTGGTGGAAAATTACTTGAGGAGCAAGACTCCTTAGTGGAGACATGGACGGCTATTGGAGAAAGTGGGCTAGTGCAGTTACTCAGAAATGCCTCTAAAAGAAAGACTCAAGACTGATAATTGATGATGGAACACTAAAATACCGAGCAAGAGCATTTAAGCATTTCTCTTATTTTTCTATAAGTTCAATAGTTGTCTTTTCCAGATTCCTAGCTTAGTTTTATATGTTTTTCTTTCCAAGGGATTTTTGTTGCTTCAAAGCTTTTTTGATTAGTGTCACGGTAGGTGTACTTAAGTCAACAATATTATAACCTGAGTTCCTACTGTAGTAGCAAAGCTCTTTGCTGAGTATAGTAACAAATTCGAACTCGAGAGATGAAGTTTTTCTTCATGCAAATGACTAACAGTGAAGTGCTTAAACTGGTGAATTTAATTTGGATTTTGGGGTTTTGATAAAAACAGGGGGTGTAATGGTTGGCAAACTGAAATTTAAATAAAATAAAATGTAAAAGAAGTCTCCTTAAAGTGTTGAAATTTCACCAGTTGGAAATTTACAAGGTCATTGAGAGGTTCTAGGGTCCATTTCCTCGCGTTGGGGAGGATGACCTATAGTCATTTCCCGAACCGGATCTTCCTTTAGCTTTAAAGACTAAACCCTAAAATTTTCCTTTTGAAAATGGCATTCACTGGCCATTTATGTTCTCAGTTAGTTCAAACGAGTCTCCTTGATTCACATTACAATGGGTAATAAATGGTAACTAATGAACATCATAAGATCTAGTAATAAGCATCAAATAAGCACTAAAAGATTACTAGGTCTTGACCATTCAACATGAATCGAAGGGATCTAAACCTAATATTAGGGGAGAACCTGAGGGCGGCGGTAGTGAGTACTGCGTGAAAGCGAGAGGACGGCCTCCAGGTAGCCCGGATCCACGCCGGCCTTCCACTTCTCAAGGAGGGAAGGGTTTTGGCCGCTCATCCTCTGAGGTTGTCATCATCGGAGAGGTGTTTGGCGTGAAAATAGAAAGAAAATAGAAGGAAAGTAGACGAAAATGAAAAACACGGGAGAGGTAGCTTCTCCCAAGTATTAGTGTTTGTGACTATTACAAACCTGTACATCCTAATTGCATACAGTCATCAAAACTAGAAATACAACTAGAACTAAGCTCTATTCTAAGGTGTGATAGCTCTATGAGGTCGTTTGTACACAAAAGCAGGAGTAGACACTTTCATTTAAGCCAAATTTTCTTTACATAGCGAAAGTAGCTATGATAAGGTCGCTATGATAGTGGGTGTTCGCTATATATAAGCGAGGAATTTCAGCGTGTGCGAAATTTTTAGCATTGTTCATCATGTTGGCTCTTTGTTCCATTGCTCCTTTGCTTGTTTTCTTCTATTTTATGCTCTTCTTTCCTCTTGGTCTCTGATTTACGATGTTGAGTTTGACTCGAATTCTTCATGTTTGGATCAACTCAACAATTTTGGCATGATTAACTCGCAAAAACTGCAAAATGTGCCACAAAATGCGATCAGTAGAATAGTAGGGACAGCAATGTACAAATCGGGTTAATTAAGTGATTTAAGTGACACAAAAAAGCACTCAAAACATATAATAAATAGGGTTGAAATGCTTTTGGTAAACAATCACACCGACCTACACATTGCTAGTCCTTTAGCAATGAAGAAAGAAAGACATACAAAACAATAACAAAAATAATGTTCCGCAATGGTATTTCAAAGGTTGTGAATGAGTGATAATACGACCTAAGTAGAATCATTGACCTTGTCAATAACTATCTTGAGAGAATGAATGCCATACAAAATTGAGTGTAAAAGAGCCTCCATCTCGTTGAAGATGAATGAAACTTCCACCAAAATCTAAGTGTTTGTTTGATCGAGTTCTCAACAATATTTGTTGCACTCTCCCTCTGACTGGCCTCTGCACAACCTAACTGCTAACCAACCTAAATAGATCAGGACCACTCTTATTCCACACTTTTTTTGTGTTGTAGGGGTGCAATGCTGAATCGACCTCACCAAAGTCCATATAGCAGGGATCTGCCGATGACTCCCAACCAGTCAGGCAGGCACCAAGTCATGAGGATCTTTCGACCACTAACTCTTCCGGTTTCACTCCGGACTTCGAATGATTTCGGGACTTCTTCTCTGACTTGCTCTGACTCCACCTATCCACCCATGTAGCCGAGCAGGTTGGTGGCTCCCGACCCGATTGGCTTAGGGCACCGAGCTAAGGCTTTTATATATACCCCTCGGGCCCAGGTGCTCGGGTTTTAAGGCAAGCGTTGCAATTTTTCTTCTTTTTCTTTTTCTTTTCATTTCTTTTATTTTGGAAGACACATTGGCCTTCTATTCATGGGGGTCCTTAACCTATTAAAGGTGGTCGAGAAACTAGGGTAGGTTATTGCAAGGCTTAGGAGGCTAGCCAGTTTTCGGGTTATTGAAAAACCTGATGTGCCACGATGTGTGATTAACTAAGGTGGAAGAAAAGAGATTCGAAAGCAACAAGAGTTCAGCGATCATCCACTCGACTAGGTATGAACCAATCTAACATCAGCCAAAAATTGGACAAAGTTTCAATTTTTCAAACACAGTTAAGCGAGACACTGACAAATTTAGGTGCAAAATGGGTTGAATTTTGAAAAAAAATAATTTGTATAGTATATGACATCACAAAAAGGAAAACCAGCAAGCCACTGAACATCAAATGGAGAAGCACTCAAAATAGAAACAAAAACATAAATCGAAAACCAACTCATCGCTAACTCTCTGACCAAATGTCTCATTGTGCGCATTGGGGCTCGGGTGGGAGAAAGTTAGGGAAGGAAGTGTCCCCTCCCTTGATGAGATGTGATCGTCGTTGGATAGGAGACTTATGAGCTTTTCCATGAGCACCTTATTCACTCCGTTTGACACAAATGAACAAGTTAGAAGAAGAAAAGAGAGAAAAAAAAAGTGACAAGTTGGAGAATTTTGAAAATTTCACCTTCATAAAAATTTCAAAAGGGTTCTTTCTGGTTAGATTTAGATTCTACACTCTCTAAGATTTCCAACGGTACCAAAAGCGCTAAACGGGTTCGGATGAAAAAGTTATGAGGAAAACAAAATGGGAGGCAAAATAAATTAAGGAGAATTTAATGAGTGAATGAAAATTAGACACACTAGCAATTTTAAGCTATAAGAACTCGTTATAAGCATTTTTTTTAAATGAAATAAAAATAAAATAAAAATAAATTTTTTGATAAAAATAAAAATAAAGTTTTTTGAAAAGACAAATTTTTTTAATAAAATAAAAATAAAAATAAAAATAAACTTCTCTTTTTTTTTAAATAAAAAAAATAAAAAATAAAAAATAAAATTTTTTTGATAAAAATAAAAATAAAAATAAAGATAAACGTTTTTTTTTTTTTACCTGACTTACTGTTCCTTTTTTGTCTTGACATGGGATCAGTTAAAATCTGAAATTGCTACATGCGAATTTTAGCTTCTAATGCAATTCAACTGTAGCGCAATTTATATAATAGCGAAAATTTAAGCTATTGTTGTACTCTGTTGCTACTGCTATTTCAGCGATCTTCATTTGCTTCAATTTTTCACTGAATGCAAAAATTAATAAGAAAAGAGTATGAAAAATTGCAAAGTATGAAAAACAAAATTGACGAATTAGCAAAATTAGAGGAAATGCAAAGAAAAATTAAAAAATAAAATAAAATAAAACAAATAAAATGAAAAATTCTGAAACAAAAGTAGGGAGGCGTGCTCCCCAAATCCCTTTCCTTAGGCCTTTGGAATTTCCTGGCCAGCGGAGCTTAGAAATCAGGGTTGGTGCTCGAATCGAACCGACGCCGAACCATCCTGTGCCATGCGATGAGGCGGTACCATTTATTTTTTGATGTAGTAGCCAAAATTTTATGCAGTGGCCACTAATTTTAGGTTTTGTATGGGACGGAGCGGTGCAATTGATTTGGCCTTTCGGTGGAATGCTCGGGGTTGGTTGTACTACTTGATGGGATACACATTGAGTCCTTTGAGGCGGGTAAATTATGCTCTTGGTGGTCTTCCACTGCCTTCCTTACTCAACAAGGGAAGGATTTCTTCTTTCTTCTCCCATGGATAAACAACAGCACAAATACCTAAGGATTCAGATGACCCCTGCTGTTGACACTGCTCGTCCCACAGTGAAGTGCTTAGAATCAACAATATTTATAACCTAGGTTCCCTACTACATGGCAAGCTCTTTGAGTATAGTGGCTCTAGAGATTCGAACTCGGGGATGAGTTTTCTTCATGCAAATGACTAACAGGTGAAGTGCTTGGCTTGGTGAATTGTTTGGATTTTGGGGTTTTGAGAAAAACAGGGGGTGTAATGGTTGGCAAACTGAAATTTAAATAAAATAAAATGTAAAAGAAGTCTCCTTAAAGTGTTAGGCTACTGGATTTAGGTTCTAAAGGTCACTGAGAGGTTCTCGGGTCCATTTCCTCGCGCTACATAGCGAAAATTCGCTATGATAGCGAAAATTCGCTATGATAGCGAAAATTTCGCTATATAGCGAAATTTCCAGCATGTAGCGAAATTTTCAGCACTGTTCATCATGTTGGCTATTGTTCCATTGCTCCCTGCTTCATTTTTGTTCTATTTTCTGCTCTTCTTTCCTCTTGGTCTTTGATTTACGATGTTGAGTTTGACTCGAATTCTTTATGTTTGGATCGACTCAACAATTTTGGCATGATTAGCTCGCAAAAACTACAAAATTTGCCACAAAATGCGATCAGTAGAATAGTAGGGACCTTAATGTGCAAATCGGGTTAATTAGAATGATTAGTACATAAAAAGCACTCAAAACTTATAATAAATAGGGTTCAAAATAGCACTTTTTGGGCACTAATGCTCTTGCTTCATAATTTTGATTTTAATTGTTCTATAATGAAGTCGTTATTTTCAAGCTAGTTTGTTAAATTTCCTCTTAGTTTTCAATTCGATCTATGCAATCTAATTTTCAAGGTATTTTTAAAGCAGAATGCAGGGAATTGTCAAGGGGCTTGGGAATCCATTTTAACTTGAGCGAGAATTTGATTTCGGCACGATTTGATTTGGAAATACTATAATTTCACAGCACACCCAGCACATTCACAATATTTATTGCCTTTGTATTATAATTTGAATGCACTAGACAATCCATGGAACCAATTTTTAGCACGTCGATGGGACTCGATTTTGTTGAAGAATGCCCGCAAATGAGGAGTAAGATAAATGTAGAGTCTCTAGACTCGGGATTTGATCTTCACCAATGCCTGAAGGAAGTTCCAGCCTTAGTGGAATAGATAGAAAACTTGATAAATTCTTTAGTACGACAACAGGGGAATCTATCAAATAGCCCCATTGAACAAGTGGAAGGAAGGGGTGCAGGTAACATGGATGTGCCTATTATTTTATCTAATAATTTTAATGAATTTCAAGCTCTCATGAAAGAAATAAAGAGCCAACGAGTGATCATGATTGCCTTTGTAAGGAAGAAATGACGACAATCTCGATCCATCATGGAGGGCAGCCCAGAGAAAGGCGACCAGGCGGGGAAGTTTAGCTAAGCCTACAAGACAATTTTCTAACGAACTCGGGGACAACATTCTAAGAACCTACGAAAAGCTGGTGAATTTCATCGCTCACCTATACAAGTAGTGGCTGGATACCTTCCTCCCCATATGAGAGAGGGTGGTACTTTGGAGAACGTAGCAGAGGAAATACCTAATGCAGCTAGAGCCATAGCCCCTTAGACGATTCTTGCTTAGACTAATCAACTTACACAACTTGGAGCATATGAAGGGGGCTTTTCTTTTAATGCTTTTCTTTCAATAGAGGCTTGGGGTAGGGGGTGTGCATCATGCAGTCGCATGCAGGAGTGAATGGCAATAAGAGACATTAAGTTTAATAAGTTCCTCACCAGCCTTTTAGGTAACTAGCCCCAATACCAAGTTTGAGAGCAATCAAAGAGGCGGTGTAGGAATTATATGGGTCAGGCCTCAGGAAAATTAGCCGCCCGAAAATGATAGACAAGGAGAACCCTTACCCAAGGGGGTATAGGATCCCTGATTTCTCCTTGTTCTTTAGAGAAGATGGCCAATCCACTTTGGAGCATGTTGCTAGATTCACTATGCAATGTGGGGAGTTGGCTAACTACGAGTATTTCTATCATTTCAAGCTTAGACTGTTTCCTAACTCTTTGATAAGGGCAACATTCACTTAGTATACAACATTACCAAGGAACTCCATTCGAAGTTGTCAGGAGATGGAAAGACAATTCCACACTCAGTTTTTCAAGGATGAGCCTAAAGTATGCATTGCATAATTATCCAGAGTCACTAAAAGAAATGGGGGAGATCGTTGATTTGTTCATCTCTCGGTTCAAGAAGATGAGAAACAGATGCAAGATCCATCTTTCAAAGACAGAGTATGTGAAAATGGCCCAAAGATGTTTAGACATTGAGTTGAGGAAAAAATTCAAAGGTATGAAATTTAGAGATTTTTATGAACTTGCATTTAAGGTGATAGAATATGAGGTCAAAAGGTGAACCAGGAGGTGGCAATGGCATATCTATCTGCTATAAGGACATTCACCTGTCCTCTTTTGGTAGAAAAGGCATTTGATTTATGGAAGAGGACAAAAATTGTTGGTACATAGGTCCAGTATACTTTTGAGGTAGCGAAGACAAAGGAAATATCTGATTTCCCAGTGAAAGAAAAATTCATTACCTTTCCTAAAGACCATCGGATCCTCAACAACGATGAACTAAGGAAAGACTACTTTGTAAGTACCTGATTCATGGAACACTACTAATGCATGTTGGGGTTTTAGAAATGTCATACAGGACATGATCAACAAAGGGATACTCAAGTTCCTTGAAAAAAAAAAGGTTATGGCAATCGATGAGGATCCTTTCCCACCAGTGGCCTTAATCAACACTGCCGACTTCAACCTAAGAGCATTGATAGAATCCAAGAAGGCGTGAAAACGCTCTCTAAGAAAGTTATGAGTCTTTAAATATTGTCTGCTCTGTGTTGATAAGTTGAAAAAGGAGTGGTCTACAGTTTGTACAGATCCTCCATCAAGGAGAAATTCAATTAAGGGGATACAACAAGAAACATAGCAACATAATCGATTCTCTAAGGAAATGAGACTTTCTCCCAAAGGCAAGATGAACTCCCCAAGAGATGGGTTCCTTCCTCCCAGAGAAAAAGATATAGAAAGGCCTACCCCTCCATGGGGTAGGTTCACTACTCTAAGGGAGAATGATGTAGGTAAGTTTAAAGAATTTCCTCAAGAAATAGTGCCTTTTCCCCAGGTGGCAAGTTCACTCCTCCAAATGACAAAGTTGTAGGGAAAGTTACTGTTCCAAGAAAAAAGGAAAACAAACCTGTTTTTCCAGGGAGAGAGCTAAGGGCAGATTTCCAAGAGGTGGATCTAGGGATAGATTTGCTCCTCTAAGTAAAGAGGCTTTTTCCTAAATGATAGAATCACTCATCGAAGGATAGATTCTTTCCCCGAAAAGAAGGTGCGAATGACCGGCTCCTTGAGGAGCGGGGAGGGCGTGTTCACTCTAGTCATGCTGTTTTCCGGAAGTGGACCAAGTTCTCCAAGGTACAGAATGATGTTTCCCAGGGACAAATTCACTTCTCCAAAAGATATGGTGGGAAATAAACTTGTTTTTTCACGAGAGAAGATTGTAGAGATGGAAAGGCCTGTGAGGTGTATCATTCATCCTAGGGTTTCTCCTGGTCAAAGGTGGCATGTGGTACAACACAAAAGGAACCTCATTGATGTACTTGATAAAACACTCTTGGAAGAGGCCATGAAATTAGATAAAGTAAAGGAAAGAATGGTTTCTAGCTTGAAAGAAAACAAAGTTTGGGAGGAAAGCTACTAAGGATAAGGAGTTAATGAGTAGTGTATATGAAGTAATGGACTCGAAGGCCTTATTAATAGTTGAAATCCCTATTTCTTTAAATTATCCACTATTTCTTTAACAGTGCCAACTATCTTCAAGTCAAAAAAGGCATAGGAAGACCTAGTGAAGGTAGAAGGAAGCACCCTACGACAAAGGAAGATGAGGGCCACGATGGGGTCACCATAGAATCCTTTGAAGAATCACCTGAGCCTAAAAGGATGCAGAAACCTATATGGAAATTACGAGACACATAAAGCCTTTGTACGTAAGAGTCCATCCCAATTGTAGACCAGTATCCAAGGTATTGATAGATAATGGATCAACGGTAAATGTAATGTCATTGAGGATGCTGAGAGCTATGGTAATGGGCATTAGTGATATGATAGAAACAGAGGTGGCTGTGTCTGCTTTTACTGGAGAAGTATCCAAGACTACGAGGATACTACCTATAGATATCACCATTAGCAGCAAAACTTCATTATTTGCCTTCTTTGTGATAGACTGTACTGCAAATCATAACATTTTGCTAGGGAAAGACTAGTAGATTCATGCCAACTAGTGTGTGTCGTCCTCTCTTCACTAGTTCTTAATGTTTTGGAAGGGTAATGAAGTGGAGTTGGTGCGGGTAGATAAGCAGCCCTTCATGGCTGCTACAGGCTCTTTGGAAGCCAGGTATTATGATCAGGACTTCGGTTCGATCAATTTCACTAGTAGAAGGAAAGATGGGGTCCGTAGGAAAACATACATGGACTTAAAGGGCTTTGTGGAAATCAAGAAGGAGGCGGTCAAACTCCTAAAGGTGACTACAATCATGTCTTATAGGCCAAAGAATGGTCCAATCATCAAGGAGATCAATGATGATTGATTACTCTCAAAGGAAAAAGGCAGTAGTTGTAACTGTCATATTCAAAATGAAAATGCAGTAGACTATGGAATGGATTGAAGAAGAGCACATCCAAGACACATATGGAGCTAAGATGATTTTTGAAGGGGATGTATATGAAGAAGATAAAGAAATATAGATGAAAGATTATGAGCAAGCCCCTCCTGAGTTCAAAGACATGCAACCTCAAGTGCATGACCCTATGGAGGAAGTGAACATAACATATCGGAGAGGCTGAGAATTACTTATTTTAGTTCCTTGATCCCTTCCGACTTGAAGGAAGGAATTATTGCAATACTAATTGAGTTCAAAGACTTCTTTGCTTGGAATTATGACAAGATGCCAGGGTTGGATAGAAGCTTGGTGGAACACCATTTGCCTATCAAGTCGGAGTTCCACTTCTTTCAGCAACCACCCAAAAGAATGTCTAAGGAGGTAGAGCTGAAGGTGAAAGAGGAGATTGAGAAGCTTTTGAAGGCCAAATTCATCAAACCTACAAGGTGTTAAAGAAGTGCTCTAAAGGCACTCGCCTTATCACTTATTGTACTCACTATGTTATTTAATATGTTGAAGCTGTCTCATTAATTTGATATTCATACGTTGAATTGATATAGATCTTTAATTGAATTAATGAAGTCCATGATACATAGCATAGCATAAAGGGAAATCGCCGTGGGATCATGATAATAAGATTCCTATCATGTGCAATTATATTGAAATACCTAAGTATCCCTAGCCATAGGATCAACGAGACTAGACATTGTTGATCTATGAACACGCGCGCGCGCTTTGGGCTGTGTCGTATAGCAGATTGGATAGAGTAGTGGATCTTATAAATTGTGATCATGAGATTATTAGAGTTAACATGTGGATGCTTGCAAAGAGTAGCTAAGTACATCGGAGACATTCCATGAGACAATCACATGAGTTATCTATTTAAATGTAGATGATTATCTCATCATAGAAATGGTGCAAGTATCCTTAGACTTGAGGTGTTCAAGGATATCTTGAAAGCTGATTCTGTAATTTGACTTCATTCATTGTTACCTTTCAGAGGTTGCTCATAGGGTGATGATTGGGTACAACTTGAGGTATTCGAAGGTAATTGAGTAGCCAACAAAGGATTCGCTACTCCCAATAGAGGAAGAGTATACCTATGGCCTTTTGTTAGGATCATTACTCAGAAATATCTGGCCATAGGGGAAATGCCATGAAGAGTGTCTTTAAGTGCATAATGAGTAATGAGTCCAAGGACAAGATTTGATATCACTTGGGCTAGATGTGGAGTAGCCAGTCTAGTGGGAGTTACACTTTTGTGTCTTTCCGGAGCCGGAGAGTGGGTATGGGTGGTGAAGGACAAATTACGTTATATTTGTCTATGAAAGGGTTTGCATTTAGACTACTGACTCTTCGGTCAATTGGGGGTCATGATGTGTTGTTAGATACCGCTCATGACTTGCTTAATTCAATGGTTGAATCAAGTGGCCAACATAACCGAGAACCTAATGGGTCACACACTCCAATTATGAGGGACTTCACATTGGGGATTATACTGCTTCAGGATTAGAAGAATCCCAGGACTAAGATGACTAATTTAGAGAGTGGGATGGGAAAAGCTTGCTCATGGGCTTAAGGTACATGAGGGAGCATGCTACCATGCATGGAGATGCACGTAGCATATTCCATCTTTGAATGAGGGCTTTTTGGTACTTTCATAGGTGGGTTTCTTCTATAAATATGTGATTATGGGAGAAACCCTAACCCTAATGGTTGATGCATCAAACCCTAATCTCCTTTGTTTAAGGGAGAAGTGCGGTTTTCTTTCTTGTTCTTGAAAATAACCAAGAAGAAGAAGAAGGTTGAGAGCATCTTCTTCATCCCTCATTGAAACCAAGATTGGCTAGCACTGAGCTTGTTTTCAACTTTGTCTCCTTGGAGGTTCTCGGGTCTCATCTTCACGTGGATATCGTTAGAGACAAACCAAGGACATGGTTCATATCTAGTCAAGTTGCTAACACCCTCCAAGAGTAGATATGCAAAGGTATATCATCTTTTGAACTCTTGGTTTTTGTTATGGTTCGTTTTGATGAACTATGATGGTCCAATAGGTGGGATTCCGATTTTTTTTTTTTGTTATTTCCGTTGTACAACTGTGCCATTGGCACTTAGGAATCCCTACAGTGGTATCAGATCTTGGTTGAGATTTTTCGATTTTTGGTACCCATGTTTTCAAAAGGTTCGAAAATGAGATTTTTGGTTTGAAAAGTGTTGATCTAGTGTTCTTTTTCATGTAATATGGTCATGATATGATCAAAGTTGGCATTTTTTCCTTGTTTCCCGTAGCTAACGTCGCAATGTTCGTTCCCAACGTCACGACATTGTTCACTCGAGACTAGATCCGATGTGAGCGTGGGTGTTGCGGTGGTGTTTTGAACCCCTACGACATCGTGATGTAGCAGCGTCAGCGACTTAAAGGTGTTCTTTGGTGCCTTGTTTGTTTCCTTTCTCTTATGGTTTTACACCAATTTCGAACACGCTATTCTATTATGTTTGAAATAGAGATGTACAAGTTAAAACTGAACCGTTCGTCTTAAAAATTTCTAGAATCAGGGACTTCATAAAACCATGTTGAAATTACCTACGAAAGAACTTTGAACATAAATGCTTTTTTGGCAATCTCAGTTTAAGGAGTGGAATCGAGATTATGGTTCAAGGAGTTGAACCAGTTGGAGATTTAAAACTTGAATAAGTTTTTATGATTAAAGGAGTTGACTCAGTTAAAGATTCGAGAGTTGAACCGGCCTTGTGATTCAAGAGTTGAATCGGGTTCAGGGTTCAAGTTGTTGAATCAGTTTAGTTCAAGTGTTGAACAAAGGTTATAGTTGAGGTGTTGAACAAAGGTTATAGTTCAAGTGTTGAACAAAAAAAAAATGGATCATTTTATTTAAAGTAGCCAGTAACTTTCACATGCTTTTGAAATCATGAGGTACCATTATCTTTAACTTTC
The DNA here is from genome assembly GCA_016808115.1 of Tetrastigma voinierianum. Taxonomy (NCBI): domain Eukaryota; kingdom Viridiplantae; phylum Streptophyta; class Magnoliopsida; order Vitales; family Vitaceae; genus Tetrastigma; species Tetrastigma voinierianum. Next base: position 31,522 of record JAEQBH010001261.1, on the reverse strand, counting down.
AATGGATTACATTAGAGAATGCAAGTTTAAGGGTGTATGTTGTCATGATGGATGATTATGGACTTTGCCCAATGGTGATTGAGCATATTGCATTTGATTATTATTTCTTTTTGGGTAAATAGGGCCTACATGTCCCTGCCTCTTTCTATTTTCTCAATGTATTTATCTTCTCATCTAAATCCCCCTCAAATGTAACTTGAGGTTCTTCTTTTGAATGTATGTAATTAGATTACATAGGATTAGGATTAGTTGATGGAGATACGAAGGAGAAAGGAGCGTGGAGGAGGATCTAAGAAAGAAGACCTTGAAATGTAAATGTGATTTAATTTCATGGGTTGTAATAATCATGCATGTCCCTAGGTTTGACCTAGTAAATTCCATTTTGGCTCATGAAATTGATTTTAGAATGTCCATAATCAAGCCATATAGTTAAAGTAACTATCTTTATAATTTCATGAGATGAATGGATAGAGCATGCTAATGAAATGATGAGACTTATCTAAATAAACCCCTTAATTATTAACATATTAAGGCTAACGTCTTCCACTAATATAGTGTGAACCAGAATTCTTCTAGAATTGGGGTTGTTGGGTAAACCCAAGCCTTCTCTATATGGATATGTTCTATCCATGGAAATAAGTTTTCCTAATTAGTGAGGCAGAGCGTAGCTAAACTCCATTGGCTTGTTAGGTAAACCCAAGGTTAATGTTGGATAGAGGAGGCTGGTGGGTTGATATGCATAAGATATGCGTATCATGAAGTTGATAGTCGATGATAGTGCACAAATCAACAAGTTGATAGCACTAGATTCGATAGTTGCATTGAGTTGCAATTGGTATAAGATACCTACCTATTGACCCAAGATGGCTTGTTGGGTAAACCCAAGGTCACTCTTGGTGATATTTGATTCTTTAATTGCATACAATCGCAATTGGTATGGACAAGATACCTACCTTTTGACCCAAGATGGCTTGTTTGGCAAACCCAAGGTCATTCTTGGTGATATTGAATATCGACCTACTAGGAGAACCTCCATATAGGTTCTCTTGGATCAATAGTGAGGGCTATGGATTCATAATAAAATAGTGGGAGCCATAATGCGTAATTATCAAGCCGTAACAATTATGCATTCTTAAGTACAATCTAACATGATCTCTTTTACATATAGGTTATTACAATCAAACCATGTCAACAAATGTAAACTCGCAATCAACAATGGATGCCAATATTTTAACTGAGCCTAACTTCTTAGACTGGCTAAAGAATTTGAGAATAGTTCTCAAAAGGGAAAGATTAGTCTATTTCATTGTTCAGCCACTCCCTTAATCCTCAATTGCTGATGCACCTGAAAGCGTTCAAAGGGCATATCATAAGCTGTTGGTTGATAATGCAAGGCCGAGATTGATTATCCGAACCTCCATGTCACTTGAGTTTCAGAAGCAATATAAGACTGTGGATGCATATTCCATAGTGCACCATCTAAGGGAACATTATAATGAGAAAACGAGAACTGAAAGGTTCAAAGTCTCTGAATTGCCTTTTGGTTCCAAGATGGAGGATGGGACATCCCTAGTGCAACATGCACTGAAGATGCATGAACATATTGAGAGGTTAAATCAATTAGGTTATTGGTGGGCTTTGAATTGGAGTTGAGCTTGATTCACGGCGAGATTGCACGATAGTTTTGCGCGATTTGTAGCCCGATACGGGATGAACTATATTATGTCCACTAAACCCTAGTTGGTCAACGTGCTTGTGGACCCCACCCGATCCATAGGCCGGTGCAACTCGTTTTTAAATGAAAAAAAAGAAAAGTTTGTGTTTTCGAGTTTTGGATTACCCGCCCCCCTGGAGGAACGGTTTTTTTTTTAAGTTACCACTTACTTTTTATTTTTATTTTATTAAGGGGAAAATTAAGCAAGAAAAAAAAAACCCCCTAATGACTCAAGTTAGGAAGAAACGGTCTGCGAAACATGAGTCTAGGTTCAAGGATCAGGTTACTTATTCGGAAGGTACCTCATGTGAGGTTGCACCCTTCTAAGCCCGAAACTTGGTCTCTACTAATGAATTGCACACATGGGAGCATATGGGTCAAAGATCCATTAACCACCTAGGCTAGATAGATGACATGTATCACATAAACCTGGGTAGCATCCAACATACATTTAATCCTAACAAATTATAACCAAAGGCACATACCTTTGGTCCCTAGCCATGCGCTGCATAAGAAGTTAGTCAATAAGCACAACAAGCATGTATGGAAAACAAGCACCAAGTATTCATGTGAATTCCATTATCCAACATCTAAGCACTTACCTGTAGTACCTATCCATGCGCTGGAAGGGAAGGTTAGTCACATATTTCAAGCGCCACATCAATCTCTCGGGAATTAAATATCAAAAGCAAGGAAGCCATGAGAAACCATACATTGCTGCAACAGCATGTGTAGCCTATAAAACATGCCAATTCATCACAGAATCACTCTCGACAAAACAACTAGAGTACTAGTGTAGTAACACCTTTTGACCATATAGACCCTAATTCTTATGAATCCAAAATGGACCCACATTAACCTAAACTAAACCCCATTTCAGTCCCTAAACATAGCCCTACACTGATATGGAGTGAATGGATTGGAATCACAAAGGTCATGGTCTTTAATTAAACTGAAATTAGACTACCCCTGAAAAAGCCGACGAACTAGCTGATCCAATTCCCTAACTGGTTGAGCCAGTTGAGAAAAAATCTAAAATTTTTGTCAGAAAATTCCTCACAGAGTAAGGAACGACAAAATAAATGAATTATGCGATTAAGTCCATATGAGTGAAGCCGACCAAAATCTTCTTTCTTTTTCTCCTTCCATCCCTTCTCTTTCTTTTCTTTTCTCCATTTTTTTCTACATTTTTTCTTGTATTTATCCTCCTTAACCCTTCTCAACCCACTTCATTTTGCATATCTTCAATCGAAATTCTCGATCAGTCTCGAACTTCCCTAGCTCATAAACACTCAGCACATTCACGAGGTCGGCAATTGTGTACATGTGCTCCTTTGCTTAACCTGGGATGAAATGGACTCAAGGTGGGTTGCAAGCAACCCATAAAATGGCCCAATTATACACTAGAATTGATCTAAATCTAAATATTATACACTAGAATTGATCTAAATCTAAATATTACATATTTATAATTACAAGATTTAAATTAAATCAGATTTAGAATCTAATTCTTCAATATGCCCCAGCAAGTTGGAGCTCCGAGAGAAGAGATCAATCTTGAGTAATAACTGATGAAAACGTATGTAGGGTAGAAGTTTTGTGAGAACATCTGCAAGCTGATCCGAGAAGGCAACATGCGTAACACGAAATCACCATTATGAACTTGTTCACGAATGAAGTGGTAATCTAGTGCAACATGTTTCATACGCGAGTGGCTTGCAATTAGACAGATGTTAGTTTGCCGCAGGCATTGTAAAGTAGTAAATAATTAGTGTATGAGTAGAGAGGAGTAGCCAAGGCTCACGAGTAATTAAATTAGATATCCACAGTAGCGACGGGGACAAGCGACTAGTGACGGTGCAACCCGGTGGAGGAGCGCCTTGGAATGCATTGTTTCTTGGAACTCCGAGAAAGCTAGTTATTACCGGTATATAATGAATCTGCTTGGTTGAAGTAAATCATCATATTCGACCAATTAGCATCAGAGTAGGCATATAAGTGGAGAGGCAAACGATGATGGATAGTAAGCCCATGATCAATAGTGTCACATCAATAGCAGAGAATACGCTTTACGACAGTCCAATGGTCACCAGTCGAGCAATGCATAGATTGAGAGAATTTATTGACCGCATAAGCAATGTTTGATTGGATCATCGACAAATACTAAAGGTTGTCAACAATGATAGTGAACTCGGAAAGTCGAGAGGCGGTGCCGGTAGAGGCAGTGCACGTGTGGTCGACGATTGGGGTGGAAGTGGTCGAGCAGCATCTGTCATGGTATTGGTTCGAGCGAGGAGGAGTGCGCTATATATCGTCGTCGGGAAGGATCGGGGTAGAGTGGGTGAGGGGACTTCAATGCCAAGAAAGTAAGTCAAGGCACCTAAGTCCTTAAGTGACAATCGGCGGGAAAGTAAGGTGATGAAGTGCTGAACAACAGATGGATTGTTGCAAGTGATGATTATGTCGTCAATATACACTAGCAAATAGATGGGAACACCAGTCAGCATGTAGAATGAGCAGAGAAGTATCTCTGATGGAGTTCGAGAAAACCGAGAGGTGAAAGTAAAAATTGTTTACCGAGGCACGAGGAGCCTGCTTGAGACCATAGATGGCTTTGTGCAGCGGGCAGATGTGATTGGGTTGATCAGTGTCTATGAATCCCTGTGGTTGAGCCATGAAAACATCCTCAGTGAGGGTGCCTTGTAAGAATGCATTGTTAACATCCTAAATGCGGAGGCCTCCGAAGTGACTAGTAGTGAAGAGAGACCAAGCGAAGATAGTGGTTGGTTTCTGCAAATTTGAAGGTGCCATGATAATCAAGGCTAGGGAGCTGATGAAAACCCATAGCAACCAGCTGAGCTTTGTACATGTCCACAAAACCATCAGGTAATCGTTTGATTTGAAAGATCCACTTACATACTACAATGTTCTAAACAGAATTTCGACATCATTATGCGTCATTTGGGGTCTTTGATGGCCTGGGTTACAGAGGTCAGTTCAAGGTCATGGGCTAGTTGGGTAGAGAGAGTGAGTTTCTGGATTGGTTTGTGGATGGGTAGCTCAGGTAGGGGACAAGTCGGTTGGGGGCTCGAGTGATCGGGCAAGAAGCAGGTCATATGTGATTAGGAGGCCCGAGAGGGTGATCGGCAGTGGGGAGGTCGACAGGTCAATTAGGTGCCCGGGTGATCGGGCAAGACATAGGTCGGATGTGATTAGGGGGCTTAAGAGGGTTGTCTACAATGGGGAGGTACAGGCAGTGGGATGGGGCAGTGAGGGCTCAAGTGCTCGAGTGCTTAGGCATGAGGCAGGTCGGCTATGGTAGGGGGGCCCGAGAGGATCGGATGCTTAGGTTAGGATGCAGGATCCACAGTTGGGGGTGCTGAAGGCGAGGCCGAGTAGATGAGAGTGACCAGAAACCATGTGGAAATAATGGACTCATCATACCGAGGGAGAAAAGGATTAACAACAGACAAATGAAATATTAACTCAATAAAACGGACATGATGGGAGTGATTGGTCTTGGTAGTAGAAGGGTCAAAGAAGATAAATGCACTTTGAGTAAGCGAGTAGCCGAGAAAGACACAAGGGGTGGATTGAGGAGCAAGTTTATGCAACGAGTACAGTCGAAGCCATGGATACCACAGACAACCAAAGACGCCGAAGTTTAGAGTGGTGGGAGAAGTCCTGAATAATTTGTGATATGAAGAGGAAATTTGTAGTGTGTGTGTGGGAAGACGATTAATGAGATATTTAGCTATGAGGAAGGCATATGACCAAAAGGAAAGCAGAAGAGAGGCCCTAGAAAGAAGGGCTAAACCGGTTTCAACAATGTGACGATGGCAACGATTAGAGAAACCATTGTGTTCGGGAGTGTGTGTGGGAGATGTATGATGAGAGATTCCATGAGAGGCTAAGAAGGTATACAAACCCGATTAATATTCACCCCATTATCACAGTAGAGGTACAATGATTTTCCGTTTAAAAAACTCTCGGTAAAGGGTTTTGTGACAAGGAAAAACCAAACTAACATCTAACTTACGTTTGAGTGGGTAGAGCCATATATAGTGGGTGAAGTGGTTAACAAAAATGACATAGTATTTGAAATTGTCAGTCAATGGAATAGGAGAGGTTGTTCATACATCAGAGAAGATAATTTTCAAAGGAGCAAAGGAAACAAGTGTGGATTGAGAAAAATGTAACTTATGACTTTATTGCAATAACAGTCTTTATAATGAAATGAGGGCGATAAGGTATACGCAAGATGGAGCTTGTAATTTGAAACCAAGTGCCGAAGAATAGGCTCGAAGGGATGTCCCAGGCGATGATGTCGGTCAAAAGGAGTGACTTTGACACTGAAAAACGCAATGATAGGGGTGGAAGACTTGGTCGGCCACTCATAAACGTTGTCTTTAGTGCGACCATGAAATAGAATTGCCCACGTCTGCAAACCCTTCACACGAAAAGAAGATGGTAAGAACTCAACTGATGTTTTGTTTGTTTTGTACAATTGTGAGATAGAGATAAGGTTTCTTTTCATGTGAGAAAAACACATAAAACATTGTGTAAGGTAAATGAATTGGAAGAAGTAGATAATGTAACACCCTAAAATACACCCTAGTCGTTTTTAAACATAATTAGGGTATATTATAAGTGCATTTTGACATTTTTCACAATTATTACTTTGCTAAGTAAGAAAATATTTCAAAACCCGAAATTTGTACAAGATACAAGGGTAAAAGTGGGATTTGTCAAAACAGAATATAAAAGTCATAAGATAATAAGATTATATGCCAAAGTGGAATAATGGGAAGTTGTGGTGCAACTAGAAAGGAATTAGAGGACCAAAGTGTAATAAAAAAAAGATTAGAAATCAAGGGGATAAGGCCAGTTGGTCTCTCATTTGGAGGGGCTAACGTGAAAAGAAGAAGAAGAAGAAGAAGAAGAAGAAGAAGAAGAGGAAAGGTATGGAAACTATTTGTGTATGGATGGCTATGACTTTGTATGGATAAGTATGGATTTTTGGACCTTTGTATGGTTATTAGTTTGTTCCATTTCTAGGGTTTAGTTAGGAATTCATCTTAACCCTAGATTTGTTAGTAAAGCCCTAGTTTGTATAAGATGAGTAAGATAACAAAACCCTAACTTTCCCTTTCTGTGATTTTGATTTTGGGGAAAAGCCCTAACTTGGGAAAAAGAGGTTTTTATTGATTCTAACCCATTATTGGAGTGGTTTGGGTAGGATTCCATGGTGAATTATAGAGATACAGGTTTGGATGAAGTTATTTGAGTTTTATGGGTGAGAAATGGAAAAATGCGCCATTTCTAGGCGAACTGCACTGGTACCCGATCAGAAAGTGCATCTGGATCACCCATTAGACGGGGGCAAAGTGAATGTAGAGTGCCAGATCAAGTGGTACCGGTACCCATTCACTAGAAAGGGTTGGTACCGGTACCGATCAAAGTGGTACTGGTACCGATGCTTCCAGCAGCCCTAATTTTTGTACCCTTGTATTGTTAAGCCCTAATTTCGTACACCGATAGTATAGGAACCCTAATAAATGACTAATGGGGGTTCAAATAAGAATGAAACTAAGCGAAAAACACACTGTACCTCATCGCCTCGGTGAAGCGAATTGGCAAACTTAATGCCCCTATGATAAGATAGTAAGTTCCTGAACACATATAATTGTAGAGATTTAAGGCCAGGATATTAGATAATAGCGGCACCTCACATTCTGCATTAGGCGAGGCACGTATAGTAACCGATACTCTTTGATTAGTGCAAACGACACTCTATGACTATCGCCGACACATTTAGTACTTCAGTACTCGATTAGTCTAGCGACACTCTGTGGTGCTTGGCCTCTGTTTTATCTTTCTGACACCTTAGTGATATATATCGTACCTTCGGTACTTATTGTGATAATGTCCTACTCATTTCTTATTCTTGGTCTAGGTAGTTAAACGGTTATATGATAAGGATTTGAATAACGAATAAGAGTAAAAATGTGTACATCGTTACGCTGCGAATGTACCTACAGTGCCTCTGTACAAGTATAAGCTCACAGCAGTACCTACAGTTTCTCTGGCCTATAAACTCTGTAGTACCTCACGGTACCTCGTACAAGTATAAAAACAAGTAATACCTACAAGTATCTCTGTACAAATATAAGCTCTGTAGTACCTACAAGTACCTCCGTACAAGTATAAGCTTTGTAACTCCTACGGGAGATCTGAACAAGTATAAGTCTGCTATAAGTATAAGTATGTGTATAAGTTTATTATATGAATTCATGAAAGGTTCGATATACGCTCACTTTGTATATACATTCTTGTTATATGTTTTCTTGTAAAGAGTATTAATGCATGTAATGAGCAGTATAAGTCATATGTTTTCCACTAAAGCGTTAAACATACGGATTTTAAATCCGTGTAGGTATAGAAGGGCCGTGCACATGTCTTCCGCGTTCCTCTAGGGCCTACACACTTATAAGGGTCCATCACCTGTAGGTTTTGCGCTCTGATTATGTAAATGTGTGACGCCCTAAAACCCGGGGGTCCGTTGACAACCCGTCAACCCGCGGAATATTCGTGGATGTCGGGTAACCCGACACCACTCATGAAACTCGGGCATAGTCTCCTTTGTACGGGAAGCTCTACCCAGGGTACAAAACATGTCCCAACAATTACAATGACCACAGAAGGTCCACATGCGAGTAAAATAATGGCCACTTGGGCCCCTGGATCGATACTCACAAAATATAACAACTATATACAATAGTTCAAGAGTTAATAAATTACTCTTTATTCAACATATATTAAAATTTACAATTCTAATACATGTTATGCAATGATATCAGCCCATGAAGTCATTTCTTACAACATACGACCTACAGTAGTGTCGCCTTGGCAAATTTCACTTGTGCACGAAATGGAGTCCTTTCGGCGGGGTGAGCAAAGCCAGTAGAGATAATTTCCTACATAGGTTACTCCCCACCCTAAGTCTTGCCATGGCAAACAATCTTATTGGCTTGATTTCATGAACTTACTCAAATGTCTACATGCCCAAACCCATGTCTAAAGTCCTCAGGCTCCACTCACACATGCCTAAGCCAATATGCGAATAAAAATATCCAGTTTTCATAACAAAAGCTTTTTGTTCTTGCAAACTTACTACCGAGTTTTGGTAAAAATATTAGACTACCCTCCGGCGAATTATTTGATAACTCTCAGCTTGATCATGGTCCTCATGTCAAGTGATATGTTAGAGCGTCCCTCGAGGCAATTCTTCGAAAATCTTGTCGAAATTCCTTTCACAAACATTCGTTTTTGTTTCATTTCATATCATGCACTCCCTCCTAATATTCTAGGGTGCCCAGTGCATATGGAATGCATGATGCCAATCGAAACATTTATGCTAATATATTCTGTATATATATTAACCCTAATTAAATCATCAATCATGTTATGCAAATTTTCACCATCTATACACCAAAATTAGCTCACATGGGCTAATTAACAAACACAAGCAATTCATTTTGAATCACTTAACAAAACACATTTTCACACCAAAAATTTCATGTCACTATTCACGTGAACAGTAAAACCCTCGGGTTATTCACGACCACATAAACAAGAATTTTCTCCACTCGGTTCAAAGGTTTTGAGAGCCAAGAATATCACAATTAAACAAGCACCGAACATTCCTAACCATTTACATGGCTCTTAGCCAAAGATTACTTATAAGTAGGAAAGATCCCACCACCCTACCTCTTGGAGTTGTTGGAACTCCACCAAATCGGTGCCCACGCGTAGCCCTCACCGCGTAGAGCAACTTTACTTCTTACTCCGTCGAGAACCAACGGTCCGATCGACCGAAATCTTAGAGAGAAGGCACACCTTCTCTCTCTAAAACACAAAACTAGCAGCTACTGCATCTTTTTTCCTCCCCTGCACACTTTTGGTTCCCTTTTTGTTTGAGAAGACAACTATTCCAAGTTTTGTCTTATTCATTAAACTTTCATTTAATTCCCTTCATGTCCCTTTTTTTTTAGATTTTTGACACTTGGCACTATCTAGGCCGTCCGTTTCCATCATCTCTCTAATCTTGTAACATGTGTCACAAGAGTACATGTAATAGGTGACTTTTGTCACATCACATGTCTCTCAAACCCGTTTCTGACACGACACTCGGTGCCTCGAAAAGCGTGAAATCTCTGGCTTGTCTCGAGTGTGAAATTCAACATGGTAGGCTAGATTTCACAAGGCGATTCTTGATGATCGTTTCATCATCCGAGATCTAGAAAAATTTCAGATTTTTACCGAAATTACCGTTTTACCCTTTTTCAGAAAATTGAAACTTTCTCGGGTCTTACAAAATGTAAATGTACAGTTTTTGTATATGTATATGTAAATGAAACTCGGGATTGTATGTATTGACATTGTAAACACCATTGTAGTGGTAGATTTATTTTTGTATATGATATTTTGATTCAATTATAAGACTTGGGTCCACCAATGTTTGAAAAAGCAAGTAAAGAGTCTCAGTATAGTTTCGCACTCCCTTCATCCTCCTAGGCGGGGGTTGGGGGTGTGACAGATAAAGTAGTTGTGCCCAAATGAGTGATATGTAACCTAGTACCTACCATTACTAATGATAATGTCATCTGGATTGTTATAGGGAGCATGAAGCGTGAGATTGTTGAGGTCAATGGTTATGTGATGGGAGGCTCCATTGTCTAGCAACCATGGCAGAGATTCCACAACCGAAGATGTTGCAACATGATGGGTTGCCATTGGCGGTGGTGCGAAGCTTATGAGGGTCATGCATGTGGGTGGGCAGGAGCTCGATCAGAGGAGGTCTACACCAGTTGGTAGATCGGGTACTAATTGATTGAGTACCCACGGTGCGACAGCCTTGGCACCAACCAAGGTACAGGTGAGGCTGGCACTGCAAGGAGGTCGGTATTGGGTGTCAAAATGAGGTCGGGGAGCTAAAAGCATGATGACCGCCAGTGGAGCGGGAGTTTGACAGACGGTGTAGGTTAGAGGGACGCCCGGAGGCCATGTTGGCAATGACAAGGAATGAGGAGTGATTGGACTGCAAGTGTTTAAGCGCCAATTCTCGATTGATCAAATTTTCATGTAATTCATCAAAGAGAATTAGAGTCTCACAATTTTGGACAATATCAACAATGGTTTTATAATTTTCATCTAAACCATCCAAAATTTTGTCTATAAGGTCCTCATGATCGAGGGGTTTACCAAGAGTAGCAAGTTGATCGGCACAACACTTGATAAACTGCATGTATTCGGTGATTATCTGAGAACCCTTGATGGCTTGCTTAAGTTGATCCTTGATTTGTAATATGCCCATAAAGGATGGACAAGCATATGTGTTCACAAGGGTGAGCCGAGGCGTTAAGGAGGTGATTGTTGGTCAAGAAGATGTGAGCAAAGATAGAGCTAACAAGAGCACCAAAGAGCAATTTGTCTTATCGAATCCAAGGGAGAAAGTCTGGATTTGGCGTGTCCTGGTCTGCGGAGCTTGTCGTGGCTGATGGACAAGGGTGAGAGTCATCGATAAATTTATGGAGGTCGTAGCCGATAAGGATAGCTTCAATTTAAAGCTTCCAGGATAGGTAGTTTGTTGATGTGAGTTTGACAATGTTTTGATGGGATATGTTGATGAGGGTGGGAGGTGAAGCAAGATCAGAAGGAACAATGATTTGTTATTGTTCTTGAGCCATGATGTAGGTAGAACAGGGGGAAGAAGAGGCGGAACTAGGTGTGAGGAATGGTGGACGCCGAGAAAGAGGTGAGGAGAGTCGACAACCAAAGAGAAGAGAGAGGGAGCCATCAATAAGGGTGAGAGAGCGAGTCGTGGCCGATGGACAAGGGTGAGAGCCATCGATAAATTTATGGAGGTCATAGCCGATAAGGATAGCTTCAGTTTGAAGCTTCCAGGATAGGTAGTTTGTTGATGTGAGTTTGACAATGTTTTCATTGGATATGTTGATGAGGGTGAGAGGTGAAGCAAGATCAAAAGAAACAATGATTTGCTATTGTTCTTGAGCCATGATGTAGGCAGAACAAGGGGAAGAAGAGGTAGAACTAGGTGTGAGGAATGGTGGACGCTGAGAAAGAGGTGACGGGAGTCGACAACAAAGAGAAGAGAGAGGGAGAGGTTTGGATCATTGCTTTGATACCATGTAGAGATTGACATAAATGAATAATTGATTGATATTTTTCATTGAATAACTTAAGATATAAATAGTACAAATTGAATGAAGAAATGAAAGAATGAATATAGTAACTAAATATAGAATAGGCATATTTGTACCCTGGAATCAATCTAAATCTAAATATTACATATTTATAATTACAAGATTTAAATTAAATCAGATTTAGAATCTGATTCTCCAATAGTTATATCCTAAATACCCTTAGACGGTTACAGTCACACAAACAAAAGAAAAAGAAAAAGCCAAAAGGATTTTCAACAATTTTGATCCTCGTTGTTTTTAACAAGGAAATCGAATTCACAAACTATAATCCCACCTTCTGCATCGACTCCGGTGCGGGGAAATTCTCAATTAAGGCGGTGAAGAAATTGAAATTGATGTCGAAAGAGACGATTCCGACGTGTATTGAGGCAGAGGAAGAGGAGCAAAGAGCTCTATCGGTGAAGCCGGTGGAACATTGGATTTAGGAGTAAGTGGTTGAGATCATGCAGAATTTGAGGGATCATCGTCGTTGCTGGCGGGAGGTTTACATAGAGGGAATGGTGTGAGAGATTACTAGACAGGAAAGATGATCAAAGCAAAATCAAGAAAAGAAATGAAAGTAAGGTCGAAAAATCCGGAGATGATGGAAAGAGGTAAAACAAAACCTAAGGTTGTCTTTGGCTTGAAGAGGTTTTTGCATCAGTTGGCTTTTTATTTCCCCAAATTAGAAGCCCTTCAAGTTCAGCCAAATTTACAACAATAGTTAATTTGAGATACGAGAGTGAACTAGAGATGCCTATTAGGACCAAAAAAAAAAAAAGTTTGAAGTGTAAATAGTGGGATATTTAGAAAAACTGAGGGAGGGTTCTTGCATCTTTACCCATATCTATTTTATTACCATGCTTTTACTAGACCTAACCAACCCAGAGCTTGGAAGTTATAAAAAATCTATCAATGCAATCTACGCCCCCTACATTGATTTGACAATTGATAATGCGAAAATTGTTACATTGAAGTCCAAAAAATTATTTGTTTTACAAATTTAACTTACCTCTTCTATAACTAATTTTTGAAAATTTAAACATTGTATTAATATTTTTCATGAACATAAAAATGTGGTAAATCGTCATTTAATAATATTTACAATTTTGTACATAGGTTAATTTAAACATTCCTTTATGTCTAATATAAATAAATTAATCCATCAATGATGTCATCGTTAGAGACTTTTATAGTTATTTATATGTTTATCATATTAATGATATTCAAGTTTCTATAAAATAGAACTATAGCAGTGTGAAAAAAAAAATATTTTCAGTAATCCCTAGTCAACTATAAATTCTCTTGTTTTCCCTATAGCAAATCCTAATGAAAAATTGGAGAAAGAAAAGAAGGATGCACAAAGATTTAACGCAGTTAAGGATGATGCCTACATCCATTGGAACAAGGTTGAAATCGTTATGTTCTGTGCGCTACGTTTCCTTGGTCCACTTCATTTCACTTTGACATTTTCCATGTAGCAATGAAAAATTGGAGAAAGACAAAAAGGATGCATATATCATGGTTTGGCAGGATAAAAGATTGAAATATTTTTTTGCTCAATTCGCTACACTTCACTTCAACAGTGTCTATTTTTCTCCATAGACATATTCTACTCAATATAGTCTGCTCACTACAACCAAGGATAAAAATATCGATTTCGATTGATATATCGGTACTTGAATTTCATGGATACATCATAGATGCATCGGAGATATATCGATGAATATTTTCACAAAAAATATCGATAATTAAAAATTATTCAAATATTTAATCTTTTGAACAAAAATATTAAAAAAATAAAAAAGAATATACATATTAAAATTGTTTTGATAGAATAATAATATCAATTAATTTTTGAAAAAATATTGTAAATTTCTTAACTATATTTATATTTATTTATTAATAAATGAAATTATTTTCATTTTTTTAACGATAAACACTTTTGAGATATAATGTAATAAACTTCAATTATTTTTGTTAAAACATATTTAATCAATTTAATATAAGAAATAAATTTTTTTATGATTTATACAAAATAATTTGTTTAAGAGTTAATTTATGAGATTTGAGAATTGTGACAAGAATATTTGATAAAAGTACTCCATGAGCCTTGTCTTCCCTCCAACGACTAGCTCCTCGATATTAATTAGAATTAGAAATCATTTAAGTATTTTATATTATTAAATTGGTTTTAATTTAAAAATATTGCAATTTATTTTTTTGAAAAAGCGAAAGGATAAATATGAAAAATAAAGTTAAGTGATAATTAAAAAATAACGTAAAAATAAATTATTATTTTTTATATGATGATGTTTTTTTAACCGGAACTAAGCTTGAGCGTGCTGAAATTGCTGGGCCGACTGTCTCTGGACGTTGGGCTTCTCTGTAGAAATAAGAAACAAAAAGGATCGACGGAGGCTCGCGGATTGCCTCTCCAGGTACCAAGTCGGTCCTTTACGGTGGGGAGAAGATAATTGCTTAGAGATGAAGCTTTGTGCATGGTTGTATACCTTTCATCGATGGGGTGCTTTGTTATTTATATTGGATGATCATGACAACTTTCCTGGTTGGATGATGACAACGAGATAATTATCTTTCCTTGTTGGAGAATGATCGATATTTCTCCCACTAAGTAGAATTTTTCTTTCCTTATTATAAATCGATTAATAAGGGATAATTGATGGGCCAATAGTGGAAATATCATACTCTGGCCAGTGGGGATTGGGTGTTTTCCTCTAATACAGATTCTTTGGGCTACCAGTCTTTTAAAGGGGCGAGTTGGGCCCTTGTTTTGGGCTTGCATTGAGGGATATCATTAAGGGCCTATTGCTAATCTTCCAGGCCCGTTTTTATCCAGCATTTGGAGGAGGCTTGCATCTTGGAGCTCTGTTTATTATTTCAAACCCCATTAGTTGCCCCCCCAAGCCTTTGACTAAGCGGGCATAGGCAAGGGTTGTATCGCTTCTTGGATCAGGCGTGATACCCACGTGGCTACTTAGGAAGGGTTTGATTAGGGCTTTGTCGCCGTCCCATGTCTTGTGATATGATGGCTTCTCTATTTTCGCGTTTATTTCGGTTATGGCTCTTAGCTTCCTTAAAAACGTTCCCTGACCGGTTGCACTTTGTTCCCTTGTTCTTAAAGCTTTTTTGCCTCTGCAAGTTTGTGCTTCCTTTTTTCTTGAATCTTGTCTGACTAGTGTTTAGGACTGCTTTTGGTGGTCCCTGATAACTCACTTGGGGCTGGTGTCCCTAGTCTTGTTTCTGGCCTTGGTACGTCTTTTCTTCTCCTTTGTCTTTTTGGTTTCGAAGTCTTGCGAGGTTCTAGGGCGGGCTCAGTTGGGGTTCTGCATTTCCTTTGATTTCCCTTTCTTCCTTACTTAACCCTGCGTACCTCATGGGTCTGATATTGCTACATTTTGCACACATAGGAGTAATCCTCCCGGCGTCTAGTTCGGGTCGGGTGGCTGAGGCAACGGAGGTTGTTGTGGTAGTTAATCGAGGGTGCGCTCGGGGAGCCTCCTTTTCCCTTGGATAAGGCGGGCAAATTAACGGGAGATTCGATTATCCTGGCGGCTCGAAAATTTGAGGGCTGCCATCTGAACGCTCATTTGTGGGCTGATGAGTCAGACACCCTTGTGCGGTGAGATCTTTATGGCCGTATGGAGCCCCGATTTGGGAGTCGAGGTTTGGTGCCCTGACGTGCTGACCACCTACGTTGTTCAAGTGCCTAAGATGGTGTGCTTTTTTGAGGTGGCATTTGAGAACGACCTCCACTTCCCCTTGCATCCTTTTATAAAAAGGGTTCTGCAGCATTTCAATGTCTGCCCCTCTTAGCTGACTTAGGGTGCGGTGGGGGGCGTTAGTGATCGTTTTGGGGACAAAGGCCTAAGGTGGCACCTGATATTGCCACAGCTTTTGGAGCTTCTTCGGTGTAAAGGAGGTCGTCAAAGGCTTTCTTTATATCTACAAGCGCTTCTGATGCCAAGTTGATCATTCGGACCTTCCACCTTCGCCGCGAGTTAAGAAGGAGCGTTATTTTAATTGCGGCGGAGTCGTGGGAATGATCCCTTTGATCGAGAGGACACACTGGCATTCACGCGTGCGGACTACCCAAAGAACTACGTGAGCTCTCCTTAGTTTGGTTTGTTTTGGTTTTGAGGTCACGGGATATTCGACATTGCTTTGGTTGCATGGCGCCGGGTGCTGGCCGATCTCGATCACGAGGGCGGTGAAGCGGAAGGCTGGTGAAGTGCCAGCGTGCCTATCGAGCTCATCGGTCGGATATTCTGGATGCGATGGGTGCGAGGCTGCCAGTCATTTTCTAAGATCCTCTTCCCTCTCGGGTCGCGAAGCCTCTGTCCCCAAAGTCTTTTCTCACTTACGTTTGAGCCCTTGCTGCAGAAAGGCTGCACGGGGAGGCCGGTCCGCTTGAGTGTGGCAAGAAGAGAGGGTGTGAAACGGAAACCTCCAGAGGCTCGCCAGTTTGCTCAGGGTAAGACCCCCAGGTGGGGCCTCTCCACATAGCAGATCATGCGTCGGGGGCTAGAGACTCCTCGCGGAGAGCGGACAGGCCCCTTGAGGTTCTCCTATTTCGATTACGGAGTCCCACGTGCAGGGGCGCCCTCCCCCCTCACATAATGCCGAGCGGTGTGAGAATCGTTATCGCTTTGAGGCTGCGGGGGATGAGAGACTCTCTGCTTTCTCATGCGGGCTTCATTTGCCAGGATTTCCTCCATCTGTAGCGACTCGAACCTCAGAGAGTTGGTGCCTTACCGTCGAGGAGGCTGCGGCTCTTAGCGAGCAGCCTATGTACGTCCAAGTGCTTTCGTCGATCTTTTTCTTTATTGTTTCAGTTCGGTTAGCTGACTTTTTGCTTTTTTTTTTTTTTTTTTTTGGCAGGTGGCTACTTATGCGAAAGGCTTGGCAAGAAGGGCCAACCTTACCGAGGGCTCCACCAAGGTGGCGAAGTCTTACAAGGCTAAGGTTGCTTCCCTGACCTCAGAGTGATCAAGCTGGATAAAGGGAATGATTGAGGAACTTGTGAAGCACAGGCGACACGAAGCACGCTTGGTAGAGTGAGGGCGCTGATGGGGATAAAGAAAAAGAGGCCGGAAGGGCGAAGGTCGTCGAGGTGGTACAGCGGCAGGAAGAGGAGTTACGGGGCCATCGAGGGGTGACCTGTGGGCAGATGGCGACCTTGGGCGGGCTTTTGAGGCTGGAGGTGGGTAGCTCTGCTGTGGGATCTTTTTGAAGGGATCTTGGGAGGCTTAGATGGACATGCGAGGTGGGAGGCTGTTTGCTTGGGAGGTGAAGTGATGTGAAGCTTAAAGGCAGGCTGTACCGATGACTTGGGTGACCGCCTTTCATTGTGAACCCGACTTGGACTGAGTTCAGCATCCACCTTTGCGATGAGAGGTTGAAGGATCTGCCAGAAGTGAGGTTGATCGCGTCAGATGTTTTGCAGGACCTGATGGTGCTCATAGCCGTGATTCTCGGGTTCATGGAGGTTGAATCATGCCGCCTGGCGAATCATGCAGCCTCCTTACTTATGATCGGGGCCCAGCGTCGAGCATTTAGGCTCTTTTTGGTGTATCGTGTGAAGCACAGGTTTTTGTATTAACCGATCTTGACTATTTGTTGATATACGAGATTCATTGATTAATTTCTTCGCTCCTTTTCACATTTCGTCGATTTGAAATTTCATGGTTCTCAAGCCACGAGGTCTTCCTAAAGTAGTTATGTTCCGCACTCTAAGCTACTGGGCTTTTGGGCGCTAAAGACCCACACTGCATGAGGCGACTGTTGATCATATTACCAGACCTCTGGTGTGAAGCTCTACGGAGTTGAAGCTACTTGGCTCAGGGGCACTAAGACCCTCTGCCTGGCCCGGAGCTACGGGCTCTGGGCGCTAAGACCCTCCCGGTGTGGCTCTACAGGTGGAGCTATTGGGCCCGGGCGCTAAGACCCTCTGGCAGAATTAGTGACTCTTGGCTCTGGTAGTAGGGTATCTAGTGTTCGCTACGGTGACTGTTGGCTCCAGGGAACTAAGACCCTCTTGCACTAACTGAGCTACTGGGCTCCTGAGCGCTAAGACCTTCTTGGTATTAAGCTCTGTTTAGTATTGGGCTCGGCGCTAAGACCTTCTACTTGTGACCGAGCTACTGGGCTCTGGGCGTAGACCCTCTGGTACATTAAGCTTTGCGAAATTTGAGACTGTATTGGGCTCCGGGGCGCTAAGACCCTCCTGCATGAACTGAGCTACTGGGCTCTTGGGCGCTAAGACCCTCGAATTTGTTAAGCTCACATGGGAGGCGAAGCTATTAGGCTCTGGGCGCTAAGACCCTCTGCCTGAGGGCGGGGCTACTAAGGCTCTTGTATTGTTAGAACCTCTGTTTGTTAAGCTCTGGTGAATGTTAGGCTCCGGAGGCGCTAAGACCCTTCTACACGAGGCCCGAGCTGGGCCACGAGTGTTAAGACCCTCTTAAACTGTGAGCTGCGGCTTGTTTGGTATTGGGCTCAGTGGCGCGGAACCCTCCTACACGGCGAGCTACTATGATCCTGGGCGTCAGACCCTCCCGGTGTGGGAGCTCTGGCGCGGAAGCTATTGGGCTGCAGGTGCTAGACTCCCTCTTGACGAGGCCCCTGCGGGTCACGAGCGGCTGGGACCCTCCTGCCCACGAGGGCGAGCTACTGGCTCTGCAGGCGCTAAGACCCTCTTTACCGCGAATGAGCTACTAGGCTCACGGGCGCTAAGACCGCTGTCTTCTTCCCAGCGGAAGCGTGTGGATTTAATGCGGATCTATGGAAAATTGCAACGGATTACGCGACTTCCCAAGCACCTTGGCTCCCTTATAAATAGCGACCCTCGGGTGATGAGTGCTATGGCACTACGACCTTCGATCTTTCTTTGGCGTAGTCGGGACCGGCATGATGAAACGTCAGGGTATAGTCATCACTGCATGGGGTCTATCTGGTGATCGTGAGTCGACGTTTGGTGTCGATGGTCTACCGCTTATAAGAGTTGTGTTTTTCCCTAGTTCCTCCCTTGTGGGAGTTGTGTTGTTCCTAGCTATCTTGATGATGGAGCGTGCTGAGGAACGTGTATGGAAGGAGCGGTGTATTTAGAAAAGCACTGTCTTAGCTTCTCCGTTTTTCTTTCTTCTTTCTTCTCTTATTTCTCTTTCTCCTTTTCCTTCTCTTCCTCTATGTCCCTCTCCCCTCTTCTTTTGGCACCCTCTCTTCTTTTCTTTCTCTTTTCCTTCTATTCTTCTCTCTCCCTCTCCCCTTCTCTTTCGCACTCTCTCTTCTTCTCTTTCTCTTTCCCTTTCTTATGGTTTTTGCCTTGGCAGGTGACCGATGTTAAGAACGATTTTCTCTTAGCGTAATTTTTGAAGGATGCAAAGGGAGATTTTGTAATTCTCTAAGGTGGTTGTAACCTTCATGTAATGAAATTTTGTATTCAATTGTAGCTCCTTTGAGATAAAGAACAATCTTTGTGAATTACGCGCTTCTTCTATAACTTATTGTTTGGTCCACCATAACAAAAAATGGCAATAGAGTGTTATTCGAAATCAAGATTGTGGTTCTTTATTACGGACTACATTCCGGGATCTCTTGGTAAGTAGTTTGAGGTGTTCGAATTCCATGAATGGAAATGAGTTTTCCTTCTTATGTTTAGGTTCATGGTGCTGGGATGGATGTAGAGATCTGATGTAGGGCCCTTCCCAATTAGGTCCCAGCTTCCTATGTGCGGGGTCCTTCCTTCTTTGGCCAGTTTTTTTTAGAACTGGAGTGCTTTGGCGATACTTTGATTATGGCACCTCATTCATCTTACATGATGATCCTCCGTAGCTTTAGGACTTTTCGTGTTTTCTTAGGAGATCCGGGTTTAGAGCGAAGGACCTCCTCATTATGCTCGATTTTTGCTAGTTCAATCCTTGAATTTAATCCGACTCGACTCCAGATCTTTGTAGATTTGGCTGAAGCAAACTAGAGTTTTCTGAGTCATTGACTTACTGTGTGATTACGCCCATGCCCGTAATACCTCGGAGTACTCACTTATTTTCCTTTTAGATCTTCTAGTTTGGGTTTAGTCTTACCTTTAGAGTCATACCAGACCTTTGCTTGCCCATTAGTTGGATGAGTGGGGATGAGTAGTAGTTCTTGAGTTCTAAACAGCGTGAGAAATCCACGAACTTAAGGTTATGGAATTGCTTTGTTCTGAACCGGACTGCAGGATCCCGGGCTACATGTCTCAGGCGCCAGGCGAGATTCGTATAACCACATTGGCGGGGAAGTTGTTGCTAAAGGTTGAGCCTGACCCATTTAATTAAAAATGGTCATGGCCTGATGATAAATTTGCATTACTTCAATGATGAGGGGTCTCAATATCTCAGCCTATTATTGGAAAGGCCGGGGCTTGTGGCTGGCGTCAGTGACTCGGATATGGGAGATGAAGATCCTAACATGCTCACGATGACTTTGCATTTTCTAACCAGTTCTGTCACGTCTTTGAGCATTGTGGGCGATGTAGTACCCACATGCCCGATGTTTTCCCACGTAAAGTCAGGCTCAGATATGGTTGCCTTCATACCTGGCATACTTCCTTGAGTATGTAGTTGGCTTCTTCCTTCCCTACGCACTTGAGAATGGGCGTAGAGAAGCCTCGTTTATAAAGGGTCCCTCGATGAATAGTGAACCTTGCTGACCTCGCTTTGAGTTTGGACGCCTCCTTTGGGTCGCTTGGCAATATACCATCCACCAGGTAATCCCGAGATGAAGTGCAGCATCATCGATAGTTCGAACATGCGGGACTTCTCGTCGTCAATGCTGCGGGGGTTGGAAGGTGCTCGACGAGGTGAGCTGTCGGGTCTTCTTGCGAAATTTGTACGCCGAGTTTTGCCAGGCATCCCGGCTAAATTCTTGCTCTTGGTACATGCTTGACAACTTTGAGACTAGTGTGAACTATTAGCGACTCGTACCTTTTGAGATATAAGATCATCTTCTCCTACTCTGGCCTCGTAGAGATACCTATCTGTTTTACCACCGGGTTAGAGTACATTTGCTCACCTCCAGCCCGATCTGCTTTAAAAAATTGGCGAGGTTAGTCAGGCTATAATGACCTGTGTATCATTATTGGAGGCTTAGGCCGAGATGGGCGTATTCCTTATCTATCCCGTTTGGAGAGGTCAGGATCAGCCCTGCACCGCTTCCTTGGGCGTTAGCGGCCCCGTCGACGGATATTCTTTTTAGATGGGGTCGGTGCGGTTGGTAGCCTCACGTAAACGTACAAGGTGATTCCATGATGAAATTTGCAGATACGCGCTTTTTACCTACGTCCTCGGTTTTGTACGGTGTGAAATTCACTGAAGCTCAATAGCCCACTTTATCAGCCTTCCAGAGGTTTCAGGTTTATGCAATATTTGCTTCATCGGATATTCAGTTGGGACTTGACAATTATGAGCTTGAGTAGTGGAGTTTTCTGGTGGTTACCAACACTAGGATCAACTTTTCCATCTTGCTGAGTGCCTCTCCATCACCTTTCACCATCGGAGCTAGGTTCTGATATTGGGGCGGATTTCGCCACCATCAGTTCTCTTACGGGGTGGCACTAGTTGCAAGAGTTTGAAGCAGGCGGTGAAGTGAGGAGTTCTCCCTCGAAGGGCTTACGAATGGGGAGAGCTGAGGGTGGTTGCAGCCAGTGAGCGCCTCTGGCGGTGTGCGTCCAGCTGGAAGGCACTTTAGAACCTAAAGAAAGTGACATTTGTCGTGCAGCCACTAGATGCGAAGAGGCTCGACACAGCTCTTCTCACAGTGGCGATTCAGATGTCTTTAATGTTTGTGGAGCGACATATCAAGCATAAGCCTTTATCTTATCTTGGGTTTGCCTCTATTCTCTCCGGTTGTTGACTATAAAACTTAAGAGCTTCCGGCGAAGACTCCGGCGCGTGGTGGTTTGCTTCATGTTGTAGCTTTTCCAAGATGCAGGATGCCTGCCGGCTAAATGGGTTATGTGGAGCTCGGCTTTTATCGATTTTACCAGCATGTCGTCTATATACGCACTCCGCCAAAATGCCACAATTTGTTTAGAACATCTCTGTTCTGGCCTTTGGTAGGTGGCTCCTGCATTCTTTGCTTAGCCGGCATTCTCGATAACGATGAGGTTCCACATTGATGACAAATAAGAGGTCTTCTCTTGGTCGTTGGGGTCCATGTCCGATCGATTGTAGCTTGAAGGCGTCCATGTTGAGGAGTTCATGACCGACCGTGGCGTCTTATGAGATCAATCAAGTGAAGCCATCCCAGCTGGCGAAGCCATTGATGTTTGTGAAATCAATGCAAAGCAGCCACTTGCGGTTGCTTTTTGGCGAGAACAACGTTGTAACCATTCGAGACACTCTACTTCTTTGTTGATTGCCTTTGCGTGGAGGAGCTTGCAACCTCTTCATTATTAAGCGCCGTCTTTCACGGGGAAAAACTCCTTCTGCTTTGTGTGAAGGCTTAAAGGAGGGATCAGCGTTGTTTTTGTGGGTGATCACTGTAGGGTCAGCCCCACCCATGTCTTCCTGTTCTAGGCGAATACCTCCATGTTCTGCTCTAGAAAACGGATGAGAGAGCTTCCTGATAATCTTACGCTAGCTTGGACCTTATGTAGACGAGGTGTTAGGCGGTCACCGGTATGCAGGGCTCCCAATTCTTACGGCGCGGTCGGTGGATTTACCGCTGTCTGCGCATGTCGAGCTCGTCCATGTAGATGTTGTAGACCGTGTTTTGCTTCATTGACGCTGAGTAACATTCCTTGGCTATGCGCTGGTTTCCTCGGACCATTCCTACTCCATTTGCAGTTGGAAAATTGATAACCATGTGATAAGCGGAGGGAACGGTCCTTATGGCATTGAGAGAGGCCCTACCTAGTAACATGTTGTAGGCCGATGGGGCATCTACTATGAGGAATCTCATCATGGCTGTAGCCTGGCATGGGGGGTCTCCCAAAGTAAGCACTAGTTGTACCGACCCTATGGGTAGTACTCTTTCTCCTAAGAACCCACGTAGGCAGGCGTTGACTGGCTTTAGCTTCTCCACTTCCAGTACTGTTTGTGGCGATGCCGAAGATGATGTCCGCCAAGCCTCCGTTGTCGACAAGGACCCTGTGGACCGTTTTTGTGCTTCTATGGTTTTTATCTGGCGGTCGTCATGGGGATGTTAAGCGACCTTCCATGTCGAGAGTGCGAGAAAGGTTGTGGTAGTATCAGCCCAGGAAATTTGGATACAGTTTGTACTTCTAAGGTTTCCCACGATCGATCTTTGCCTTAGTGGAGCCTTCTGGTTGAAGCTGGACTCGCTCTGCCCTTAGAGGCCACGTAACTGGCTAAGATACTTACGTCGGTTAAGTATTCAATCTCCTTTTAGGCGGATGCGATCATCCGTTCGATTAATCCACTTGACACTTGTGGAACTCCACGGAGTTTTTGGTTTCCACTCTCTTCTGGCGGGGTCGACTTCATCTAGGATGACACCTCGAGAAACCTCTTATGTTTGCACTTGGCGCGGGACTGCGACAACGAAGTTTGTCGGAGGGGTGTGCTAAGGTGAATACCGGCTAGCATTTCGAGTGAGGTGATCCCCTGCGATCTCTGACGTTCCTTCATCTTATCGGGGACCACTCTCTATTTTCTCTGCTCCTCCGACCTCTCCTCGTTACGATCCTCTCCGGGGGGTTGGTAAGGATCATGCTCCCTAGTATGGCTAGTTTCTCTTTCTCTATCCGCTTCTCAAGGGTCGAGGTGTTGCTCTCCTTGGGTTATAGGGTTTTAGTCTTTTCGGGCCTGTCGTGTTTCCTGGGGGCGTCGCATTTGCCTGGTGAGCTGTTCCAACTCTTTCAGCAAGTGTTGGTTGGTGACGCGGAGATCCTCTACCTCGTCCGTGTTAGCTGCCGCAGTCTCTAATAATGTGCCTCGGGGTCGGTACGTCACGTCGCGTAGTCTTGTATCCTTGGAGGATTAGGCGTTGCTCACCTTGTGTTCAGAGTTGATACCATCCCACGATCCGGCGAGGAGGTCGGCTTGTTGTAAAGGCCATCGTTCCCACGGGGTGGCGCCAAGCGTGATGCTTTTAATCGGAGGCTGGGCTTGGGCGTGCTGGAGTGCCCAGGCAGTGTCTCACAGACGTTGGGTTTTCTGCAGAAACAAGAAACAAAAGGATACGTAGAGGGCTCTCGGATTGCCTCTCAGATGCAAGTCGATCACTACGGTGGGAGAGAAGATCAACTACTTAGGGAATGAAGCTTTGTGCATAAGTCTGCGTACCTTTCACCAATGGGGTGGCCTGGTATTTATAATGGATGATCATGACAACTTTCCTAGTTTGATGATGACACTGAATAGTATCTTTCCTTGTTGGAGGATGATACGATATTTCTCCCACTAGGTAGGAGATTTTTTTTCCTTATTGTAAACCGATTAATAAGGGATAATTGATGGGCAATAATTGGGAAATATCCTACTTTCCTGACTGGTGGAGATTGGGTGTTTTCCTCTAATACGGATTCTTTGGGCGACCAGTCTTTTAAAGGGACGAGTTGGGCCCTAGTTTTAGGCACGTGAGGATGCCATTAAGGGCCTATTAAGCAAATCTTTGATGTTTTTATCTGGTTGGGCATCTTGAGCACTACTGCGCTATTTCAAACCCCATCATTATACATTTATATATTGATATTTAATTATTACATGGTTGGCTAAAATTTTCAAAAACTATAAGAGAATATAGTAATTTTTGTACACATTACAATTAAAATCAATAAGCAGCCTAGTAGAGCTCTTCTTAGTCTTCCATGTTTTTGAAGTGGGTTGAAACCCCAAGCCAACAGTTAAAATATTTTAGTTGATTACCGAAAAAATAGGTCAAAATATCGGATAAAATTTCGATATATCTCCAATAAAAGCGATAAAATACTGATATATCCTTCAACTGATTATCAATGGAGAATATCGTGTCGGTGAAGCCCGACACCCAAAATATCATTGAAATATCAACCTATATTTCCAACATTTCAAACCTTGACTGCATCATCTCTCAATTGCTTCCTAGAGACAATTATGAGACAATAAGGATTTGATTAAATGGGAACAGAGGTATATGATAGTAGATTGTGGTTTGTCTTGATTCTCTATTTTTATGTCTTTCACTAATATCGAGATCAAATGAGACAAGGGGTCTTTTTATTCCTACATGTTCATTAGTAACATTTCCTTGATACTTTTTAAGGGTGTTTGCTTCTTATTCTACTAGAAATCTTATAAGAATTTATTTCGTTATAAGTGAATTTATGTGATTGGTTCATCAATGGTCTTGGTTCAAAATCCTTTTTTGTTTTGACTCTACACCAACAATTCTACTATTATTAGTGAGAAATAATGGGAAAATGGAAAAACTCCTTGGTATTCATAGAGATAGGGGACATAATTCGTCTAGGTATAGTAAGTCTCCTTTGGATTGTTTTAATGGTAGTATTTACTTTTTCTCTTTTAATATTAATTATATTTTAAAATTTCAAATATTTGAGAATACTATTATCTAATAATATTAGTATAACTTAATATCACAAATATATACTTGATAAAAAATTTTTTTATCAATGTGCATATTATTAATATCTTAATATTCAGAGTATAATGATAGTGAGTGGCGGAGCTAGTAAGCGTCCAAATGACATATGCCCCTTGAAATTCGTAAAAAAAAATGTCTCTATTAGGAATCAAACATGATCAAGAGTTCACAAGAAAGTCACACCAACCATCATGCTAACATCCCCCAAACTAAATAATGTCCCCAGACTTTATTTATTTTCTAGCTTCGGCACTAATAATGGTCTATAATGCATGGTGATACGATTAACGTGATATAGCAAATAAGATAAAGGAACCATATCCTATATTTGGTTGTAATAGATAATGATATGATCGCATGGAATAAGATGAAATGTGGACTAAAATAGTAGAATTATGGCAGTCACTCATACCCTGGACAAATTGACCAAGAAAATAGCATCAACTTTTGTCTACAACTGAAAACCATCCTTCCATCATTAATTCTTCTATCAAAGTGGTCCAAAAATTGCAAAAAGCAAAAAGTACTTGAATTCCACACACAAATATATCTTAATAAGATCGATCAGGTACATCTTTTTTGTTGCAATATTGCTTTCCGGGAACAATAGTACTGTACAGTCGTCCAACAAGGGCACGTCTAAGATGTATGGAGTGACTGCTCATTAATCCCCATGCATGCTTGCATGTGAAATTTTTAAGAACTTGCCCCCCTAACTTTGGCCTAAAAAGGGCATGAAAAGAGACTTGACCAAACAAAAAATATATCTTCAAGAAATATCTCTTTTTTTGAAAGAAGAAATATCTCTTTTATTACCATGTTTTTTACTATAGTAGCTGCAAAAGTAATTAGAAATCAATCCAAATACAATCGACCTAGTGTTTTACCATTTGATAATAAAAGAAAATTTATTACATTATGAAGTCCAAAATGATTTATTTATAACAAATTTAACTCAATCATCATATATACGACTTCATTTGAAAATTTAAACATTGTATATAGTAAAATGGATTAATTGTTTAAATGGAATTGTTAAAAATTTGCCAATTAATAATATATATAATTACTTTTTCTTTCAGTAATCCTCAGTCAAAGATAAATTATCTCCCGGTGTTTTGCAAAGACAACCAAGATAGAATAAGAATAAAATTAAATGGGAAATGGAGGTATGTGATAGTAGATGGGGATCGATCTTGATTCTATATTTTTGTCTTTTCACTATTACAAGAGGAACCATGAGGAGACAAGGGTCTTATTATTCTACATGTTCGTGTGCATTCCTGATACATTCAAGGGTGTAAACTTCTTATTCTACTAGAAATCTTATAAGAACTTGTTTTGCTATAAGTGAATTTATGGGATTGGTTCATCAATGGTCTTGTTTCATAATCTTTTTTGTTTTGACTCCACATCAACGGTTCCACTATTATTAGTGAGAAATAATGGAAAAACTCTTTCATATTCATAGAGATATGGGACATAATTCACATGGATATAGTAAGTCTGCCTTGGGCCACTTTAATGGTATGTAGTATTTTTCTCTATTAATATTAATCATAATTTTTTTGAAGAGAAAATTAATTTTATTATTCAAACTAGTAATATATCGATAGAAACACTTAATCAAATTCGCTAAAAACTAGAGATGATGAAACAACATAATAAATCGACTCAAAGGCTCAAATTAATAGTTGGGCTTACACATTTAACATTACTATTGTGACTAAAATACCTATGGACTTCAATTCTGTAATATATTGATAACTATTGAATTGATTTGTTGTCTCTAATAGGATAAATTTTGCTTGACTGAATCACCCACACACAAATAAACACAGCAAGAAAAGGACGAAAAACAAAACGTCTACTGAGACGACACAACCACACGCTACAACAAGACGACGACGAAATCACGAAAAAAAAAACAACTGAAAACCCATATCTCTATGGAATAACCACTTTATTTAGAAATAAAATGATATAAAGAGATGAAGATGAGTGGTCAATAATGACAAAAAAAAAAAAAAAAAAACTCGCCTCCTTGCTCTTAAAATTGCATATATGTGAGAATATTATTGTCTAATAATATTTAATGTATATAACTTAATGTCATGAATATATACTTGACAATTTGAGCTCAAAAATATATATACTTGACAAAATTTTATTTTCTATCGATATACATAACATTATTATCTTAATATTCAAGTAATAATAGTCTATAATGCATTAGAAAATATTTGATTAACAAGATATAACTTGGATAAGTCATATCTTATATTTGGTTGGTTATAAGATATGATATGATCCATCAGGATTGGCAACACACTTAAGTACCAAATTTTTGGCTTCTAAATAAATCACCCTATCATCATGATACAGACTACAGCGAACAAGGTTTAGAATATAAAGGGAAGAAGAAAATTAAAGACTAGTCATAAAATCCCAACCTAAACCATGACTTCACGATATGTGAAGGCACGTTTCATTAAATGATTTTATTTTACATCTTCAAGGAGTTAACCTCCTAGCACAATGGCACATTCGATTTATAATAGGAAGAATGCTTATTCACTTCTCTGACTACTGGGATGAATAAAATCCTGCCAATGTAACAGGGGACGGTTCATCATCTCCTTCTGCAGTTTCTTCTTCATGTATTGTCTCCAACTTTTGCTGAATTTGGAACCTGGACAGTTGAAGAAACCGAGCCAGTGCTACCGTCGAGAATGGAGTTCGTGCTGAGCTCTTAGAAGCTTTCATCATGGGCTGGGTAAGAAGAGGTTGCAAGGTGATGGCAGGAAACACTGCTGGGTTCACCTGAATATGATCCATTTGTAATGAAATCCTAAAGTCTATGCTTCCTTCCTTACTTCTAAAGAAGAGGGTGGGCGATTTGGAATGGCTGATTTGGCACCACTTTTTGGTATTTATAGAAGTGGAAACAAGTATAATGACCAGAATTTTTCTTAAAATAACTAAGGTGCCACTAAATTCACAAGCGTATATTTTGTTGGGAAACTTGTGTTTTAGCCCATTAATTTGATAATAATTGCAAAGAAGGTATAAAAAATGCAAAATACATGGTTCATTATAATCTCAATGTCATAGAAAATAATTAAGGTGTTTTAGGTATGATAGTATATAGGTACTATCTTAATAAACTGTAGGGACTATCTTCATATCGTTCATTATGATAGTAACTAGGATTATTAAGGTGAATGACTACGGTTATTGAAGCGAGTACCTATGCACTATCATACCTAGAACACAATTGTCTATATGAGACCGTGAACAATGTATTTTGCATTTTTATGTTTTTGTAATTATTATTTTCAAATCAGTGACTGAAACACAAGTTTCCTTATTTCTTTGTTGTAACAGTCAAAAGTTAATTAATTAACTCACCTTCACTATGTCTAACTTCCATGTATTGGGTATAGTAGTGCAGATTTAATTTATGAAACCAAACAAGGATAAATATATATATATATAATAGTTATGTACGGATTGAGCTGAGATGATGTAGTGAGTGCATATACGAGGGAGGGGCATATGCTGAAACACCTTATCAGTAAAATGGAGGGCATCATGGCTGCTTTTTGAATTCAATGCAGGCTTGGAGCTACCCCCTTTCTCTTTCAATAAGGTCTTTTTGCAAGGACCACCTTTCAGGATGCGTATTCAAATTGATTGACATTGGATATGGATGAAAATTTTGGCTCTATTTTTTTATACCCTTCACGACAGAAATTCAGTAGTATTCAAGAGCTAGAAACAAATGAAAAATGAAAAAGAAAATGTCAGTATTATTATCAGGGGCGGAGCCATGATCTAAGGTCAGTGGGGTCATATGCCCCTTGTGTAAGTCGAAGCATTCATATATCTGTGAAATGTAATTTAAAATAAATTTATCTGTCACATCTGCAGATTAGCGAGAAAGCAATAGCGAGCGGTCGTTGCGAAGCAGCGAACTAGTTACGAATCATGGCCGTCATTAGCGCGCCGCAGCGTCGGCCTCAGTATCCACGAACAATTTTGGGATCCTACGGCATGAATTTTAACTTTCGAGAAAGCAATATCTTTAGTTCCTTGAATCGTCGCGATTCTAACTTCAAGTTTTTTACGATCCCCATTTATAGATCGATTTCTGATTATAAATAATCTTACGTAAATAGGATCATTTAATTTATAAATAAGAGAATTAATTCATAATTAATAATCATAAATATGAGAAATTAATTGATATAACTGACGACAGTTATAAATGGATAATTAATTCATAATTAATTTCCATAAATATTATAAATTAATTCATAACTGATTTTAATATTTATTTCTAATATTTATGATAAATTAATTCATAATTAATTATCATAAATATTATATTATCAAAATAATTATTTTGTTTTTAACCCGAAATTATTCTTTTTTGTGTGTGACCTTTTAGGTTCCTAATCAATTGTGATAAATATAAATTGTAGTGCTTGAGCATATTGGAGCACAATACCTGTAAAACCCGACAAAACTCCCACTTAGACTTAAAGTCAATTTAGTCGTGAGATTCTAAGATTAGATAAATTAAACAACTTTAATTTATCGTGAACAACAATTAATCAATTCATATTTATAGATCCAAGATTGGTCTCTATTAAACATCATGACCACCCAAATATTAGGAAGAGTAAAGTGGTCGACTTCGCTTTGTACATGGTAGATTAGTATAATTATTATCTTCGCATCTCATATCTCTTATTAGTACACGAGTAAAGTGTAAGTGTCCTTTCATTTGTGCTAATGTATTACCATTTTTAGAAAATCAACTCCTTAAATAAATTTAGAACTTTTCTAAATCATATTTGTTGTAAACATTCGAGTTGATATTTCAACAAGTGGTTACCTTTGAGATATACTCTCCCACTATTAGAGTGATGAATCCTATATTGATCATAAACTATCAATTCATATTTTTCATTATACCCTGGCTTTCATTATTCATACATAGCGTAACAAAGTATATGAACTAATTGAGATCAAAGCATAATTTCCAACCACGAAAGATACTCTTATGATCTCAAGTCGAGATCAATTATCTTTACTATCATATAGAGATTATTACATTGACACTCAAATAGCTAACCTTATGAAAATATCTACGTAGGTCATTCCGATTAAATATGTTCTCGACACATTACTCACATATCATCATATGTGCTAATCTATCCGCATTAACAAAATGTCCCTTTTATTGTTAATACTACGATTAGAGAATATTTAAGAATAATAAATATATTATTCTAAGGACTATCATCAAATATACATTATATAAAATGATAAAGTATCATATTATTATGCATAAATCAAAACACAATGAGTTAAATAAATATAAGCTTTCATCCATATGACTACATCAAATTATGTTAATTCTTCAAACCATATGAAAATACATGACTATTATGTTTTTTCTGAGACAAAGGTTTAGTCAATGGATCAACTATATTCTCCTTTGTATGAACCTTCTCTATCTTTACTTCATCCCTGTCAATAATCTCCCTGATCAGATGATAGCGTCGTAGTATATGTTTGGATCGACAATGAGATCTGGGCTCAGCACAACTTGTCGCGATAGCTCCATTGTTGTCACAATACAACAAAATGGGATCTGCTATGGAAGGAACCACTTCTAGTTCAGTAATGAACTTTTTGATCCAAACAGCCTCTTTAGCAGCTTCTGAAGCAGCAATATACTCGGCCTCTGTTGTAGAATCAGCTGTAGTGACCTGTTTGGAACTCTTCCAACTGACAGCACCACCATTTAAGGTGAATATGTAACCAGACTGAGACTTGCAATCATCTTTATCAGATTGAAAGCTAGCATCAGTAAATCCACGTACTTGTAGCTCAGCTCCTCCATAAATCAAAAATAAATCCT